>OW285189.1:16366297-17566297 GCA_935421135.1 Bugulina stolonifera | reverse complement strand
TTAATACTAGCTGATAGGCCTTCATGTGGTAATGTGCTATGTAGTCATCATTTTACCAGGATAAGGATACCAGTATTATGGCAGCAGTGTTTGATTTAAACCAAAGTGGAGCTAGTTTAGGCTGCAGTACTCCATTATAACATATAGTGTGAGCCATCATTGAATGCCTGCAACTCCATGGTGAGATTACGTTACGTTTGTAGTTTGTTGTCGAACTTTTGTGACGTTTGTCGAAAAATTGTTGTGACGTCTGTCAGTGTTGTGACAGTTGTGACGTTTGTCGTCGATACATACGTTGTTGGTTTTTCCAACAATTAAATAAGACATTTGGGCATTGGAGCGGTAACACAGGGTGTCCTATCTAGTCTATATTATATCTACAGTATGACTGGACTTAACAATAAGTCACACACTCACATATTGATGATGTACACATTTGATAATTATACTGTGTGTGATGAACATACAGATCATGTACATGCATATTAAATAGATATACCTGCACGTAACATGTCGTCTACATGACCATGTTGTGTTATACATGTATGTGTAGTAACTTACATCTGACATGGCTAGGTCAGTCAGTTGACTCACTTCCTGTCTATATACCTCTCATGGGTAGATGATGGATAGTCAGTAGCACCAGCTGTATGTACACCACAAGGAGGCAATGATATCAGACACTGTTTTATAATGAATAAAGATGATATAAGTCAATGTGAGATGTTCATAAATGACAGTTGGAAAACATGTTGAGAAAAATCTACAATTGGAAAATTAACCTAGAGATGGGTAAGTTAGAGAGATGGTAGGGCTCTTACCTTTACAAAAAGTAATCAGCTATTCAACTGGATAATTGATTCACTGATGCCAGATAAATAGTGAGCAAAACTGTTTAAACTGAAACTGACTATATTATAAGCCTGCTAACATAGTATGCAATGAGTTGGGAATTCCCGCAACAGTTTCCATGTATAATTTATCAACTTTTCTGATAAGCTATTTTATCATGTACCAAAGTCTGAAGTATTATTGATCAGCAGTATATTGCGCAGGAATTAACAGTAACTAACTGCTAGGATATGCTTACACAAATACAACTTACAACTTACAAAATAAAGAAAAGACAACTCCCATGACTTGTAATACAAACATGCCGCATTATACATATATGGCAGTTCTGCAAAATGTGTTGTTAGTCTGATAACACTTGAAAAAAAGAAGAGGAAGATAAATTGGTAGAGGACAACGTCTAATTATGATCAATAGCTTATTAGTGACCATGGCCGTAACTATCTAGGCGGCTCAGGCGGCCCTAGCCGCCTGAACTTTTTGTTAAAAGAAGAAAAAATTAAGCTAATATCGGAAGGCATAGATACCGTGCCCCACATGAAATAGACATACTCTAATGAAAATGATGCTACTATGTGTATAATTATATTGATGGCTAATTTTCGCGTGAAGCCATTGCTGGTTTGATAGCGTAATTGGTAGCGTGCTTGGTCTTCATGCATAAAGACAAAGTTCGAATCCCACTGCGGGACAATCTTTTTTCATTTTAGTAATTCACTCAATTTGTTAGCTATACAGTGACAATTATACTAATCTCATCTGTAAGATAGGATCACTGCATCTGTAATTCTGTATTCAACAATAGGAAATGCCCTAAGATTGCATGCACAGTGTTCCCACCCATCTCATTTGTTCCACTTCGAACACTGTTCTTCAGGGTTTGCGAACCCTAGAATACCACTCTCCATCTCTATCCATCAACTAAATTTGCACTATTTCCCCTCTTATTAATGTGTGTACATTTTTAGGCCTAAGTCATGTAATAATGTAAAGGACTACAATGGTATACGTCATGGCCAAGCCAAACAGAGAAGCACTATTTTGCAGTATACTAATTTGAAGTTTACTATTTGCAGATTACTATGCAACATTTTGTACTTTTGTACCATCACATATAGCTCAAATATGCATGAAATATGCATCAAAATGGCTGTTTTTGTGTGAATTTTCAAAAACTTTCTTGTGGGAGGTGCCCCACCCTCCTTCCCCCATCCCGCACGCACCCTCCCCACACCGCTACTGTTAGCCAGTCCAATTTTGGCCGCCTCAACTTTTTCAGGAAAGTTACCCCCCTGTAGTGCCCATAAATGATCATAGGCCTGCACGGTGTTTCGGTTTCAAACGATTTAAATGGTGTGTGAACCCTCGGTGTTACACATCGGCAAATTTTTTATGCACCGAATCGCACCGGCACCGTGCCCAAACGATATATCGATGGTTCGGTGTAGTTCGATGTTATCGAACCGGACCGCTATGCCAGTAGTCATTCAATATTCATGCGGTCTAATATCACGTGTTCTTGTTTACCTCACTTCAAACTAGGTTGCATACCTTCGCTAATCCGTTTCAACATTAACTGCCATCGTGGCTGTGATTGATTATCAATGTTGTGGAGGTAATAATTATATTATTATTAAATTATAATAAATTGATTCATAATTACGTAACTTAGCAGATTCTGGTATATTATATTCTATCGTTTGCATATGATTGCTTTGTTCATGAATAGTGTGCTGAAATAGAATAGTAGTATACGATCGAATATAATGGATTATTATAATAAAATATAATTAAATTTAAACATACCATTGGATTAATTATTTCTATTATAATTAATCTACTACTAATGTTTAAATTTGATTATATTCGCTTGTAACTAAGAATAGCTACAATCACAATGCTTATAATAGTCAATCATTATTAATTATGGTTTTTTAATTTAAAATCGTTGTGTAGTTATGCTTTTGGTAAGCACCAGCTCTTTATTTATTTAAAATAAGCTAATACTAATGTTCAATCAATATTTTGTAGGTAGAATTCATCGGACTGAGCCATCGTAATATCCAATCTGAAGACAAATCTGCTAGATTCAATCGGTGGACACACTGAATTATACCAAATCAGCAATCTATCAAAAAAGCTTGCAAGAAAGATTCCCTACATTATCATTACATCATATGCAACTATACTATGCTAGCGTTTCTTCTTTCTCTTGTGATATGAAGTTAGCCCATGTAATTTTAAATTTATTATCTTTTTGTGTCAATGGTACGAGTGTGGTGGAAACAATGTTTGCTGTTTTTCTTCTGTAATTTGGTCACAATCAGTAATAAATCTAATAAATTATATGTAGTCGGTTGGGTGTGTGTCCAGCCTCATGTTTTTATATTTAATATATTTATTAAAATTATATAAAATAGGTGAAGTAAGACCCAATGCAACTTAAGACTCACTAGACTACATGGGTAAATACAAAATCTTGGAGTTGGAGTAAGCACTGATTACTTTCATATACCCAATAGCCACTTAAATAAAAATAATATACATATACTATGTTTTAATGAAGCCCTGTCTGCCTGCCATATCTGAAAATAAAATAAACAACGATTGGCATGAACTCATGTTGCAAGAAAGTGTTGAGGATTTTTGTTCCCTTGTGTTGAACGGTCATGATGGGACAACTCTATTAGGCAAACTAGCTCCTGGACCGGTTCGATCCGGTATATCAAACCAAAGTTGACACCGTCTAACACCGCTTGAGAACAGGATCAAGGGGTCCGGTGCGGTTCGGTATATCGATCCAAATTTGGCATCGGTTGACACCATAGATATAATATAAACACTAGATAGGACCAGAGATGTGTGCAAGTTTTATTTTGGAAACTCAAGTTTCCAAGGCCAACTCTTAGTTGTGACTCTTTAAGTTACAAGTCAATTCTTTCAGTGACAGATCAAAACTTTCAAGTTACGAGTTAAATATTTACATGTCCCTAGAAACTCAAGTTTTTGTCAAGTTATCCAAGTTAACTACAAGCAAGTCTCAATTCAATTCTTTGCTTGTTTAACTCGAGTCTTTTTATAGAGTTATTGGGTTATTGTTTAGCTTATGGTGAAATTTTGTTTGGAAAAGTGGTTAGAAGTTCAAATTTCAAAGCAAAATGTCACAGTTTTAGTGTAAAATGTCTTATAATTGTGGTTGTGGTTGGTGGTTATAGCTGTGGTTATTTCTATTCATTGCAATTCACAGCTGCCCAATGAAAACTCGAGTTATTGAATATTTCAACATAATGATGTGTGAGTTGAGAGTCTTTGATCATAGCCATAATTGAATTACAATTCAAGTTACAAGTTTTTGACAGCTGTGTATTCAAGTTACGAGTCTTTATAATAAGCCATAAAATGTTGCTTGAATTAACTCGAGTGAGAGTCTTTAACTCGAGTCTGGCATCTCTGGATAGGACACCCTGTGTTAATGCTCCAATGCCCAAATGTCTTATTAAATTGTTGGAAAAACCCACAACGTAACGTAATCTCACCATGGAGTCGCAGGCATTCAAAGATGGCTCACACTATATATTATAATGGAATACTGCAGCCTAAACTAGCTCCACTTTAGTTTAAATCAAACACTGCTGCCATAATATTGGTGTCCTGGCAAATTAATGTCTACGTAGCACATCACCACATGAAGGCCTATCAGCTGGTACTAAACACCACCTATTTACACTGTCTAAAAGTGCTAAAATTTGCTAATATGAACATGATATAAATACTTCAATAAGTTTCCAAAGTCCTTGGCCTTGAGAATAGTACATTACCTGCTGTCAGCAGGTAATGTACTATTAGCATACATTATCAGGCTGCTAATGACTGTCTTTATAGGAGAGGTGCTATGACTAGCACATCACAGTCGCTGGGATATGTTATTTGTGGCAGCATAGGAGAGTGTTCATATTAACAGCTTTCTGGTGTATGAGCTTACACATTCTTTCAACTTGGAGGATCTGTCTAATAGATCTTTAGCGATCTGGCAGAGTTCAGAGACAATAGGGTTGGGTTGTGTTAGACCTCCACAGGTTCTTAATAGATATTAAGATTAGATCATAAGCTAATGCAAAGTGAAGCATCGCTGGCGTATGGAGTGTAAGTGCATAAGGCTACCTGCTGTGCACATGGGCTATTACATGTACTTTATATCAATTGGTGTAACATGACAAGCTGTAGGCTACCCATGTGTGATGTAATTTATTATAAACAGCATGAAGTGCCAGTAAACAAGGTTATAACTGTTTTACTCTCACTTTACAGGTTTGCTACTGTCTGTGGCACTGTGGTCAACACATGCCTAACAATACGTTAATGTGTGAGACCAAAACAGCATGCTGCTCCAATCGTTACACTCAGTACTAACTACTAACATGATTTCAAACATTTAGAACCAATTAATTGCTTTTAGGGAGTGTGGCAATAAACATAGCCTCACTTGACATGCTTCTTCATGGTAATAAATTTGCAAAAGAATGATATGTCAAAACACAAGGACTTTGGAAACTTTGGAAACTTATTGAAGTGTACATCATGTTTACTTCATGTACATTAGTAATTTTGAGTACTTTTAGACAGTGTAAATAGGTAGTGTTTAGTACTAGCTGATAGGCCTTCATGTGGTGATGTGCTATGTAGTCATCATTTTACCATGCTAATAGTACATTACCTGCTGACAGCAGGCAATGTAGTATTCTCAAGGTCAAGGACTTTGGAAACTTATTGAAGTATTTATATCCTGTTTATATTAGCAACTTTTAGCACTTTTAGATAGTGTAAATAGGTGATGTTTAGTACCAGCTGATAGGCCTTCATGTGGTGATGTGCTATGCAGACATTAATTTGCCAGGACACCAATATTATGGCAGCAGTGTTTGATTTAAACCAAAGTGGAGCTAGTTTAGGCTACAGTATTCCATTATAATATATAGTGTGAGCCATCATTGAATGCCTGCAACTCCATGGTGAGATTACGTTACGTTGTGGGTTTTTCCAACAATTTAATAAGACATTTGGGCATTGGAGCGTTAACACAGGGTGTCCTATCTAGTCTTTATATTATATCTATGGTTGACACCGAATGAGACTAGGCACAAGAGAACCGGTGTCAACCGGTGTTTGATTACCACCACCCCAAAAACCGAATATCAGTGGGGAGGCAACACCGGTGCAGGCCTAAATGATCATCCTTGCTGGGCTGGGTGGAGAGAATTCCCACAATCGATGAAGATGAATGAATGCAGAATAGAAAGGATGTATAATTTGTATATATTAATTAACAAAGAATACTGACAATGTATCTCCTTATACAAATGTATATTAATATTTATTATATTAATGTCCATAATACCATAACAACAAGTCGAACAGCTGATATTAATTATAATGATTTGATGATAGAGGAAGTGGTAAGGGAGTCCTTGGTGGCCTACAACAGTAACAGTACCAATGATACATTGTTATAATATCACCGTGGGTAGCAAACATTTGATACACCACAAGTACCAGAGGACTCATGCAAGGCAGGATGAATAGGAATTGTTGACAATTTAAGCAATGTTGTCTTGAACTGCCAACCTCTGGCACTCCATTGAGCATGTACTTAAAGCTGTTACTGACTTTGCCACCTCGACAGCTCCAAAAAAGGAAGCTTTGAATGACTGCATGTATAATAGTGGCAATCAGACTACACATACATGAACCCAAATAATCAAAACTGTTAGCAGTTGTCTAAAAAATGTGAATTTGATGTTCCTGTGAGCGATGTCAAGAGCTATTAGCAGGGTTGGGAATCGCCAATAGCATTCGATATTCGATGGTGATTTTCTTTGGTCTATTCACCATCGATTCCACCTAATCTTTGGTTTCCAACAAAGCCATCGAAATGCATGTATCCATTGGTTTTATAGGGTTACAGCTGCATTAGATTGTCACTAAGCTGCTAATTAATCTGCTAGTGTTTAGTACAGGAAATAAATGAAAAGCCTTGTAGCTTAGTTCTTAGTTTTTTAACAAAAAAATGATGATGAGCTGTTTTATTTAATAACAAAATAATAGTTTCTATTTGCAAGCTAGGATAAAATGTGAGTGGCTAGCACCAAATAAGAAATAATAGCCAGAATTTCTGGCCAAGATTTGCAGTGCATATAAATATTTGAATGCTAAAAAGAAACATAAAGGTAGAGGAGATAACTCTAAACTATGAGAAAATGCAAATAAAACTGGTAATATTAAGCACAGTTGTTATAACATTTTAAAGTAATAGACAAAATTAGTAAAGACAATAAATTTCTCCATTTTTACAAAAATTATACCCATATACATGTGCATTTTCTAAAATCATCATCGATTGTAAAATCGATTGAAGTACAATCATTGATTTGGTAAAGTAACAATCGAATGCTAGTATTCTTTGGTTTAGTCAGCATAATCGAAAATCGGAAATCGAATGCAAAAGTAGATCAAAGTTCCCAACCCTGGCTATTAGTGATACTTATCTGTTATGTGGTGTGTGCTGTCACAACCTGTGTTTGGTTCCCTGGCATAGGTTAATTAAGTGATACATCAGTAAAATAGTGAGCGAAATAGACATGCCATGAATCCTGCTGCTACTCCTACTGCTACTACTACTGCATCACTGGAGAAAGAGGAAGTTGATGTAGCTGTTGATGGTCTTGGTGTGGCTGTTGATGGTCTTGGTGTGGCTGTTGATCTATGTTTTACAAACTTGTATTTTATGATATATTCTGGGTAGACCAAAGAGTCATTGAAGACAACAAATTTGGTAGGCTTGGCTACGTCATCCACCACAGAGTCATACTGCTCAAACTCACTCTTGTATGGAGCTTGCTTCAGCCGGTCGTGTCCTTTACAATACTCACCAGTTACCACTCTAGCCATTATCATGAACTTCTCTCCATCTGCATTCTCTAGTGAGTTCCATCCATCAGAATATGCAAATGTTACAGAAAAGTAGCATCAGCACCCAGCAAGTTATCACCTACAAGTAGATCATTGACTTTATGCATGCACACACCTATGCACCAGAAATGCATGCACAGACATACACACACACAAAGCATAGACAATGTAATTATATATTATATTTATAGTCCTCTACATTAAATATAAATAAGTATTCTAATTTAGTTAAATAAAATTGAATGAATGCTAGATAGGGAGGGTATACTGCACTTATCCTACCCTTGTCCAATACTCAAGAGTTTCGTGCTTCTGCACTCATCAGTTGTACAGCATTTTTATTTTGGCTTTTTCCTAATATTTCAACACTCATCCGTGCATCATCATCAGATGATGAAGCTCGGATGAGCATTGTAAAGTTAGGAATAAAATAAAAATAAAAATGCATCTTGTATTGTTTTTGTATTATGCCCAACCTAGGAGGTCCAGTCCAGAATTGGCCTCGTCCTTTTTGTTATTGTTGTGCAATACTTTAGACCGAGTGACAGTCGTACTTTTTACTGGAAGCCACCGGAAATGAAATAAAAATGAAAATAAAAATGAAATAGCATTTGTATCAGTTTTCTGTTTGTAAATCAGTTGTGGGTCAACACTCATGCACAGTCAACTAGGTCGTCATAGCTCAGTTTTATTTAATAGGAGACGGTTTAATTGACCACTCTTGGACTTCTCCAATTCTCATACATAATTACAAGCATACAATGCAATACATTATAGCAATTTATATACATGTACAATGTTTATTGTAGTAATCAAGCATGGTACAGATGAAGGGTGATAGGGGTAAATACAATGCAACCCTGATACATAATTACAGTACATGTATATGGAGTTTTTTAATTTGTAGTTGTTTGGATGGTGTATAAATAATATCATCATAATATGAACCTGTTGGAGCACTTCAGAAATGACTGTTGCAAAAAACAGCTGCATGTATATGATTACAACGTGTGCACTCTGTGTATATGTAGTAGGAACAGCAGCAAGCAGCTCACCTGCATTATGACCACCTGATCAGCTGGTCTACCAATTGTCTTCATAAAACTTCCACTCACATCCTTAAACTCAGTTGTACACTCTGAGACTTCAAACTCTCTGTATTCACTCACAGGTTTCTCCCAGTAAACTGGCAAGTCTAAAAATACATGTAGTATCAACATGTTATCTGTGTATATGTAAATGTGATGGTTGGTTGGGGTCAGAAAGTGTGGAACTAGCTACTGGTTTACAGTTTATCACTTTCTGTGTTCTATAATGCAGGAGGCTAGAAACACAATTTAGTCAATTTAATCCAAATGTTAAAAATAACATCATTACATTATCGACAGAAAATCTAGTTTGGCAAACAAATGATTTATCACATATTGTTATGTCAGATAGTTTATAACAAATAAGCTACATTTATTACTGGACCTACTGTAAAAGAGTAATTCATGTGATGTAAAGTTGTTTGCTGGATTGAAACCTGAATATTATGTAAGCAAATCAACTAACATTATAATAGTATTAGTTATTCGGCATGACGGCATGACGGAGACAAATTACCCAAGTGTAGAAGTTTACCTTAGTTCGTTTCTAACCTGATTGTAAAGCAGCCAATATAATTGTCCAGAATTAGAACACACTTACCAATAACCATTTTGCCATCATTCATCAGCTTATTCACATCTTCTTCCACTTTTTTAGTCTGATTCTTCAATTTCAGCCCCAAAGCATTTTCAATTCCCTTTGAAACATGATACAAACTTGTACAATTTATGTACAATCGACACTAAGCACACAATGTCAAACATCCGAAATGTAGATCCAACATAAGTAATAAATGTACATGTATGTGCACCAAATGTACCAATAGCCTTCCCCAGGCATCTTCGCTTGCAAAACTTTTTGCAACATCGCTTCTTGGTCCAGTTTTACAGGCCTGTGGTGACTTCCAGATAGAGAACTTGACTTGCACTTTGTGTGCTCTAAAGAAAAAATGTTCCCTGATCGGATCTGTAACCACTTACTGTACAAGAAGGATTGATTTTATGAAATGGAATACGTTCTCCATTAAACATGAGTAAACATGTCTGCATCTATACTTTTTAATAGATATTATTATGTTTGAAAACATGGCTTGGGATAATGGATAAGAAATATGGGGGCTCTGAATTAATCATAATGGAATATGTCTCTAAATATGGATACTCCGATTTGGAAAGTGAACTTCTCTGCCAAGTGGGTGTTATTATGTATACATTCATATAATTATACCCACGAATTCCACCCTGTTTACAAGGATTAGAAGTCAACAAGACTCGACAAGATTAGATGTCTATCTTTACTAGTTACGTGCTGAGGTGGCCAAGTGCTGTAGCTCTGGTGATCTCTTTCACACAGCAAAAGCAGCAGGCAGCATACCAGGCATGTTATTGGCGATTAAAAGTCGGCCAGAATTTGGGGTCATTCTGTTGGCCAATGAGCTCTTCCATGCTGCATATTAGATGTCGCATATTATTAAATTACTCAATCTGCATACAGTGTACTGTTTCGGTGTTTAACACCTCATCAGTGCAGCTCATAGCTATGCCTGGGAGAACACCTTAGCAATACTGTATATATGCAGCAAAGCGTATTTAAAAGGTGTGAAATCCACTGATCGAACCAAAGTTCTCAAGCTGCCATTAAATTAAATTAAATTAAATAGTTACATGATAGATTTTAAAAGCTTCTGAAGTGAATGTACATAATCTATAATTACATCTTCTATATTTTTGAAAAAGTATTTCTTCTAACGACTTTTACACATTTTTCTGCATAAGTTGGTTAAAATTACAAATTTATAGAAGCTAACTGCATCGACTGACGACTCCTTTCACATCGTTTGGTTTTAAAAAATTCAAATTGCTGCCAATTTGCGAGATAGTGTAAACACCCTTTCAGATACCAAGTAATTTAAAGTTTAGCAAGGGAGAGCAAATGTGGGATTTAGAATTTCATCTACATGTATTACAGTATGTTCTGGTGCGATTTAGAGCAGAATGCAGGATATAAAACAAAATTTTAATATACTATGGTGTCCCCAGCTCACTCACGCATGCAGACTCTAAATGATTGCTGGACAATAACCTGTCTACTGTTAATTTTATTAGTAATTAACTTGTTTAGCTTGTCTATTGTTATTATTATTAGCCAATCATGTAACACTTATTATCCTAAGCATTTTCTAAGTCTTTAGCCTTACTGTAAATGTGGCCGAAGTGTCAGATTATGCTGGTTTTCACACAACACAATGTCTTTTACATGATTATAACCTTCTTTTGCCATGGTCGACCCTCAAAAGTCTTATTCAGTCAATAAAGTTGACTATTATTAGCGGATGTGATGACAAGATAAAGTTGAATTTTGACCTAGTTTTCAGCAGTTCCAACAAGTTTTCAATTAACGTGAACCAACAAGAGACTAATAATCATACATTAAATAGCTTTACTCTTATATTTGCTAAATTATCGATTCAGACAGGAAATACAATATACCTTGATAGTTGTCTCGTCCTTGGAGTAGGCGACCAGCATGATTTGCCTTATACTGCTCTTGGGGTTCGTCTTAGCAAAGGTTGATGCCGCTCTGAGAAAGCATCTAGCTACACTAGTAGGTGGATACTTGAGTATTCCTGTGCCTATTACTGGAAATGCTATGGTGCTGGCCTTGTTGTCCTTCATCCAGTCTAGGCATTTTGTTACCAAATCCCCCAATATCTTGAAAATTAATCAGGTATTTGCAATATAATTGCATTTCAACTTGCATGTAGGGCCTACATTTTGTTCACTATCTTTAGCAAAATTTTCAAAAATAAATCTAATTGCATTGAGCTAGTGGGTTACCCCTGACCATGTTTCTTAGGGTTCATCCTTTCATACTGGATTTACAACCAGATCTACCAACCAGCTAGCCTACACCAACGATGTTCAGACATGAGAGACAATCCATTGGCTCATATAAAAACATGTTCAGTGTCAAGTTTACTCAGACATGCATGTATTTATTCAGACGTACCTTCACACCGTCTCCAGATTCCCACACTGGGCAATTAACATGAAGAACCTTGGCACATGGTAAACCAAACCCATCTGTCATCACAATTTCTCCACTGCCCAGAGCACCGTATTTAGCACATTCTTCCTGAAGTGCTTGACCAGCTTTGTTGAACAGTGCTAGCGATACATTGCCAGATGACATTGACATGTGACTAGCTGTCGAGTTGACGATGATGTCAGCCTTAAAAACCAATTTCTGCATGAGATTGCGTTAGAGTATAAGTATGTAACTTCTACAGGTTAGTGTTTTGTAGTGTTAGCCAAGTAGTGGTGCTACTATTATAAAATTATCTTTCACCTTTTTTTCTTTAGCATGTTATGTCCACAAACATATTGGGGTGTCAGGGGGACTTCTGTGACACAACTTTTGTGTCATACCCTTATAGTGCAGGTAAATTTATTTATGATTTCTAATAGAAAATATGAACTTTAACTTAATATAGAAGTACGAATTGTATTGTAATTATTACAATACAATTCGTACTTCTATATGTAGTTCCTAGGCTTATTATATGCATCTAGCAATAAATGATTATAGTGGCATCATTCTTACCTTTGTGTCAGCTAGGTCACCCTTAAATATTTCAAGCACGACATCATTTTCAAGTTTTAGTCAATTTTCTGTCTTCCCATGACCAATTAGTTTGAATGGTTCACAGAACCTCTACAGAAATTGATAAAATATAATTAAGATTGGTCTGCATGTAACAAGGATTTTCACCTCCCAACAACTGTTCAAACAGCTGGTCTTTGGCCTATGCAACATAATCGCAAAGTATTATATTTGTCCATTGCAAATTAATAGAAATTTAAAGGCTTGGATCGCTTCTTAAAAATTAAAGCAACTATCTGGAATGTGTATCAGTTAAAACGACTAAGCTAATAGGTAAAAACAGTGAGAGGTAATAGAATTGTACTCCAATTATAATAGTTATCAAAATATGTACTATGATATACATATAGCATGGCAGTAATTATGTACAATGTATAGGTATGATGGTTCAGAGATTTTTACTCTTGGTCATTAACAGAATGGGTGTAACTCTAAAATAGATCCTATGTGATGTCTCCAGCTCACTCATGCATGCAGATTCTAATAACTGCAGGACAATCACCTGTCTACTGTTTATTATAATTATGCATTTGTTTTAGTAATTAACTTGCCTAGGTCGTCTATTGTTATTATTATTAGCCAATCATGTAACACTTATTATCCTAAGCATTTTCTAAGTCTTTAGCCTTACTGTAAATGTGGCCAAAGTGTCAGATTATGCTAGTTTATTCACACATAATGTCTTTTACATGATTATAAGCTTCTTTTGTCATGGCCAACCCTTTTTAGGTAGGAGCTCAGCCCTTTTGCCGCCATATTGTTATGCAATTTCCGAGGCAATACTAATACCCATGGCCGATACTATATAGTACCACCCGATACTCTAGCAGGCTTTTTACCGGAACTGATTTAGTATATAAGCAAGCTCATTTTGTTATGCTAGTCAGTTGTTGAATAGACTCTAATAAAGTCACGTCTTTCAAATCAACTCTACAGAGTCTTTTCTCTGAGAGAGAGAGTTTCAGCCTTAGTCCCTTTGGACCATTAGCCCAAATTCATCCTCGTGCTCGTTAAGACATACACTTTCACATACCCTTCCACGAGTACCAGCATGGGCCTATGCTCAGGATACAATACTAAGAGCTACATAGCTGTTCACTCTTTATGTAATGTTGGTAATACAACTTGATCGACAACTCCCAAGCACTTCCCACACTCGTGTCGTCATCGGCACCTGTGTGTCTTAGCTGAAAACATTACACCTATAACTTGCAATAGAATATATTTTGAAACTTGATTGGTTAAAAGATATTTGGAGTACAGCGTTGAGTGTTAAACAAGACAAGAGAAGATAGAATCAACGGAATATTAGCATGTACAACATATAACAGTGGAACTCGCCCAATCCCACAATTTCGGAAACTTGGCTAGTTCAAACTACTAACCTTGGTCCCTGCTGAGTACCATTGAAATGGCTTCAACCAATTTGAATTTACTATGTGCAATTCAAACTTCTTCAACTTACTTGTAGCTTATGCTATACAGTATGATATTATTAAAAAGTCCAGATGCTTTGATTGATTGTAAGCCGATACAGCACTGAACATGCACCAATGACTATTTCTCCTCAAGCAGAGGAAACTAACTAATTTCTTTACACTGTTGGGTGTTGACTGTTCCATACTGTTTCATACTGTTGTCCTGTACATATGATGCATAACTTGTTGTTCATCTGCAGTGTTGTAGTCTTAAGTGTAAAAAAAACTGTCCAAGTTTTATTAACCAGGAAGCTGTTGTGTTAAAACTTGTCTTTCCTCAATTATATTCACAGTTGAAGCAAATGAAAACCCATGTATACATGCACATACATGTACAACTACATTTTTATAGTATTATTTTTGAAGTAGGCATCCAAGTCATTATACAAAATGAAGTGATCAACTAAACAACAGTAATGCGCGGCATGTGCAGATGGATGTGCATTGTATGTATAGCTACTAAGTAAGGATATATACCAATATATCTATCAGATCTTACATGTAGATTAAGTAGTTGAGACTAGAGTGCTGACAGCAGGACGAAACTACAAATCGATGGTGAGTCCTAAGTGTTAATGCATTAATTAAATTTGGAGTAGTAGCTAAAAACACCCAAATTCTTTATAACACAAATATGAAGCTGACATCTGTGTACTTGTACTTGATAAAATGAAGAAGGTATAATAAATACCTCAATCAAAGCTTTTGTTGCATCTCCAGTGTACAGGTACAGTCTTACTTTATTAAGGGAACTCTTTGGATTGTTCTTTGCATACGTTGCGACTCCATTTACCAACCCGTAGGCAACTACATTTACCAACCCGTAGGCAACTACATCGAGAGGGTAACCTTTTATACCCATTCCAATAGCAGGTATAGCAATAGTCTTGTGTCCCTTCTTAGCTGCCATCTCCAGGCACTGTACTACCATGCCCTTTAACTTCTATTCACATGAAACAGATGATAGATATACATGCAGGTAAACTAGTTTATAGTAAGCAGAAATTTGTATGAATAGCCTTGTTTTTATTATCATACATACATACATACGAGTACATACTTTTTTGACATATAATTACTAGAAAACCTTCCTTGACTGTAGTTAGAATGAGAAGCACCAGGTACACTATTATTAGGCCCATAATTGGGTATTATGTTGTGGCATCATATCAACTCCACTACAATACCACTGTAGAACTAATCTTGTGGCATAATATCAAGTTCCAACATTGGTACAGCCCTCACACAACAGTAAATATTATCATATCCCAGAATATAATGGTAGAAAAATGATTAAAACTTAACATAAGTAGGAAAGTTGGATCAATATATTGGTTGATTGTAAATCTTTATGGCTCATTTTCGTTATCTAACTATTTCAAGAAATTTTGACTGGTAGGAAATAACAACATTAAGATTATGGGAAAAGGTGAGAGGAGTTGTTTCTATAGGTTTCTTATCTTATTGAGCTCCATGCATACTGTCACATTCTGTCTGTACTAGACTCTTCTTGGCTATACTTACTGCATCATCCTGGGTCTTTGCCTCCCAATCTGCTACATTACAATGTAGTATCTGCTTACACTTCATATTATAGTTGCCAGTAGCTACAACTTCTCCTTCTGCCAATGAACCAATAGCAGCCAACGCTTTGGCTAAATCTTGTCCTGCCTTCGCCACAATAGCCTTTGCCAATGGTGCCCCCAAGTAGATTTGAGGGCCAGTTGAATTGACAACTGTTTCATCCTGTAACAAAATTAATATCAAAATGAAAGCTACAGTTTAGGTATAGATGTTTAGTATGATTGCAGTTAGAATATTTACATCAAAAACCTTCCAGCCCAACAGGTATAAGCCCAAACTATAGCTCCTGCGTCAGAGTGGTGCATTTGGTAGGTTGCGCGCTCATCAACTGAGGGGTTTGAATTTAAAATGCCTTCAGCAAGCTTTTTACCCTAAAATTGCTGTGCTTCTTCGTATCAGAGTTCCCATATGATTTCTGCATCATGTACCCACCTCTGACCTGTTTCAAAAGGAGCAGCCGGAATCCGGCAGGGTATGCACCAACATTATCAAAGTTTGTCGATACAGTCTGGAGATACATACAGAACTGTTCGGACTCACCCAGTAAATCTATATAATTCATAATTACCAGTAAGTATTCATTGTTCTGTGCTATGATTTATAACACTAGTTCTTTCCTATCAATATATAATCTGCTACAGAATTTTACATTAATTATTATTTAGTATGTAACAGGCTGTTCAGTTTCACTTGATTCCAAATGAGTGTAACCTGATAGCTGTAACACTGAGAAGAAACAAACTGATCACATAATAAGTATAAACAATAGGAGGAGGGAGGGGGATGGAAGAGTTGGACACTCACTGCCTCTAATTGAACATGATTGTACTGCGTGTATTACCTTTATTACTGTTACATATTAACAGTTTACAGTTTACAAGATCTGCTGCACTCATAGAAGGGACTGTTTGACAGACTTAGATCGACCATTGGTCCTCATAAGCTATACATATAGAATTATTCTCTAATTCATTTCCTCTCACTTTCCAAGAGGAGTGACTTACAAACTCATAATTTGGTGCATGGATGTTTTTCCCATGATTACCATCTTTATGTTAGTATTGAGTTTGCCCAACCCCTGACTTCTCCTTAGTGGGAAGAGCCTATGAGTAGTGGTCAAAGTCTAAGAAAAGAGGTGGGGAGTCTCTAGGGTAGCAGACATAGTCACTCGAGGGCGGGAAACGTCCAAACGGTGCGCATAGCGTATGCGTCTTTATGTAATGATGGAAGCATAGCTTGGTCGACCACTCCCAAGTGCTTCCTACACTCGTGCCATCGGCACCCGCATGTATCTTCAGCAGAAACATTGCAGAATCAGCAACATCTCTACGTTGGTCATTGCTCTACTAGGACCTGCTCTGTGGCTTATCACCGAAAAGACTGAGTTTACACTCTCCGCGCCGGTCTTCAATAGGGGCAAACACTCACATTGCACTAGGTTTGTCCAAGGGATGGTCAGACTAGGTACCTTCAGCACACGAGCCCTATGGAGGTCAGTCCTAACATATCTTGCATAACTTGCATCATTTTAGTCTATTCTTGATCACTATCATGTCAGTTCTGGTGCATGTTCTGATCAGCAGGCCCTATGCTACCTAGGCTGATAGTGAGAATGTGCATAGATAAATGTCATATTGTTGTGATTGCACAAGGATCACCCAGGGATCCTTGTCTAACTACCCTAAATAACCAATAACCACTATTTACTTAGTGCTACCCTAGGCACTAGCAATCAATATCACACAAATGTACAAAATTTGCAAATAAATTGTGTTGTACTTATAGGTATATAACACAGCCAGTCATGAAGTTTATAACAGTAAGAGGGAAGTACACGTAAAACAGGAAGCAGCATGCTTTTTATATGATAACCGCGCCCAGAAAATGAACCAAAGGAAATTAAACCACTGCGTAGTGTGATCAAATGATCCAATATAGTGGCAGATAGCAAGTTACAAAGAATCGGCAATACTGAAAATACCACTAGGGTCACTGTTAGAGCCAATGGCAATCAAATTGTAAAAAGCTTACCATTAGTGGTGGAAAAGCTAAGTTGTTCACAATTACAGGTTGGTAATCAATTACTAGTGCTACAATATTGCTCATAAGCTAAAACTGACTACAAAAGCAACATAAAATGTGAGACAATATTTTTGGAAATCCACTACTATTGTGGTTGGGTTATCGATAGAGAAGACAACTCCGCTTTATTGTGCTTCATTTCTACCACAGCTCACAGATTCAGAGTATTGTAAGCCTACTTACTCGTGTTTAATACAACATGAAGGGTTTACCTGTGAATACCAATGAAGAGACGCAAAGTATGTAGAATAGTGTACATAAAAGTATAGAATACGAACCTGTGAGTCTGCTATATTCCCTATTTTAATGTCATAGTGTATCCTATTGTGTATAAGAACATGTCTGTCTCCAATATCACTGTACTTTTTGTCCTCCTGCAGTTGAAAGAGGGAGGTATGTGACCATATAATAACATAGTTAGTACATGTACATGTACCTGTACAATAGATATTACATAGTTATATATTAATGTTCATAGATGATTGGGGGTTGCCCTGCTTTCACAAACTAATAGAAGAGGACAACTTCACATTTTACATAATATATACATTGTACACAGTGTAGAAAGTAATGACCAGAGTTATAGCATTTCCAAAGCGCCATCTATAATGAATTACGAGCAAACAGTTTCTGATAGTCAGGGTTAGTGTAGCAGTCAAGTCACAACTTGTGTATTTAGTGAACACAAAATCAATACCGCCCCTCATTAGTTACACCAGCAATACCAATCAATGTCTCAGCAATAAGCATGGCATAGTACTACCATGCAAGCAACTCTTCTGATATGTTTCTGAAGTAGATTTTCCTTGACTAAAAGAGTAGAACCTTTTTCCACTCTTTTAGCTTTCAAACTTATAGATGTTGATTTAGGAATCAAACGGTTCCTCAGAAAGTGATATCTTTATCTACTGAAGTGCACAATAGGTCACACATCCACATGTTACATAATATGATATAATTATGCAAAACACTGTAATTATTAATGAGCAACGAATGCATGTTGAATAAATATACCTGAACAGATGATAGTGTGTGGCGTGTGGGCTACATGACTATGTGTTATAGTAACTTACATCTGACATGGCCGATTCAAGTCGGTTGATTCACTTTCTGTCCGACATCACATGAGTTGATAATGGATAGTCAATAGTACAAGCTATAACAGAAGGAGACCGTTCTCTATAATGAATAAATATATTATAAGTGAATATTATGATATGTTCGTAAATGACAGTTGGAAAATATGTGGTAGAACTCTTACCTTTACAAACAGTAATCAGCCATTCAACTGGATAACTGATTCACTGCTGCCAGATAAATAGTGAGAAAACTGTTTAAACTGAAACTGACTATATTATCAGCCTGATTATATAGTGTGCAATGATTTGGGAATTCCCCAACAGTTTCGATGCATTGTTTATCAACAGTGGTGGTCAGAAGTAGCTAACTAATGAATCAAAAAGAATTCACTAATCGATATTGTTGTGGCCTTATGCAATCAACCCACATACTAGCCTGACATTGCATATTATTATCATGTATAATTATGCAATCGTCTGAAGCTAGCAGATATTTTTGTTGTGTCCTGCGTAACATACATATACAGGCCAGAGTAACAAGAGTGGGAGAGAGAGAGTCGAAACCGGCTGATCAAGCAGAAGCTGGGGGGGGGGAGGACGGGGGCGAGTCCAGCCAAACAGCTCGGCACACATCGGGGAATTGTGACAACCCCCTCCCCCTGAAACCGTCAAGGTCAGTCATGTAAGACTCGGTCGTGTGAGCACAACTCCTATCACAGACTAGTGTGGAGTCTTTTGACTAAGCACAGCATAGAGGGCCCAAGTCCAGGGAGAGTGCCTGATACCCTGCTGTTAGCAGTAAACAGTAAGAGGCTGTGTAGTTCAATTAGTAAGAGTGCTTTACTGAGTAACATTCTACAAGCAACTGAAGTAAGAATTCGAGATTACTCTCCTTATACATGTATATAAAAATCAATTCACAATTCACTGGCTACAAATAAAGTTTGTATCAATGTAGAACAAAGATATACTAAAAACTACATTGAAGCTGTCCCAACAATCGCAAGGGGTACAGCTGTGACAACTGTGTTGTCCATCAGGTAGGCTGAGGCCGGGTAGGCAAATGTCCTGACCATTACAACTCTACCCATGTTAAGATTATCCTACCACTCACAACTACTACCATACTGATACAGTTACTTGGAGCTCAATAAAGGCACAGCTACGTGACACAAAGAATCTACTGGAGTTATCATTTCTAAACTAGCATACGCCCAGAGTCCTAGGATGGCATTGATAAGTACATGTTAGCTCTAAATCATTAGTGACAAACTACAGTCAACTAGGTTGTCATAGCTCAGTTTCATGTGATAGGAGACAGTTCACTCTTGGACTTCTGCCAGTAATCACAACATTACAATACTACACACTGGCTCTACCTGCTACTGTCTCTAAAGGCTCCACCACAGGTTACGTGAAAACCAAGATCTCCATGCCAATGCCAATGAGTTTCTCATTGGCCACACAGCCATCCTGTGAAAGGTTGACCAATGCTTGAAGTTGCTGCATGAAAGAGATTCTATGCGGACTTCACTTCTAAAATTGAAATCTTTTAATGGTTGCGTAGTAATAGTATAGTCTCAAAGACACAGTAGAAGTTGGGTTTTCCCAGACACAAATACTTACGACAAGGATAGAATATCATCGGCCAATCATTAGCTGCCTTAGCATATCAAAGGTCAACAGATTAGACGGCAGCTGTTTTGCTATAGACTGCTATGCAGCTGCTTGCTATCATGTGAAGAAACCATATCCACACAGTCCATCAACCCATAACTGCTTTATAGAACGATTTTACCAGATAATGGATATGCCTTATTAATATTTTATTTCTAGTATTTATTATTAATGAATAAATAATTATTAACACAAAAATATTATATTATGCATAAACCACATGCATGGCAGTGCCTATCAATTCAGAAACAGAGAGAACTAGATGTCTGTATATTAGAAACTCATTAGAAAACTATACATACTATTACAAAATACTATTTATATGATTTTAAAATAGAACTTGAAGTCCTAAGAAGTAGGTGTAGTAAAGCCCTACTGCTGGATCTGTAGTATAATTCCTATTCTGTTGAAAATCAATGTAACACTGTGACCTGTGGATATATACCCTAGGGCCTAGGTCTATAATTCATTCCACAGAGTTGCTATTTAATATGTAGGATAATAAGTTAAGGAATAATATAGTAGTCATATTGGATTGGTTCAGATATGCAGTATACATCTGGTAAGGTCATACAGATGTCCTTGAGATAACCCTTAGATGTACCATTGCAGCTGGTCTCTATCTCATCTACAATAATTTATGATGACCATATGACTTGAGGTACAAGTGTGATAGTGGTTTAAATTCAAAACCTCCCAATAGGCTGGATGAGCTAATCCATGGTAATGCAATGAAGCACAAAACATGGAAAGACATACATCATATATATACATTTGTACATGTACATGTATATACAATATATGATATTTAAGAAATTGATATTCTATATAAATATATATAAACATGTACATGTATATAACGACAATCTACTGCTAATACATAGTATAAGACCAAACTTGCTACAGCTAAACTTCATGAGATAGTTGTTCTCCTATTTTAAAAAAAACCGGGGGGGGGGGGAGCATCTAATCATCAAACCAATAATAGTAAAGGTGACCATCAGAAGAGGTTGATATACTAAGTGTTGACATACTAAGTGTTGATATACTAAGTGTTGATATACTAAGTGTTGATATACTAAGTGTTGATATACTAAGTGTTGATATACTAAGTGTTGATATACTAAGTGTTGATATACTAAGTGTTGATATACTAAGTGTTGATATAGAACGGAGGGGGGGAGCATCTAATCATCAAACCAATAATAGTAGAGGTGACTATCAGAAGAGGTTGATGTACAGATTATGTGTAGAGCTTACCTATACATGTTGATTGGCAGAGATAAAGGTTAAGGCCGAGAAGACATCTTGGATATACTATATTGCAGAGACCCCAGCGCATCAGGAATGGATCCATAGAGCAACTGGTGGTTAATGCAGTCTGCAGGGTGTTGGTAAAGTTGGCATACTGTACTGTACTGTTAAGTCCGAGGAGCAAGTTGGAAGTAGAGGTGTAGGGGATGACGTCACTACATTCCAACGGAACTGCGGCGTCACAAATTTCCAAGCTACATGGCAACATAGGAAGCAGTGTTTAGCATGGCGTGATGAGCGGAATGACAGTGTAGGTGGTGCCACTGAATGACATAATCTTATAAAAATTAGTCAAACATTGGACAGAAAAAAGTGAGAACGCCGAATGTACAACGAGCACATGGCCTATTACATTACACTGCATTCATCATTCAATGTTGCGAATGGAGGCATTATATAATGTAGAGAGCCATGATTTCTATCAAAAATCACGAATAACAAACAATAGTAAATGGCAACACACTAAACAAAACATTTTCAGCTGGCAAACTTTGATGCTGCTGAAACTATTACATGGGTGAAGAGAGGACAACTCCTAATTAGATAGAAATGGCAGCACAAGTGGAAGATTCATAGCTGCCAGGCATCATAATAACCATGAAGACACAAATATATGTAAGTGTCAAAAATCATAAATGGGCACGGAAAGCATAGATAAATCAACGAAAAAAGCTTACCAGCCCAGTTCATCATTTCCATTACGACAATCAAATCGGTGATCACAGACATCAAGACCATGAATGCATTGACCATCACCACAGTGGAACTCATGTTCTCCGCACTTTCCATCTTCCATATCGATGGCTGGAAGACATTGTTCTTCTGGCAGCTTCTTACAGATATCTTCAAGCATATCTCTACCCATACCATGGGGACAACCTTCTCGGACGCCATCTATAAACATCATCAGAATAGAAGATGAAATCTCTGGGCTATAATTGACAGCTAGACAAAAACCACAGACATATAAATCAGAGGAGTAACCCCGTAGAATTCAGAAAGACTTACCTAAACAGGTATCTCTACACAGATGTAACTCGAATCCCTGCAGACATCTTGGGAACATGAGATGACATAGACCCCAGCGTGCCCAATAAGAATCGAGGTTAGTGCAGGTAGACATAGCCTCTATTACATTAGTCGAAAAGTTTCTATACTCAGCAGTAGTGTTCAACCCAAACAACGTATTTGGATGTATTGTGAAAGAAATGATATCCGCACACTCTGACGGCACATCTTTAGCACACTTTTCAGCACTAAAAGACCACAGGCAAAGGATATACCAAAAGACATACAGGATTTAAGAAAAAGGATAAACACAATAATGCAAGTATGTAATTTACATGAAAAAAGAGACTAGGTGAAAAAGTGAGCAATGCAGACACAAAGAGAGGAGTTCCAATATTTGAGTGAGGATGCATTGATCACTTATAAAAAGAAGTTATAAAGACATGAGGAAAAACTTCGGGCATATTCACAGGTCGTCATATTAGTTAATAGGCATGAAGCCAGTTCGCTAAGAAAGCAAACAAGTGGAAAAGAGCACCAGGGCGAGTTTACTAACTATAACGGCTAAAACCGAAGATTGTATCTGAACTGAATATGTGAACGAGAAAGAACATGCAAGATAGAAGGTGGAAGAACAATGTATGAAACTAGTACTTGATGAAGACCAAAAACGCCCCCGTGAAATCTGTGGATATGACCATGGACGCAGAGAATATACTGACTTGCTAAAAGAGTAGAATTAAAGCGAGATACCCAAAGAGCTTTGTAAACAATCATGATGCGCGGAACGCATGCCTTTTATTTGTAGGACGAGGAGATGTTGGAGATAAGTAGAGTGCAATAATAGTAAAACAGAAGTAAAAAGTAGGAAGATAAACAAACGAGAGCATACCACAAAGATTCATCAGCTTGATTGCAACAGTCAGGAATGCCATCACAGACACCAAGACCATGAATGCATTGACCATCTCCACAGTGGAACTCATGTTCACCGCACTTTCCATCTTCCATATCTATGGCTGGAAGACATTGTTCTTCTGGCAGCTCCATACAGATATCTTCAAGCATATCTCTACCCATACCATGAGGACAACCTCCTCGGACAGCCTCTGTAAACAAATGACTTATTAGATATAAACGGCCTGACAAGTGGAGTTCACACAAGATATTATGTCCATAGATTAGCAACTTCAACGTTTGTAAATGTGGACCTCAGCTACAATTGATATCGCTCTTTCAGCAAAGTCACACTTCTCGTAATTTTAAATGTAATATTTTCAGATATGGTGAAGTATACCAGGGTAACTAAATCTGCAAGCGAGATCCAACACTTTAGAAAATCTGACAAACAACAAAATATACTAAGCTAACTCATGCCAAACTTACCCAGACAGGTATTTCGACACAATTGGAGCTCAAATCCCAACAAGCATCGAGGAAACATGAGGTTACAGATTCCCCAGTGTGCCCAATACTCATCTACAGTACAGTTAGCCATGGCTGCTACTACCGACGCGGAGAAGTTCAAATACTCTTCTGTGGAGTTGAGGTTATACAGTTTGTTAGGGTACGTTGTATATAGAACCACATCTTTACATTCCGATGGTGCTGGACTGCATTTCTCCGAGCTAAAACCCAAAAAAAAGTTAGATAATACAAGAGATATTACGGGACAACAAACCGATACAGTTGAAAATTGTTAGCCCTGCTGGGAAAAAGAGAACACACACCAGGGACACCCAAGTGAAGACAACGGCGAAAAATATGCTTTAAAATCGAGAAAAGTGCAAAAATGGTTTTCCTATAAATAAGATCAAAATGTGGATGAACGTCGGAGTAAAGATTACTATCAACACGATAACGTACCACTCTAGTTCATCAGCTCCATTCATACATTGATACTTGTCGTCACAGACACCAAGACCATGAATGCATTGACCATCTCCACAGTGGAACTCATGTTCACCGCACTTTCCATCTTCCATATCTATGGCTGGAAGACATTGTTCTTCTGGCAGCTCCATACAGATATCTTCAAGCATATCTCTACCCATACCATGAGGACAACCTCCTCGAACAGCCTCTGTAAACAAATAACTTATTAGATATAAACGGTCTGACGAGTGGAGTTCACACAAGATACTATGTCCATAGATTAGCAACTTCAACGTTTGTAAATGTGGACCTCAGCTACAATTGATATCGCTCGTTCAGCAAAGTCACACTTCTCGTAATTTTAAATGTAATATTTTCAGATATGGTGAAGTATACCAGGGTAACTAAATCTGCAAGCGAGATCCAACACTTTAGAAAATCCGACAAACAATAAAATATACTAAGCTAACTCATGCCAAACTTACCCAGACAGGTATTTCGACACAATTGGAGCTCAAATCCCAACAAGCATCGAGGAAACATGAGGTTACAGATTCCCCAGTGTGCCCAATACTCATCTACAGTACAGTTAGCCATGGCTGCTACTACCGACGCGGAGAAGTTTAAATACTCTTCTGTGGAGTTGAGGTTATACAGTTTGTTAGGGTACGTTGTATATAGAACCACATCTTTACATTCCGATGGTGCTGGACTGCATTTCTCCGAGCTAAAACCCAAAAAAAAGTTAGATAATGCAAGAGATATTACGGGACAACAAACCGATACAGTTGAAAATTGTTAGCCCTGCTGGGAAAAAGAAAACCTACACTAGGGACAACCAAGTGAAGACAACGGCGAAAAATATGCTTTAAAATCGAGAAAATTGCAAAAATGGTTTTCAAATAGATAAGATCAAAATGTGGATGAACGTCGGAGTAAAGATTACTATCAACACGAAAGCGTACCACTCTAGTTCATCAGCTCCATTCATACATTGATACTTGTCATCACAGACACCAAGACCATGAATGCATTGACCATCTCCACAGTGGAACTCATGTTCACCGCATTTTCCATCTTCCATATCTATGGCTGGAAGACACTGTTCTTCTGGCAGCTCCATACAGATATCTTCAAGCATATCTCTACCCATACCATGAGGACAACCTCCTCGAACAGCCTCTGTAAACATATAACTTATTAGATATAAACGGTCTGACGAGTGGAGTTCACACAAGATACTATGTCCATAGATTAGCAACTTCAACGTTTGTAAATGTGGACCTCAGCTACAATTGATATCGCTCTTTCAGCAAAGTCACACTTCTCGTAATTTGAAATGTAATATTTTCAGATATGGTGAAGTATACCAGGGTAACTAAATCTGCAAGCGAGATCCAACACTTTAGAAAATCCGACAAACAACAAAATATACTAAGCTAACTCATGCCAAACTTACCCAGACAGGTATTTTGACACAATTGGAGCTCAAATCCCAACAAGCATCGAGGAAACATGAGGTTACAGATTCCCCAGTGTGCCCAATACTCATCTACAGTACAGTTAGCCATGGCTGCTACTACCGACGCGGAGAAGTTCAAATACTCTTCTGTGGAGTTGAGGTTATACAGTTTGTTAGGGTACGTTGTATATAGAACCACATCTTTACATTCCGATGGTGCTGGACTGCATTTCTCCGAGCTAAAACCCAAAAAAAAGTTAGATAATGCAAGAGATATTACGGGACAACAAACCGATACAGTTGAAAATTGTTAGCCCTGCTGGGAAAAAGAAAACCTACACTAGGGACAACCAAGTAAAGACAACGGCGAAAAATATGCTTTAAAATCGAGAAAATTGCAAAAGTGGTTTTCAAATAAATAAGATCAAAATGTGGATGAACGTCGGAGTAAAGATTACTATCAACACGAAAGCGTACCACTCTAGTTCATCAGCTCCATTCATACATTGATACTTGTCATCACAGACACCAAGACCATGAATGCATTGACCATCTCCACAGTGGAACTCATGTTCACCGCATTTTCCATCTTCCATATCTATGGCTGGAAGACACTGTTCTTCTGGCAGCTCCATACAGATATCTTCAAGCATATCTCTACCCATACCATGAGGACAACCTCCTCGAACAGCCTCTGTAAACATATAACTTATTAGATATAAACGGTCTGACGAGTGGAGTTCACACAAGATACTATGTCCATAGATTAGCAACTTCAACGTTTGTAAATGTGGACCTCAGCTACAATTGATATCGCTCTTTCAGCAAAGTCACACTTCTCGTAATTTTAAATGTAATATTTTCAGATATGGTGAAGTATACCAGGGTAACTAAATCTGCAAGCGAGATCCAACACTTTAGAAAATCTGACAAACAATATAATATACTAAGCTAACTCATGCCAAACTTACCTAGACAGGTATTTCGACACAATTGGAGCTCAAATCCCAACAAGCATCGAGGAAACATGAGGTTACAGATTCCCCAGTGTGCCCAATACTCATCTACAGTACAGTTAGCCATGGCTGCTACTACCGACGCGGAGAAGTTTAAATACTCTTCTGTGGAGTTGAGGTTATACAGTTTGTTAGGGTACGTTGTATATAGAACCACATCTTTACATTCCGATGGTGCTGGACTGCATTTCTCCGAGCTAAAACCCCAAAAAAATTTAGATAATGCAAGAGATATTACGGGACAACAAACCTATACAGCTGAAAATTGTTAGCCCTGCTGGGAAAAAGAGAACACACACTAGGGACACCCAAGTGAAGACCACGGCGAAAAATATGCTTTAAAATCGAGAAAATTGCAAAAATGGTTTTCCTATAAATAAGATCAAAATGTGGATGAACGTCGGAGTAAAGATTACTATCAACACGATAACGTACCACTCTAGTTCATCAGCTCCATTCATACATTGATACTTGTCGTCACAGACACTAAGACCATGAATGCATTGACCATCTCCACAGTGGAACTCATGTTCACCGCACTTTCCATCTTCCATATCTATGGCTGAAAGACATTGTTCTTCTGGCAGCTCCATACAGATATCTTCAAGCATATCTCTACCCATACCATGAGGACAACCTCCTCGAACAGCCTCTGTAAACAAATAACTTATTAGATATAAACGGTCTGACGAGTGGAGTTCACACAAGATACTATGTCCATAGATTAGCAACTTCAACGTTTGTAAATGTGGACCTCAGCTACAATTGATATCGCTCGTTCAGCAAAGTCACACTTCTCGTAATTTTAAATGTAATATTTTCAGATATGGTCAAGTATACCAGGGTAACTAAATCTGCAAGCGAGATCCAACACTTTAGAAAATCCGACAAACAATAAAATATACTAAGCTAACTCATGCCAAACTTACCCAGACAGGTATTTCGACACAATTGGAGCTCAAATCCCAACAAGCATCGAGGAAACATGAGGTTACAGATTCCCCAGTGTGCCCAATACTCATCTACAGTACAGTTAGCCATGGCTGCTACTACCGACGCGGAGAAGTTTAAATACTCTTCTGTGGAGTTGAGGTTATACAGTTTGTTAGGGTACGTTGTATATAGAACCACATCTTTACATTCCGATGGTGCTGGACTGCATTTCTCCGAGCTAAAACCCAAAAAAAAGTTAGATAATGCAAGAGATATTACGGGACAACAAACCGATACAGTTGAAAATTGTTAGCCCTGCTGGGAAAAAGAAAACCTACACTAGGGACAACCAAGTAAAGACAACGGCGAAAAATATGCTTTAAAATCGAGAAAATTGCAAAAGTGGTTTTCAAATAAATAAGATCAAAATGTGGATGAACGTCGGAGTAAAGATTACTATCAACACGAAAGCGTACCACTCTAGTTCATCAGCTCCATTCATACATTGATACTTGTCATCACAGACACCAAGACCATGAATGCATTGACCATCTCCACAGTGGAACTCATGTTCACCGCATTTTCCATCTTCCATATCTATGGCTGGAAGACACTGTTCTTCTGGCAGCTCCATACAGATATCTTCAAGCATATCTCTACCCATACCATGAGGACAACCTCCTCGAACAGCCTCTGTAAACATATAACTTATTAGATATAAACGGTCTGACGAGTGGAGTTCACACAAGATACTATGTCCATAGATTAGCAACTTCAACGTTTGTAAATGTGGACCTCAGCTACAATTGATATCGCTCTTTCAGCAAAGTCACACTTCTCGTAATTTTAAATGTAATATTTCCAGATATGGTGAAGTATACCAGGGTAACTAAATCTGCAAGCGAGATCCAACACTTTAGAAAATCCGACAAACAACAAAATATACTAAGCTAACTCATGCCAAACTTACCCAGACAGGTATTTCGACACAATTGGAGCTCAAATCCCAACAAGCATCGAGGAAACATGAGGTTACAGATTCCCCAGTGTGCCCAATACTCATCTACAGTACAGTTAGCCATGGCTGCTACTACCGACGCGGAGTAGTTCAAATACTCTTCTGTGGAGTTGAGGTTATACAGTTTGTTAGGGTACGTTGTATATAGAACCACATCTTTACATTCCGATGGTGCTGGACTGCATTTCTCCGAGCTAAAACCCAAAAAAAAGTTAGATAATACAAGAGATATTACGGGACAACAAACCGATACAGTTGAAAATTGTTAGCCCTGCTGGGAAAAAGAGAACACACACCAGGGACACCCAAGTGAAGACAACGGCGAAAAATATGCTTTAAAATCGAGAAAAGTGCAAAAATGGTTTTCCTATAAATAAGATCAAAATGTGGATGAACGTCGGAGTAAAGATTACTATCAACACGATAACGTACCACTCTAGTTCATCAGCTCCATTCATACATTGATACTTGTCGTCACAGACACTAAGACCATGAATGCATTGACCATCTCCACAGTGGAACTCATGTTCACCGCACTTTCCATCTTCCATATCTATGGCTGGAAGACATTGTTCTTCTGGCAGCTCCATACAGATATCTTCAAGCATATCTCTACCCATACCATGAGGACAACCTCCTCGAACAGCCTCTGTAAACAAATGACTTATTAGATATAAACGGTCTGACGAGTGGAGTTCACACAAGATACTATGTGCATAGAATAGCAACTTCAACGTTTGTAAATGTGGACCTCAGCTACAATTGATATCGCTCTTTCAGCAAAGTCACACTTCTCGTAATCTTAAATGTAATATTTTCAGATATTGTGAAGTATACCAGGGTAACTAAATCTGCAAGCGAGATCCAACACTTTAGAAAAACCGACAAACAATAAAATATACTAAGCTAACTCATGCCAAACTTACCTAGACAGGTATTTCGACACAATTGGAGCTCAAATCCCAACAAGCATCGAGGAAACATGAGGTTACAGATTCCCCAGTGTGCCCAATACTCATCTACAGTACAGTTAGCCATGGCTGCTACTACCGACGCGGAGAAGTTTAAATACTCTTCTGTGGAGTTGAGGTTATACAGTTTGTTAGGGTACGTTGTATATAGAACCACATCTTTACATTCCGATGGTGCTGGACTGCATTTCTCTGAGCTAAAACCCAAAAAAAAGTTAGATAATGCAAGAGATATTACGGGACAACAAACCGATACAGTTGAAAATTGTTAGCCCTGCTGGGAAAAAGAGAACCCACACTAGGGACACCCAAGTGAAGACAACGGCGAAAAATATGCTTTAAAATCGAGAAAATTGCAAAAATGGTTTTCAAAATAATAAGATCAAAATATGGATGAACGTGGGAGCAAAGATTACTATCAACACAAAAGCGTACCACTCTAGTTCATCAGCTCCATTCATACATTGATACTTGTCGTCACAGACACCAAGACCATGAATGCATTGACCATCTCCACAGTGGAACTCATGTTCACCGCACTTTCCATCTTCCATATCTATGGCTGGAAGACATTGTTCTTCTGGCAGCTCCATACAGATATCTTCAAGCATATCTCTACCCATACCATGAGGACAACCTCCTCGAACAGCCTCTGTAAACAAATGACTTATTAGATATAAACGGTCTGACGAGTGGAGTTCACACAAGATACTATGTCCATAGATTAGCAACTTCAACGTTTGTAAATGTGGACCTCAGCTACAATTGATATCGCTCTTTCAGCAAAGTCACACTTCTCGTAATTTTAAATGTAATATTTTCAGATATGGTGAAGTATACCAGGGTAACTAAATCTGCAAGCGAGATCCAACACTTTAGAAAATCTGACAAACAATATAATATACTAAGCTAACTCATGCCAAACTTACCTAGACAGGTATTTCGACACAATTGGAGCTCAAATCCCAACAAGCATCGAGGAAACATGAGGTTACAGATTCCCCAGTGTGCCCAATACTCATCTACAGTACAGTTAGCCATGGCTGCTACTACCGACGCGGAGAAGTTTAAATACTCTTCTGTGGAGTTGAGGTTATACAGTTTGTTAGGGTACGTTGTATATAGAACCACATCTTTACATTCCGATGGTGCTGGACTGCATTTCTCCGAGCTAAAACCCCAAAAAAATTTAGATAATGCAAGAGATATTACGGGACAACAAACCTATACAGCTGAAAATTGTTAGCCCTGCTGGGAAAAAGAGAACACACACTAGGGACACCCAAGTGAAGACCACGGCGAAAAATATGCTTTAAAATCGAGAAAATTGCAAAAATGGTTTTCCTATAAATAAGATCAAAATGTGGATGAACGTCGGAGTAAAGATTACTATCAACACGATAACGTACCACTCTAGTTCATCAGCTCCATTCATACATTGATACTTGTCGTCACAGACACCAAGACCATGAATGCATTGACCATCTCCACAGTGGAACTCATGTTCACCGCACTTTCCATCTTCCATATCTATGGCTGGAAGACATTGTTCTTCTGGCAGCTCCATACAGATATCTTCAAGCATATCTCTACCCATACCATGAGGACAACCTCCTCGAACAGCCTCTGTAAACAAATAACTTATTAGATATAAACGGTCTGACGAGTGGAGTTCACACAAGATACTATGTCCATAGATTAGCAACTTCAACGTTTGTAAATGTGGACCTCAGCTACAATTGATATCGCTCGTTCAGCAAAGTCACACTTCTCGTAATTTTAAATGTAATATTTTCAGATATGGTGAAGTATACCAGGGTAACTAAATCTGCAAGCGAGATCCAACACTTTAGAAAATCCGACAAACAATAAAATATACTAAGCTAACTCATGCCAAACTTACCCAGACAGGTATTTCGACACAATTGGAGCTCAAATCCCAACAAGCATCGAGGAAACATGAGGTTACAGATTCCCCAGTGTGCCCAATACTCATCTACAGTACAGTTAGCCATGGCTGCTACTACCGACGCGGAGAAGTTTAAATACTCTTCTGTGGAGTTGAGGTTATACAGTTTGTTAGGGTACGTTGTATATAGAACCACATCCTTACATTCCGATGGTGCTGGACTGCATTTCTCCGAGCTAAAACCCAAAAAAAAGTTAGATAATGCAAGAGATATTACGGGACAACAAACCGATACAGTTGAAAATTGTTAGCCCTGCTGGGAAAAAGAAAACCTACACTAGGGACAACCAAGTGAAGACAACGGCGAAAAATATGCTTTAAAATCGAGAAAATTGCAAAAATGGTTTTCAAATAGATAAGATCAAAATGTGGATGAACGTCGGAGTAAAGATTACTATCAACACGAAAGCGTACCACTCTAGTTCATCAGCTCCATTCATACATTGATACTTGTCATCACAGACACCAAGACCATGAATGCATTGACCATCTCCACAGTGGAACTCATGTTCACCGCATTTTCCATCTTCCATATCTATGGCTGGAAGACACTGTTCTTCTGGCAGCTCCATACAGATATCTTCAAGCATATCTCTACCCATACCATGAGGACAACCTCCTCGAACAGCCTCTGTAAACAAATAACTTATTAGATATAAGCGGTCTGACGAGTGGAGTTCACACAAGATACTATGTCCATAGATTAGCAACTTCAACGTTTGTAAATGTGGACCTCAGCTACAATTGATATCGCTCGTTCAGCAAAGTCACACTTCTCGTAATTTTAAATGTAATATTTTCAGATATGGTCAAGTATACCAGGGTAACTAAATCTGCAAGCGAGATCCAACACTTTAGAAAATCCGACAAACAATAAAATATACTAAGCTAACTCATGCCAAACTTACCCAGACAGGTATTTCGACACAATTGGAGCTCAAATCCCAACAAGCATCGAGGAAACATGAGGTTACAGATTCCCCAGTGTGCCCAATACTCATCTACAGTACAGTTAGCCATGGCTGCTACTACCGACGCGGAGAAGTTTAAATACTCTTCTGTGGAGTTGAGGTTATACAGTTTGTTAGGGTACGTTGTATATAGAACCACATCTTTACATTCCGATGGTGCTGGACTGCATTTCTCCAAGCTAAAACCCAAAAAAAAGTTAGATAATGCAAGAGATATTACGGGACAACAAACCGATACAGTTGAAAATTGTTAGCCCTGCTGGGAAAAAGAAAACCTACACTAGGGACAACCAAGTGAAGACAACGGCGAAAAATATGCTTTAAAATCGAGAAAATTGCAAAAGTGGTTTTCAAATAAATAAGATCAAAATGTGGATGAACGTCGGAGTAAAGATTACTATCAACACGAAAGCGTACCACTCTAGTTCATCAGCTCCATTCATACATTGATACTTGTCATCACAGACACCAAGACCATGAATGCATTGACCATCTCCACAGTGGAACTCATGTTCACCGCATTTTCCATCTTCCATATCTATGGCTGGAAGACACTGTTCTTCTGGCAGCTCCATACAGATATCTTCAAGCATATCTCTACCCATACCATGAGGACAACCTCCTCGAACAGCCTCTGTAAACATATAACTTATTAGATATAAACGGTCTGACGAGTGGAGTTCACACAAGATACTATGTCCATAGATTAGCAACTTCAACGTTTGTAAATGTGGACCTCAGCTACAATTGATATCGCTCTTTCAGCAAAGTCACACTTCTCGTAAATTTAAATGTAATATTTCCAGATATGGTGAAGTATACCAGGGTAACTAAATCTGCAAGCGAGATCCAACACTTTAGAAAATCCGACAAACAACAAAATATACTAAGCTAACTCATGCCAAACTTACCCAGACAGGTATTTCGACACAATTGGAGCTCAAATCCCAACAAGCATCGAGGAAACATGAGGTTACAGATTCCCCAGTGTGCCCAATACTCATCTACAGTACAGTTAGCCATGGCTGCTACTACCGACGCGGAGTAGTTCAAATACTCTTCTGTGGAGTTGAGGTTATACAGTTTGTTAGGGTACGTTGTATATAGAACCACATCTTTACATTCCGATGGTGCTGGACTGCATTTCTCCGAGCTAAAACCCAAAAAAAAGTTAGATAATACAAGAGATATTACGGGACAACAAACCGATACAGTTGAAAATTGTTAGCCCTGCTGGGAAAAAGAGAACACACACCAGGGACACCCAAGTGAAGACAACGGCGAAAAATATGCTTTAAAATCGAGAAAAGTGCAAAAATGGTTTTCCTATAAATAAGATCAAAATGTGGATGAACGTCGGAGTAAAGATTACTATCAACACGATAACGTACCACTCTAGTTCATCAGCTCCATTCATACATTGATACTTGTCGTCACAGACACTAAGACCATGAATGCATTGACCATCTCCACAGTGGAACTCATGTTCACCGCACTTTCCATCTTCCATATCTATGGCTGGAAGACATTGTTCTTCTGGCAGCTCCATACAGATATCTTCAAGCATATCTCTACCCATACCATGAGGACAACCTCCTCGAACAGCCTCTGTAAACAAATGACTTATTAGATATAAACGGTCTGACGAGTGGAGTTCACACAAGATACTATGTGCATAGAATAGCAACTTCAACGTTTGTAAATGTGGACCTCAGCTACAATTGATATCGCTCTTTCAGCAAAGTCACACTTCTCGTAATCTTAAATGTAATATTTTCAGATATTGTGAAGTATACCAGGGTAACTAAATCCGCAAGCGAGATCCAACACTTTAGAAAAACCGACAAACAATAAAATATACTAAGCTAACTCATGCCAAACTTACCTAGACAGGTATTTCGACACAATTGGAGCTCAAATCCCAACAAGCATCGAGGAAACATGAGGTTACAGATTCCCCAGTGTGCCCAATACTCATCTACAGTACAGTTAGCCATGGCTGCTACTACCGACGCGGAGAAGTTTAAATACTCTTCTGTGGAGTTGAGGTTATACAGTTTGTTAGGGTACGTTGTATATAGAACCACATCTTTACATTCCGATGGTGCTGGACTGCATTTCTCCGAGCTAAAACCCAAAAAAAAGTTAGATAATGCAAGAGATATTACGGGACAACAAACCGATACAGTTGAAAATTGTTAGCCCTGCTGGGAAAAAGAGAACCCACACTAGGGACACCCAAGTGAAGACAACGGCGAAAAATATGCTTTAAAATCGAGAAAATTGCAAAAATGGTTTTCAAAATAATAAGATCAAAATATGGATGAACGTGGGAGCAAAGATTACTATCAACACAAAAGCGTACCACTCTAGTTCATCAGCTCCATTCATACATTGATACTTGTCGTCACAGACACCAAGACCATGAATGCATTGACCATCTCCACAGTGGAACTCATGTTCACCGCACTTTCCATCTTCCATATCTATGGCTGGAAGACATTGTTCTTCTGGCAGCTCCATACAGATATCTTCAAGCATATCTCTACCCATACCATGAGGACAACCTCCTCGAACAGCCTCTGTAAACAAATGACTTATTAGATATAAACGGTCTGACGAGTGGAGTTCACACAAGATACTATGTCCATAGATTAGCAACTTCAACGTTTGTAAATGTGGACCTCAGCTACAATTGATATCGCTCTTTCAGCAAAGTCACACTTCTCGTAATTTTAAATGTAATATTTTCAGATATGGTGAAGTATACCAGGGTAACTAAATCTGCAAGCGAGATCCAACACTTTAGAAAATCTGACAAACAATATAATATACTAAGCTAACTCATGCCAAACTTACCTAGACAGGTATTTCGACACAATTGGAGCTCAAATCCCAACAAGCATCGAGGAAACATGAGGTTACAGATTCCCCAGTGTGCCCAATACTCATCTACAGTACAGTTAGCCATGGCTGCTACTACCGACGCGGAGAAGTTTAAATACTCTTCTGTGGAGTTGAGGTTATACAGTTTGTTAGGGTACGTTGTATATAGAACCACATCTTTACATTCCGATGGTGCTGGACTGCATTTCTCCGAGCTAAAACCCCAAAAAAATTTAGATAATGCAAGAGATATTACGGGACAACAAACCTATACAGCTGAAAATTGTTAGCCCTGCTGGGAAAAAGAGAACACACACTAGGGACACCCAAGTGAAGACAACGGCGAAAAATATGCTTTAAAATCGAGAAAATTGCAAAAATGGTTTTCAAATAAATAAGATCAAAATGTGGATGAACGTCGGAGTAAAGATTACTATCAACACGAAAGCGTACCACTCTAGTTCATCAGCTCCATTCATACATTGATACTTGTCATCACAGACACCAAGACCATGAATGCATTGACCATCTCCACAGTGGAACTCATGTTCACCGCATTTTCCATCTTCCATATCTATGGCTGGAAGACACTGTTCTTCTGGCAGCTCCATACAGATATCTTCAAGCATATCTCTACCCATACCATGAGGACAACCTCCTCGAACAGCCTCTGTAAACATATAACTTATTAGATATAAACGGTCTGACGAGTGGAGTTCACACAAGATACTATGTCCATAGATTAGCAACTTCAACGTTTGTAAATGTGGACCTCAGCTACAATTGATATCGCTCTTTCAGCAAAGTCACACTTCTCGTAATTTTAAATGTAATATTTTCAGATATGGTCAAGTATACCAGGGTAACTAAATCTGCAAGCGAGATCCAACACTTTAGAAAATCTGACAAACAATATAATATACTAAGCTAACTCATGCCAAACTTACCTAGACAGGTATTTCGACACAATTGGAGCTCAAATCCCAACAAGCATCGAGGAAACATGAGGTTACAGATTCCCCAGTGTGCCCAATACTCATCTACAGTACAGTTAGCCATGGCTGCTACTACCGACGCGGAGAAGTTCAAATACTCTTCTGTGGAGTTGAGGTTATACAGTTTGTTAGGGTACGTTGTATATAGAACCACATCTTTACATTCCGATGGTGCTGGACTGCATTTCTCCGAGCTAAAACCCAAAAAAAAGTTAGATAATACAAGAGATATTACGGGACAACAAACCGATACAGTTGAAAATTGTTAGCCCTGCTGGGAAAAAGAGAACACACACCAGGGACACCCAAGTGAAGACAACGGCGAAAAATATGCTTTAAAATCGAGAAAAGTGCAAAAATGGTTTTCCTATAAATAAGATCAAAATGTGGATGAACGTCGGAGTAAAGATTACTATCAACACGATAACGTACCACTCTAGTTCATCAGCTCCATTCATACATTGATACTTGTCGTCACAGACACCAAGACCATGAATGCATTGACCATCTCCACAGTGGAACTCATGTTCACCGCACTTTCCATCTTCCATATCTATGGCTGGAAGACATTGTTCTTCTGGCAGCTCCATACAGATATCTTCAAGCATATCTCTACCCATACCATGAGGACAACCTCCTCGAACAGCCTCTGTAAACAAATAACTTATTAGATATAAACGGTCTGACGAGTGGAGTTCACACAAGATACTATGCCCATAGATTAGCAACTTCAACGTTTGTAAATGTGGACCTCAGCTACAATTGATATCGCTCGTTCAGCAAAGTCACACTTCTCGTAATTTTAAATGTAATATTTTCAGATATGGTGAAGTATACCAGGGTAACTAAATCTGCAAGCGAGATCCAACACTTTAGAAAATCCGACAAACAATAAAATATACTAAGCTAACTCATGCCAAACTTACCTAGACAGGTATTTCGACACAATTGGAGCTCAAATCCCAACAAGCATCGAGGAAACATGAGGTTACAGATTCCCCAGTGTGCCCAATACTCATCTACAGTACAGTTAGCCATGGCTGCTACTACCGACGCGGAGAAGTTTAAATACTCTTCTGTGGAGTTGAGGTTATACAGTTTGTTAGGGTACGTTGTATATAGAACCACATCTTTACATTCCGATGGTGCTGGACTGCATTTCTCCGAGCTAAAACCCCAAAAAAATTTAGATAATGCAAGAGATATTACGGGACAACAAACCTATACAGCTGAAAATTGTTAGCCCTGCTGGGAAAAAGAGAACACACACTAGGGACACCCAAGTGAAGACAACGGCGAAAAATATGCTTTAAAATCGAGAAAATTGCAAAAATGGTTTTCCTATAAATAAGATCAAAATGTGGATGAACGTCGGAGTAAAGATTACTATCAACACGATAACGTACCACTCTAGTTCATCAGCTCCATTCATACATTGATACTTGTCATCACAGACACCAAGACCATGAATGCATTGACCATCTCCACAGTGGAACTCATGTTCACCGCACTTTCCATCTTCCATATCTATGGCTGGAAGACATTGTTCTTCTGGCAGCTCCATACAGATATCTTCAAGCATATCTCTACCCATACCATGAGGACAACCTCCTCGAACAGCCTCTGTAAACAAATAACTTATTAGATATAAACGGTCTGACGAGTGGAGTTCACACAAGATACTATGTCCATAGATTAGCAACTTCAACGTTTGTAAATGTGGACCTCAGCTACAATTGATATCGCTCTTTCAGCAAAGTCACACTTCTCGTAATTTTAAATGTAATATTTTCAGATATGGTGAAGTATACCAGGGTAACTAAATCTGCAAGCGAGATCCAACACTTTAGAAAATCTGACAAACAATATAATATACTAAGCTAACTCATGCCAAACTTACCTAGACAGGTATTTCGACACAATTGGAGCTCAAATCCCAACAAGCATCGAGGAAACATGAGGTTACAGATTCCCCAGTGTGCCCAATACTCATCTACAGTACAGTTAGCCATGGCTGCTACTACCGACGCGGAGAAGTTTAAATACTCTTCTGTGGAGTTGAGGTTATACAGTTTGTTAGGGTACGTTGTATATAGAACCACATCTTTACATTCCGATGGTGCTGGACTGCATTTCTCCGAGCTAAAACCCCAAAAAAATTTAGATAATGCAAGAGATATTACGGGACAACAAACCTATACAGCTGAAAATTGTTAGCCCTGCTGGGAAAAAGAGAACACACACTAGGGACACCCAAGTGAAGACAACGGCGAAAAATATGCTTTAAAATCGAGAAAATTGCAAAAATGGTTTTCCTATAAATAAGATCAAAATGTGGATGAACGTCGGAGTAAAGATTACTATCAACACGATAACGTACCACTCTAGTTCATCAGCTCCATTCATACATTGATACTTGTCATCACAGACACCAAGACCATGAATGCATTGACCATCTCCACAGTGGAACTCATGTTCACCGCACTTTCCATCTTCCATATCTATGGCTGGAAGACATTGTTCTTCTGGCAGCTCCATACAGATATCTTCAAGCATATCTCTACCCATACCATGAGGACAACCTCCTCGAACAGCCTCTGTAAACAAATAACTTATTAGATATAAACGGTCTGACGAGTGGAGTTCACACAAGATACTATGTCCATAGATTAGCAACTTCAACGTTTGTAAATGTGGACCTCAGCTACAATTGATATCGCTCTTTCAGCAAAGTCACACTTCTCGTAATTTTAAATGTAATATTTTCAGATATGGTGAAGTATACCAGGGTAACTAAATCTGCAAGCGAGATCCAACACTTTAGAAAATCTGACAAACAATATAATATACTAAGCTAACTCATGCCAAACTTACCTAGACAGGTATTTCGACACAATTGGAGCTCAAATCCCAACAAGCATCGAGGAAACATGAGGTTACAGATTCCCCAGTGTGCCCAATACTCATCTACAGTACAGTTAGCCATGGCTGCTACTACCGACGCGGAGAAGTTCAAATACTCTTCTGTGGAGTTGAGGTTATACAGTTTGTTAGGGTACGTTGTATATAGAACCACATCTTTACATTCCGATGGTGCTGGACTGCATTTCTGCGAGCTAAAACCCAAAAAAAAGTTAGATAATACAAGAGATATTACGGGACAACAAACCGATACAGTTGAAAATTGTTAGCCCTGCTGGGAAAAAGAAAACCTACACTAGGGACAACCAAGTGAAGACAACGGCGAAAAATATGCTTTAAAATCGAGAAAATTGCAAAAATGGTTTTCAAATAAATAAGATCAAAATGTGGATGAACGTCGGAGTAAAGATTACTATCAACACGAAAGCGTACCACTCTAGTTCATCAGCTCCATTCATACATTGATACTTGTCATCACAGACACCAAGACCATGAATGCATTGACCATCTCCACAGTGGAACTCATGTTCACCGCATTTTCCATCTTCCATATCTATGGCTGGAAGACACTGTTCTTCTGGCAGCTCCATACAGATATCTTCAAGCATATCTCTACCCATACCATGAGGACAACCTCCTCGAACAGCCTCTGTAAACATATAACTTATTAGATATAAACGGTCTGACGAGTGGAGTTCACACAAGATACTATGTCCATAGATTAGCAACTTCAACGTTTGTAAATGTGGACCTCAGCTACAATTGATATCGCTCTTTCAGCAAAGTCACACTTCTCGTAATTTTAAATGTAATATTTTCAGATATGGTCAAGTATACCAGGGTAACTAAATCTGCAAGCGAGATCCAACACTTTAGAAAATCTGACAAACAATATAATATACTAAGCTAACTCATGCCAAACTTACCTAGACAGGTATTTCGACACAATTGGAGCTCAAATCCCAACAAGCATCGAGGAAACATGAGGTTACAGATTCCCCAGTGTGCCCAATACTCATCTACAGTACAGTTAGCCATGGCTGCTACTACCGACGCGGAGAAGTTCAAATACTCTTCTGTGGAGTTGAGGTTATACAGTTTGTTAGGGTACGTTGTATATAGAACCACATCTTTACATTCCGATGGTGCTGGACTGCATTTCTCCGAGCTAAAACCCAAAAAAAAGTTAGATAATACAAGAGATATTACGGGACAACAAACCGATACAGTTGAAAATTGTTAGCCCTGCTGGGAAAAAGAGAACACACACCAGGGACACCCAAGTGAAGACAACGGCGAAAAATATGCTTTAAAATCGAGAAAAGTGCAAAAATGGTTTTCCTATAAATAAGATCAAAATGTGGATGAACGTCGGAGTAAAGATTACTATCAACACGATAACGTACCACTCTAGTTCATCAGCTCCATTCATACATTGATACTTGTCGTCACAGACACCAAGACCATGAATGCATTGACCATCTCCACAGTGGAACTCATGTTCACCGCACTTTCCATCTTCCATATCTATGGCTGGAAGACATTGTTCTTCTGGCAGCTCCATACAGATATCTTCAAGCATATCTCTACCCATACCATGAGGACAACCTCCTCGAACAGCCTCTGTAAACAAATAACTTATTAGATATAAACGGTCTGACGAGTGGAGTTCACACAAGATACTATGCCCATAGATTAGCAACTTCAACGTTTGTAAATGTGGACCTCAGCTACAATTGATATCGCTCGTTCAGCAAAGTCACACTTCTCGTAATTTTAAATGTAATATTTTCAGATATGGTGAAGTATACCAGGGTAACTAAATCTGCAAGCGAGATCCAACACTTTAGAAAATCCGACAAACAATAAAATATACTAAGCTAACTCATGCCAAACTTACCTAGACAGGTATTTCGACACAATTGGAGCTCAAATCCCAACAAGCATCGAGGAAACATGAGGTTACAGATTCCCCAGTGTGCCCAATACTCATCTACAGTACAGTTAGCCATGGCTGCTACTACCGACGCGGAGAAGTTTAAATACTCTTCTGTGGAGTTGAGGTTATACAGTTTGTTAGGGTACGTTGTATATAGAACCACATCTTTACATTCCGATGGTGCTGGACTGCATTTCTCCGAGCTAAAACCCAAAAAAAAGTTAGATAATACAAGAGATATTACGGGACAACAAACCGATACAGTTGAAAATTGTTAGCCCTGCTGGGAAAAAGAGAACACACACCAGGGACACCCAAGTGAAGACAACGGCGAAAAATATGCTTTAAAATCGAGAAAAGTGCAAAAATGGTTTTCCTATAAATAAGATCAAAATGTGGATGAACGTCGGAGTAAAGATTACTATCAACACGATAACGTACCACTCTAGTTCATCAGCTCCATTCATACATTGATACTTGTCATCACAGACACCAAGACCATGAATGCATTGACCATCTCCACAGTGGAACTCATGTTCACCGCATTTTCCATCTTCCATATCTATGGCTGGAAGACACTGTTCTTCTGGCAGCTCCATACAGATATCTTCAAGCATATCTCTACCCATACCATGAGGACAACCTCCTCGAACAGCCTCTGTAAACATATAACTTATTAGATATAAACGGTCTGACGAGTGGAGTTCACACAAGATACTATGTCCATAGATTAGCAACTTCAACGTTTGTAAATGTGGACCTCAGCTACAATTGATATCGCTCTTTCAGCAAAGTCACACTTCTCGTAATTTTAAATGTAATATTTTCAGATATGGTCAAGTATACCAGGGTAACTAAATCTGCAAGCGAGATCCAACACTTTAGAAAATCTGACAAACAATATAATATACTAAGCTAACTCATGCCAAACTTACCTAGACAGGTATTTCGACACAATTGGAGCTCAAATCCCAACAAGCATCGAGGAAACATGAGGTTACAGATTCCCCAGTGTGCCCAATACTCATCTACAGTACAGTTAGCCATGGCTGCTACTACCGACGCGGAGAAGTTCAAATACTCTTCTGTGGAGTTGAGGTTATACAGTTTGTTAGGGTACGTTGTATATAGAACCACATCTTTACATTCCGATGGTGCTGGACTGCATTTCTCCGAGCTAAAACCCAAAAAAAAGTTAGATAATACAAGAGATATTACGGGACAACAAACCGATACAGTTGAAAATTGTTAGCCCTGCTGGGAAAAAGAGAACACACACCAGGGACACCCAAGTGAAGACAACGGCGAAAAATATGCTTTAAAATCGAGAAAAGTGCAAAAATGGTTTTCCTATAAATAAGATCAAAATGTGGATGAACGTCGGAGTAAAGATTACTATCAACACGATAACGTACCACTCTAGTTCATCAGCTCCATTCATACATTGATACTTGTCGTCACAGACACCAAGACCATGAATGCATTGACCATCTCCACAGTGGAACTCATGTTCACCGCACTTTCCATCTTCCATATCTATGGCTGGAAGACATTGTTCTTCTGGCAGCTCCATACAGATATCTTCAAGCATATCTCTACCCATACCATGAGGACAACCTCCTCGAACAGCCTCTGTAAACAAATAACTTATTAGATATAAACGGTCTGACGAGTGGAGTTCACACAAGATACTATGCCCATAGATTAGCAACTTCAACGTTTGTAAATGTGGACCTCAGCTACAATTGATATCGCTCGTTCAGCAAAGTCACACTTCTCGTAATTTTAAATGTAATATTTTCAGATATGGTGAAGTATACCAGGGTAACTAAATCTGCAAGCGAGATCCAACACTTTAGAAAATCCGACAAACAATAAAATATACTAAGCTAACTCATGCCAAACTTACCTAGACAGGTATTTCGACACAATTGGAGCTCAAATCCCAACAAGCATCGAGGAAACATGAGGTTACAGATTCCCCAGTGTGCCCAATACTCATCTACAGTACAGTTAGCCATGGCTGCTACTACCGACGCGGAGAAGTTTAAATACTCTTCTGTGGAGTTGAGGTTATACAGTTTGTTAGGGTACGTTGTATATAGAACCACATCTTTACATTCCGATGGTGCTGGACTGCATTTCTCCGAGCTAAAACCCAAAAAAAAGTTAGATAATACAAGAGATATTACGGGACAACAAACCGATACAGTTGAAAATTGTTAGCCCTGCTGGGAAAAAGAGAACACACACCAGGGACACCCAAGTGAAGTCAACGGCGAAAAATATGCTTTAAAATCGAGAAAAGTGCAAAAATGGTTTTCCTATAAATAAGATCAAAATGTGGATGAACGTCGGAGTAAAGATTACTATCAACACGATAACGTACCACTCTAGTTCATCAGCTCCATTCATACATTGATACTTGTCGTCACAGACACTAAGACCATGAATGCATTGACCATCTCCACAGTGGAACTCATGTTCACCGCACTTTCCATCTTCCATATCTATGGCTGGAAGACATTGTTCTTCTGGCAGCTCCATACAGATATCTTCAAGCATATCTCTACCCATACCATGAGGACAACCTCCTCGAACAGCCTCTGTAAACAAATGACTTATTAGATATAAACGGTCTGACGAGTGGAGTTCACACAAGATACTATGTGCATAGAATAGCAACTTCAACGTTTGTAAATGTGGACCTCAGCTACAATTGATATCGCTCTTTCAGCAAAGTCACACTTCTCGTAATCTTAAATGTAATATTTTCAGATATTGTGAAGTATACCAGGGTAACTAAATCTGCAAGCGAGATCCAACACTTTAGAAAAACCGACAAACAATAAAATATACTAAGCTAACTCATGCCAAACTTACCTAGACAGGTATTTCGACACAATTGGAGCTCAAATCCCAACAAGCATCGAGGAAACATGAGGTTACAGATTCCCCAGTGTGCCCAATACTCATCTACAGTACAGTTAGCCATGGCTGCTACTACCGACGCGGAGAAGTTTAAATACTCTTCTGTGGAGTTGAGGTTATACAGTTTGTTAGGGTACGTTGTATATAGAACCACATCTTTACATTCCGATGGTGCTGGACTGCATTTCTCCGAGCTAAAACCCAAAAAAAAGTTAGATAATGCAAGAGATATTACGGGACAACAAACCGATACAGTTGAAAATTGTTAGCCCTGCTGGGAAAAAGAGAACCCACACTAGGGACACCCAAGTGAAGACAACGGCGAAAAATATGCTTTAAAATCGAGAAAATTGCAAAAATGGTTTTCAAAATAATAAGATCAAAATATGGATGAACGTGGGAGCAAAGATTACTATCAACACAAAAGCGTACCACTCTAGTTCATCAGCTCCATTCATACATTGATACTTGTCGTCACAGACACCAAGACCATGAATGCATTGACCATCTCCACAGTGGAACTCATGTTCACCGCACTTTCCATCTTCCATATCTATGGCTGGAAGACATTGTTCTTCTGGCAGCTCCATACAGATATCTTCAAGCATATCTCTACCCATACCATGAGGACAACCTCCTCGAACAGCCTCTGTAAACAAATGACTTATTAGATATAAACGGTCTGACGAGTGGAGTTCACACAAGATACTATGTCCATAGATTAGCAACTTCAACGTTTGTAAATGTGGACCTCAGCTACAATTGATATCGCTCTTTCAGCAAAGTCACACTTCTCGTAATTTTAAATGTAATATTTTCAGATATGGTGAAGTATACCAGGGTAACTAAATCTGCAAGCGAGATCCAACACTTTAGAAAATCTGACAAACAATATAATATACTAAGCTAACTCATGCCAAACTTACCTAGACAGGTATTTCGACACAATTGGAGCTCAAATCCCAACAAGCATCGAGGAAACATGAGGTTACAGATTCCCCAGTGTGCCCAATACTCATCTACAGTACAGTTAGCCATGGCTGCTACTACCGACGCGGAGAAGTTTAAATACTCTTCTGTGGAGTTGAGGTTATACAGTTTGTTAGGGTACGTTGTATATAGAACCACATCTTTACATTCCGATGGTGCTGGACTGCATTTCTCCGAGCTAAAACCCAAAAAAAATTTAGATAATGCAAGAGATATTACGGGACAACAAACCTATACAGCTGAAAATTGTTAGCCCTGCTGGGAAAAAGAGAACACACACTAGGGACACCCAAGTGAAGACAACGGCGAAAAATATGCTTTAAAATCGAGAAAATTGCAAAAATGGTTTTCCTATAAATAAGATCAAAATGTGGATGAACGTCGGAGTAAAGATTACTATCAACACGATAACGTACCACTCTAGTTCATCAGCTCCATTCATACATTGATACTTGTCGTCACAGACACCAAGACCATGAATGCATTGACCATCTCCACAGTGGAACTCATGTTCACCGCACTTTCCATCTTCCATAGCTATGGCTGGAAGACATTGTTCTTCTGGCAGCTCCATACAGATATCTTCAAGCATATCTCTACCCATACCATGAGGACAACCTCCTCGAACAGCCTCTGTAAACAAATAACTTATTAGATATAAACGGTCTGACGAGTGGAGTTCACACAAGATACTATGTGCATAGAATAGCAACTTCAACGTTTGTAAATGTGGACCTCAGCTACAATTGATATCGCTCTTTCAGCAAAGTCACACTTCTCGTAATCTTAAATGTAATATTTTCAGATATTGTGAAGTATACCAGGGTAACTAAATCTGCAAGCGAGATCCAACACTTTAGAAAAACCGACAAACAATAAAATATACTAAGCTAACTCATGCCAAACTTACCTAGACAGGTATTTCGACACAATTGGAGCTCAAATCCCAACAAGCATCGAGGAAACATGAGGTTACAGATTCCCCAGTGTGCCCAATACTCATCTACAGTACAGTTAGCCATGGCTGCTACTACCGACGCGGAGAAGTTTAAATACTCTTCTGTGGAGTTGAGGTTATACAGTTTGTTAGGGTACGTTGTATATAGAACCACATCTTTACATTCCGATGGTGCTGGACTGCATTTCTCCGAGCTAAAACCCAAAAAAAAGTTAGATAATGCAAGAGATATTACGGGACAACAAACCGATACAGTTGAAAATTGTTAGCCCTGCTGGGAAAAAGAGAACCCACACTAGGGACACCCAAGTGAAGACAACGGCGAAAAATATGCTTTAAAATCGAGAAAATTGCAAAAATGGTTTTCAAAATAATAAGATCAAAATATGGATGAACGTGGGAGCAAAGATTACTATCAACACAAAAGCGTACCACTCTAGTTCATCAGCTCCATTCATACATTGATACTTGTCGTCACAGACACCAAGACCATGAATGCATTGACCATCTCCACAGTGGAACTCATGTTCACCGCACTTTCCATCTTCCATATCTATGGCTGGAAGACATTGTTCTTCTGGCAGCTCCATACAGATATCTTCAAGCATATCTCTACCCATACCATGAGGACAACCTCCTCGAACAGCCTCTGTAAACAAATGACTTATTAGATATAAACGGTCTGACGAGTGGAGTTCACACAAGATACTATGTCCATAGATTAGCAACTTCAACGTTTGTAAATGTGGACCTCAGCTACAATTGATATCGCTCTTTCAGCAAAGTCACACTTCTCGTAATTTTAAATGTAATATTTTCAGATATGGTGAAGTATACCAGGGTAACTAAATCTGCAAGCGAGATCCAACACTTTAGAAAATCTGACAAACAATATAATATACTAAGCTAACTCATGCCAAACTTACCTAGACAGGTATTTCGACACAATTGGAGCTCAAATCCCAACAAGCATCGAGGAAACATGAGGTTACAGATTCCCCAGTGTGCCCAATACTCATCTACAGTACAGTTAGCCATGGCTGCTACTACCGACGCGGAGAAGTTTAAATACTCTTCTGTGGAGTTGAGGTTATACAGTTTGTTAGGGTACGTTGTATATAGAACCACATCTTTACATTCCGATGGTGCTGGACTGCATTTCTCCGAGCTAAAACCCAAAAAAAATTTAGATAATGCAAGAGATATTACGGGACAACAAACCTATACAGCTGAAAATTGTTAGCCCTGCTGGGAAAAAGAGAACACACACTAGGGACACCCAAGTGAAGACAACGGCGAAAAATATGCTTTAAAATCGAGAAAATTGCAAAAATGGTTTTCCTATAAATAAGATCAAAATGTGGATGAACGTCGGAGTAAAGATTACTATCAACACGATAACGTACCACTCTAGTTCATCAGCTCCATTCATACATTGATACTTGTCGTCACAGACACCAAGACCATGAATGCATTGACCATCTCCACAGTGGAACTCATGTTCACCGCACTTTCCATCTTCCATAGCTATGGCTGGAAGACATTGTTCTTCTGGCAGCTCCATACAGATATCTTCAAGCATATCTCTACCCATACCATGAGGACAACCTCCTCGAACAGCCTCTGTAAACAAATAACTTATTAGATATAAACGGTCTGACGAGTGGAGTTCACACAAGATACTATGTCCATAGATTAGCAACTTCAACGTTTGTAAATGTGGACCTCAGCTACAATTGATATCGCTCGTTCAGCAAAGTCACACTTCTCGTAATTTTAAATGTAATATTTTCAGATATGGTGAAGTATACCAGGGTAACTAAATCTGCAAGCGAGATCCAACACTTTAGAAAATCCGACAAACAATAAAATATACTAAGCTAACTCATGCCAAACTTACCCAGACAGGTATTTCGACACAATTGGAGCTCAAATCCCAACAAGCATCGAGGAAACATGAGGTTACAGATTCCCCAGTGTGCCCAATACTCATCTACAGTACAGTTAGCCATGGCTGCTACTACCGACGCGGAGAAGTTTAAATACTCTTCTGTGGAGTTGAGGTTATACAGTTTGTTAGGGTACGTTGTATATAGAACCACATCTTTACATTCCGATGGTGCTGGACTGCATTTCTCCGAGCTAAAACCCAAAAAAAAGTTAGATAATGCAAGAGATATTACGGGACAACAAACCGATACAGTTGAAAATTGTTAGCCCTGCTGGGAAAAAGAAAACCTACACTAGGGACAACCAAGTGAAGACAACGGCGAAAAATATGCTTTAAAATCGAGAAAATTGCAAAAATGGTTTTCAAATAAATAAGATCAAAATGTGGATGAACGTCGGAGTAAAGATTACTATCAACACGAAAGCGTACCACTCTAGTTCATCAGCTCCATTCATACATTGATACTTGTCATCACAGACACCAAGACCATGAATGCATTGACCATCTCCACAGTGGAACTCATGTTCACCGCATTTTCCATCTTCCATATCTATGGCTGGAAGACACTGTTCTTCTGGCAGCTCCATACAGATATCTTCAAGCATATCTCTACCCATACCATGAGGACAACCTCCTCGAACAGCCTCTGTAAACATATAACTTATTAGATATAAACGGTCTGACGAGTGGAGTTCACACAAGATACTATGTCCATAGATTAGCAACTTCAACGTTTGTAAATGTGGACCTCAGCTACAATTGATATCGCTCTTTCAGCAAAGTCACACTTCTCGTAATTTTAAATGTAATATTTTCAGATATGGTGAAGTATACCAGGGTAACTAAATCTGCAAGCGAGATCCAACACTTTAGAAAACCTGACAAACAATATAATATACTAAGCTAACTCATGCCAAACTTACCTAGACAGGTATTTCGACACAATTGGAGCTCAAATCCCAACAAGCATCGAGGAAACATGAGGTTACAGATTCCCCAGTGTGCCCAATACTCATCTACAGTACAGTTAGCCATGGCTGCTACTACCGACGCGGAGAAGTTCAAATACTCTTCTGTGGAGTTGAGGTTATACAGTTTGTTAGGGTACGTTGTATATAGAACCACATCTTTACATTCCGATGGTGCTGGACTGCATTTCTCCGAGCTAAAACCCAAAAAAAAGTTAGATAATACAAGAGATATTACGGGACAACAAACCGATACAGTTGAAAATTGTTAGCCCTGCTGGGAAAAAGAGAACACACACCAGGGACACCCAAGTGAAGACAACGGCGAAAAATATGCTTTAAAATCGAGAAAAGTGCAAAAATGGTTTTCAAAATAATAAGATCAAAATATGGATGAACGTGGGAGCAAAGATTACTATCAACACAAAAGCGTACCACTCTAGTTCATCAGCTCCATTCATACATTGATACTTGTCGTCACAGACACCAAGACCATGAATGCATTGACCATCTTCACAGTGGAACTCATGTTCACCGCACTTTCCATCTTCCATATCTATGGCTGGAAGACATTGTTCTTCTGGCAGCTCCATACAGATATCTTCAAGCATATCTCTACCCATACCATGAGGACAACCTCCTCGAACAGCCTCTGTAAACAAATGACTTATTAGATATAAACGGTCTGACGAGTGGAGTTCACACAAGATACTATGTCCATAGATTAGCAACTTCAACGTTTGTAAATGTGGACCTCAGCTACAATTGATATCGCTCTTTCAGCAAAGTCACACTTCTCGTAATTTTAAATGTAATATTTTCAGATATGGTGAAGTATACCAGGGTAACTAAATCTGCAAGCGAGATCCAACACTTTAGAAAATCTGACAAACAATATAATATACTAAGCTAACTCATGCCAAACTTACCTAGACAGGTATTTCGACACAATTGGAGCTCAAATCCCAACAAGCATCGAGGAAACATGAGGTTACAGATTCCCCAGTGTGCCCAATACTCATCTACAGTACAGTTAGCCATGGCTGCTACTACCGACGCGGAGAAGTTTAAATACTCTTCTGTGGAGTTGAGGTTATACAGTTTGTTAGGGTACGTTGTATATAGAACCACATCTTTACATTCCGATGGTGCTGGACTGCATTTCTCCGAGCTAAAACCCCAAAAAAATTTAGATAATGCAAGAGATATTACGGGACAACAAACCTATACAGCTGAAAATTGTTAGCCCTGCTGGGAAAAAGAGAACACACACTAGGGACACCCAAGTGAAGACAACGGCGAAAAATATGCTTTAAAATCGAGAAAATTGCAAAAATGGTTTTCCTATAAATAAGATCAAAATGTGGATGAACGTCGGAGTAAAGATTACTATCAACACGATAACGTACCACTCTAGTTCATCAGCTCCATTCATACATTGATACTTGTCGTCACAGACACCAAGACCATGAATGCATTGACCATCTCCACAGTGGAACTCATGTTCACCGCACTTTCCATCTTCCATATCTATGGCTGGAAGACATTGTTCTTCTGGCAGCTCCATACAGATATCTTCAAGCATATCTCTACCCATACCATGAGGACAACCTCCTCGAACAGCCTCTGTAAACAAATAACTTATTAGATATAAACGGTCTGACGAGTGGAGTTCACACAAGATACTATGTCCATAGATTAGCAACTTCAACGTTTGTAAATGTGGACCTCAGCTACAATTGATATCGCTCGTTCAGCAAAGTCACACTTCTCGTAATTTTAAATGTAATATTTTCAGATATGGTGAAGTATACCAGGGTAACTAAATCTGCAAGCGAGATCCAACACTTTAGAAAATCCGACAAACAATAAAATATACTAAGCTAACTCATGCCAAACTTACCCAGACAGGTATTTCGACACAATTGGAGCTCAAATCCCAACAAGCATCGAGGAAACATGAGGTTACAGATTCCCCAGTGTGCCCAATACTCATCTACAGTACAGTTAGCCATGGCTGCTACTACCGACGCGGAGAAGTTTAAATACTCTTCTGTGGAGTTGAGGTTATACAGTTTGTTAGGGTACGTTGTATATAGAACCACATCTTTACATTCCGATGGTGCTGGACTGCATTTCTCCGAGCTAAAACCCAAAAAAAAGTTAGATAATGCAAGAGATATTACGGGACAACAAACCGATACAGTTGAAAATTGTTAGCCCTGCTGGGAAAAAGAAAACCTACACTAGGGACAACCAAGTGAAGACAACGGCGAAAAATATGCTTTAAAATCGAGAAAATTGCAAAAATGGTTTTCAAATAAATAAGATCAAAATGTGGATGAACGTCGGAGTAAAGATTACTATCAACACGAAAGCGTACCACTCTAGTTCATCAGCTCCATTCATACATTGATACTTGTCATCACAGACACCAAGACCATGAATGCATTGACCATCTCCACAGTGGAACTCATGTTCACCGCATTTTCCATCTTCCATATCTATGGCTGGAAGACACTGTTCTTCTGGCAGCTCCATACAGATATCTTCAAGCATATCTCTACCCATACCATGAGGACAACCTCCTCGAACAGCCTCTGTAAACATATAACTTATTAGATATAAACGGTCTGACGAGTGGAGTTCACACAAGATACTATGTCCATAGATTAGCAACTTCAACGTTTGTAAATGTGGACCTCAGCTACAATTGATATCGCTCTTTCAGCAAAGTCACACTTCTCGTAATTTTAAATGTAATATTTTCAGATATGGTGAAGTATACCAGGGTAACTAAATCTGCAAGCGAGATCCAACACTTTAGAAAATCTGACAAACAATATAATATACTAAGCTAACTCATGCCAAACTTACCTAGACAGGTATTTCGACACAATTGGAGCTCAAATCCCAACAAGCATCGAGGAAACATGAGGTTACAGATTCCCCAGTGTGCCCAATACTCATCTACAGTACAGTTAGCCATGGCTGCTACTATCGACGCGGAGAAGTTTAAATACTCTTCTGTGGAGTTGAGGTTATACAGTTTGTTAGGGTACGTTGTATATAGAACCACATCTTTACATTCCGATGGTGCTGGACTGCATTTCTCCGAGCTAAAACCCAAAAAAAAGTTAGATAATGCAAGAGATATTACGGGACAACAAACCGATACAGTTGAAAATTGTTAGCCCTGCTGGGAAAAAGAAAACCTACACTAGGGACAACCAAGTGAAGACAACGGCGAAAAATATGCTTTAAAATCGAGAAAATTGCAAAAATGGTTTTCAAATAAATAAGATCAAAATGTGGATGAACGTCGGAGTAGAGATTACTATCAACACGAAAGCGTACCACTCTAGTTCATCAGCTCCATTCATACATTGATACTTGTCATCACAGACACCAAGACCATGAATGCATTGACCATCTCCACAGTGGAACTCATGTTCACCGCATTTTCCATCTTCCATATCTATGGCTGGAAGACACTGTTCTTCTGGCAGCTCCATACAGATATCTTCAAGCATATCTCTACCCATACCATGAGGACAACCTCCTCGAACAGCCTCTGTAAACATATAACTTATTAGATATAAACGGTCTGACGAGTGGAGTTCACACAAGATACTATGTCCATAGATTAGCAACTTCAACGTTTGTAAATGTGGACCTCAGCTACAATTGATATCGCTCTTTCAGCAAAGTCACACTTCTCGTAATTTTAAATGTAATATTTTCAGATATGGTGAAGTATACCAGGGTAACTAAATCTGCAAGCGAGATCCAACACTTTAGAAAATCTGACAAACAATATAATATACTAAGCTAACTCATGCCAAACTTACCTAGACAGGTATTTCGACACAATTGGAGCTCAAATCCCAACAAGCATCGAGGAAACATGAGGTTACAGATTCCCCAGTGTGCCCAATACTCATCTACAGTACAGTTAGCCATGGCTGCTACTACCGACGCGGAGAAGTTCAAATACTCTTCTGTGGAGTTGAGGTTATACAGTTTGTTAGGGTACGTTGTATATAGAACCACATCTTTACATTCCGATGGTGCTGGACTGCATTTCTCCGAGCTAAAACCCAAAAAAAAGTTAGATAATACAAGAGATATTACGGGACAACAAACCGATACAGTTGAAAATTGTTAGCCCTGCTGGGAAAAAGAGAACACACACCAGGGACACCCAAGTGAAGACAACGGCGAAAAATATGCTTTAAAATCGAGAAAAGTGCAAAAATGGTTTTCCTATAAATAAGATCAAAATGTGGATGAACGTCGGAGTAAAGATTACTATCAACACGATAACGTACCACTCTAGTTCATCAGCTCCATTCATACATTGATACTTGTCGTCACAGACACCAAGACCATGAATGCATTGACCATCTCCACAGTGGAACTCATGTTCACCGCACTTTCCATCTTCCATATCTATGGCTGGAAGACATTGTTCTTCTGGCAGCTCCATACAGATATCTTCAAGCATATCTCTACCCATACCATGAGGACAACCTCCTCGAACAGCCTCTGTAAACCAATAACTTATTAGATATAAACGGTCTGACGAGTGGAGTTCACACAAGATACTATGTCCATAGATTAGCAACTTCAACGTTTGTAAATGTGGACCTCAGCTACAATTGATATCGCTCGTTCAGCAAAGTCACACTTCTCGTAATTTTAAATGTAATATTTTCAGATATGGTGAAGTATACCAGGGTAACTAAATCTGCAAGCGAGATCCAACACTTTAGAAAATCTGACAAACAATATAATATACTAAGCTAACTCATGCCAAACTTACCTAGACAGGTATTTCGACACAATTGGAGCTCAAATCCCAACAAGCATCGAGGAAACATGAGGTTACAGATTCCCCAGTGTGCCCAATACTCATCTACAGTACAGTTAGCCATGGCTGCTACTACCGACGCGGAGAAGTTTAAATACTCTTCTGTGGAGTTGAGGTTATACAGTTTGTTAGGGTACGTTGTATATAGAACCACATCTTTACATTCCGATGGTGCTGGACTGCATTTCTCCGAGCTAAAACCCCAAAAAAATTTAGATAATGCAAGAGATATTACGGGACAACAAACCTATACAGCTGAAAATTGTTAGCCCTGCTGGGAAAAAGAGAACACACACTAGGGACACCCAAGTGAAGACAACGGCGAAAAATATGCTTTAAAATCGAGAAAATTGCAAAAATGGTTTTCCTATAAATAAGATCAAAATGTGGATGAACGTCGGAGTAAAGATTACTATCAACACGATAACGTACCACTCTAGTTCATCAGCTCCATTCATACATTGATACTTGTCGTCACAGACACCAAGACCATGAATGCATTGACCATCTCCACAGTGGAACTCATGTTCACCGCACTTTCCATCTTCCATATCTATGGCTGGAAGACATTGTTCTTCTGGCAGCTCCATACAGATATCTTCAAGCATATCTCTACCCATACCATGAGGACAACCTCCTCGAACAGCCTCTGTAAACAAATAACTTATTAGATATAAACGGTCTGACGAGTGGAGTTCACACAAGATACTATGTCCATAGATTAGCAACTTCAACGTTTGTAAATGTGGACCTCAGCTACAATTGATATCGCTCGTTCAGCAAAGTCACACTTCTCGTAATTTTAAATGTAATATTTTCAGATATGGTGAAGTATACCAGGGTAACTAAATCTGCAAGCGAGATCCAACACTTTAGAAAATCCGACAAACAATAAAATATACTAAGCTAACTCATGCCAAACTTACCCAGACAGGTATTTCGACACAATTGGAGCTCAAATCCCAACAAGCATCGAGGAAACATGAGGTTACAGATTCCCCAGTGTGCCCAATACTCATCTACAGTACAGTTAGCCATGGCTGCTACTACCGACGCGGAGAAGTTTAAATACTCTTCTGTGGAGTTGAGGTTATACAGTTTGTTAGGGTACGTTGTATATAGAACCACATCTTTACATTCCGATGGTGCTGGACTGCATTTCTCCGAGCTAAAACCCAAAAAAAAGTTAGATAATGCAAGAGATATTACGGGACAACAAACCGATACAGTTGAAAATTGTTAGCCCTGCTGGGAAAAAGAAAACCTACACTAGGGACAACCAAGTGAAGACAACGGCGAAAAATATGCTTTAAAATCGAGAAAATTGCAAAAATGGTTTTCAAATAAATAAGATCAAAATGTGGATGAACGTCGGAGTAAAGATTACTATCAACACGAAAGCGTACCACTCTAGTTCATCAGCTCCATTCATACATTGATACTTGTCATCACAGACACCAAGACCATGAATGCATTGACCATCTCCACAGTGGAACTCATGTTCACCGCATTTTCCATCTTCCATATCTATGGCTGGAAGACACTGTTCTTCTGGCAGCTCCATACAGATATCTTCAAGCATATCTCTACCCATACCATGAGGACAACCTCCTCGAACAGCCTCTGTAAACATATAACTTATTAGATATAAACGGTCTGACGAGTGGAGTTCACACAAGATACTATGTCCATAGATTAGCAACTTCAACGTTTGTAAATGTGGACCTCAGCTACAATTGATATCGCTCTTTCAGCAAAGTCACACTTCTCGTAATTTTAAATGTAATATTTTCAGATATGGTGAAGTATACCAGGGTAACTAAATCTGCAAGCGAGATCCAACACTTTAGAAAATCTGACAAACAATATAATATACTAAGCTAACTCATGCCAAACTTACCTAGACAGGTATTTCGACACAATTGGAGCTCAAATCCCAACAAGCATCGAGGAAACATGAGGTTACAGATTCCCCAGTGTGCCCAATACTCATCTACAGTACAGTTAGCCATGGCTGCTACTATCGACGCGGAGAAGTTTAAATACTCTTCTGTGGAGTTGAGGTTATACAGTTTGTTAGGGTACGTTGTATATAGAACCACATCTTTACATTCCGATGGTGCTGGACTGCATTTCTCCGAGCTAAAACCCAAAAAAAAGTTAGATAATGCAAGAGATATTACGGGACAACAAACCGATACAGTTGAAAATTGTTAGCCCTGCTGGGAAAAAGAAAACCTACACTAGGGACAACCAAGTGAAGACAACGGCGAAAAATATGCTTTAAAATCGAGAAAATTGCAAAAATGGTTTTCAAATAAATAAGATCAAAATGTGGATGAACGTCGGAGTAGAGATTACTATCAACACGAAAGCGTACCACTCTAGTTCATCAGCTCCATTCATACATTGATACTTGTCATCACAGACACCAAGACCATGAATGCATTGACCATCTCCACAGTGGAACTCATGTTCACCGCATTTTCCATCTTCCATATCTATGGCTGGAAGACACTGTTCTTCTGGCAGCTCCATACAGATATCTTCAAGCATATCTCTACCCATACCATGAGGACAACCTCCTCGAACAGCCTCTGTAAACATATAACTTATTAGATATAAACGGTCTGACGAGTGGAGTTCACACAAGATACTATGTCCATAGATTAGCAACTTCAACGTTTGTAAATGTGGACCTCAGCTACAATTGATATCGCTCTTTCAGCAAAGTCACACTTCTCGTAATTTTAAATGTAATATTTTCAGATATGGTGAAGTATACCAGGGTAACTAAATCTGCAAGCGAGATCCAACACTTTAGAAAATCTGACAAACAATATAATATACTAAGCTAACTCATGCCAAACTTACCTAGACAGGTATTTCGACACAATTGGAGCTCAAATCCCAACAAGCATCGAGGAAACATGAGGTTACAGATTCCCCAGTGTGCCCAATACTCATCTACAGTACAGTTAGCCATGGCTGCTACTACCGACGCGGAGAAGTTCAAATACTCTTCTGTGGAGTTGAGGTTATACAGTTTGTTAGGGTACGTTGTATATAGAACCACATCTTTACATTCCGATGGTGCTGGACTGCATTTCTCCGAGCTAAAACCCAAAAAAAAGTTAGATAATACAAGAGATATTACGGGACAACAAACCGATACAGTTGAAAATTGTTAGCCCTGCTGGGAAAAAGAGAACACACACCAGGGACACCCAAGTGAAGACAACGGCGAAAAATATGCTTTAAAATCGAGAAAAGTGCAAAAATGGTTTTCCTATAAATAAGATCAAAATGTGGATGAACGTCGGAGTAAAGATTACTATCAACACGATAACGTACCACTCTAGTTCATCAGCTCCATTCATACATTGATACTTGTCGTCACAGACACCAAGACCATGAATGCATTGACCATCTCCACAGTGGAACTCATGTTCACCGCACTTTCCATCTTCCATATCTATGGCTGGAAGACATTGTTCTTCTGGCAGCTCCATACAGATATCTTCAAGCATATCTCTACCCATACCATGAGGACAACCTCCTCGAACAGCCTCTGTAAACCAATAACTTATTAGATATAAACGGTCTGACGAGTGGAGTTCACACAAGATACTATGTCCATAGATTAGCAACTTCAACGTTTGTAAATGTGGACCTCAGCTACAATTGATATCGCTCGTTCAGCAAAGTCACACTTCTCGTAATTTTAAATGTAATATTTTCAGATATGGTGAAGTATACCAGGGTAACTAAATCTGCAAGCGAGATCCAACACTTTAGAAAATCCGACAAACAATAAAATATACTAAGCTAACTCATGCCAAACTTACCTAGACAGGTATTTCGACACAATTGGAGCTCAAATCCCAACAAGCATCGAGGAAACATGAGGTTACAGATTCTCCAGTGTGCCCAATACTCATCTACAGTACAGTTAGCCATGGCTGCTACTACCGACGCGGAGAAGTTTAAATACTCTTCTGTGGAGTTGAGGTTATACAGTTTGTTAGGGTACGTTGTATATAGAACCACATCTTTACATTCCGATGGTGCTGGACTGCATTTCTCCGAGCTAAAACCCAAAAAAAAGTTAGATAATACAAGAGATATTACGGGACAACAAACCGATACAGTTGAAAAATGTTAGCCCTGCTGGGAAAAAGAGAACACACACCAGGGACACCCAAGTGAAGACAACGGCGAAAAATATGCTTTAAAATCGAGAAAAGTGCAAAAATGGTTTTCCTATAAATAAGATCAAAATGTGGATGAACGTCGGAGTAAAGATTACTATCAACACGATAACGTACCACTCTAGTTCATCAGCTCCATTCATACATTGATACTTGTCGTCACAGACACCAAGACCATGAATGCATTGACCATCTCCACAGTGGAACTCATGTTCACCGCACTTTCCATCTTCCATATCTATGGCTGGAAGACATTGTTCTTCTGGCAGCTCCATACAGATATCTTCAAGCATATCTCTACCCATACCATGAGGACAACCTCCTCGAACAGCCTCTGTAAACAAATAACTTATTAGATATAAACGGTCTGACGAGTGGAGTTCACACAAGATACTATGTCCATAAATTAGCAACTTCAACGTTTGTAAATGTGGACCTCAGCTACAATTGATATCGCTCGTTCAGCAAAGTCACACTTCTCGTAATTTTAAATGTAATATTTTCAGATATGGTGAAGTATACCAGGGTAACTAAATCTGCAAGCGAGATCCAACACTTTAGAAAATCCGACAAACAATAAAATATACTAAGCTAACTCATGCCAAACTTACCCAGACAGGTATTTCGACACAATTGGAGCTCAAATCCCAACAAGCATCGAGGAAACATGAGGTTACAGATTCCCCAGTGTGCCCAATACTCATCTACAGTACAGTTAGCCATGGCTGCTACTACTGACGCGGAGAAGTTCAAATACTCTTCTGTAGAGTTGAGGTTATACAGTTTGTTAGGGTACGTTGTATATAGAACCACATCTTTACATTCCGATGGTGCTGGACTGCATTTCTCCGAGCTAAAACCCAAAAAAAATTTAGATAATGCAAGAGATATTACGGGACAAAAAACTGATACAGTTGAAAATTGTTAGCCCTGCTGGGAAAAAGAGAACCCACACTAGGGACACCCAAGTGAAGACAACGGCGAAAAATATGCTTTAAAATCGAGAAAATTACAAAAATGGTTTCCCTATAAATAAGATCAAAATGTGGATGAACGTCGGAGTAAAGATTATTATCAACACGATAACGTACCACTCTAGTTCATCAGCTCCATTCATACATTGATACTTGTCGTCACAGACACCAAGACCATGAATGCATTGACTATCTCCACAGTGGAACTCATGTTCACCGCACTTTCCATCTTCCATATCTATGGCTGGAAGACATTGTTCTTCTGGCAGCTCCATACAGATATCTTCAAGCATATCTCTACCCATACCATGAGGACAACCTCCTCGAACAGCCTCTGTAAACAAATGACTTATTAGATATAAACGGTCTGACGAGTGGAGTTCACACAAGATACTATGTCCATAGATTAGCAACTTCAACGTTTGTAAATGTGGACCTCAGCTACAATTGATATCGCTCTTTCAGCAAAGTCACACTTCTCGTAATTTTAAATGTAATATTTTCAGATATGGTGAAGTATACCAGGGTAACTAAATCTGCAAGCGAGATCCAACACTTTAGAAAATCTGACAAACAATATAATATACTAAGCTAACTCATGCCAAACTTACCTAGACAGGTATTTCGACACAATTGGAGCTCAAATCCCAACAAGCATCGAGGAAACATGAGGTTACAGATTCCCCAGTGTGCCCAATACTCATCTACAGTACAGTTAGCCATGGCTGCTACTACCGACGCGGAGAAGTTTAAATACTCTTCTGTGGAGTTGAGGTTATACAGTTTGTTAGGGTACGTTGTATATAGAACCACATCTTTACATTCCGATGGTGCTGGACTGCATTTCTCCGAGCTAAAACCCCAAAAAAATTTAGATAATGCAAGAGATATTACGGGACAACAAACCTATACAGCTGAAAATTGTTAGCCCTGCTGGGAAAAAGAGAACACACACTAGGGACACCCAAGTGAAGACAACGGCGAAAAATATGCTTTAAAATCGAGAAAATTGCAAAAATGGTTTTCCTATAAATAAGATCAAAATGTGGATGAACGTCGGAGTAAAGATTACTATCAACACGATAACGTACCACTCTAGTTCATCAGCTCCATTCATACATTGATACTTGTCGTCACAGACACCAAGACCATGAATGCATTGACCATCTCCACAGTGGAACTCATGTTCACCGCACTTTCCATCTTCCATATCTATGGCTGGAAGACATTGTTCTTCTGGCAGCTCCATACAGATATCTTCAAGCATATCTCTACCCATACCATGAGGACAACCTCCTCGAACAGCCTCTGTAAACAAATAACTTATTAGATATAAACGGTCTGACGAGTGGAGTTCACACAAGATACTATGTCCATAGATTAGCAACTTCAACGTTTGTAAATGTGGACCTCAGCTACAATTGATATCGCTCGTTCAGCAAAGTCACACTTCTCGTAATTTTAAATGTAATATTTTCAGATATGGTGAAGTATACCAGGGTAACTAAATCTGCAAGCGAGATCCAACACTTTAGAAAATCCGACAAACAATAAAATATACTAAGCTAACTCATGCCAAACTTACCCAGACAGGTATTTCGACACAATTGGAGCTCAAATCCCAACAAGCATCGAGGAAACATGAGGTTACAGATTCCCCAGTGTGCCCAATACTCATCTACAGTACAGTTAGCCATGGCTGCTACTACCGACGCGGAGAAGTTTAAATACTCTTCTGTGGAGTTGAGGTTATACAGTTTGTTAGGGTACGTTGTATATAGAACCACATCTTTACATTCCGATGGTGCTGGACTGCATTTCTCCGAGCTAAAACCCAAAAAAAAGTTAGATAATGCAAGAGATATTACGGGACAACAAACCGATACAGTTGAAAATTGTTAGCCCTGCTGGGAAAAAGAAAACCTACACTAGGGACAACCAAGTGAAGACAACGGCGAAAAATATGCTTTAAAATCGAGAAAATTGCAAAAATGGTTTTCAAATAAATAAGATCAAAATGTGGATGAACGTCGGAGTAAAGATTACTATCAACACGAAAGCGTACCACTCTAGTTCATCAGCTCCATTCATACATTGATACTTGTCATCACAGACACCAAGACCATGAATGCATTGACCATCTCCACAGTGGAACTCATGTTCACCGCATTTTCCATCTTCCATATCTATGGCTGGAAGACACTGTTCTTCTGGCAGCTCCATACAGATATCTTCAAGCATATCTCTACCCATACCATGAGGACAACCTCCTCGAACAGCCTCTGTAAACATATAACTTATTAGATATAAACGGTCTGACGAGTGGAGTTCACACAAGATACTATGTCCATAGATTAGCAACTTCAACGTTTGTAAATGTGGACCTCAGCTACAATTGATATCGCTCGTTCAGCAAAGTCACACTTCTCGTAATTTTAAATGTAATATTTTCAGATATGGTGAAGTATACCAGGGTAACTAAATCTGCAAGCGAGATCCAACACTTTAGAAAATCCGACAAACAATAAAATATACTAAGCTAACTCATGCCAAACTTACCTAGACAGGTATTTCGACACAATTGGAGCTCAAATCCCAACAAGCATCGAGGAAACATGAGGTTACAGATTCTCCAGTGTGCCCAATACTCATCTACAGTACAGTTAGCCATGGCTGCTACTACCGACGCGGAGAAGTTTAAATACTCTTCTGTGGAGTTGAGGTTATACAGTTTGTTAGGGTACGTTGTATATAGAACCACATCTTTACATTCCGATGGTGCTGGACTGCATTTCTCCGAGCTAAAACCCAAAAAAAAGTTAGATAATACAAGAGATATTACGGGACAACAAACCGATACAGTTGAAAAATGTTAGCCCTGCTGGGAAAAAGAGAACACACACCAGGGACACCCAAGTGAAGACAACGGCGAAAAATATGCTTTAAAATCGAGAAAAGTGCAAAAATGGTTTTCCTATAAATAAGATCAAAATGTGGATGAACGTCGGAGTAAAGATTACTATCAACACGATAACGTACCACTCTAGTTCATCAGCTCCATTCATACATTGATACTTGTCGTCACAGACACCAAGACCATGAATGCATTGACCATCTCCACAGTGGAACTCATGTTCACCGCACTTTCCATCTTCCATATCTATGGCTGGAAGACATTGTTCTTCTGGCAGCTCCATACAGATATCTTCAAGCATATCTCTACCCATACCATGAGGACAACCTCCTCGAACAGCCTCTGTAAACAAATAACTTATTAGATATAAACGGTCTGACGAGTGGAGTTCACACAAGATACTATGTCCATAAATTAGCAACTTCAACGTTTGTAAATGTGGACCTCAGCTACAATTGATATCGCTCGTTCAGCAAAGTCACACTTCTCGTAATTTTAAATGTAATATTTTCAGATATGGTGAAGTATACCAGGGTAACTAAATCTGCAAGCGAGATCCAACACTTTAGAAAATCCGACAAACAATAAAATATACTAAGCTAACTCATGCCAAACTTACCTAGACAGGTATTTCGACACAATTGGAGCTCAAATCCCAACAAGCATCGAGGAAACATGAGGTTACAGATTCCCCAGTGTGCCCAATACTCATCTACAGTACAGTTAGCCATGGCTGCTACTACTGACGCGGAGAAGTTCAAATACTCTTCTGTAGAGTTGAGGTTATACAGTTTGTTAGGGTACGTTGTATATAGAACCACATCTTTACATTCCGATGGTGCTGGACTGCATTTCTCCGAGCTAAAACCCAAAAAAAATTTAGATAATGCAAGAGATATTACGGGACAAAAAACTGATACAGTTGAAAATTGTTAGCCCTGCTGGGAAAAAGAGAACCCACACTAGGGACACCCAAGTGAAGACAACGGCGAAAAATATGCTTTAAAATCGAGAAAATTACAAAAATGGTTTCCCTATAAATAAGATCAAAATGTGGATGAACGTCGGAGTAAAGATTATTATCAACACGATAACGTACCACTCTAGTTCATCAGCTCCATTCATACATTGATACTTGTCGTCACAGACACCAAGACCATGAATGCATTGACTATCTCCACAGTGGAACTCATGTTCACCGCACTTTCCATCTTCCATATCTATGGCTGGAAGACATTGTTCTTCTGGCAGCTCCATACAGATATCTTCAAGCATATCTCTACCCATACCATGAGGACAACCTCCTCGAACAGCCTCTGTAAACAAATGACTTATTAGATATAAACGGTCTGACGAGTGGAGTTCACACAAGATACTATGTCCATAGATTAGCAACTTCAACGTTTGTAAATGTGGACCTCAGCTACAATTGATATCGCTCTTTCAGCAAAGTCACACTTCTCGTAATTTTAAATGTAATATTTTCAGATATGGTGAAGTATACCAGGGTAACTAAATCTGCAAGCGAGATCCAACACTTTAGAAAATCTGACAAACAATATAATATACTAAGCTAACTCATGCCAAACTTACCTAGACAGGTATTTCGACACAATTGGAGCTCAAATCCCAACAAGCATCGAGGAAACATGAGGTTACAGATTCCCCAGTGTGCCCAATACTCATCTACAGTACAGTTAGCCATGGCTGCTACTACCGACGCGGAGAAGTTTAAATACTCTTCTGTGGAGTTGAGGTTATACAGTTTGTTAGGGTACGTTGTATATAGAACCACATCTTTACATTCCGATGGTGCTGGACTGCATTTCTCCGAGCTAAAACCCCAAAAAAATTTAGATAATGCAAGAGATATTACGGGACAACAAACCTATACAGCTGAAAATTGTTAGCCCTGCTGGGAAAAAGAGAACACACACTAGGGACACCCAAGTGAAGACAACGGCGAAAAATATGCTTTAAAATCGAGAAAATTGCAAAAATGGTTTTCCTATAAATAAGATCAAAATGTGGATGAACGTCGGAGTAAAGATTACTATCAACACGATAACGTACCACTCTAGTTCATCAGCTCCATTCATACATTGATACTTGTCGTCACAGACACCAAGACCATGAATGCATTGACCATCTCCACAGTGGAACTCATGTTCACCGCACTTTCCATCTTCCATATCTATGGCTGGAAGACATTGTTCTTCTGGCAGCTCCATACAGATATCTTCAAGCATATCTCTACCCATACCATGAGGACAACCTCCTCGAACAGCCTCTGTAAACAAATAACTTATTAGATATAAACGGTCTGACGAGTGGAGTTCACACAAGATACTATGTCCATAGATTAGCAACTTCAACGTTTGTAAATGTGGACCTCAGCTACAATTGATATCGCTCGTTCAGCAAAGTCACACTTCTCGTAATTTTAAATGTAATATTTTCAGATATGGTGAAGTATACCAGGGTAACTAAATCTGCAAGCGAGATCCAACACTTTAGAAAATCCGACAAACAATAAAATATACTAAGCTAACTCATGCCAAACTTACCCAGACAGGTATTTCGACACAATTGGAGCTCAAATCCCAACAAGCATCGAGGAAACATGAGGTTACAGATTCCCCAGTGTGCCCAATACTCATCTACAGTACAGTTAGCCATGGCTGCTACTACCGACGCGGAGAAGTTTAAATACTCTTCTGTGGAGTTGAGGTTATACAGTTTGTTAGGGTACGTTGTATATAGAACCACATCTTTACATTCCGATGGTGCTGGACTGCATTTCTCCGAGCTAAAACCCAAAAAAAAGTTAGATAATGCAAGAGATATTACGGGACAACAAACCGATACAGTTGAAAATTGTTAGCCCTGCTGGGAAAAAGAAAACCTACACTAGGGACAACCAAGTGAAGACAACGGCGAAAAATATGCTTTAAAATCGAGAAAATTGCAAAAATGGTTTTCAAATAAATAAGATCAAAATGTGGATGAACGTCGGAGTAAAGATTACTATCAACACGAAAGCGTACCACTCTAGTTCATCAGCTCCATTCATACATTGATACTTGTCATCACAGACACCAAGACCATGAATGCATTGACCATCTCCACAGTGGAACTCATGTTCACCGCATTTTCCATCTTCCATATCTATGGCTGGAAGACACTGTTCTTCTGGCAGCTCCATACAGATATCTTCAAGCATATCTCTACCCATACCATGAGGACAACCTCCTCGAACAGCCTCTGTAAACATATAACTTATTAGATATAAACGGTCTGACGAGTGGAGTTCACACAAGATACTATGTCCATAGATTAGCAACTTCAACGTTTGTAAATGTGGACCTCAGCTACAATTGATATCGCTCTTTCAGCAAAGTCACACTTCTCGTAATTTTAAATGTAATATTTTCAGATATGGTCAAGTATACCAGGGTAACTAAATCTGCAAGCGAGATCCAACACTTTAGAAAATCTGACAAACAATATAATATACTAAGCTAACTCATGCCAAACTTACCTAGACAGGTATTTCGACACAATTGGAGCTCAAATCCCAACAAGCATCGAGGAAACATGAGGTTACAGATTCCCCAGTGTGCCCAATACTCATCTACAGTACAGTTAGCCATGGCTGCTACTACTGACGCGGAGAAGTTCAAATACTCTTCTGTAGAGTTGAGGTTATACAGTTTGTTAGGGTACGTTGTATATAGAACCACATCTTTACATTCCGATGGTGCTGGACTGCATTTCTCCGAGCTAAAACCCAAAAAAAATTTAGATAATGCAAGAGATATTACGGGACAAAAAACTGATACAGTTGAAAATTGTTAGCCCTGCTGGGAAAAAGAGAACCCACACTAGGGACACCCAAGTGAAGACAACGGCGAAAAATATGCTTTAAAATCGAGAAAATTACAAAAATGGTTTCCCTATAAATAAGATCAAAATGTGGATGAACGTCGGAGTAAAGATTATTATCAACACGATAACGTACCACTCTAGTTCATCAGCTCCATTCATACATTGATACTTGTCGTCACAGACACCAAGACCATGAATGCATTGACTATCTCCACAGTGGAACTCATGTTCACCGCACTTTCCATCTTCCATATCTATGGCTGGAAGACACTGTTCTTCTGGCAGCTCCATACAGATGTCTTCAAGCATATCTCTACCCATACCATGAGGACAACCTCCTCGAACAGCCTCTGTAAACATATAACTTATTAGATATAAACGGTCTGACGAGTGGAGTTCACACAAGATACTATGTCCATAGATTAGCAACTTCAACGTTTGTAAATGTGGACCTCAGCTACAATTGATATCGCTCTTTCAGCAAAGTCACACTTCTCGTAATTTTAAATGTAATATTTTCAGATATGGTGAAGTATACCAGGGTAACTAAATCTGCAAGCGAGATCCAACACTTTAGAAAATCCGACAAACAACAAAATATACTAAGCTAACTCATGCCAAACTTACCCAGACAGGTATTTCGACACAATTGGAGCTCAAATCCCAACAAGCATCGAGGAAACATGAGGTTACAGATTCCCCAGTGTGCCCAATACTCATCTACAGTACAGTTAGCCATGGCTGCTACTACCGACGCGGAGAAGTTCAAATACTCTTCTGTGGAGTTGAGGTTATACAGTTTGTTAGGGTACGTTGTATATAGAACCACATCTTTACATTCCGATGGTGCTGGACTGCATTTCTCCGAGCTAAAACCCAAAAAAAAGTTAGATAATACAAGAGATATTACAGGACAACAAACCGATACAGTTGAAAATTGTTAGCTCTGCTGGGAAAAAGAGAACACACACCAGGGACACCCAAGTGAAGAGAACGGCGAAAAATATGCTTTAAAATCGAGAAAAGTGCAAAAATGGTTTTCCTATAAATAAGATCAAAATGTGGATGAACGTCGGAGTAAAGATTACTATCAACACGATAACGTACCACTCTAGTTCATCAGCTCCATTCATACATTGATACTTGTCGTCACAGACACCAAGACCATGAATGCATTGACTATCTCCACAGTGGAACTCATGTTCACCGCACTTTCCATCTTCCATATCTATGGCTGGAAGACACTGTTCTTCTGGCAGCTCCATACAGATGTCTTCAAGCATATCTCTACCCATACCATGAGGACAACCTCCTCGAACAGCCTCTGTAAACATATAACTTATTAGATATAAACGGTCTGACGAGTGGAGTTCACACAAGATACTATGTCCATAGATTAGCAACTTCAACGTTTGTAAATGTGGACCTCAGCTACAATTGATATCGCTCTTTCAGCAAAGTCACACTTCTCGTAATTTTAAATGTAATATTTTCAGATATGGTGAAGTATACCAGGGTAACTAAATCTGCAAGCGAGATCCAACACTTTAGAAAATCCGACAAACAACAAAATATACTAAGCTAACTCATGCCAAACTTACCCAGACAGGTATTTCGACACAATTGGAGCTCAAATCCCAACAAGCATCGAGGAAACATGAGGTTACAGATTCCCCAGTGTGCCCAATACTCATCTACAGTACAGTTAGCCATGGCTGCTACTACCGACGCGGAGAAGTTCAAATACTCTTCTGTGGAGTTGAGGTTATACAGTTTGTTAGGGTACGTTGTATATAGAACCACATCTTTACATTCCGATGGTGCTGGACTGCATTTCTCCGAGCTAAAACCCAAAAAAAAGTTAGATAATACAAGAGATATTACAGGACAACAAACCGATACAGTTGAAAATTGTTAGCTCTGCTGGGAAAAAGAGAACACACACCAGGGACACCCAAGTGAAGAGAACGGCGAAAAATATGCTTTAAAATCGAGAAAAGTGCAAAAATGGTTTTCCTATAAATAAGATCAAAATGTGGATGAACGTCGGAGTAAAGATTACTATCAACACGATAACGTACCACTCTAGTTCATCAGCTCCATTCATACATTGATACTTGTCGTCACAGACACCAAGACCATGAATGCATTGACCATCTCCACAGTGGAACTCATGTTCACCGCACTTTCCATCTTCCATATCTATGGCTGGAAGACATTGTTCTTCTGGCAGCTCCATACAGATATCTTCAAGCATATCTCTACCCATACCATGAGGACAACCTCCTCGAACAGCCTCTGTGAACAAATGAATTATTAGATATAAACGGTCTGACGAGTGGAGTTCACACAAGATACTATGTCCATAGATTAGCAACTTCAACGTTTGTAAATGTGGACCTCAGCTACAATTGATATCGCTCGTTCAGCAAAGTCACACTTCTCGTAATTTTAAATGTAATATTTTCAGATATGGTGAAGTATACCAGGGTAACTAAATCTGCAAGCGAGATCCAACACTTTAGAAAATCCGACAAACAACAAAATATACTAAGCTAACTCATGCCAAACTTACCCAGACAGGTATTTCGACACAATTGGAGCTCAAATCCCAACAAGCATCGAGGAAACATGAGGTTACAGATTCCCCAGTGTGCCCAATACTCATCTACAGTACAGTTAGCCATGGCTGCTACTACCGACGCGGAGAAGTTCAAATACTCTTCTGTGGAGTTGAGGTTATACAGTTTGTTAGGGTACGTTGTATATAGAACCACATCTTTACATTCCGATGGTGCTGGACTGCATTTCTCCGAGCTAAAACCCAAAAAAAAGTTAGATAATACAAGAGATATTACGGGACAACAAACCGATACAGTTGAAAATTGTTAGCCCTGCTGGGAAAAAGAGAACCCACACTAGGGACACCCAAGTGAAGAGAACGGCGAAAAATATGCTTTAAAATCGAGAAAATTGCAAAAATGGTTTCCCTATAAATAAGATCAAAATGTGGATGAACGTCGGAGTAAAGATTATTATCAACACGATAACGTACCACTCTAGTTCATCAGCTCCATTCATACATTGATACTTGTTGTCACAGACACCAAGACCATGAATGCATTGACCATCTCCACAGTGGAACTCATGTTCACCGCATTTTCCATCTTCCATATCTATGGCTGGAAGACACTGTTCTTCTGGCAGCTCCATACAGATATCTTCAAGCATATCTCTATCCATACCATGAGGACAACCTCCTCGAACAGCCTCTGTAAACATATAACTTATTAGATATAAACGGTCTGACAAGTGGAGTTCACACAAGATACTATGTCCATAGATTAGCAACTTCAACGTTTGTAAATGTGGACCTCAGCTACAATTGATATCGCTCTTTCAGCAAAGTCACACTTCTCGTAATTTTAAATGTAATATTTTCAGATATGGTGAAAGATACCAGGGTAACTAAATCTGCAAGCGAGATCCAACACTTTAGAAAATCCGACAAACAACAAAATATACTAAGCTAACTCATGCCAAACTTACCCAGACAGGTATTTCGACACAATTGGAGCTCAAATCCCAACAAGCATCGAGGAAACATGAGGTTACAGATTCCCCAGTGTGCCCAATACTCATCTACAGTACAGTTAGCCATGGCTGCTACTACCGACGCGGAGAAGTTCAAATACTCTTCTGTGGAGTTGAGGTTATACAGTTTGTTAGGGTACGTTGTATATAGAACCACATCTTTACATTCCGATGGTGCTGGACTGCATTTCTCCGAGCTAAAACCCAAAAAAAAGTTAGATAATACAAGAGATATTACGGGACAACAAACCGATATAGTTGAAAATTGTTAGCCCTGCTGGGAAAAAGAGAACACACACCAGGGACACCCAAGTGAAGAGAACGGCGAAAAATATGCTTTAAAATCGAGAAAAGTGCAAAAATGGTTTTCCTATAAATAAGATCAAAATGTGGATGAACGTCGGAGTAAAGATTACTATCAACACGATAACGCACCACTCTAGTTCATCAGCTCCATTCATACATTGATACTTGTCGTCACAGACACCAAGACCATGAATGCATTGACCATCTCCACAGTGGAACTCATGTTCACCGCACTTTCCATCTTCCATATCTATGGCTGGAAGACACTGTTCTTCTGGCAGCTCCATACAGATATCTTCAAGCATATCTCTACCCATACCATGAGGACAACCTCCTCGAACAGCCTCTGTAAACAAATGACTTATTAGATATAAACGGTCTGACGAGTGGAGTTCACACAAGATACTATGTCCATAGATTAGCAACTTCAACGTTTGTAAATGTGGACCTCAGCTACAATTGATATCGCTCTTTCAGCAAAGTCACACTTCTCGTAATTTTAAATGTAATATTTTCAGATATGGTGAAGTATACCAGGGTAACTAAATCTGCAAGCGAGATCCAACACTTTAGAAAATCCGACAAACAATAAAATATACTAAGCTAACTCATGACAAACTTACCCAGACAGGTATTTCGACACAATTGGAGCTCAAATCCCAACAAGCATCGAGGAAACATGAGGTTACAGATTCCCCAGTGTGCCCAATACTCATCTACAGTACAGTTAGCCATGGCTGCTACTACTGACGCGGAGAAGTTCAAATACTCTTCTGTAGAGTTGAGGTTATACAGTTTGTTAGGGTACGTTGTATATAGAACCACATCTTTACATTCCGATGGTGCTGGACTGCATTTCTCCGAGCTAAAACCCAAAAAAAATTTAGATAATGCAAGAGATATTACGGGACAACAAACTGATACAGTTGAAAATTGTTAGCCCTGCTGGGAAAAAGAGAACCCACACTAGGGACACCCAAGTGAAGACAACGGCGAAAAATATGCTTTAAAATCGAGAAAATTACAAAAATGGTTTCCCTATAAATAAGATCAAAATGTGGATGAACGTCGGAGTAAAGATTATTATCAACACGATAACGTACCACTCTAGTTCATCAGCTCCATTCATACATTGATACTTGTCGTCACAGACACCAAGACCATGAATGCATTGACCATCTCCACAGTGGAACTCATGTTCACCGCACTTTCCATCTTCCATATCTATGGCTGGAAGACACTGTTCTTCTGGCAGCTCCATACAGATGTCTTCAAGCATATCTCTACCCATACCATGAGGACAACCTCCTCGAACAGCCTCTGTAAACAAATGACTTATTAGATATAAACGGTCTGACGAGTGGAGTTCACACAAGATACTATGTGCATAGAATAGCAACTTCAACGTTTGTAAATGTGGACCTCAGCTACAATTGATATCGCTCTTTCAGCAAAGTCACACTTCTCGTAATTTTAAATGTAATATTTTCAGATATGGTGAAGTATACCAGGGTAACTAAATCTGCAAGCGAGATCCAACACTTTAGAAAATCTGACAAACAATGTAATATACTAAGCTAACTCATGCCAAACTTACCTAGACAGGTATTTCGACACAATTGGAGCTCAAATCCCAACAAGCATCGAGGAAACATGAGGTTACAGATTCCCCAGTGTGCCCAATACTCATCTACAGTACAGTTAGCCATGGCTGCTACTACCGACGCGGAGAAGTTTAAATACTCTTCTGTGGAGTTGAGGTTATACAGTTTGTTAGGGTACGTTGTATATAGAACCACATCTTTACATTCCGATGGTGCTGGACTGCATTTCTCCGAGCTAAAACCCAAAAAAAAGTTAGATAATGCAAGAGATATTACGGGACAACAAACCTATACAGTTGAAAATTGTTAGCCCTGCTGGGAAAAAGAGAACCCACACTAGGGACACCCAAGTGAAGACAACGGCGAAAAATATGCTTTAAAATCGAGAAAATTGCAAAAATGGTTTTCAAAATAATAAGATCAAAATATGGATGAACGTGGGAGTAAAGATTACTATCAACACAAAAGCGTACCACTCTAGTTCATCAGCTCCATTCATACATTGATACTTGTCGTCACAGACACCAAGACCATGAATGCATTGACCATCTCCGCAGTGGAACTCATGTTCACCGCACTTTCCATCTTCCATATCTATGGCTGGAAGACATTGTTCTTCTGGCAGCTCCATACAGATATCTTCAAGCATATCTCTACCCATACCATGAGGACAACCTCCTCGAACAGCCTCTGTAAACATATAACTTATTAGATATAAACGGTCTGACGAGTGGAGTTCACACAAGATACTATGTCCATAGATTAGCAACTTCAACGTTTGTAAATGTGGACCTCAGCTACAATTGATATCGCTCTTTCAGCAAAGTCACACTTCTCGTAATTTTAAATGTAATATTTTCAGATATGGTGAAAGATACCAGGGTAACTAAATCTGCAAGCGAGATCCAACACTTTAGAAAATCCGACAAACAACAAAATATACTAAGCTAACTCATGCCAAACTTACCCAGACAGGTATTTCGACACAATTGGAGCTCAAATCCCAACAAGCATCGAGGAAACATGAGGTTACAGATTCCCCAGTGTGCCCAATACTCATCTACAGTACAGTTAGCCATGGCTGCTACTACCGACGCGGAGAAGTTCAAATACTCTTCTGTGGAGTTGAGGTTATACAGTTTGTTAGGGTACGTTGTATATAGAACCACATCTTTACATTCCGATGGTGCTGGACTGCATTTCTCCGAGCTAAAACCCAAAAAAAAGTTAGATAATACAAGAGATATTACGGGACAACAAACCGATACAGTTGAAAATTGTTAGCAATGCTGGGAAAAAGAGAACACACACCAGGGACACCCAAGTGAAGAGAACGGCGAAAAATATGCTTTAAAATCGAGAAAAGTGCAAAAATGGTTTTCCTATAAATAAGATCAAAATGTGGATGAACGTCGGAGTAAAGATTACTATCAACACGATAACGCACCACTCTAGTTCATCAGCTCCATTCATACATTGATACTTGTCGTCACAGACACCAAGACCATGAATGCATTGACCATCTCCACAGTGGAACTCATGTTCACCGCACTTTCCATCTTCCATATCTATGGCTGGAAGACACTGTTCTTCTGGCAGCTCCATACAGATATCTTCAAGCATATCTCTACCCATACCATGAGGACAACCTCCTCGAACAGCCTCTGTAAACAAATGACTTATTAGATATAAACGGTCTGACGAGTGGAGTTCACACAAGATACTATGTCCATAGATTAGCAACTTCAACGTTTGTAAATGTGGACCTCAGCTACAATTGATATCGCTCTTTCAGCAAAGTCACACTTCTCGTAATTTTAAATGTAATATTTTCAGATATGGTGAAGTATACCAGGGTAACTAAATCTGCAAGCGAGATCCAACACTTTAGAAAATCCGACAAACAATAAAATATACTAAGCTAACTCATGACAAACTTACCCAGACAGGTATTTCGACACAATTGGAGCTCAAATCCCAACAAGCATCGAGGAAACATGAGGTTACAGATTCCCCAGTGTGCCCAATACTCATCTACAGTACAGTTAGCCATGGCTGCTACTACTGACGCGGAGAAGTTCAAATACTCTTCTGTAGAGTTGAGGTTATACAGTTTGTTAGGGTACGTTGTATATAGAACCACATCTTTACATTCCGATGGTGCTGGACTGCATTTCTCCGAGCTAAAACCCAAAAAAAATTTAGATAATGCAAGAGATATTACGGGACAACAAACTGATACAGTTGAAAATTGTTAGCCCTGCTGGGAAAAAGAGAACCCACACTAGGGACACCCAAGTGAAGACAACGGCGAAAAATATGCTTTAAAATCGAGAAAATTACAAAAATGGTTTCCCTATAAATAAGATCAAAATGTGGATGAACGTCGGAGTAAAGATTATTATCAACACGATAACGTACCACTCTAGTTCATCAGCTCCATTCATACATTGATACTTGTCGTCACAGACACCAAGACCATGAATGCATTGACCATCTCCACAGTGGAACTCATGTTCACCGCACTTTCCATCTTCCATATCTATGGCTGGAAGACACTGTTCTTCTGGCAGCTCCATACAGATGTCTTCAAGCATATCTCTACCCATACCATGAGGACAACCTCCTCGAACAGCCTCTGTAAACAAATGACTTATTAGATATAAACGGTCTGACGAGTGGAGTTCACACAAGATACTATGTGCATAGAATAGCAACTTCAACGTTTGTAAATGTGGACCTCAGCTACAATTGATATCGCTCTTTCAGCAAAGTCACACTTCTCGTAATTTTAAATGTAATATTTTCAGATATGGTGAAGTATACCAGGGTAACTAAATCTGCAAGCGAGATCCAACACTTTAGAAAATCTGACAAACAATGTAATATACTAAGCTAACTCATGCCAAACTTACCTAGACAGGTATTTCGACACAATTGGAGCTCAAATCCCAACAAGCATCGAGGAAACATGAGGTTACAGATTCCCCAGTGTGCCCAATACTCATCTACAGTACAGTTAGCCATGGCTGCTACTACCGACGCGGAGAAGTTTAAATACTCTTCTGTGGAGTTGAGGTTATACAGTTTGTTAGGGTACGTTGTATATAGAACCACATCTTTACATTCCGATGGTGCTGGACTGCATTTCTCCGAGCTAAAACCCAAAAAAAAGTTAGATAATGCAAGAGATATTACGGGACAACAAACCTATACAGTTGAAAATTGTTAGCCCTGCTGGGAAAAAGAGAACCCACACTAGGGACACCCAAGTGAAGACAACGGCGAAAAATATGCTTTAAAATCGAGAAAATTGCAAAAATGGTTTTCAAAATAATAAGATCAAAATATGGATGAACGTGGGAGTAAAGATTACTATCAACACAAAAGCGTACCACTCTAGTTCATCAGCTCCATTCATACATTGATACTTGTCGTCACAGACACCAAGACCATGAATGCATTGACCATCTCCGCAGTGGAACTCATGTTCACCGCACTTTCCATCTTCCATATCTATGGCTGGAAGACATTGTTCTTCTGGCAGCTCCATACAGATATCTTCAAGCATATCTCTACCCATACCATGAGGACAACCTCCTCGAACAGCCTCTGTAAACAAATGACTTATTAAATATAAACGGTCTGACGAGTGGAGTTCACACAAGATACTATGTCCATAGATTAGCAACTTCAACGTTTGTAAACGTGGACCTCAGCTACAATTGATATCGCTCTTTCAGCAAAGTCACACTTCTCGCAATTTCAAATGTAATATTTTCAGATATGGTGAAGTATACCAGGGTAACTGAATCTGCAAGCCAGATCCAACACTTTAGAAAATCCGACAAACAATAAAATATACTAAGCTAACTCATGCCAAACTTACCTAGACAGGTATTTCGACACAATTGGAGCTCAAATCCCAACAAGCATCGAGGAAACATGAGGTTACAGATTCCCCAGTGTGCCCAATACTCATCTACAGTACAGTTAGCCATGGCTGCTACTACCGACGCGGAGAAGTTCAAATACTCTTCTGTGGAGTTGAGGTTATACAGTTTGTTAGGGTACGTTGTATATAGAACCACATCTTTACATTCCGATGGTGCTGGACTGCATTTCTCCGAGCTAAAACCCAAAATAAAGTTAGATAATGCAAGAGATATTACGGGACAACAAACCGATACAGTTGAAAATTGTTAGCCCTGCTGGGAAAAAGAGAACACACACTAGGGACACCCAAGTGAAGACAACGGCGAAAAATATGCTTTAAAATCGAGAAAAGTGCAAAAATGGTTTTCCTATAAATAAGATCAAAATGTGGATGAACGTCGGAGTAAAGATTACTATCAACACGATAACGTACCACTCTAGTTCATCAGCTCCATTCATACATTGATACTTGTCGTCACAGACACCAAGACCATGAATGCATTGACCATCTCCACAGTGGAACTCATGTTCACCGCACTTTCCATCTTCCATATCTATGGCTGGAAGACATTGTTCTTCTGGCAGCTCCATACAGATATCTTCAAGCATATCTCTACCCATACCATGAGGACAACCTCCTCGAACAGCCTCTGTGAACAAATGAATTATTAGATATAAACGGTCTGACGAGTGGAGTTCACACAAGATACTATGTCCATAGATTAGCAACTTCAACGTTTGTAAATGTGGACCTCAGCTACAATTGATATCGCTCTTTCAGCAAAGTCACACTTCTCGTAATTTTAAATGTAATATTTTCAGATATGGTGAAGTATACCAGAGTAACTAAATCTGCAAGCGAGTTCCAACACTTTAGAAATTCCGACAAACAACAAAATATACTAAGCTAACTCATGCCAAACTTACCCAGACAGGTATTTCGACACAATTGGAGCTCAAATCCCAACAAGCATCGAGGAAACATGAGGTTACAGATTCCCCAGTGTGCCCAATACTCATCTACAGTACAGTTAGCCATGGCTGCTACTACCGACGGGGAGAAGTTCAAATACTCTTCTGTGGAGTTGAGGTTATACAGTTTGTTAGGGTACGTTGTATATAGAACCACATCTTTACATTCCGATGGTGCTGGACTGCATTTCTCCGAGCTAAAACCCAAAATAAAGTTAGATAATGCAAGAGATATTACGGGACAACAAACCGATACAGTTGAAAATTGTTAGCCCTGCTGGGAAAAAGAGAACACACACTAGGGACACCCAAGTGAAGACAACGGCGAAAAATATGCTTTAAAATCGAGAAAAGTGCAAAAATGGTTTTCCTATAAATAAGATCAAAATGTGGATGAACGTCGGAGTAAAGATTACTATCAACACGATAACGTACCACTCTAGTTCATCAGCTCCATTCATACATTGATACTTGTCGTCACAGACACCAAGACCATGAATGCATTGACCATCTCCACAGTGGAACTCATGTTCACCGCACTTTCCATCTTCCATATCTATGGCTGGAAGACATTGTTCTTCTGGCAGCTCCATACAGATATCTTCAAGCATATCTCTACCCATACCATGAGGACAACCTCCTCGAACAGCCTCTGTAAACAAATAACTTATTAGATATAAACGGTCTGACGAGTGGAGTTCACACAAGATACTATGTCCATAAATTAGCAACTTCAACGTTTGTAAATGTGGACCTCAGCTACAATTGATATCGCTCGTTCAGCAAAGTCACACTTCTCGTAATTTTAAATGTAATATTTTCAGATATGGTGAAGTATACCAGGGTAACTAAATCTGCAAGCGAGATCCAACACTTTAGAAAATCCGACAAACAATAAAATATACTAAGCTAACTCATGCTAAACTTACCCAGACAGGTATTTCGACACAATTGGAGCTCAAATCCCAACAAGCATCGAGGAAACATGAGGTTACAGATTCCCCAGTGTGCCCAATACTCATCTACAGTACAGTTAGCCATGGCTGCTACTACTGACGCGGAGAAGTTCAAATACTCTTCTGTAGAGTTGAGGTTATACAGTTTGTTAGGGTACGTTGTATATAGAACCACATCTTTACATTCCGATGGTGCTGGACTGCATTTCTCCGAGCTAAAACCCAAAAAAAATTTAGATAATGCAAGAGATATTACGGGACAAAAAACTGATACAGTTGAAAATTGTTAGCCCTGCTGGGAAAAAGAGAACCCACACTAGGGACACCCAAGTGAAGACAACGGCGAAAAATATGCTTTAAAATCGAGAAAATTACAAAAATGGTTTCCCTATAAATAAGATCAAAATGTGGATGAACGTCGGAGTAAAGATTATTATCAACACGATAACGTACCACTCTAGTTCATCAGCTCCATTCATACATTGATACTTGTCGTCACAGACACCAAGACCATGAATGCATTGACCATCTCCACAGTGGAACTCATGTTCACCGCACTTTCCATCTTCCATATCTATGGCTGGAAGACACTGTTCTTCTGGCAGCTCCATACAGATGTCTTCAAGCATATCTCTACCCATACCATGAGGACAACCTCCTCGAACAGCCTCTGTAAACATATAACTTATTAGATATAAACGGTCTGACGAGTGGAGTTCACACAAGATACTATGTCCATAGATTAGCAACTTCAACGTTTGTAAATGTGGACCTCAGCTACAATTGATATCGCTCTTTCAGCAAAGTCACACTTCTCGTAATTTTAAATGTAATATTTTCAGATATGGTGAAGTATACCAGGGTAACTAAATCTGCAAGCGAGATCCAACACTTTAGAAAATCCGACAAACAACAAAATATACTAAGCTAACTCATGCCAAACTTACCCAGACAGGTATTTCGACACAATTGGAGCTCAAATCCCAACAAGCATCGAGGAAACATGAGGTTACAGATTCCCCAGTGTGCCCAATACTCATCTACAGTACAGTTAGCCATGGCTGCTACTACCGACGCGGAGAAGTTCAAATACTCTTCTGTGGAGTTGAGGTTATACAGTTTGTTAGGGTACGTTGTATATAGAACCACATCTTTACATTCCGATGGTGCTGGACTGCATTTCTCCGAGCTAAAACCCAAAAAAAAGTTAGATAATACAAGAGATATTACAGGACAACAAACCGATACAGTTGAAAATTGTTAGCTCTGCTGGGAAAAAGAGAACACACACCAGGGACACCCAAGTGAAGAGAACGGCGAAAAATATGCTTTAAAATCGAGAAAAGTGCAAAAATGGTTTTCCTATAAATAAGATCAAAATGTGGATGAACGTCGGAGTAAAGATTACTATCAACACGATAACGTACCACTCTAGTTCATCAGCTCCATTCATACATTGATACTTGTCGTCACAGACACCAAGACCATGAATGCATTGACCATCTCCACAGTGGAACTCATGTTCACCGCACTTTCCATCTTCCATATCTATGGCTGGAAGACATTGTTCTTCTGGCAGCTCCATACAGATATCTTCAAGCATATCTCTACCCATACCATGAGGACAACCTCCTCGAACAGCCTCTGTGAACAAATGAATTATTAGATATAAACGGTCTGACGAGTGGAGTTCACACAAGATACTATGTCCATAGATTAGCAACTTCAACGTTTGTAAATGTGGACCTCAGCTACAATTGATATCGCTCGTTCAGCAAAGTCACACTTCTCGTAATTTTAAATGTAATATTTTCAGATATGGTGAAGTATACCAGGGTAACTAAATCTGCAAGCGAGATCCAACACTTTAGAAAATCCGACAAACAACAAAATATACTAAGCTAACTCATGCCAAACTTACCCAGACAGGTATTTCGACACAATTGGAGCTCAAATCCCAACAAGCATCGAGGAAACATGAGGTTACAGATTCCCCAGTGTGCCCAATACTCATCTACAGTACAGTTAGCCATGGCTGCTACTACCGACGCGGAGAAGTTCAAATACTCTTCTGTGGAGTTGAGGTTATACAGTTTGTTAGGGTACGTTGTATATAGAACCACATCTTTACATTCCGATGGTGCTGGACTGCATTTCTCCGAGCTAAAACCCAAAAAAAAGTTAGATAATACAAGAGATATTACGGGACAACAAACCGATACAGTTGAAAATTGTTAGCCCTGCTGGGAAAAAGAGAACCCACACTAGGGACACCCAAGTGAAGAGAACGGCGAAAAATATGCTTTAAAATCGAGAAAATTGCAAAAATGGTTTCCCTATAAATAAGATCAAAATGTGGATGAACGTCGGAGTAAAGATTATTATCAACACGATAACGTACCACTCTAGTTCATCAGCTCCATTCATACATTGATACTTGTTGTCACAGACACCAAGACCATGAATGCATTGACCATCTCCACAGTGGAACTCATGTTCACCGCATTTTCCATCTTCCATATCTATGGCTGGAAGACACTGTTCTTCTGGCAGCTCCATACAGATATCTTCAAGCATATCTCTATCCATACCATGAGGACAACCTCCTCGAACAGCCTCTGTAAACATATAACTTATTAGATATAAACGGTCTGACGAGTGGAGTTCACACAAGATACTATGTCCATAGATTAGCAACTTCAACGTTTGTAAATGTGGACCTCAGCTACAATTGATATCGCTCTTTCAGCAAAGTCACACTTCTCGTAATTTTAAATGTAATATTTTCAGATATGGTGAAAGATACCAGGGTAACTAAATCTGCAAGCGAGATCCAACACTTTAGAAAATCCGACAAACAACAAAATATACTAAGCTAACTCATGCCAAACTTACCCAGACAGGTATTTCGACACAATTGGAGCTCAAATCCCAACAAGCATCGAGGAAACATGAGGTTACAGATTCCCCAGTGTGCCCAATACTCATCTACAGTACAGTTAGCCATGGCTGCTACTACCGACGCGGAGAAGTTCAAATACTCTTCTGTGGAGTTGAGGTTATACAGTTTGTTAGGGTACGTTGTATATAGAACCACATCTTTACATTCCGATGGTGCTGGACTGCATTTCTCCGAGCTAAAACCCAAAAAAAAGTTAGATAATACAAGAGATATTACGGGACAACAAACCGATACAGTTGAAAATTGTTAGCCCTGCTGGGAAAAAGAGAACACACACCAGGGACACCCAAGTGAAGAGAACGGCGAAAAATATGCTTTAAAATCGAGAAAAGTGCAAAAATGGTTTTCCTATAAATAAGATCAAAATGTGGATGAACGTCGGAGTAAAGATTACTATCAACACGATAACGCACCACTCTAGTTCATCAGCTCCATTCATACATTGATACTTGTCGTCACAGACACCAAGACCATGAATGCATTGACCATCTCCACAGTGGAACTCATGTTCACCGCACTTTCCATCTTCCATATCTATGGCTGGAAGACACTGTTCTTCTGGCAGCTCCATACAGATATCTTCAAGCATATCTCTACCCATACCATGAGGACAACCTCCTCGAACAGCCTCTGTAAACAAATGACTTATTAGATATAAACGGTCTGACGAGTGGAGTTCACACAAGATACTATGTCCATAGATTAGCAACTTCAACGTTTGTAAATGTGGACCTCAGCTACAATTGATATCGCTCTTTCAGCAAAGTCACACTTCTCGTAATTTTAAATGTAATATTTTCAGATATGGTGAAGTATACCAGGGTAACTAAATCTGCAAGCGAGATCCAACACTTTAGAAAATCCGACAAACAATAAAATATACTAAGCTAACTCATGACAAACTTACCCAGACAGGTATTTCGACACAATTGGAGCTCAAATCCCAACAAGCATCGAGGAAACATGAGGTTACAGATTCCCCAGTGTGCCCAATACTCATCTACAGTACAGTTAGCCATGGCTGCTACTACTGACGCGGAGAAGTTCAAATACTCTTCTGTAGAGTTGAGGTTATACAGTTTGTTAGGGTACGTTGTATATAGAACCACATCTTTACATTCCGATGGTGCTGGACTGCATTTCTCCGAGCTAAAACCCAAAAAAAATTTAGATAATGCAAGAGATATTACGGGACAACAAACTGATACAGTTGAAAATTGTTAGCCCTGCTGGGAAAAAGAGAACCCACACTAGGGACACCCAAGTGAAGACAACGGCGAAAAATATGCTTTAAAATCGAGAAAATTACAAAAATGGTTTCCCTATAAATAAGATCAAAATGTGGATGAACGTCGGAGTAAAGATTATTATCAACACGATAACGTACCACTCTAGTTCATCAGCTCCATTCATACATTGATACTTGTCGTCACAGACACCAAGACCATGAATGCATTGACCATCTCCACAGTGGAACTCATGTTCACCGCACTTTCCATCTTCCATATCTATGGCTGGAAGACACTGTTCTTCTGGCAGCTCCATACAGATGTCTTCAAGCATATCTCTACCCATACCATGAGGACAACCTCCTCGAACAGCCTCTGTAAACAAATGACTTATTAGATATAAACGGTCTGACGAGTGGAGTTCACACAAGATACTATGTGCATAGAATAGCAACTTCAACGTTTGTAAATGTGGACCTCAGCTACAATTGATATCGCTCTTTCAGCAAAGTCACACTTCTCGTAATTTTAAATGTAATATTTTCAGATATGGTGAAGTATACCAGGGTAACTAAATCTGCAAGCGAGATCCAACACTTTAGAAAATCTGACAAACAATGTAATATACTAAGCTAACTCATGCCAAACTTACCTAGACAGGTATTTCGACACAATTGGAGCTCAAATCCCAACAAGCATCGAGGAAACATGAGGTTACAAATTCCCCAGTGTGCCCAATACTCATCTACAGTACAGTTAGCCATGGCTGCTACTACCGACGCGGAGAAGTTTAAATACTCTTCTGTGGAGTTGAGGTTATACAGTTTGTTAGGGTACGTTGTATATAGAACCACATCTTTACATTCCGATGGTGCTGGACTGCATTTCTCCGAGCTAAAACCCAAAAAAGAGTTAGATAATGCAAGAGATATTACGGGACAACAAACCTATACAGTTGAAAATTGTTAGCCCTGCTGGGAAAAAGAGAACACACACTAGGGACACCCAAGTGAAGACAACGGCGAAAAATATGCTTTAAAATCGAGAAAAGTGCAAAAATGGTTTTCCTATAAATAAGATCAAAATGTGGATGAACGTCGGAGTAAAGATTACTATCAACACGATAACGTACCACTCTAGTTCATCAGCTCCATTCATACATTGATACTTGTCGTCACAGACACCAAGACCATGAATGCATTGACCATCTCCACAGTGGAACTCATGTTCACCGCACTTTCCATCTTCCATATCTATGGCTGGAAGACATTGTTCTTCTGGCAGCTCCATACAGATATCTTCAAGCATATCTCTACCCATACCATGAGGACAACCTCCTCGAACAGCCTCTGTGAACAAATGAATTATTAGATATAAACGGTCTGACGAGTGGAGTTCACACAAGATACTATGTCCATAGATTAGCAACTTCAACGTTTGTAAATGTGGACCTCAGCTACAATTGATATCGCTCTTTCAGCAAAGTCACACTTCTCGTAATTTTAAATGTAATATTTTCAGATATGGTGAAGTATACCAGAGTAACTAAATCTGCAAGCGAGTTCCAACACTTTAGAAATTCCGACAAACAACAAAATATACTAAGCTAACTCATGCCAAACTTACCCAGACAGGTATTTCGACACAATTGGAGCTCAAATCCCAACAAGCATCGAGGAAACATGAGGTTACAGATTCCCCAGTGTGCCCAATACTCATCTACAGTACAGTTAGCCATGGCTGCTACTACCGACGCGGAGAAGTTCAAATACTCTTCTGTGGAGTTGAGGTTATACAGTTTGTTAGGGTACGTTGTATATAGAACCACATCTTTACATTCCGATGGTGCTGGACTGCATTTCTCCGAGCTAAAACCCAAAATAAAGTTAGATAATGCAAGAGATATTACGGGACAACAAACCGATACAGTTGAAAATTGTTAGCCCTGCTGGGAAAAAGAGAACACACACTAGGGACACCCAAGTGAAGACAACGGCGAAAAATATGCTTTAAAATCGAGAAAAGTGCAAAAATGGTTTTCCTATAAATAAGATCAAAATGTGGATGAACGTCGGAGTAAAGATTACTATCAACACGATAACGTACCACTCTAGTTCATCAGCTCCATTCATACATTGATACTTGTCGTCACAGACACCAAGACCATGAATGCATTGACCATCTCCACAGTGGAACTCATGTTCACCGCACTTTCCATCTTCCATATCTATGGCTGGAAGACATTGTTCTTCTGGCAGCTCCATACAGATATCTTCAAGCATATCTCTACCCATACCATGAGGACAACCTCCTCGAACAGCCTCTGTGAACAAATGAATTATTAGATATAAACGGTCTGACGAGTGGAGTTCACACAAGATACTATGTCCATAGATTAGCAACTTCAACGTTTGTAAATGTGGACCTCAGCTACAATTGATATCGCTCTTTCAGCAAAGTCACACTTCTCGTAATTTTAAATGTAATATTTTCAGATATGGTGAAGTATACCAGAGTAACTAAATCTGCAAGCGAGATCCAACACTTTAGAAAATCCGACAAACAATAAAATATACTAAGCTAACTCATGCCAAACTTACCTAGACAGGTATTTCGACACAATTGGAGCTCAAATCCCAACAAGCATCGAGGAAACATGAGGTTACAGATTCCCCAGTGTGCCCAATACTCATCTACAGTACAGTTAGCCATGGCTGCTACTACCGACGCGGAGAAGTTTAAATACTCTTCTGTGGAGTTGAGGTTATACAGTTTGTTAGGGTACGTTGTATATAGAACCACATCTTTACATTCCGATGGTGCTGGACTGCATTTCTCCAAGCTAAGACCCAAAAAAAAGTTAGATAATGCAAGAGATATTACGGGACAACAAACCGATACAGTTGAAAATTGTTAGCCCTGCTGGGAAAAAGAAAACCCACACTAGGGACAACCAAGTGAAGACAACGGCGAAAAATATGCTTTAAAATCGAGAAAATTGCAAAAATGGTTTTCAAATAAATAAGATCAAAATGTGGATGAACGTCGGAGTAAAGATTACTATCAACACGAAAGCGTACCACTCTAGTTCATCAGCTCCATTCATACATTGATACTTGTCGTCACAGACACCAAGACCATGAATGCATTGACCATCTCCACAGTGGAACTCATGTTCACCGCACTTTCCATCTTCCATATCTATGGCTGGAAGACATTGTTCTTCTGGCAGCTCCATACAGATATCTTCAAGCATATCTCTACCCATACCATGAGGACAACCTCCTCGAACAGCCTCTGTAAACAAATGACTTATTAGATATAAACGGTCTGACGAGTGGAGTTCACACAAGATACTATGTCCATAGATTAGCAACTTCAACGTTTGTAAATGTGGACCTCAGCTACAATTGGTATCGCTCTTTCAGCAAAGTCACACTTCTCGTAATTTTAAATGTAATATTTTCAGATATGGTGAAGTATACCAGGGTAACTAAATCTGCAAGCGAGATCCAACACTTTAGAAAATCTGACAAACAATATAATATACTAAGCTAACTCATGCCAAACTTACCTAGACAGGTATTTCGACACAATTGGAGCTCAAATCCCAACAAGCATCGAGGAAACATGAGGTTACAGATTCCCCAGTGTGCCCAATACTCATCTACAGTACAGTTAGCCATGGCTGCTACTACCGACGCGGAGAAGTTCAAATACTCTTCTGTGGAGTTGAGGTTATACAGTTTGTTAGGGTACGTTGTATATAGAACCACATCTTTACATTCCGATGGTGCTGGACTGCATTTCTCCGAGCTAAAACCCAAAAAAAAGTTAGATAATACAAGAGATATTACGGGGCAACAAACCGATACAGTTGAAAATTGTTAGCCCTGCAGGGAAAAAGAGAACACACACCAGGGACACCCAAGTGAAGAGAACGGCGAAAAATATGCTTTAAAATCGAGAAAAGTGCAAAAATGGTTTTCCTATAAATAAGATCAAAATGTGGATGAACGTCGGAGTAAAGATTACTATCAACACGATAACGTACCACTCTAGTTCATCAGCTCCATTCATACACTGATACTTGTCGTCACAGACACCAAGACCATGGATGCATTGACCATCTCCACAGTGGAACTCATGTTCTCCACATTTTCCATCTTCCATATCTATGGCTGGAAGACATTGTTCTTCTGGCAGCTTCATACAGATATCTTCAAGCAGATCTCTACCCATACCATGAGGACAACCTCCTCGGACAGCCTCTGTAAACCAAATAAAATGCATACCATAACCCTAATGCTTTGCGACTGTGGATTCCTTCCACATTTATAGTGTACCTTTCTATACATGCAAAATATACCTTGATTTATAGTATGATAATACATCTGTGTATAACTTTGCAATGTGGATAACTATCATAGCGAAAGGCATGGTTGAATACACAGGCTGCCTGCAACATATCAGATTTTGTCCAATCACTTCAACTACAATGTAATGTTAACCCTCTACTTCATTCATATTCACAATTAATCATACCTAGGCAAGAGTTTCTGCAAAGCGGTCGAGTAAATTCAAGTGAGCACTGCGGGTACATGATAAGACACATTGCAGAACGCGAAACACAGCTGTTTATTGAACAATTCTCTAAAACATTTTTCAGAGACTTGGCAAATTCAGTATAATCCTTGCTATCATTTAGATTGTAGCGTTTATTCGGATAGCTTGTGTATTTTACTATGTCGCGACATTCCACAGGCACCTCACTGCTGCACACGTCCCCACTACAATATAACACAACCGTGTATGGAACTAGGTCTATCAGGTTATTCACCTAGACCATACATAGCAAAGAGACAATAACATTGCTATTATCGGTCCATCATAGTTATGTATGCACCTTCACACTTATAACAATTTCAATCTTTTGGTAAATTCATGATGGCATGTCCTTGCTTCGTTTGCAACGTACTAATAGTTTCTTACCATTTTAGTTCATCAGCTCCATTATAGCAGTTATATTCTTTATTACAGACTTGAAGCTGTGGAATACATTGTCCATCTCCACATGAAAACAGACCCTCGGAGCAAAAACTCCCGTTTGACACAGAGTATATGAATCTGATTAGGCCGATAAGGCTATCTAGTTGAGACACCTCTGTAATATACATCAGCACATACATGTATTGTGGTGCTACTCAGAATGAAACCCTCAGCATGCAATCCTATATACACCAACATAACATTCCGTGATCTAAGCATCAAACACTGACCTTTGTAGGTAGGCGTTTCTGTAACATTCCAGCCATGGAGAGAATTTTGGAGAGAGGACGTAACATTCTTCACATTTTCCAAAATGGAGGCTTGAGATATAACATTTGACCATTCAAACACCAGGAGGATTTGCATGTCTGCTGAGCTTCTGGCAACACTTTGACTATAATAACAAAAAAGATTATCACCTCACATGTGTATCTACAGTATTAATCTCTTGGAACTCTCTTGCACACAATCTGTACATCACTAATTTTTGACCAGGTCAGAAACCTGCATCCTAAAATTTAAGGCACTCATCAGAGTTCTGAGCTGGCTGCCTGAATACTCTAAGCTCCAAGACTTTATCACTGCTTAGGGGCTAAAGAAAGTGCAAAACATTACATAAGAACTTAAGTGTAAGAACATAACGACATACCTAACAAATGCAAGGCGGCATCCAACATAGGCTGGAGATAGTCTGGAAATGTTGTACACAGAAGACATGATGACACACAACTGTTGAGACATCTGTCTAAAGCCCTCACTGTTTGGGTTTGTTGATGCAACTGTACTCAGGCTATCACTTGTTACCAGTACCATTACGACCACTAAACAGAGGTGTAATCAACACTAAATATGCTAACTAAATGTGATATAATCCTGCATCATCTTGCAGCAGTAGCATACAATAGTTCCCTTCGAGACAACTAGGATACACATGTTGTTATTCTGCAAGGTATTATGTGTATGTAGGAAAAGAACTACAAAAGGGCCGTTCGTATGTTACATCACCATGTTGTATTTCACTTGCAATCTTAGAATGCTACTCTTTCAAAGTAGACTTTAGTATTTCAAAATTGAAACTGATTTCATTTGAGCTGCCACGTCGTAACAAACCAAATAATTGGTAGGATGGGAATTGTTTTGAGCAGCAATATGTTGTACGGCTTAAGAATTTAGTTGAACTATCAATCAATAACTCACCTATATTTGGAGATAGGCCCTCTGGTATTTCAGGTGTAGTAGTTGGTCCAATAGTAGTGCTTTCCGTAACATTGATAATAGGTGTGGTAACAGTTGTATTTGGTGTAGTAACTGTTGTATTTGGTGTAGTAACTGTTGTATTTGGTGTGGTAACAGTTGTATTTGGTGTAGTAACTGTTGTATTTGGTGTAGTAACTGTTGTATTTGGTGTGGTAACAGTTGTATTTGGTGTAGTAACTGTTGTATTTGGTGTGGTAACAGTTGTATTTGGTGTGGTAACAGTTGTATTTGTTGTAGTAGCTGTCGTATCTGGTGTAATAACAGTTGTATTTGGTGTAGTAACTGTTGTATCTGGTGTAGTAACTGTTGTATCTGGTGTAGTAACAGTTGTAAGTGGTGTAGTAACAGTTGTATCTGGTGTGACAACAGTTGTATTTGGTGTAGTAACTGTTGTATCTGGTGTAGTAACTGTTGTATCTGGTGTAGTAACTGTTGTATCTGGTGTAGTAACAGTTGTAAGTGGTGTAGTAACAGTTGTATCTGGTGTGACAACAGTTGTATTTGGTGTAGTAACTGTTGTATCTGATGTAGTAACTGTTGTATCTGGTGTAGTAACGGTTGTATTTGGTGTAGTAACAGTTGTAAGTGGTGTAGTGACTGGAGTGGTAGTCGTAGGACTGATAGTGAACCCAATGTCAATCAGTAAAACGGCAACTTGTACTTCTGGCACAGCTGAAAGCATAAATAAACCTTTACTATTACTGCCATTACAAGTAAATCAAATAACATAGCGATGAGACAGGCTACTTAGCAATTGCCATTCAATACATTAATCTATGATAGTCCTATATTATTATAAAAAAACTTTCAATTTTAGTAGTCACACCTGCATTTATGCTACAATATTTAATTGGCAGACTAAGGTAAAGCAATTATTTCTAGTTAAAATGAATTAGACAACAACTAACAGGTTAAAAAAAACAGAAAACAGAGCTGATGTTTAGCTCATGGATACAAGTGTTTTACCTGCTATAGCCACAGTGTCAGTCATGGTATCTGGTATCTGCACAGGTACTATTAAAGTCAGCACTGCCAAAACCACACCGCTAAATGTCTCAGTAGTAGATGTGGGTGGCTCTGTTGTGCCCGGAGCCAAAGTTACTACTGGTTCCTCAACCACAATAAACACAAATATGATGATAAACTTCACCCGAACTGATCCAGACCTGTAGAATATAAGGTTCCATTAACTTCCATAATAAAGGCCTGACGTCAGGCCCATTCCATGACATCATATGAGCTATTAGTAACCGAGTTTGATTGCCATTCACAGGTGGCAACAACTCCTACTGATTGTGCTTAGCAATCTGTGACAAATTTAAAACAATGCAACACAATCTATCACCATTTATAGACATACTGGTGGAACATGCAGCTCTTCCTGAGACTGGATATACTTAACGGAGACTCAGCAAATCATTCTATTGCAATTACAAACAATTGCAATATAACTGTGTGCGCGGTGGTTACTAGTATTTTTATGGTTAAAAGTGTCCCTATGGTTACTAGTGTTTCCATGGTTACTAGTATTACTATGATCTATGGCCACCATGGCTACTAGTGTTACTTAGATCCATGGTGACCATGGTAACCAGTGTTTCCATGGTACCAAGTATTACCATGGTTACTAGGGTTTCCATGGTTACTAGTGTTATTAACGTATAAAACGTACTCGAAACCAGTTACAACACATCCTTCATAGGATCCAGATATATTTGAGTTCTTATATGACTCATCTATACCAGCACAGAAACTAGCAGACTCCGCCTTAAACTCATCACTTGAGTTGTCTGCCAATCCAGCTGTGAAGTTCTTATTTAAACTCACGGAAGCATTGTAGGCAGCTAAAACGAAACAACAATAATATCATAGAATAATGTTCATGAACATGACATATATCATTGGTATACATGGATATGTACCATAAACAGGGAGGAAATTAGTTCAACTAGACATACAATCAACCTGTACTACTAGCGGCAACCAGCACTACTCGAGAAATCTGAACTCAAGCACACATTACATATGGCAAACATGTGGTGCTTATTAGACTAGCTTATTTACAAACCAGTTACAGATTTGGTCGTGGCTGTTGTTGTTGTAGTAGCAGTTGAGGTAGATTGTGTAGCGCTTGTTGTTTCTGTGGAGGCTGTTGATGTGTTAGGTGATGTGGTAGGTGATGTTATTGTTGTAGTGGGTGTTGCTGTAGTGGGCGTAGTTGATATAGTTGGCGTAGTTGATGTAGTTGGCGTAGTTGATGTAGTAGGCGTAGTTACTGTAGTGGGTGTCGTTACTGTAGTGGGTGTCGTTACTGTAGTGGGTACAGTTGCTGTAGTGGGTGTCGTCTTCTCTGTGGTTGCTTTCGTAGCCACACTGGTAACAGACTTTGAAGTTGCAGATGGAGTGGTTGTTGAGGGTACACTGAGAACTTCACCTGAATTAGAGAAACATAAGTTCACAGATCCTTCAAACTGAATTAAAATCAATTAATCTTTTAAAATTACATGAATAATTACACAATAGTTCAAATTACTCTTTTAAATATAAAGCAAACTCACGCAGAGTAACTACATCAACAAGGTACATGTAAAGGGTGTCAGGGTGGCACAGTTGGTGGCATACATGCACACAAACCGAGAGGTTGTGAGTTCAAACCCCCAGCTGTGTCATTTCTGGCAAAGGCCTTCAGCAAGCCTTTAACCCTAGCTGCGCCTGTTCGGATCAGGGCGTATAAAAATTATAGGAGGTGGCAAAGAGAAGCCAGATTCTGGCGGGGTGGCAGGTTGATGTAGTGGTCACTGACCATGCACTCCTGTTGTGGAAGGTGAGCTCTTCCACTCAGAGCCCAGCTCCTGTCGCTCATACAAGTTTCGAACTTCTGAGGTCCGTTAAATAGGATGGCCAAATGGCTCGACAGCAACAAAAACAAAAACAAAACAAAGGTAAATAGTTATTCCACAACCATAAAGCCATTGTATTTACCATCCAATGTGAAACTGGTTTTCTCAACACTGTATCCTCCAAATGTCCCATTTACAACAACAGCCACAATTTGTAGTTTAGCCTGAGATATGATAGCCTCGCTAGATATGTCTCCATCCACCCTTACAAAGTCTATAGAGTACTCCACTATTACACTGCCACGACTACAACCAATAAAATAGAAATACAGTATAAATAATATTTGTATGCTCAACTCCTAATGTAGCTATGAAAGTGGTAATAAAATAGCCAAGCCATTAGAATAACATGGACTTGTGTTACAAGGAAATTAATATTTGATAACCCCAGTTACAAAACCTTAATGCTGCATTGGTGATATCAAAGAGGAAAAACTCATATATTTACTTAAAATTGTCTATCCTTGAACATAAGCCGATGGCCAGTTGATGAATTAGCTAACCATCTGGCAAAATATTGTTTAATGCTGGTACATGAAATTACTCGACCTATTGATGTATATACATTGTGCAAACTTCAACATGACATTTCTTGTAGTAAAGTGTTCATATCGCATGATAATCATGGCATCTAGTAACACCCTGAAGTTTACACTGTAGATACCACATCAAGGTTTAGATGTAGATAACACCCAATAAATACATGTACAGCTGTATAAAAGGCTATATTTCCAGCACAATATAGGAAACATTATACCTGAGTCCTTTAACTTGGCAGCCTTTGTAGAGAGAGGATAACTCATCATGCTGTTCATAAGTAGTTGCCATCTAAAGAGAAAGCAACTCTAAACATTGTAAGATCGGAAATTCCAAGTGAACAATGTATGATTTAATGCAGGCCATAATACAGTGAAAGCAGTGAACCACTGGCACATCTACTCACCATATTTATAGTATATAACTAAGATGGTAGTCATCCACATTTTCACACATGATCTTCAGAAACTGTACGCATTACAGAAATTACTGAACTACACAAAAAGAGGGTAACTCCATCTTCTGTTTGCATTACATAAGCTATACATAGCTACAGGTACATTTTACTATAACTTACACCTACAGTGTACACACAATGTATACAACAATCTACATGCACATCTACTGCATTGTAACTTACACCACATGTATAGGTACATGTGTACTTACAGCCTCACAGAACTCCTGCTGGAAGTTGGTGAACTCTGGAGAAGAAGAATCTCTGAACAGAGTTGTGTATGCTCTGTTGATGATAGTCATTTTACCATTTAGTGAAATATCTGCAACAGAAATATAACCACACAACTTAATACAAACTCTTATAAACTCAGAAAGCTTCTTAAAAAATAATACAGTACTTGACTAAATTATGATATATATTTTAGGCAAAGAACTTATCTAATTAATTTAACTAATTCTATTATTCTGTACAGAGACAGAAATGGAAATGAACTAGTAGTAAATTACTATAATATGGAGGGGATGTTAAAAGTCTATATCTTTACTACTGGAACAATGTGCAGCCAACTCCAAATCACGTGCAAGTTGCCAATCACTACACAATGATACCTATCATTGACATCACAGGTACTATTTTTATGATCCAGTCAAGCGTCAAAGAATGTAACATCAATAACTGATAAGATCACCTTTCATATAGAAACTCACATAACAATACATAGCATAATGCATAATAGTCATGGACATGTCACATGTTCGAAAACACAACAATTCCATGTTAAATGCATTCAAGTTACAGATTTATGTAATGCACCGCTATTAAATATTATAGAAATAAAAATATTAGATGGCTGATCCTATGTAAATAAGGAATGACAAACATGGGTGTACAATGGGTGTACATACAGTATAATATTATCGCACAGTTCTCTCAGCCCTTTATTGAATCTATGATAATCATAGGTATTATATTATACTAAGTACACAACACTAATTTAGTGGGGTACTACAGGTTCACAACAGTCCGGAAAAAATTTCTAACCACCGCAATAAACCATTGAAAGATGACATGCAAGGAACCCAGGCAAGATTGAAATATAAGCTGTTCACAGCGCCGTGGTTAAGTGGTTTTCAAAGGTACATCTACATAAAAAACAGTAATAGTGACCCAAGTCCACTCCATACTACTTCTTACACATTTGTACAAGAGTGGTAAACACAGTTTATAATAAAACTCTACTTGAACAGCAATCACACAAAATATGAAACACCTAGTGATACAAGTGTGCATAACTTCAAATAATCTAAGGACATAAAATAAAGTGATGTCATGTACTGCCCAAACCACGAGAACTATCTAAACTTACCATATATGTCCTTCTTCCTTGGTAAGCTGGCTAAAATAGAAGAAAGTAGATTGTATATTATGTCTATGTATATGCATATGTACATGACAAAGGTCTATTTCCATGTGTAACACATTTTTGACAGAAATGTCATTCCTGTTGGTGCATAGAATATACATAGAATTAATATTAGTAAATTTACCGAGCAGAATCGTTGCTATGATGGCAGCAATGAGTAGCAGCAACGCCACACCTATAGACACTAGTATTACTTTACTATTAGTCTCTCGTTTCCGTCTGATAGCACCAGCTGCCTTCTCATACCACGCCCTAAAAGGAGAGTAGAGTAAATCCTAGACTAAACTAGACAATCTAGTTCACTAATGTCACACATCTTTCTGCCTCTGAATTTTGTTAAAGAGGTGGACAAGGTCAGGCTACCTATGATACACATGCTCGGACACAAATGGTCTGGAGACAAAATCTTAGTTCTTCTGTGGGCAATAAACAAATCTATGACTGCAGACACTCAGCTTATGTCACAATTCTCTGGAACACTCACAGACATTATTTGTTCGGGGAGGACCTGGATATAATATTAACACATGGAATAACAGCAATCAACAATATGTCTCATGTATAACCCATATCATTGTTAAAGCTAAAAAAGTCAAGTAGCTTTTGTACAGAAGTGGTAGCAATAGTAGGGGATACGGTAGCGAATTTTAGAAAAAGATGTCAATTTGCCACCGATGTAGGAATGAAGGGACCCTAAAGTTTCATAAACATTTCTCACAGTAATGTTCTATGAGAGACCTAACTTTACTGAGATAGAGTGGAAAAAGAGAATTGTACTATGTAATGTTACAGCAATGATACCTATATATATCCGGAGCATACCAACACTTAGTAAAATATTCCTTGATTAACTACTGACCACATCTCAACTCGACTTGTGCTAGTTTTAGAATTTGAAGTAGATATATTTGCTAAATTGTGAAAACATTTAATTATAAAATAGTTATGCAGGCACAAGTCCACTGTACATGCATCAGCATGCAATGCAGATTACAGTTAGATGCAGGTAACGGAGGCAAGGCTAAGCCATGTTATAGGGTGTAACTGCATAGGCACATACAGAAATAAATATAGACTTAATACTACAATCATATCATCATACAGTATAAAAAACTGTCATTCAAGTGCAAACCATGTGATCGAGTAAAAACAAAGGAACGATTACATTACAACAGATACAATTTTACATTACAGACTGTTTATACACTACAGCGACTTACCTAGGATGTATAGATGTCTGCGTTGGTAGAGTATAGACTGCTGGGGTTGCACTCCATTTTGGATAGCTGACTGGTAGAGTAGCCTTAGCGCTAGGTTTGCTGTCTCTGTATAAAGCATCTTGGGGTGTATTATATGACTTCACATGAGGGGTATAGTCAACGTTCCCCTTGCGTTTATTTGACCCGCTGCTAGAGGAGGTGCTAGGCGATTCCTGAGTAAATAGACAAATATCACTATACAAATAGAAATGAGAACAAAATAATAAACTAAACCCGCCTAAGTAAGCTGTATTGCTTTCAGACAAGGCTGGGTGCGGCCATTAAACAGAAGGCATCTCAAAGAAGGCCAAAATGCTTACAATGCTGAACTTTCATGCTGAAGGTTTTGGGTTCGAATCCCGGTCACGGTGGTGTTAGGAAGAACATCCAGCCACAATTGCTCCTGTGCCTCATATAAAAGTCCTTGAGGTTATGTAAGCCAGCATGGCTTTAAGGCAACTCCTCTACCCCTGCCAAAAGAAGGCCGTAGCATCTGGGCCTTTCTCACAGGGAGTTGGCCAGCACTGGCACCTGGCAGCACAAGCTGCAAGGGGCTGGTCACGCTGAGGAGTATAAGCCGGTGAGTTTTCTTTATCTCAAAGAAGGCCAGTTTCAGCCTCGTGGAGCATTATCGTAGTGAATTTGTATTTCCTATATCAACATGGAACAACTCCGAATACATTGTACATGTACATGTATATCCACTGTGAACAGGCAAGTTTGAAATATCGAACAATTGGCATTGAAATCAGGCACACATGATTGTTCATCAGACAATATAATCCATCCTAACTTTACGATGTCCATGGAGGAATAAAATGTAACTCAAATAAGTCTGCTTTATACCTGCAGTCACATGTAGACAGCAACCAGTCAAATAGACAGAAATAAAAACCAGGAGGTTTTAATCAGTGCAACTTTTCAGCGGTTCTCCAGGTGAAAAACAGACAAAATGGCAAAACACCAGATTACACATTAGTTTTCACTTGGTTCGAAATCACACAAAATTTACAATGGCTCAACACACTATAGACTATTCCAACTAGAATTACAAATAAATGTACATGTAGGTGCATAAGATTACTTCAACATCAAATTTCAAATTAAGAAATATGTAATGTAGACAAATATGCATGATTGAGGATGCCACCGTTGATTTTTTCAAAATATTGCTTAAAATTGTTTAAAAACCAGGAGGAACCAGGGTGATCTGGGAATCACCCTGTAAAACCCGGAGAATTGGCAAATTGCAGCCTGGGCATAGACGCACATCAGGGAATCGAATATCAATGAGCAGAGATGTACAGTAAAGACATACACATAGCTAATGTCACGGTTTCTCAAAGCGGTAACATTAGCATCGCAGTTTAGCAAGCATTAATTTTGGGAATGAGCAAATAAGCAGTCAGTTTCACGCAACTTTTGTTATCTACCTATATGTACATGTACATTGTACACGCACTCTCAATAGCATAACAGATAAATTTACTGGAAGAGGCACATTTCAATTGTAGACACTTGTCAATATCCGACGACTGCTAGCATCAATATCCAACGACTGCTAGTATCAATATCCGACTGCTAGCATCATATCCAGTCACAGCAGCTAGCTGCTTGCTGATGCATAGAAACGTACCAAATCAACTACAGTTTTGCACGGTGATAACACTCAAACAGTAGCATTTACATGTAGCTCCAGGTACAAAAATGTAGATAGCAATACAATATATGTACACTATAATATATGTACAAAGCAACGCAATGCAATCACAAGTGAGCACCTAATACATGTACACTCAGCGGATATGTAGGCTGTGGGTATAAGAGTAGATACTTACCTCCAATGTACCATACCACGGATCATTTCTAGCTTGAAACACTGCCGGTTTCCGGTCAGCAGAACGTCGAGGCATAATTACACCTCACCACCACTGGACCTAGGCAAAACTAAACACTCTCTAAAATACACCTGATACGCATAAAGATAGAGTAGATATCGTGTAGAACAGAATATGGGTTGTATATGACCTCGTGACTAGTGTACTCCTTGCAAGGTGTACTGACTAGCAGGTATGTGAACATGTGATATTGACTATGCATGCATATGCCACGCCTTGTTCAATAAGTGGCTAGTTAATACATTGAATGAACTCGGCAAATATTATCCTATTTAAAGAGAGAACAAAAGACACCAGCTGGTCTCGTGGGAGACAGCAACACAACATAATATTCAGCATTGAAATGTAGAAAATACAAAGTAAATACCATTGCATTGTATTCAACAAGAGAAACTGACCACTCTGATACTGCAGATTATTATTACATTTGACTATCTCCAATATCTGTAAACAGTTATGCTAAACCCCAATATGTAATAATAGGAGGTCATTATCTAGGCCAAGATTACACATTAAAAAAACTCAAACCGTTTCCAATTATATTTCCCCACTCATATAAGAAAGAACAACTCAGGAAGACTACACAGCCTTTGGGGTTTCTTCCACTTTAAAGATCATTTCAAAGCTGTACAAAGAAATTGAATGGCGTTCCGTCATGAAACTAGACCAGGTCACCTCTCATTCCACAACCTGTATTATTATGACTTGTCTTAATCTAAAACTTCCAAACTATTCGGGACGTTGCATGCCGAGATATATACACTAATATTTGCTTGAGAAAGTGACCAGGTAGTTGTATGCTGCACTGCGTGTGTACATTTATATTGCAGTGCCAATTTTATGTTCCTATTGCTCTATCACAAAATTGATACAAATCTTCGATTTGAAGTATTGGTGAAATAGGAGCGAGGTCCTGTTGGAATCCCATTCTAAACACTGGACCATGTGACCAGAGAAAGTGAGGGACGCCTGAGACTCAGAAACAAAATGCCAACTAATTAGACTATTCATCACAGACTTAGCTTACAGCGATTCCTAAGTGGACGGCGGGGGGAGGGCGATGAGGGGGAATTTGACGTATGGTGAAACCATACGACTGGTATCATACTATTTTATTGTAAACTGCTGTTACAAATGCTGTGTAAATTCACACCATTGCATGCCTTAGCACCCCCCCTCCCCCCCCCCCCCCATTACTTCCAAAACTCCAGTGAAAAATTGAACAAGCACTGACTTTAATTGACACAATTAAAACACTGGTTCAAACTAAAACACAAGGGGATAAACAGACAAGCTGAGCATAGAGCCAATGACACAGCTATAAATGAGAGTTACACTGTATATCAAGGAGGCCAATACAATGACAAACTTGCGTAGATATTCTCAAAAAACATGCAAATTATGTTTACATGATTGCACAGGTTTGTAGGAAGGGTAGTATAAAGAACAGTATGGTTGACATAAAAGATCTCCCTCAACCCTTGAGCAAATAACATTATATGGGCAGTGATCCACTAAACAAAGCAACCCTTGGGTACGTTTACTTGTAGATAGTAACTTGTATAATATATTATGCTATTACATTCTACAGTAAGCTTCAACATACACATTATATTATCATAATATTATAATACTAGATTGTGTTACCACTTATAAGTAAACGCAAACAGGGTTCTATGCAAATTTGTAACAAACTTTGTTAAAATGCTGACTAAATAAACTCATTAGGTGTGACAGCATCTGCTAATGCTGTCGGTCACACAATCACCATTCACCTATAATGGGAGTGACCAGCTTGACCCACGGTTTCCAACATCAGGGTGGGACATACTGACCTGCCTCTTCACTAGTTGAATAACTGAAACCACACACTAGATATGACTTACAGCCCACAACACAATGCAATAACTAACAACTCTAACTCAAAACTCCAAGTTAAAACAATTATACCTCTATTCAGAGCAGAGCGAATGAAGGAGTTATCACCACCCGTCTTGCAATAAATAGTGAGTGACCCTTGTTGCTATGACAACCACAAGCATATAATCCACTGAAGGAAGGAGAACTTCAAACCTGTCACAGTGCTCCATAAAGTAGGCAAGATCATTGGATACATTATTAGATTTGCAGACGGTGATTGATGACTGCAACAACCTAAGGCAGATTACGGGATGACATAACAATGATGCAAATAACAACATCAAATCCATATTGAGTCTTACTACGAAAAAATTTATTTGATGAAAAATATAATGAAAAATAAAAAGATCTCTACCATGTCAACCATGCCAAAAATATAACGAATTAAATAAATTATAGAAAATAAGAATACCCATGTATAAACAATTAGATTTCTGCCTATTCTACATGTATAATAATACAGATATAAAACTATCTGTATTATTTTATTTATATTATAGAGATGAAGAGCTGATGTTAGCTAAATTAAGGCAAGTCACTTGGAATGATTCAGGGTAAGACCCCAGCTTATTCTACTAATAATACAGATTACTTTGCATGTATATAATTAATATCATTTCTTATGTATTGTTTGTGTTACTTACAGAGTGTAATTCTCCATCACCATATTATTGCAAACCCACCCTAGAAGAACAAATGATACATGTATATAAATATTGACAGGAAAATAGTCAGCACTTGACAAGAACATGCAGCATACTTGTCAACATAATAAATACAAGAATATGAAATAAGCGATTTATGATTATCTTCAAGAAATTTGTCAAAACAACGAAATTGGAGTTGTCAGGACATTATCATGGTTTCCATCAAGTTACATGTAGATATAAACAGTGATGTCAACACAATGCAATATTATATCAAACACTAGGTGGCCTTGATGTTTAACCCTAATAACCTATTCTATTATATTCATGGCAACTCGCTGCTGCTATGACTCGGGCACTGATTTACAGAGAAATGACAACTCCAATAGAAGCAAGTGAGGATCACATGGATATATTATATCAACTGTGTTGTTGATACCATATTAGAATATTATAGCCAAATAATATATGTTGCACAACAGCATCTACATTCATCTACTGTACACCTATGCACATGCTCACGGTGTAAACTACCCTGACTATGAAGACGAATATAACAACACAGTGGACAACCCATCATACAGTCAGACACTGTGTTGAATTAGGATAATCAAAGAGTGGTACCTCTTTCACAAGAGAAATTCGGGGCTTGAAAATAATTTCAAAATGATTGGAATAAAAAAATATTTTGCGAGTTATAGTTCACAACCTTGGAGAAAATTGAGAGAGGACAACTGTTAATTACAATCAATAGTCTATGAGTATCCATGGTAGGAGACGAGAAATTGAACTCATGAGCCAACCAACCTGTAGACATCTACTCCTCACAGCTTTCCACGGACATCTTCTCAGCATTCAGCAAAACTTTCCCAACGTTCTTACGGCTGTAGATTTGATCCATTGCTTGAGTAATCTATATGTATATGTATATAAAGGTGAAATAATCGAATAAACAACCACTACAAACATTACAGAGTCCAGTATACAACATATTTACAAAGATTGCCCTAAATATATAGACTTGATAAAGCTGGTTGTTACTACTAGAGTAATCGGGTTTTTATCTTATATCATTATTCACAAGGAAACAAAATCTAAAGGAGCTTCAAGCGTACCATCAACCATTTTGTTACAGAGGCTTTTCCACCCCATTATGTATACCATTATACAACAGGAATAATTCTTTCAACCACTTCTGTTGACAGGCCTTAGTACTGCATGAAGAAATGAGAAACAAGCATATGCTGACAAATGTAAATCACCTGCTCAAAGTGCCATATAGTGTCGACTACAGGTTTAATCTTCCCTTCAGCATACATCTGAAGGAGACGAGTCATAGCCCGTTTCACAATGTCATGGTTAGCTGGGTCCAGCATGAGTTTGCCCACATGTAGACCTCCCACCATCACATTAGTGTCCATCAAACGGAACCCGTTGTAAAATCCGGCGCTAAAGAAACCCTTTACTGCTCGGAATATGAAGGAAAACCCTTTCTCTGATCCATTCAGGTAGCTAGAGCCACCTACAGTGATTGAAATGCACATGAGAGTAGCTGACTAGACTATAACACAAGAATCAGTTGAATATAACAATTTCATTAGAATAGTGGTCACCTGACAAGGTAAGTGACAAGTTGAAACGATATTATAAGAGTTAATCCATTGACCTAAGGGTTAATGACCTTAACAAAGTTACAACATACAATATCATTACAGCAGATGTGCCCCCCTTTCGATTGAATACCGTTATCACAGACTGAATGTATTACATTGTACAGAGTCAAACATTACAAAGAGATACTAGGAGACAGTCAACAGTTACATAGTCTGGAACTGTTGGCATTTGTGTGTTAAATACTTTGTTCTAAAACATATTTATGAACATTGAATGCAACAGTGCAGGCATTAGAGTACATAATGTAAAGCAACACAACACAGTAGCGCCTACAGAACGTAACGCATACTGTAGTAGATACAGAATGTAATACGTACCGTAGTGGATATGTTTGCCCAGAGGTTTGAGCAAAGAATGAGACCTGGCCGAATCTTTACCACCCATAGGATCCAGCATAACATCTACTCCTACAATAGATTGTATGGAACATATAATACAGTAATACAAGCCACAGACTGCCAGTAACAGTCACTACACATGTAACATTTTTGTATTCCCAAAACAATTTTCTGTGCAAAGCTAACTGGAAATATGCACCTGCACCACATATTATGTCGGTTTCACAATGTAGAGCAGGGGTTCCCAACCTGGGGTACATGTACCCCTAGGGGTACATTTTAGAAATCTAGGGGGTACAAAACAAGTTATCAACTTGATACATTTTTGGCAGTGATTTTCAGTTACGACTATCAATATTATAAATTATCATTATCTGTTACTGAACTGAACACCAAATGGCTCACTGATGCAAACGAAGCTGAGCTAAACCAGTGTGAAACCCATAAAACACTATAATCCATGAAGGTTATATTATGCAGTTATCAGGGCCGTGCGACTTGGCCGTCCGAACTTTCGGCATTGCAATGTCGAAATGTAGTTAATTTCATATCATGGTCAGATCGGTGTTTAAAGTTTCTTCCACTTTTCTATACAAGGGGTTTACAAAATATGTAGAAGTATGGTGATAATAAGTGTGCTAGACATTTTTATATCAGAAAATTCTAAATACCACCGTACTTAACTACAATTATGTAACATTTTAGATAAATCTAAATTTCGAGAATATTTCTTAAATGTGGTGTTAACTTCAGCGTACACACAGTCCATGTACTGGTACTGGATGTGTTAAAAAATATAAATCTATCTGTCTGCGCTACATTGTTGTCAATATATTTACTTAGGCATCCAATCTTATAGGGAGAAATAAGAAATATCTCTATGTTAGGAAAGAAAGACATGCTTGTTCAGCTGTTTTTTGTAGATTCGTTAGCTCTACTTCATTCCATTGCATGCTTTTCATCATTGTAAAGGAGTAAAGTATTTGTGCATGTCGTTAGAGTTGAATGATTTACGTTCAGTCATAATTGTGAACAGATACAATGTATACATGTACGTGCATATTTATGTATGAGGCTAGGTGATATTTGATGGTATTACACAGGTATATTTCATAAACCTGAACTGCTTCAAATTTGTTCTATTTTTCTGAAAAGCACACTCAGGGCGTCGGCGGCCAGGGCGCTGCCCCGGACCTCGTCAGGGGCCCTCGGCGGCCCCCTGGATCCCCGGCCTAATATTTTGGTCCCACCAACATTTCTTAGAGCGCTGCGGCCCTGGCAGTTATCATTAATTAATTGATCATATATAAAAATTTCATACCATACTGCATTTTGATAATGTACACAAAGTCATGTAATATTAATCGAATTAAACCAAAGATACCTTGATTAAACACAGTTTTACAAAGGAGTACGTTGTTGTTACAAAGGAGTACATTGTTTGCTACATGACCGCTAAGGGGTACTTAGGCTAAAAAGGTTGGGAACCCCTGATGTAGAGTGTATGGTGGAGAGGACAAATCTGAACTCAATAAGAATGGATAAAGAAGTAATTGTTCTACATAATCATATGTCATTTTATTGTTGTTTTATTGAAGAATGGGAAGGAGAAAATTTCTTGCCATTCACCCTAACCAACCGATCACATAAACATCAATTCTACATCAAAAGAGAAAGAAATGGATTCCACATTTGAGGTAATGGAGAGAAAATTGGAGACAATTATCGACAGAAAAATGGACATCATTTGGCCAGAGATGGTGGCTGACTAAAAAATGAAAAATACAACAAAACAATAAAATAATACGAATAAAACTATACATACCTCTAGGCGAAATAGCCTTCACCTCTGTCACATAGTCCTTAGTGTTATAGTCTATAGGGTAGGTAATCCCATTTGCAAGGCAGTGCTTGTGTTTACCTGCAGAGGCGGTACCAAACACTTCAACATTAGGTACAGTTCTGCATAGCTGTCCCACTGCAGTACCCACACCACCTACAATAGCAAATACACCTGACAGTTACACTGTCAAATCTATCCATAGTTAATAATTTTACAGGGCATTTCAAGTGCCCAACCACAGCATAATGTCAACAAAGCAGTGGGAGACAATTACTGAGACGACTGAGATTCAAAGAGCAGAAAACTTCAATCTATAATGTAATTTACAATGTAACAACAGTTGGAAATTCAAAAATATAGTGAAAATATAGTTACCAGCTGCCATATGGACAAAGACACTCTGACCCTCCCTGAGCGCCACCTGATCGAAGAGCATAATGTATGACGTGAGGTAGTTGACAGGTAAGGCAGCAGCATCTTCCAGACTCATGTTATCTGGCAGCACAAACACGGTGTCTGCAGGCACAACCACCACATCCTGCCAGCAACCAAAATTCTGTGCTCCAACTACTCTATCCCCCACCTGTAGACATACGGGATAGTTTCAATCAGTCTATCAGACTCAGATTGGATATATTACTTAACCAAGACATGCAGTAACCAGTAATCTAAACCATGACACATTTGTTCTCCACCCTATCTTTAGCAGAGACATTTCAGCACCGACAATAAAATTTCCCCATCAATTATGGTGAAATCTATAATTCACAAACTCAAGTGCCCCAACCACTAGTAAGATAACCATAATGGGTGCAAGAACATTCTAGAATAATGATATACAATAGTACTAGCCTTACCTTGTGATTTTTCCTTATATTTTAATACTAGTCCGAGTGTCATCGTCAGAAAAAAATATTATTTATTTTCCTCTGATGACTATTCCTGAACTAGTATTGAAACTAAAGGAATAAAATCATTGTATGTGTCTTGTACTACTGTTTATCATTAAACTCTTCATCCATATCAATATTTTCAAATATTAGGATAGGTAGAAACATAACTTTTTGTCCTTAACTTCTGCTCCGACTTCTCCAATGATTCCAGAATATTCATAACCAGGAACGTATGGTAAAGGTGGCATTGGAGAATAAAGCCCCTGTAAGAGAAATATGACCGTGGAATATATGTAAAAAGAATCATGAGGAATAGAATAAAGTATTGTTAATTTAGAGACTAGATGAATAGTTAAAATAAACCCATGATACAGAAATGAACGACTTGTGAACAATTTGGATTTAGTAGCGTTAAAAGTTGGTTACAAACAAAGGAAACAATAAAACATCCATAGCTTTACCTGTCTCATCATGCACTCAGCAAAGTTGAGTCCACAGAACTTGACATGTACTAACACTTGGTCAGGTAGGACCGCTGGGACAGCAGTCTCTCTAACCTGCAGGTTATCTGCACCACTAGTAGCCACTAGGAACAGGGATCGCCTTGTCTTTGGTGCTGCCATCTTTCTTGAACAATGGTCCCCTATAAAAAGTAGATACGATCAAATAGGCCTATCTTGGTGCTTATTTAAATTCCAAGCTAAAATGAGACATTCACGTAGTAAAGCCTATTCCATGTTGGGTCATATGTTAAAGAGGCCTATTTTTCATTATTCCGGTCAGTTTTTGAGTTTGGCTGCAAAGTAATGGGACCCTTATTTTAAATATCTTATAACAAAGTTGGAATTTTTTGCAAAATAAAGCTGCGAGATTTATCTTTAATTTGACGGGATGTATCTATCAGTGAGATTCGAACAGAGCATACAATTGAGTAACTAGAAAAGAGGAGCTAATTTTTCTGCAACAATTTACTTCATAACCTACTCGCTATTGAACCTCTGCATCACAATCTTTACAAGTTATTGAACTGCATGATATCTATATGCTTCAACTCATTCTAATTCCCGCGAAAGTTCAATTCCACCATAAAATGACGGTGGAACAGCCGGGCGCCACAAAATAGAAGAGAAACATCCTATTCACCCAATATCAAGCATGCTTAATATTTTGCACTTCGGTCTCGATAACGCTGGCTTCTGATTGGCCAGCAAAACTTTTACCGACTTCATTATGCATATTTGTCTGCAAACAAAAATTCCAAATTGAGTCACTGATATAATGTGATGTGCAAGTAGGAGACATATACGTTAGTGAAGGAATTGTAGCTAGTGTGTAGTGTCAAGTGGGAAAACGTCGTCACATGATCGGTGGGAACGCGGCAAAAACATTGGCTAGTCTGTTTCGGCCTTTAGTCTTGTCCAAGTAAGTCTTTCAAAGATTTCACGTGCTCAAATGAATTCTATATTACGTTAATTCTATTATACAATGAGCTAGGTGGAGAAGTGGAGAAATTTGATATAGCCTTTGTTCTTCGCCAAAACTGAAGCAGGAGAAGTTGGCTTCTCTATATTTCATTGGTAGACCACCCTTACCCCTAACCCCAATCACAACCAAGGAAGTAAGGCATCTAAATTTCTCCACTGCTGCACATAACAGTATACAAAACACGTCAGACCATATCAATACCATAACACTCACTCGGTGAAAAAATTCAACTCAAACGAAACCAAACTAAACCGACTCAACTCGCAACTGAACGAGAAACAATAGATAACACCCTTTTGATGCAAATGAAGTGAATTAAATGAAAGTTTTGCGTGGACGTACACGTAGTACCAGGGCCGTGATTCACAATCAACGACTCTGTGTATGACCAAAGGGTGACGACTGACGAAATTAAAAAAAATACCTTGCTCTCAGCCTTGTACTCGCCTTTTCCCTTGTCCAGATTTGAAAAAGCCTCGGGTTTTGTCCATTAACTCTTTGATCCAGAAGGTGTGTGTCCCTCTTTCTGTGAGCTCCCCGTCTCATACCTTGTTATGATGATTCGTGATTTATGGTTAATTGACCCATAGAGGTAGAATCGACCTTTGATAAGACTCTGATCTCTAGAACCCCACTGCGTTAAGTAATATTTCTCACAGCTCCATAATAATACAGAGATTAGTTTATTAAGTTCAAGGTTACTTTACCGGCTCACCTTATTCTAAAAGTTAAAAATGCACTTTTTTTAGAATATAGGCTTATAAATTGTATGGATGTTCAAAATTACTTTTACTCTCTACTTGCAATATTCAGAGCAAAATTTTTTACATAAGGTTTGTATTTTCAATTTGGCTATTATTGAGAGCAATGCGTTTTTTTCCAAAATCGGCCACCGGTTATTTCAAACCGAACAAGGTGACCATGTAGCAACCTTGAAGTCACTACTGGTGATCAACATAGAGTAGACGAAGGCTGATCTTCCATTTCTGATTTCAACACAAATTAAATTTAGTCAGATGCACAGTTGAAGTTACTTATTTGTGACAGCGCCGACCTATTATGCTGTAGCATTTTCTTCAGTCAGCTAACTCACGACTGTCTAGGTTAAGGTAATAAAAATCAAAATAAATCCAATGATTCAATTCAAGTGGCATTCATTCAATGATTTCGATTGTCTAGTCTTCGACTCTGTTGTGTTTGCGGTTGCTGGAGAGAACTCCACTTGAAACGTGTGGGGTTGTATCAACACCAGATTGATTAATTAAAAAACTTATTTGTTTTTACTTCCTATAGAGTTCTAAAGAAAAGTCAAAATTAATTGAAAAATATCAAAATGAAAATAATAATATTAATATAAAAAAGTTTAGTTGCAATAAAAATCAAAAAGAATAGAAATAACAATCACAATGTCAGAACTGATGGAATTATGGCACATTCTACACTAAGCTAGTGAAATTTTGCTTTGAACTGTAAACTCCAACTCCTGGCACCATTTAGTCATCACAATATTTCACCTAAATGATGGTTGAGTATTGCTGGCTCTCCTGTGTGTGTGCTAATGGAAAGTTTGAAGAAAAGAAACCATTAATGTCGCTGCTTATCTACTGCTTTACTGACATTTAACGGTCAAGTCAGTCAAGCAAAAACAGCTCGAGATCTGACTGATGAGCATACTGGCATCAACTGTTAGAAAATGTTCTCCATTCACCAATGTCCAACTCGCACTTGAATGTCTCATGGCAACGACACAAATTAAGATCTGTGTTACTGTAAATATTTGAAAGCCTTCACATGGTGCTTACATTTATGTTATATAATCTCATTTTGCGTAATTTTTTGTAGATTTACTAACTCTTAGCTGGGGCAGCAACGATGGCTGCCTGGTCACCATTTAAAAAAATTGTAAGTAACTTCTATAATATGTGTACTACTTGCAGATGTGTTCTCCGATTTTCCATGACACATTTCAGATTGTAGGCTACTTGACAGTAAATCTTAAGAAACTGTCAATACACTCAAATAATGATTAGTATAATAGTTTTGAGGTTCTTCATACGTGTAGGTCATTTGCTATGTGGTTTTAGGCGGTATCCCTACTAGGAGCCGCTGGAACTGGAGCTGCCGTAACAGTGTACAGTTTTGGAAAACCACCTCTTCAAGCTTCTGAATTACTTCTGCATCCACCTTCTCATGGCTGGTTCCACCAAAAAATGTTTGGTTCCTACGACGCCGCTAGGTAATAAGACGTAAACTGTTGTCGCTCATGACCGAGTTGCAAAATATCTATGAAAAAGTTAACTCATTTACCAAGGTTTGAATATGCAGCTTACTCCGGTAAATGATTTCATAACCTAATATATTTTTTAGATCTCTAGCATGATATGTTTCTGATTTGTTGGAGGTAGTATTACTATTATATTATTTTCACTTTCATTGGATTGACTTGCCACCGAGTAATTTCTGTTTGTAAATTTCTCATTCATAAGCAGCAGCGTTTCCTGTGCAACTTTTTTGGCTCGTCTATTTTGCATGAACAGTAATTTCAGCTGTATCCATTTACATCACAACTTACCTTTTATAAGGCTACAAGAGACTGGCATGACACTTTTGTAAAAGTTCGGCAGCAAGTCATATTTTTTTAATATTTACTTTTGAAGTTTTACACAGTTTAGTGCTAAAATAACGGCGTATTGGTGTTTTTAGTATGATTTGAAGTATTGGGAATTCTTGTTTATGTTCACGGTTACGAAGAGGTGAACAATGAGAAATTATTAAATTGACCACCTTCAATTCTAAGAGCAGCGAAATTTGTGCCATGTTAATAGCATTTTGTTAGGTGTGTTAATCATGTTCCATAACTGCCGAGGGAACTCTCTGATGCGTTATGCTTTTTGCTAGATATTTTGTGTGAATTATTGCAGCTTGCGACGAGGGTACCTAGTTTACAAAAATGTTTGCAAGCAGTGCCACAGTGTGAAGTACTTGGCATTCCGAGAGATGGTTGGTGTCTTTATGACTGAGGAGGAAGCTAAAGCAGAGGCAGCAGAGGTAAATCTAGCCATCTACTGATCGTCATTATATTTGGTGTTTCCCTTCTTTCCTTACATAGTTCCCTTTTTATAATACATCTCAATCTAAATGTTGCTACAGCAGTTTTTATATGCTACACTGATGTATCTCCTCTCCCTACTGCGTTATTATATCCTGCTTTATGTGAACCTCTTCAGGGTCTACTATACTATACTTGCATACTATAGGTGGATATTGTTGATGGGCCAGATGACACAGGGGAGATGTTCGAGAGGCCTGGCAAACTTAGTGACAAGCTCCCTAACCCTTACAGAAACGATGAGGAGGCAAGATTTGCTAACAATGGAGCCTTACCACCGGACCTTAGCTACATTACCCTGGCTAGACATGGCGGAGAGGTTTGTAACTGCATACGTACATGTACAGTAACTCGGATCTCCGTCTATTCTCCTTTCACATAGATCTCAAACAATGTCCGTATTCATGGGGGTTCAATATTCCTGTTTACTCGTGTGTTACAGGCTTTACAATTGCCATTTACATGTAAAATGGGGAGATGTATCACGTGTGTGTTTTAGGACTACATTTTCTCCCTTCTCACTGGATACTGTGACCCACCAGAAGGATTTGATTTGAAGGAAGGTCTACATTACAACCCATACTTTGCTGGTGGTGCTATTGGTATGGCACAGGCTCTCTTCCCTGGAATATACGAGTATCCAGATGGTAAGTCCCCTATCACTCAGACTAACAGCTAGTTATGGGCTGTACACACACACACATGCGTCATGTTTTATACTTACCAAACTACTGGTTATTTAGTGTTACAATTTGATCTGATCATGTCCAGTTATCGTATATTATATGTTACGTAAAGTTCCCCACTAATGTTATAGTGATGTGCTTGGCTAGCAGACTCGCTGAATCTTTTATTATTGTTATAGGCACGGCTGCCCCCGTCTCACAGTTAGCTAAAGATGTTACAGAATTTCTCGCATGGATTGCACAACCAGAGATGAACACGAGAAAGGAAATGGGTATTAAGGTTAGTATGGAAAGTGTCTAATTGTGTGGCAGTGGGTTTAGGAAGAGGACTGGTATGCCAGTCTATTCACCTCCTGATCCATACCTCAGACTCCTATCTGTCTATACCATATTGTTGGTTTGTACAGTACATTATTTCATCACGAGAACAGTTGTTATTGGCCTATACAATGCATCATTTCACCATGGCAACAGTGTTGTGTGATCCTCATTCTCTATATTACTATGTACAATGTACTTGTTCATGATATTCATGCATGGCTCTAAGTTGCACATCTTAAACTTGTGTGTATATTTACAGTTCCTCATGGTGATGGCAATGGCCATACCCGCCACCTATTGGTGGAAGAGATTTAAATGGTCATCAATTAAAAACTTGAAGATGGAGTACCGTCCTCCAAAACCACCAGCAAGAGACCAGACTGGAACCACGACACTTAAATTCCGTAAGGGAATACCAAAATAGACTGTATGGTAACATAGACATAGGAAATAATTATACTGTCTAGTTGAATAGATCTTTAACCAATGAGCCATATTGTCTGTGGAATATCCACTTGGTCAACTCTTTCAGTTGTGTAAGGGTGCAGTGTTTTGATTTATAAATATATGTCAGTTATTTATACAAAATATATGATTTCTTTGTGGATGGAATACAAAATATTAGATTGAGGTTAATTTAATGAGGATTAGCATCAATGTTTAGACAATAAGACTTCATCTATTAAAATTTGCCAGATTATCGAAGTTTTAATCAGTTTTAAGCACATTGAGACTGGCTTCATCTCAAATAGTTAGGTGAGGTCTCATAGATCAGTTTGCAGAATTGTAAAAATTAGAAAGCATGTGATAGTTTATTGAAATATGTAGAAGATAGCATTAGTGATTGTATGATGGACAATGAGCAAAACTTCGACTAAAATAATGTACAAAAACTGGGCTGAGGATGAATATTAAAAATTTAAGCTATATAACATACATAATTTATATTGTAATAATAATATTGAAAATATAGAGTATAGAAAAATAATTAGGTACACAAAACAATTAGTTAGTCCATTTCCTCAACAGTTGGTCCTCCTGCTGATTGGGAGTTGCCTGCACTTGGTTGATGTAACTTTGTCATGATTGGAGAGCATTTCTTCTGTAGCTCAGTCATCTGGTGCTGATATTCTTCCTCTTCTGCTAGCTGATTTTTGTCCAACCAATTAATTACCTGTTGGCATTCATCTTTAACAACTTTGGAATCGTCTTCTGACAGTTTGGCTCCATTTTCTTCCACAGCCTGTTTGTATTGGTAGACTGCACTCTCGAGTGAGTTCCTCGCTATGACACGTTTCCTCTGCTTCTCGTCTTCCTCTTTATATTTTTCCGCATCGGCCAACATCGCATCGATCTCAGCTTGGCTCAGTCTGCCTTTGTCATTTGTAATTGTAATGTTGTTGGACTTTCCAGAGCTCTTGTCGCTTGCTTTGACATTTAGAATTCCATTGACATCTAGATCAAAGGTGACTTCGATCTGTGGAACACCTCGTGGCGCTGGTGGAATTCCATTCAAGTCAAATGTACCAAGTTTGTTGTTATTTACAGTCATTGGTCTCTCCCCTTCAAAGACCTGGACTGTGACTGCAGGCTGGTTGTCGGCATACGTTGTGAATACTTTTGTTTGCTTAGTGGGAATGCGGGTGTTGCGATCAATGAGGTTGGTCATGACGCCTCCAGCTGTCTCAATGCCCAAAGATAGAGCCGCTACATCGACTAGGAGCACGTCTTTGATGGAGTCATGCTGATCACCTGACAATATGGCACCCTGTACAGCTGCTCCATATGCCACAGCCTCGTCAGGATTTATTGATTTGTTCAACTGTTTGCCACCCATGAATTCCTGCAGAAGTTTCTGGATCTTGGGAATTCTGGTTGATCCACCGACCAGAACGACCTCATGAATCTCTCCTTTTGACATCTTGGCATCACGGAGTGCTTGCTCTACAGGCTCGAGGGTCTCACGAAACAGATCTGCACAGAGTTCTTCAAATCTAGCTCGTGTAATGCTTGTGTAGAAATCGATTCCTTCAAACAAAGAATCAATCTCTATGTTGGCCTGAGCACTAGTTGACAATGTTCTCTTCGATCTTTCACAAGCTGTGCGGAGTCTCCTCAATGCACGAGGATTCCCTCTGATGTCTTTATGGTGCTTTCGCTGGAATTCCTTGATGAAATGCTCTACAAGTCGGTTGTCGAAGTCTTCACCTCCCAGATGAGTGTTACCAGCTGTAGATTTCACCTCAAACAGTGACCCTTCATCAATAGTTAGAATGGAAACATCGAATGTTCCGCCACCGAGGTCGAAAATAAGAACATTTTTTTCCGTCTTGAGATTTTTGTCAAGACCATATGCTAGAGCAGCAGCTGTCGGCTCGTTGATTATTCTCTTTACATTCAGTCCAGCAATTATTCCGGCATCCTTTGTTGCTTGTCTTTGAGAATCATTGAAGTAGGCTGGCACCGTAACCACAGCATCTGTTACTTTCTCTCCCAGATATGCCTCTGCTGTCTCCTTCATGGCAGATAACACCATTGCGCTGATCTCTTCTGGGGTCAATGTCTTTGCTTCGTTTAGGTGTTCTACTTGAATCTTTGGTTTTCCACCATCACTGATCACTTTAAATGGCCATGTTTTAATGTCTTTCTGTACTGCCGAGTCGGCGAATTTCCTTCCAATCAATCTTTTAGCATCAAATACTGTGTTGATAGGATTCATAGCGACTTGATTTTTGGCTGCATCTCCGATTAGTCGCTCTGAGTCGGTAAATGCTACATAGCTAGGTGTAGTTCTGTTACCTACAACAACAGTGGCATTATATAGTTAAATATTTCAATATCAAACAAGTATGATTGGCTAAACCCTCCCCCATGCAAAACAAACAATATTCTGGAAAATCCATAATATTGGAACTATTGCAAACACGTCATCCAGTGCTCGTGCAGGTATAATTATTACCAAGCTGGAAATACATATGCCTTATTCCATAAAATATTGCAACTTCATTTGCTGTACTTGTACATTTAAAGTAGGAAAGATACTGCAAAACAACCGTAATAGTTTTACTTCATTTGTACAGTTCAACAGTTGAGTCTACAAGCAGCCTAGCTGTTGCGTCGCACACTTATTAGCTTTTAAAATCTTACCTTGACTATTGGCAATAATTTCCACTTTGCCATGTTGAAATACCCCTACACAAGAGTAGGTTGTTCCAAGATCGATCCCAATTGTTTTTCCCATCTTAATAGTTTGAGCTATGTTCTTTGTAGTTGTAGTATTCCGTATTCAGTAGAGTAAAGTTTATTCTTTCTATTGGTGTTCCAAATAATGTGGTGTTTCTGTTATAAATCCTTTGTTTGCTTCTCTCTTCACTCTGTCGCTTTGAAATTGTTACTGAAAAGCTGGTCAATCAAACTGCAGTTATATAGATCCAATGAACATTCTAGTTGATCTAGTTCATTCTAGTAACACGTGGATGTTTCGGGAAACTCCTTTTCAATTAACCAATCGAAATCGTCCAATACATGACGAGTTTTGGTGGAAATACCAATAACCTAATTTCATTGACTACATAGTTTTCTATATATGGAGGCTTAAGATATGTATGTTCTCTTATTCGAGAGTTCTCTAGAACCAAGGTGAAAATAATGGCATCATTCATAACAAACACTCCTACGGTTTTCCGGTAATGAATTGTTGCACGTGAGTTATCAAACTTCCAAAACTTCCTCGAAGCTGCATTGCGGAGTCCATTTTTGTGACCTCAGTAGTACACAATTGTGACTGAAGTAGATAAACAACTTTACTTGTGGTTCATCTAACTCTAATGGTGCAAATGACCCCTTGTATTTCTGTAGCAAAATGAAACTGAAGTTGCACGACTAACTACGTACTGTGACTGTGAGTTACTGTAGCTGTAGTTAGTTCGTTTACATATTATATTTAATTTTTTTTATTAAAGTGTAATTTCAAACTCAATTTAAATTTTATTTAAACCTTTTGCTTTCCAGATTGTTGCACTTGACTACTAAACTTCAACATACGGCTATACTTGGTACTTCAGAAACAGGTGAAGTTTTTGTGAAAATTAGTGCTAAATCATAATGATTATGATATCATTAGAAATGATGATTATGTATAATATAAATCTAGCGTCTCTTCTGAGTCCTTTAGTCATTTGGTCATAGGGTGATAGGATCATTGCATAGTGTATATAATTGCTTCTTTTGGTTTTAAATTAAGTTCCATCAAACTCCACACAGCATAAGCCATGAGCATACCTTCTCACTATTGCTGTCTACTAAATTTCGGTATTCTATACAATTACATAATGTAATGGCCCATGCTATATCTTACCAATACTACTTGTACCTGAAAGTCATTTAAATATGTTCTTGCCCTGGCAATAAAGATAAAGACAACTAGCATACCTGGCAAGTTCCCCTGGCTCAATACTGTTGTGTCTAACTGCACAACATGTGGCCAGAGCAAGTAAGCAGTCAACCAGGCAAACATTAGCTACTTGTATTTACGTCTTGTCTAGCACTGTGCTGGAAGGAGGAAAACCTTACACTTGGTCTTGGTTGATTGGGGAGAGTGGCCTGTACCCACAAACTGGCATCAGTAAGGGGAGTAGAGGCAGAATTCCACACCAGCCCGCTGTGGGCACAACTTAACTTGGTACTAGGCTGTAAAAGGCACTGGTCAGAGGACTGATGCTTTGCTACTGGGTAGTAGGAGTGGTTTCTATTATGTGGTGGAACAATGGGTCATAGCTATGGTCTTGGATAGTCCTAGGACCGTACTTGAGCCCAAGTCATTATATGTAAATACTGTTTGCCGGAACAGTACAAGGCCACAATGCAGAGTAAGATGTTACTTTATTGGCAGTGCACAAGCACCTGGGGCAAACAGCGAAAGCAGGCTACTTATGTGCAAAAATATCGCCAAACAAAGGTCGAAGGTTAATTAAACAACCATAATTCTGATCGACTGGAAAGGGCACCCTAAAGTTTATCTTATGCCAGGTCTTTACTGACAGCAAGTTGTCTGATTGTAGATTACATCCAGTTATTATATACTATGCTGATACACTTTCTCTCCCTACTACATGTGTATCGGTCATCACATTCAGCTTTACGCGAACCTCTTCACCCTCTACTATACATATTATAATAGGTGGACATCGTTGATGGGCCAGATGACACAAGGAAGATGTTCTTGAGCCCAGGCAAACTCAATCTGTGCTACTTTCCTTTCACACTCATCTCAAATGTTGACACAATGTTCTTATCTGACTCTCTCCCCTGGATATACGAGTATCCAGATGGTGAGTTCTCTCTCACTCTGACACATTACCGATTATTAGCTATACATGCCCATATATCACACATTTCAACGTTATTATTTGCTCCAATTATGTTTATAGACATATTACATTATCTATTAGGCCTATATATAAGTTCCCCATTAATGTTATAGTGATGTGCATCCTTATATTAATGTTACAGGTACGGCTGCTCCCGTCTCACAGTTAGCTAAAGATGTTACAGAATTTCTCGTATAAATTGTGCAACGACAGATGAACACGAGAAAGGAATTGGGTTAGTATGGTTAGTTGATGTGACTACGCAAGTGTAAGCTTTGTCTGGACATTAGTCGCTGGTTATGTCGCAGGAATCTACTTTTGTATCGTGTTGTCGGTGTATCATGTATCATGTTGGTGTACACATCATTATGTGTATAATATCGAATTATCGAATTATGTATACAGTGTATCATTTCACCATGGTAACATTGTTGTGTCTATGATTTTCCAAAATATCATTCTTCTATTATATTACCAATCGTGTATATGTATTTATGTATGGCTGCAAGTTGCACATCTTAAACATATGTGTATATTTACAGTTCCTCATGGTGATGGCAATGGCCATACCCGCCACCTATTGGTGGAAGAGATTTAAATGGTCATTAATTAAAAACTTGAAGATGAAGTACCGTCCTCCAAAACCACCAGCAAGAGACCAGACTGGAACCACGACACTTAAATTCCGTAAGGGAATAATACCAAAATAGACTGTATGGTGACATACACATAGGAAATAGATATACTGTGTGGTTGAATAGATCTTTAACCAATGAGCCATATTGTCTGTGGAGTATCCACTTGGTCAACTCTTTCAGTTGTGTAAGGGTGCAGTGTTTTGATTTATAAATATATGTCAGTTATTTATACAAAATATATGATTTATTGGTGAATGGAATACAAAATGTTAGATAGAGGTTAATTTAATGAGCATTAGCATCAATGTTTAGACAATAAGACTTCATCTATTAATTTGCCAGATTATCGAAGTTTTGATCAGTTTTAAGCACATTGAGACTAGCTTCATCTCAAATAGTTAGGCGAGGTCTCATAGATCAGTTTGCAGAATTGTAAAAACTAGAAAGCATGTTACATAGTGTAGCCATGTTTCAAGTGCTCATGTCTGCAACAGTAGGTCTTAATGTTGATGAGAAAATCCATATTGATTTGTCAGATTATCGTATTATTCAAGTCTTATGCGTATTCAGATTATCTTTATCAAGAATAGTTTGGGGAGGTCTTCTCATCAATTTGCAGAATTGTACAGAGTGTGTAATAGTTTATTCAAATCTGTCAGATATAAAAGTATAAATTACTGTACAACGTAAAATAATGCAACATACAATAAAAATAACATACAGGTTTTACCATAATATTTTCTTTAAAACGTGGTCAAAACTTTGGCCAAAATAACACGCAAAACTACATGTAGGTTGAAGCAAAATATGATGAGTATTAAAAATTTAAGCAATAATACATTTTATAACAGTAATTATAATAATATAGAGTAGAGAAGAATAATTGTGAAACACAATAAATAGTTCGGTACAACAGATAATTAATTAGTCCATTTCCTCAACAGTTGGTCCTCCTGCTGATTGGGAGTTGCCTGCACTTGGTTGATGCAACTTTGTCATGATTGGAGAGCATTTCTTCTGTAGCTCAGTCATCTGATGCTGATATTCTTCCTCTTCTGCTAGCTGGTTATTGTCCAACCAATTAATAACCTGTTGGCATTCATCTTTAACAAGTTTGGAATCGTCCTCTGACAGTTGAGCTCCATTTTCTTCCACAGCTTGTTTGTATTGGTAGACTGCACTCTCGAGTGAGTTCCTCGCTATGACACGTTTCCTCTGCTTCTCGTCTTCCTCTTTATATTTCTCCGCATCGGCCAACATCGCATCGATCTCAGCTTGGCTCAGTCTGCCTTTGTCATTTGTAATGGTAATGTTGTTGGACTTTCCAGAGCTCTTGTCGCTGGCCTTGACATTTAGAATTCCATTGACATCTAGATCAAAGGTGACTTCGATCTGTGGAACACCTCGTGGCGCTGGTGGAATTCCATTCAAGTCAAATGTACCAAGTTTGTTGTTATTTACAGTCATTGGTCTCTCCCCTTCAAAGACCTGGACTGTGACTGCAGGCTGGTTGTCGGCATAAGTAGTGAATACTTTTGTTTGCTTAGTTGGAATGCGGGTGTTGCGGTCAATGAGGTTGGTCATGACGCCTCCAGCTGTCTCAATGCCCAAAGAAAGAGCCGCTACATCGACTAGGAGCACGTCTTTGATGGAGTCATGCTGATCACCTGACAATATGGCACCCTGTACAGCTGCTCCATATGCCACAGCCTCGTCAGGATTTATTGATTTGTTCAACTGTTTGCCACCCATGAATTCCTGCAGAAGTTTCTGGATCTTGGGAATTCTGGTTGATCCACCGACCAGAACGACCTCATGAATCTCTCCTTTTGACATCTTGGCATCACGGAGTGCTTGCTCTACAGGCTCGAGGGTCTCACGAAACAGATCTGCACAGAGTTCTTCAAATCTAGCTCGTGTAATGCTTGTGTAGAAATCGATTCCTTCAAACAAAGAATCAATCTCTATGTTGGCCTGAGCACTAGTTGACAATGTTCTCTTCGATCTTTCACAAGCTGTGCGGAGTCTTCTCAATGCACGAGGATTTCCTCTGATGTCTTTATGGTGCTTTCGCTGGAATTCCTTGATGAAGTGCTCTACAAGTCGGTTGTCAAAGTCTTCACCTCCCAGATGAGTGTTACCAGCCGTAGATTTCACCTCAAACAGTGAGCCTTCATCAATAGTTAGAATGGAAACATCGAATGTTCCGCCACCAAGGTCGAAAATAAGAACATTTTTTTCCGTCTTGAGATTTTTGTCAAGACCATATGCTAGAGCAGCAGCTGTCGGCTCGTTGATTATTCTCTTTACATTCAGTCCAGCAATTATTCCGGCATCCTTTGTTGCTTGTCTTTGAGAATCATTGAAGTAGGCTGGCACCGTAACCACAGCATCTGTTACTTTCTCTCCCAAATATGCCTCTGCCGTCTCCTTCATAGCAGATAACACCATTGCGCTGATCTCCTCTGGGGTCAATGTCTTTGCTTCGTTTAGGTGTTCTACTTGAATCTTTGGTTTTCCACCATCACTGATCACCTTGAATGACCATGTTTGAATGTCTTTCTGTACTGAGGAATCGGCGAATTTTCTTCCAATCAATCTTTTAGCATCAAATACTGTGTTGGTAGGATTCATAGCGACTTGATTTTTGGCTGCATCTCCGATCAGCCGCTCCGAATCGGTGAATGCCACATAGCTAGGTGTAGTTCTGTTACCTACAATAACAGTGGAATTTTATAGATAAATGCCTCAATATCAAAAATTCATGATGTACTTGACCGCCTCCTCTCAATCCCTACCCCTTACATACAAACTAACCTGGAGAGCACGACATATACATGAGGTAGTTTGTTACCGTTCTACACGCTACACATGAAAGTGTACTGCAAAACAGAGAGTACAACCCTTTCACTCTTTATGCAAAACCCTGTAGCAATGTAACTATATTTTACTCCTAGTATTGTATCTAGTGAATCTTTTAATGTGAATTTGAATTTCAGTCAAGCCGACATGCCTATTATTTATTTAGCCAGTTAACTTTCAGAGTAATTCTATATTTAATTTTTAAAGTAATTCTTTTTAACTAAAATCTTACCTTGACTATTAGCAATAATTTCTACTTTTCCATGTTGAAATACCCCTACACAAGAGTAGGTTGTTCCAAGATCGATCCCAATTGTTTTTCCCATCTCTAAGTTTGAGCTATGTTCTTCGCAGTTGTAATATTCTTACTTCAGTATATATACTTCTTTCCAATGGTGTTCCAAATATGGTGTGTCTGTTCTAAATCCTTTGCTTGCTTCTCTCTTCACTCTATTGCTTTGAAATTGTTACTGATATCCTAGTCAATCAAGCTGCCCTTATATACATTTAAAGACTATTCTAGTTTGTTACAGAACATTCTAGTAACACGTGGATGCTTCGGGAAATTCCTTTTCAGTGAACCAATAGTAACACGGTGAGGCATTCATTACGTCCAATACACGCCGACTAACAGTTGGGAATTCCAATAGCCAGGTTTCTGATTCTATATGTTTTGCTAATACTGTAACCTAAAATAAGCGTTCTCGCTTTCTCGAGAAGGTTCTAGAACCACGATTAAATAACGTGATCCGTCATAACAAACACTGATCGTTTTCCGATATTAGCTTAACCAATGGAATTCTTAGATTGTGATTTCTCAAACACTGCAAAATTTGCACCGAACTTCCACAAAATTTGGCACAATCGACTGAATAGTGCTAGCATAGAGTAATCTCTATGAGTACTAGTGCCTAAAGGTAGTGGCTTTGGCTACATTTCCGAGTCCAGTTTACGTGGTCTTGTATCAGCTGTAAAGGTTGAGGTCAGTGTTAGAAATGGAGGTATACGGAATTAACCCACCCCTGTAGTGAGTGCCGTCCTGTTCGGCTGTTCCTCTACTTCTATCACTTGTTGAAGCAGATAAACCGCTTCACCTGTGATTAATTTGTACGACAAAAAGAAACGAAGTCACAATTACTACATACAGTAGCTGTATAGATTTAATTAATTAATTTAAATGAAAATTTATTGCGTTAAAATAAATTTTAATTAATTAATTAAATCTGAAGTCATTGCTCTCTTGTCTCCACTCTGACTTTGTACTGTTGTGTTCAGTTATATAGTTGAAACGTAGCAATCACGTCGTACCAGGAAGTCATGGCAGCTTAGGTACATTGCCAATCAGGCAGACTGCGATTATATAACTGCTAGTAGCAGCCTATAATAAAAGTACTCGAGGAAACGACTTTTCACTCATGACTTGAAAGATGCATGGGTCTACTACTCGAGAACAGGTATCGATATCTGCTAACATTGTGAAAGCTAGCATCCCAGTTAGCCTGCTTGTAGGCCTACGCTAAAGATGTTTGGGCTGTCTGTCAAGATGTAGTGACCGACATCACCAGGCATTACGAGATTTGATACCGTGGGTCCTAATTTGCAGTCCAAGAGAATCTCGAGATCGGGCTGGGAACCAACATCGCAGTAGAGAAACCTTGTGACTATGTGTTAGCAGTAAACAGCAAAAGCTTCATAATATAGAGTAAGAGGCCTTGGGGTCCAAGTAGTTGATTTTAAACAGCGAGTTATAAGTTATAAAAATGTATATCTAGAAGAAATTTTTTGTAGGTAAAGATAGGTTGTGTTTTGCTGTAGGACACAGCCGTACTATACTAACACTATCAAACATACAGCAATACTTTATTATTTCCCAACCAAGTAAAACGTTCGTAAAGTACAAGTGCTGAGTTACAGTGTTACTTTGGCTCATGTGATGTAGACATTTGTAGCTGTAAACTTTGTGATGTAGACAAGGTGTATAAAACTATTTTTAAATTGAACTCAACCAAATTCAAACAACATGAGCATCCTTTTTGACTATCGCTATCTGGTAAAGCCAATATCATTCTATGCATATTTTAATGGCATGTACTATATTTTACTAATGCTACTTGAAATTGAAACCTATTTCAGTTTTTTCTTTCCCTGGCAGGCAATAAAGGTAAAATCTACTAGCATGATGCTTTCTCAGTTCCTCCAATTGCATACTTCCACTCTGCCCCTCCCCCACTAACTGAGTGGAGTAAGATGTAGTAGAATATAAAATATATTTTATTTTTATCAAATGAACTTGAAATTATCTACTTGTATTTTAAGAATATACATGTGCTGTTCTTTTACTGTGAACAATGCACAACATAACTTGGATGCCACACCTTGATACCTACTTATCTGTTAGGTAATATGTAAACTAAATTTTAATTATATTATTTTATTCGCACAAAGTGCTAGCAGTGAACTAGAATTATTATATTTAATTTTAATCAAATTTTTACAAGCATCATGAATATTATCTGAGACTATCGCTTTGTCTATCATGAATTTACATTATTGTAAACAATCGTAGATTTGAGGTTTGTATGTGGTTACAGTATTTGAGTTATCGTACACATGGTTAGTATATAATATGGATAAGTATGAAAGTATCGATTTGGAGATTCTGTGGAAGTCGTTTTAATTGTCAGCTGGTGACATTGCTAGTCTCAGGCCCTGCCTACTCAACCCCCTCTTGTACTCCATCAATCTCTGGTGGTTATGCACTGTTTTGTAGTTGGATCTAGTCTATTTTATTTCATTTTAAATTTATGAAAGCTCATAAAATAAATGTAAATGTTCCACTTATTTAACTTTTGCTTTCTGGTGTAGATGTCTGAAAGTATTGGAATTTCAGAGCTACCTGGTGGTACAAAGCAGCTATTAGAAAAAGCCCAAGCTATCTTCACTAATCAGTTTGAAACGAAACCAACACACGCTGCCTTTGCACCTGGTAGAGTCAACCTAATTGGTGAACACACGGATTACAATGAAGGATTTGTATTTCCTATTGTAAGTGGACAGTATACTCTAGAGGTAGCAGTGAGCAGTCTTACATCCCCCATTCATAGTCACACCTCATCTAGCTATTGTCTACATACACTACAAGTTTGTGTATTCTAGGACCCAAGCTAACACTGTCTTATAAATATTTACTGTGTCTTGTATACAGTAAATGATGTAATGTATACAGTACATGTACCTACAATATATATACATTGCAGTGTAATCTATTGTAGGCTATCCCACTAGTAACACTAGTAGTTAGTAGACCAAACGGAGAGAATACCATACGAGTATTTACAGCTACAGAGGAAGTAGATCAACCCCATCTGGTGGTATTTCCCGTGCCAAGTGAAGAGAATACCCTAACAGCAGGATCCCCTGGATGGGCGAACTATGTTAAGGGTGTCATATCTTATTATAAAGGTGTGTGTCCCGAGCACCCCTACTCCTTAGTAATATATTAATGTGGACCTAGGCTACAATTGGTAGATAGGAGTGGGGGTATAAATTTAATAACAGTATTGACTGTAATTCCTTCATTGTATCACATATTGTGAGACTTGACAACAAATTAAAACTGTGGTGCTGGGTAATATGAGTATATAAATAGTGCATGCACATATGCATACTACATGCAATTAATAAGATGCTTGTATTTACAGGTTCCATTTCTGGGTTTGACATGGTTATCACCACATCTGTACCACTGGGTGGGGGGTTATCAAGCTCAGCCTCAGTTGAAGTAGCAACATACAGTGTCCTAGAGGCTATGTTTCCCTCCAATACCTCTAAGTTAGAGAAAGCTTTAGCATGTCAGCAAGCAGAACACAAATTTGCTGGTATGCCGTGTGGTATCATGGACCAGTTCATTTCCACCATGGGATGTAAGGATCACGCTCTCCTTATTGACTGCAAGTATGTGTCACATGACCTATATATGCAACCCACATACGTACATTTGTGTGACCTATATATGCAACCCACGTACGTACATTTGTGTGACCTATATATGCAACCCACATACGTACATTTGTGTGACCTATGTATGCAATCTATATTCGTACGTCTGTGTGACCTACATTCATGTATTATTATGTAACTCATATACATGTGTATGACCTACATACATGTGTATGGCCTATACATGTAAATATACACATAAATGTAACTTTTACACATGTATGACCTGTGTATAGTATTGTGATGTTTAACTGACTGACCTCTGGGTATGTATCGTGCTTACAGAAGTCATGAGAGTAAACTGGTTCCTCTAGAGCTCAAGGGCAAGTCTATACTCATTATTAACTGTAACGTCAAGCACGAGCTAACAGGAAGTGAATATCCTTCTAGGAGGGAAAACTGCTTCTCTGCTGCGTCTACCCTCGGCGTCACTAGTCTACGTTCAGCTGACCTCGGTCAACTTGACCAGCAAAAGTCTGTGAGTTGCAGTATTTATTTAACAGTAGCAGCTGCGTGTACCCATGTAATAGAGGTGGAACGAGACAGCATTTTTGCATTCGAGACGAGATTCGAGACACTACTTCCAAAAAATTCGAGACGAGACGAGACTGGGTTTTAGGATTCAAGGGAATTTTCCTAAAAAGTTTGCCAAATTTTATATATCTGCATGTTAGAACTCCAATAGTTTCAATTGCTACTCTGTAAACTCTGTATTTTATCACTATTCATTTCAATAAAAGGTGAACAGGAGGCTGTGAAATATATTGCACATGTATTCCATGCACCTTACATTGCATGTACATGGGTACTAAAATAGTAATGTAATTTGACAAATTAGTATGGAGTTATGTTCCTTTTAATGAAATAAGCTCATGAGTAGACAACTTTTGGTAAGGACGTGACATTGCATTATGGGAGTGGTGAATGACAGTCGTTAGTAATTCTGTATGACTTGCCGCGATTGACTAGTAGCTCAGAGTTAGCCGCAGTGCTATTACTAGGAAATTAGTGCTGGGAATGCACATGTACGTACATGTAGTATTACTAAATAATTTGAATAATAATTTTTTATTTGATAGATTTATTGTTGATTAGCAATTAATTGTATTATAATTATTAATTTATTATAAATATTAAATAAAAATTATTAACTGCTATTAGTTTCCCAGTCTCGAATACTAATTGCCATCTCGAGACGACTTTCGAGACAAGACAAGTCGATACGACACTCGAGAAATCTCGAGTCTCGTTCCACCTCTACCATGTAACACATATTTTACACATCTCAAATGATAGCTATACAATCATGTCGTATGTTATATTCACTGAGTGACCTATAACATTATGAATTTTATATTTTATGAGTCATTGTTGATATTACTAGCTTATAGCAATCGTAAGGTTTATACCATTTTGTTTATGAATTTCGTTTAGTCCTCTTTCCTTATACATACACATATATCATAATAGATACCAACATATAATTATATGCACCGTATACATACCTATACAGTACACAGTATACGGTAGTACAATATATAAAAACATTGTGATAATGTACACACATTTGATCTCTAGAGCTTGGAAGATGTGATATACCGTAGAGCTAGACACGTTATCACAGAGATACAGAGAACTCAAGACGCCGTTGCAGCCCTGGAGAATGGAGACTTTGTCAAGTTTGGTAGACTTATGGTGGACAGTCACAACTCACTCAGGTTCGTCCTCCTGTACTTCTTCATTGTACATCCATAGTATACAGCATACACCATAGTACACTGTACACACCAAATAGATGCTGTGTGTTTATGAGATGATATACACTACGCATCGTAGGTGACTTACTACAGACATACTACAGACTTACTACAGACGTACTACAGACATACTACAGCCATACTACTAACAGCCTTACTACAGACATACTACAGTCATACTACAGACATACTGCAGACATACTACAGACATACTACAGACATAAACAATGGAAATGAAGAAGAAAGATAATATGGTTACCTCTGTTCTCTAAGCACTAAGCGGCCAACATGAGACCAACATGCTACTACTACTGCTACTACTACTAGTGCTACATGTTCTACCACTGCTACTAATACTACTAATGCCACTGCTGCTGCTACTACTACTAGTGCTACATGTTCTACCACTACTGTCGTTGCTATGTGTCCTAATATATTTCAGTGCTATAACTGCTTATAACTAACATTTTATGTTTCATTTCATGCTGTAGAGATGACTTTGAAGTGTCGTGTCCCGAGTTGGATAGCTTAGTTGAGATAGTGATGTCACTTCCTGAAGGTGTTTACGGCTCTAGAATGACCGGAGGAGGGTTTGGTGGATGCACTGTTACTCTCTGTGATACTTCTGCTGTGGACACTATTAAACAGGAAGTGAATGTAAGTATTTTCCTTCATTTACTGGTTACATCTCGTAAAGGCATGTAAAACAGATTAGGAGTTGTCTTCTGTCCACAAGCAGAAGACAACTTCCGCTCTTTTTAATGTGCCAACCAGGCCCGAATTCCCTATTGATTATCAACCTTATCAGTGGTTCCCAATAAAATATACAGAACAACCCAATGGTGGATGGCAAAGGTTTTAAATTTTAGCACAACTTTCGGCACATCTACTCTGTATTGTAAATGTCATCTCCCAATAACATTAGTTTTATGTAGTGAAAAAGGCTGATATTCTTGTTGAAGGTGGCACAGTTTCTGATTGCATCTTACCAATGATTAGTACTGTCTGACTAGCAGTTCTATCATTCTTTCTGGTTGGTGAATGATGTGCTTTACAATGTTTGAGAATTTCAACTGTTTGGGAAACTGCTCAACGTAACAGTTACATGTACATGTACATGTACATATCTAATAAACCGCAATAGATAAGAGTTGTCTTTTCCTTCTTACGTCACTAGCAAGAGAGCACAACTTCAAAGTTTGTTTATTTATTATACTAGTCAATCTATATAATTTTTTGTTATCCTTGGTGATGAATGAATCAGTATCATCATGTGTTGTAGACAAGATACAGAGGCACAGCCACCTTTATACAATGTACAGCTTCAGATGGTGCTAGAATCATCCATCTGAACTGAGAAGGTTGGCCATCTTTACATACCCCTGGTACCGTATCTGACCAATCACAGAGCACCTGGTATCATATCTAACCAATTGCAGAACATCAGGTACCATGTCTGACCAATCACAGAACACCAGTATTATTATATATTCTACTGATTGAGAAAGCATAGTAGCCATTTAGTATATGCATCTATACATATCATTTATGCCTATTAATGATGCACAACAAATGATTCCAATGACACTAATTTAACAAACTATGACGGCAGAGTCACCAGGACTTATGTTATATATTTGTTTTTTATAAGTAGGCTACTTACACCCTATGCTGATGGAGGATGGTTTGAGCTTGTAATTTTATATGTTATAAATATATGTATATGGTGGGAGGCTAACTGTTAGAGTTATCCCCCTTTGCAATAAAAGTGCTTTAATTTATATGCATAGCACATTAATTTCTGCTTGTATTGTTTTGTATTAGTCCAAGGATTCACTCTCCACTGCATGGTCACCCACTGACCACCCAGTCAGTGTGTTCTTTAAGATAGTGGGATTTTGTTAGGATAGTTTTCTCAATTTACATAAATGAAGTCAGAAGTTGTCTTTCCTCTAATTTCATTTGGTCTGTTGAATCTTATGTACTAATCAAGAAAGGCAAACTGGCAGATGTAGTTTTGCAATTTTACCTACGTCTATAGCCTGGAGTTGTCTGCTTTCTCGTTTCAGCCAAAGAGAAGATAACTTTTCTTATAGTAATAGCTAGTGTGCATTTCCCTGGTGAATAACAAAGTATACACTCTCATAGGCCTAGTATGAGTGAAATCTAACACAACAAACAGGAGTTTTCCTCTCTCACTGACAACATTTCTATAGTACATGTATGTGCCTTACTGTAGATGTGGCAGCTGATTTAATAGCAAGTACTACATTCATCTAGTACATGTATGCGTGGAAAACCCGACACTTTTCACCATCACTCTATATACATGTACACCAGAAACATAATTACATCGTATATACATAATATTGAGTTGACTATCATACATGTTACAGCTACAAGAATCTGTTAGCCAATCCAAGAAATTGTTCTGTGTCCATCTTACACTATATTGGTATACTGCAGTCTGTAGTCAACCAACACAGACAGCTTAAAAAATTTAGAATATGCAGGATACGTGTATTTACATATGAATATAAAGAATTGAATCAGATTTGTCAATTTAAAGAGAAAGCAATGGTAGGTGGGTTAGACAAATTGAAAATAGCACATAAGTGTACAATAGACTGCAGTAGAAAACTAATGGGTCCACAAGCAAATAAAGCGCATAGGTTGCCCCTAATAAGTCCACCAATGGTATAAAATCATGTGTGCATACATGTATAATAATATACACATTCTACATGTACATGTGTATACAGTTATGCAGTTGTAATATAGCACTCACTAGCACTCAGAACTGATGTTATATACTTGTTTACTTGGGCAGTAGTAGGGTGGTTTAACCTGCACTTAATTGACTTTCTTATACTGTTTGGACTAATTACAAACGTGCAGAATTAGAGTATTACATTTCTTAGAATAATAAATTATTTACACAGCCATTAGGTGTGAGTTACCTGTATCACTAGTTACTAGTAATGTATTTCCCTTAAGGACATCGACTCTTTGCTTAGCTTGTGTCGTATACATCATGTACATGTAAATATCTATTCCTGTATTTTATTCCATATCTTGTGTCACTGCACACACTACTCGGTGCAGTGTTGTGTCCTGCAAAGTTGTGTTTGTAGATGTGCACCGCTAATTTCGACGTAGATAGAATGAGGATAGATGTCCCTTGTATTTCTGTTGCACCCTATTCTTTCTTACGAAGGTCCTCATTGCTGTAAAAACATTTAGGAGGCATTTGAAAATACTACAATTAAGCATATGACAACCGAATGGATAAAATTGTGTGATTAATAATTTTTCTTATTGCAAAGAACAGAATTCAAATTTTCTTAACATGGACCGCTTAGGAAATCATACATATACATGTGTCTACAAATATATATATATATATTTATAACTACCTGATTATGGGGCACATTTCTATATATTTTACCCACTGTGGGGCTGAAATTAGATTGTGGGGCTCTAAAAAAGCCCCACAATTCTGAGAGTGCCATGAGCATCTGTGAACCCCTTCAGACCTATTGAGCCCATGTCCCCTAACTCAGGAATTTTTTTTGGCAGGACAACTCCAATTTGAGAGGACAACTCCAAATTGAAAACCCAGTAATTTGATGTGTATAAATAATAAACTGTGTGGGGCATTCTCATATATAATATATAAATTTGAGCTTCACAAATTTGTGGGGCTTCCATATGTATATGTTATGTACACACTATTATATTGAACACATGCATATACACATTTTTCATACAATTTCTATATTATGGGGCATTATAAATTCCTAAGTTCATTATACTACCGTATATATCACAGGCCCTCAATGCATCACATGTATGAGCATTGAATCCAGAGGAGACAACTGCAGGGGAAGTATAATTATCATGAAGTGAGCAGGTGATAATATCTCAGAACATAGGCGCTACACTAACAGATGATGGTCAAATGAATGTTGAAAACACAAGTCATGTACTCGTAGGTCTATTCTTTTTGAAAGAAATTCAAAACGTTCTCACTGCATCCTCTGTGGTTTCCAGAGTTTGTGGGTATAATTAAAAGCTCCTTTTATGGCAGTGTTTGCCTCTTGCAAGCGCGACAGAAAATGGTGCAAGCACATGTATAACGGAGACGCTTCAAACTTAAAAAATACTTGCATAACATATTACTTGGAATATCAAATTGCATACAAAAAAAATAAAATTAGGTGATTCTGTGAGGAAAGGCCGTTGGAGAGCAATTTAAAATATGCATGTACTGGTGGCGTGTTTAAAGTAGGTTTTTACTTTCAGGACTGGCATGTTGCTACAGTCATGAAAGTTTTTTTCTAAATCTAATTGTTGTTGTATGAACTACAGCTATTCGTGGAAATGTGAATCACGTTCCTCTACATGCTAATATTACATCGTACTACAAATGTACAGTCTAGGCCTACATGTACGACATGAATTTGCCCGGTAAGCTAAATATACCAGTACTTCAATTAAGTTTTACAGTGAGAGGTTTCAAAGGATGGCTAGAACTACATGCCTAAGTGAATCATCACGATATTAATTTACATGTAGTTCTGTGTACAATAATATTGTAGATTATATACAAATGTATTATGTGTTATGAGAGTTGTCTGTTACGCTGACTTCATATGATTCATCTAATATTAACCAAACCTTAACGGAAAACTTTCAGCACAATATATGACATCTGACGCAGGGGATAAAAGTACTATGCACAATGCTGTATTATTAGACTTGTCAGTAAATGTTAGAAAAGTTAGCTTAATGTGCAATCAGTTTAGATGCTATAATTTTGTTGTAAAACGACATGCGCACAAAATGCATAAACGACAGATTGATGCACATGTGTGCGCAGGCTGCATAAGAAACTGTTCTTTTATAGAAAACATTTTCTTATGCAACCTGATTGCTTCAAAGCAAGCTTCTGAACAAGTGTATACACAATTATAGATTAATTTCAAACAAGTATACATTGTACATTGTACCTCAATTCACAATATTGGTTTAATGTCAGTTATTTTGTTATATAACAATGAAATTATCAACTAAAAGTACATGTAGATCTGCTTCATGAAAAATTTGTATTTCGTAGCCTACTATTATCAGTGATATAATTCAAATAGTTGTAAATTTACATCTACAGTATATTATGTATGTTTATGTCAGTTTCTTTGTAGTAAAAAAATCCATACACACAGTGACAGTCGTGCAAATGTACATGTACATGTTCATACATTGTAGGTGTTTACCTAAACATGTATAGTACAGGTGTATGTTTAGCTTCAGTATATTTTTTCTTTTGTTATTTCGATTAAACAGGTAGAAATATATACCATACTATTCAAATGAAGATCAACAAGAACTTTCATATGAGTTGATAGTGAGATTATGCTGCAAACGACATCATTTTGGTGCAATCCCTAACTTGTTCACATAGTAATATTCATTCAATGTTGATAGAAAACAAACAAGCCGAGAAGTAAAAAATTGTTTCTACCCATTGAAAAATTGTTCGATCACATGTTTGTATCAATAAAAAATTGCCTCAAATTGCCGTACAACGTTTTGTTTGGGCCGTTTAAAGAAACACATGCATTAGAAGCGGAAGATGCTAGCATATTAGCGTCTTACTACCTTTCACTCGCTAATTTGGTGTAATATATAATTTTGGTTGAAATGGAGAGAGTGGATAGAGTGTTAATTAAAGGGAAAGTGCAAATTATAACACCCCACATACCCTGGTGATTGATAATGCAAATTTAATATTAAATTTTGTTGCGTCTTAGCCAACAACATGCAACCAAATTTGTCGAAAGCTTACAATGTAGGTTTTACAAACTTGAGCAGCACTTGGCAGGATTATCTTTCGTGACACATTAGAAAAACAAGTTAAAACATTATGCAGTGTATAGTGATTTGCTTACTAAGTAACTGTAATGACATTGGGGTATTTTGAAATTGTTTATATCCATCTAATTGAATATGATGCAGTAAAACATTTCAGTATATCCTGTAACCAAATGATGAGGAACCATCAGTCTCCATGCAATACGTAATGGAAAACACTTTTTAAACCAAGTTCGAAAAAAATCAAGTTCAATATAATTATTGATTACATAGTTTACTGCAGGGGTCTCAAGTTCTCAGATAGGCCGCTGTGCATTATTAGATGAAACAAATTGTTATTGCTGCATATTGCTGATCCTTTAGCTTGCGAGCGCAATATCCAAAATATGCCTAATAAACACCGTTATGTAGTCTTGCATACTTTTTACTGTATAATTTTGTTATATTGAGTTTATGTTTATTATAAAATTGTGATCTACATGAATTTAGGACATCCACAATTTTAGGGTCGTTCATGTTATACGCTTGGTGACACACCATATTTAAATTCAACTTAATGCAATGCATAGCTAGAATTTTTTTATTTTTATCTCATGACTTGTAGATAGTTGTGATCGATGAAATTGAACAGGCAGACAATCATCGTTGAGTATTACCTATTGGTGTGTAGTATTATTGACAGTAAGCGATGGCTAAATGATGAAAAAATGTCAGCGGCTGGTAAAACCTCTCTATCCAACTGGTGTTGGGGTCAAATAGGACTTCTATTGCTCACTCTAACCATTGGATCCTTGGGCTCCACAATACCACTGATGGCAACACACTGTATTTAAGTGAAATTTGCTGGTATCCAATAATAATTTGACCAGATGGGATTTTCCATACAATAAGATGACATTATGCTTCATTTACACTTATTACATGCTATCACCCAGTATTTAGGTCCGATCATTATATCAATCACCGTCATGGGGAATTCCAAATCATGCACATGGCTATGCACTGTGTATAAGTTCAATATAATTATTATGTATAACAATTCACAATTATGGGGCTTTCCATATCATGCACATGGCTATGCACTGTATATAAGTTAAATATAATTATTATGTATAACAATTCACAATTATGGGGCTTTCCACATCATGCACATGGCTATGCATTGTATATAAGTTCAATATAATAATTATCTATAACAATGCACAATTATGGGGCTTTCCATATCATGCACATGGCTATGCACTGTATATAAGTTTAATATAATAATTATCTATAACAATTCACAATTATGGGGCTTTCTGTATCATGTACATGGCTATGCACTGTATATAAGTCAAATATAATTATTATGTATAACAATTCACAATTATGGGGCTTTCCATATCATGCACATGGCTATGCACTGTATATAAGTTTAATATAATAATTATCTATAACAATTCACAATTATGGGGCTTTCCGTATCATGTACATGGCTATGCACAGTATATAAGTTAAATATAATTATTATGTATAACAATTCACAATATTATGGGGCTTTCCATATCAAGCACATGGCTATGCATTGTATATAAGTTCAATATAATAATTATGTATAACAATCCACAATATTATGGGGCTTTCCATACCAAGCACATGGCGATGCACTGTATATAAGTTTAATATAATAATTATGTATAGCAATCCACAATTATGGGGCTTTCCATATCAAGCACATGGCTTTGCACTGTATATAAGTTTAATACAATTATTATGTATAAAAATCCACAGTTATGGGGCTTTCCATATCAAGCATATGGCTATGCACTGTATATAAATTTTATATAATAATTATCTATAACAATGCACAATTATGGGGCTTTCCATATCATGCACATGGCTATGCACTGTATAAGTTTAATATAATAATTATCTATAACAATTCACAATTATGGGGCTTTCCGTATCATGTACATGGCTATGCACTGTATATAAGTTAAATATATTTATTATGTATGACGATTCACAATATTATGGGGCTTTCCATATCAAGCACATGGCTATGCATTGTATATAAGTTCAATATAATAATTATATATAACAATCCACAATATTATGGGGCTTCCCATACCAAGCACATGGCGATGCACTGTATATAAATTTAATATAATAATTATGTATAACAATCCACAATTATGGGGCTTTCCATATCAAGCACATGGCTATGCACTGTATATAAGTTTAATACAATTATTATGTATAACAATCCACAGTTATGGGGCTTTCCATATCAAGCATATGGCTATGCATTGTATATAAATTTCATATAATAATTATGTATAACAATCCACAGTTGTGGGGCTTTCCACATCAAGCACATGGCTATGCACTGTATATAAGTTTAATACAATTATTATGTATAACAATCCACAGTTATGGGGCTCTCCATATCATGAGCATGGCTGTGCACTGTATATAAGTTTATATAATAATTATGTATAACAATCCACAGTTATGGGGCTTTCCATATCAAGCATATGGCTATGCACTGTATATAAATTTTATATAATAATTATGTATAACAATCCACAGTTGTGGGGCTTTCCACATCAAGCACATGGCTATGCACTGTATGTAAGTTTAATACAATTATTATGTATAACAATCCACAATTATGGGGCTTTCCATATCAAACACATGGCTATGCACTGTATACAAGTTTTATATAATAATTATGTATAACAATCCACAGTTGTGGGGCTTTTCACATCAAGCACATGGCTATGCACTGTATATAAGTTTTATATAATAATTATGTATAACAATCCACAGTTATGGGGCTCTCCATATCATGAGCATGGCTATGCACTGTATATAACTTTCATATGATAATTATGTATAACTATCCACAGTTATGGGGCTTTCCATATCAAGCATATGGCTATGCACTGTATATAAATTTTATATAATAATTATGTATAACAATCCACAGTTGTGGGGCTTTCCACATCAAGCACATGGCTATGCACTGTATATAAGTTTAATACAATTATTATGTATAACAATCCACAGTTATGGGGCTTTCCATATCAATCACTTGGCTATGCACTGTATACAAGTTTTATATAATAATAATGTATAACAATCCACAGTTATGGGGCTCTCCATATCATGCGCATGGCTATGCACTGTATATATGTTTCATATAATAATTATGTATAACAATCCACAGTTATGGGGCTTTCCATATGATGCACATAGCTGTGCACTGTGTATAAATTTTATATATTGATTATGCGTAATACTCACGGTTATGGGGCCTTTCATATTATATAATGGTATCACCTATTAAAATCAAGTCAGACGCAATGCTTAGCACAACGTAGCAAGCACTCACCAAATAATTTTGTCATGTTACTCTAGGAGACTAGTAATTATAAGTAGAAGTTAGTAGGTCTTGTGGAGCCCACTGCTACACTGAATGTGAGTATAAATATTGAATTGCATGTAGATATTATATGTATATATTACTGAGATCAACTACTCCTACAGCAGCATACAGCCTTTAAACGTGTACTCATGTTTAAAGGCTGTATACTGCTGTAGGAGAAGAACAATAATGATGATGTTATTTGTTGTAACACTTGAAGTCTTATTATACCTAACTGTCCACAACCTAGTATATTATGCGATATATAAACGTGCTAAAGGAAAATCAGATGTTAAGGAAAGTAATAGTCTACTGTAGCAAACAATATCTGCTTTAGAATTCCAGGCCAACCTGAATGAAGCTGAAATAAGATGATTGAGCCTGCCTGGATCCGTTAACATGCCGCATGCTCTACGCAGATAGATGTAAGTTGCCAATACCGCATAAAATTTACAAGTGTATATTGATGTTTTCCTTATGCATATTCTGTGTGTTGGCAAATTTAAGATAAAACTATGATACAAATAATACATCCAGATGCTTTGTGCATGTAGATTATACAAATATATTACTGATCAGTGAGTGGTTTGATTAATCTAGTAGATAAATGTATAAACTTGATTAATAATTATTATATTCAAACACACTGTTCAATTATCTATTAACTTTAAAATGCGGTAAAACAGACCAAAGGCAAATCAAATTCCAAACACTGTTTTATAAAAAGTGACCGGCCTGCTATCTATTGGATTGTTTAATTTACATTCCGTTTTACACCTTATACCTTATATATGTATTTACTGTTGATTTTTGTGGTAAGTTTTCTTCATAAACACAGTTGTTTTCATTATGTTTTCAATTAGAACTGATGGTCGTTGCAGCTTGTATTGTTGGAGGGAGGAATTGGATCATTCTGTTTGGCTAAATATTATGAACAAGGCTACTACAGAGCTGAAGTGGTAAATTTTCCTGGCAATCATGGTAAGATATGATCCATTATGAATTTGTTGTGTATATTGGTCATGATTGAAAAAAATCAAACACTACTGTCATGAACCAACCAATAAGAATTTATCTTGTTAGAATTTTGTTGAAATTTTGAATGGTTAAATGCTGATTCCAGGGAAAATGGTTTCCATTTTGGTTTCCTGAATGCTACATGTATTAGGAAAATTTGGTACCTTGACAAAAGTTATATTCAACATAGCTTGTGTCAAAGTAGCTTGCAAGTACCTTATTGGTGTTTGGATATCCAGATTTACTGTTATACTTTCAGAGATGGTCAAGTTGGGCTTTTAAAGGAACAGTGGTCTTGTACTTGAAGGTCGAGTTAAAGAACTACACGAGAAGTACTGGATAAGTAAAATATTACAATGCTACATGAGAGTGTGAGGGACAACTGGCAAGCAGACAAGGTGCAATGACCCTATTGAAAAGTTAATTACTGTCAACTTTTGACAGCCAGTCGATTTAGATAATTAGTTCTACATGTCGATCTCAATAACCAAACCACCGATGCCAATTAGTGACTTGTGCTTCAAATCCCGATTTAACTAATTTGAATCTACTAAATAATGTTGTTGTAGTAAGGCTCAATTCTGAGCTTGATCTGTTCTGCATGACTGAAAAACATCAAAAAACGAAATTTTATATAGTTTGAGCCAGTGCAACTTTCAAGTAAAATAATCCTTATTGGAAACTATTCCAATTTTTGCCCTTCAATTTTACGAACCGTCTGCAATAGGATTACTATCATTTGTTTGTCTCTCTAAGCATTGTTTGAGCTTTTCCAGAACCCGGCACAATAAAACAGAATTCCAAGGGCAAATACCTGATGCATGTATGTTATTATACATAGAGATAAGATATTTGTATTTGCATTAGTTTTCTCTATAGTCTTAAGTGTAGTTTGTGAGATGCCACGCATTTCAATGTATATTATTACTTTCATAAACTTGTATTTTAAAGAGTTTATAACTTCTTTTTTATTTCGGTATAAACTTGTTCTAAGTGCATTGAACTACTACATGTATATTTTCCCACTGCTTACAAAAGTTTTATTATTTCAAAATAGCATGAAGATCAGACGAATGGAGTTCCATTCCTGAAGGCTGATGATGATGAAGTTGCCCATATTCGGAAATATTCTTGGAAGCAGATTTTTTACCAAGTAAGTGAAAGGTGATGTTTATAATAGGTGCATAGGTCTATAATATATACCGATATTATGCCAATTCAAGCATATTCTCTCATAAATAGTGCTTCTCTTTCCTCACACATGATCCGACCGAGTATCGCCTCTCATCAGTGGCGTTTTTTGCTACTGGCGCCAGGGTCGCGCGACCCCCCTTTTCTATGTCAAAAAAAAAAATAACAGATATTATATTATTGCACAGTCCAATAAAATCAGAAAAATCAATCAAAAGCTTCGTTTGAATGCATTCACCATCTCTTAGCAATTCATACACATAAGTGTGCCGCGGTGAATAGCAGTTAGCCTGCTAACATTAGGCTTAGGCAGTAATTATGGGGATTAAGCTAAAGCCCCAGCCTAGCTAATGCTGATTAACAAAAGATGGGCTATGACTTTATAACATTTCAAGTTAATCTTTTACTTGCTATGGTCAAGGTCAAAGTTAGTAGTCGCGGTTTGTTGCCCAGTTGCCCAAATAAAATCGAAAAGAATGGAACCTAGATAAAAAAGGTAAGACAAACATCTCTAATCAAGTTTTTCAAGTGTGTAGTAAAAATTAATTTATTTGTTCAACTTACAGGTAAATATTTTTGTTGATAAGAATCCCAACGGGTAACTCTACAGTTGCAAAAATTTGAAAAAAATCAATATTATTATTGAATATAGATAATTATAATATTATTTTATAATATAGGCCTATAATATTGCTTGTATTTTTATTTATTATTTGTATTATATATATTTATTTATATTGCTAATTATATTATAGTTATTATACTTCATTATTTTTTATTAAATTCTAACACTTGCTCAATTTTTAGTACTTTACTTAAACCGTTTTATTCACTTTAGTTTTAGTTTATTTTCATGTTTAATAAATTTATTGATTGGTTAACTGAGGTTCATTATTAACCAAAATTAAACACAAAGATAAAATATTATTTCATGTTAATAAAACACAATTTTAAAAGATTATTTAATGTTTACCTTTGGTTAATAATGAACCTCAGTTTCATTATTTTTATTCTATTCTACTGTTGTGAAAGTTTTACAATATCAGTATGAAAAATGTAGTTTGATATTTGTAATTTCAAACTAATACAATGAGATCCCTGCGTGAATATTGATATGATGCTGTGGAGTGTGGATTATATCAAGAGTTTTATTACTTAATTTTAGAAGCACCAGAATTGCGCTTTGATTTAGCATTTTTATTTTTATTTGGTTTAATTTTATTAGAACTCTAGATGTACTGTAGAATAGGGTTCATTAGTTAGATATATTGTCATGGATGTGAACAATGACCCTCGCTACCACAACTACCCAACAGCTTTAGCAATGTAACAGATGGCTACCTAGCCTTGATTGATTATGCACCACCGAGTCCACCCTCCTTGCAGTTATGCTCCTAACTAGACAGAACAAGTCCAGAGTGCTCTAGTGCTGGTTACATATTATATTTGTTTAAAGAAGTGTACTAGTTGAAAGCATAGGGAAGACTGATTTATAAAATATTATCTTGCTTTTTTGTAGATAAAACAGAGTGACTTCTAACTTTCGCCAAGCCCCGTACAACTATCCAAGATCCCATTAGGTAAGGATGACTAAAAATTTGCCGCTGTAATAGTTCTAAAAATGTAATATATATGGGTAGTAAACATTCATAGTAAAAGTAATAACAGTGTGTCTAGTCCTTTACAGTGATAAGTATATACAGGTATCTCAGGATATCCTTAAGGGTCGACGTTGTTTTGCAAACAAGTTTCGCTTTGATCGTCCACCACAATATTATAACTAATCTAGGGTTTACTAGGTTTCATTCAACTTCAAATGTATAAAAGTTTCTGTTTTACAAGACTACAGGCTGTAACAGGAGATGAAGATAATTATCTGCTCCGGATAACACAGCACCATGTGCGGGTGAAGTAGAGATGGTTGTTTCTGGTAGACAGTAGTTGAGGTGAAGGAAACCAAGCACCAAGCTGTGCAAGCATGGGGTGAGAACTTAGTTTTGGTTTAAAGCAATAGCAGTGTCTGGCAACAGCATTATTTTTTATTTACTATATACACATGTACATTTGAAGATGTTTTATGGTGTAAAGTAGTACCAGACACTTTTTGAATTTTACTCCTTATATTTCGATGCTAGTCCAAGTATCACCATCGGAGATGAAATTGCTAATGATGATATTAGAACTAGTTTCGAAACATGAGGAATAAAAATCTTGAGTGATGCAGACTCCCAAGCGACTATAACTTCAGATATAATTGGAAGTAAGCATCCGCTATATCCCCTTGCATTGTCTTTATTTGACTGCTTTATCGTGTGAATCACAAGTATACATGTTGCCCATTTTTGGTTATCTTTTATTACCCTTCCTGTAAACCTATATGATATCGATTATTGCTATGTATTCATCTCTGAAATGTGCCGATAGTCTTTTTGATATGTAGTTATACATTTTATTATACTTGTAATTCGAGACCAGTTTGTACCTATTATAGCTCGGACCCTTTTTGGCTTTTTGATTTATCGCATTTTTGACCTTGTGACCTTGGTTGAGAACTATAATTCATATATTGGGAGCACAATTTTTCATTCTAGCTTTGGTTTTCTGTAGACTGTTGTTCAATAAAGTTATCTTACTGAAGTTAACTCGTACAGTTTCTTACTCTTTCCAGCTAGGATATCAGGTACTCTCTCTGGCCTTCCCAGATACAGTCTCATGACACTAACCAGAACCCCTACACACAGCCTAGCTATAAAAGTCGCACCCACACTTCTGGGTCTTGCATGACTCAGACTCAGTTTTTTAGTAATTACATGTACTTTGAATGTACTATTCTGAACTTAATTAAGTTCTTGGATATAGACGCTACCCGGCAATATACATGTAATTAGCAATCAAACTAATCTTAAATATATTTTTTCAGTAGTGTGCTATCTAGCTGCAATAAACATGAGATTCAAGCAACGGTGTGCAGTGTTCTAAAACCCTTCTCTTTTTGTGAGTTATGCTGAAAAAGCTCCGGCGGCCGGGGCGCTGCCCCGGACCCCGCCAGGGGGCCTAGGCGGCCCCCTGGACCCCCGGCCTGTGGAGACCCCAGTTTAAAAACTTGAAAAAATGCCCCTGCTCATATTCACTTTTCATGACATATTTTAAATGTGAGCCAGTCCTCTTATTCTTTCATTTCAGATTTTTTCTAATCGTGTTACTTTCAGTGCGTCCTCATTTCTGTTGTTTCCAACTCCTCTACTTGCCTCATGGTGGTTGCTAGTGTTCTAGCCTGTAATGCCTGTACTCACCAGTTTAATATATCTTTCCTCTGTACTGTTAGTCTGTCTCCTCTACCTCTCTCATTCACTCTCAACCATAAAGTGTCCCCTTCTTAAGTCTCCAGCTATCTCTCAGCTATCTTCAAGCTATCCTTATAATCTTACCTATCCCCTTAGCCTTAGTGCTCTTACCTAGCTCCCAATACACTAGCCCATACATCATAGATGGTCTCACAGCAACTTGGTAAATCTTTCCCTTGAGTTTCGATGCTATTCTTCTTTCTCACAATACTCCTGAAACTTTCTTCCATGATTTCCACTAGGCTAACTCTTTGTTTTTATTCTTCTATTAAAGTTTTCATCACTTCGTTGTAGACAACCCAGGTATTTGACATTTTCTACTTTAGGCAACTCCACTCCTTCCAGCAACATTTTTTCTGGGTCTCTTTTGTCTTTGAAGCACATACTGGCCTGATTCTGCATATATATACTCATACCTTTCTTTAGTTATCCTCTTCAATTCTCAGGGTCATTAAGTAAATTTTCTCTGGTTTTCTCACACAGCCCTACTTCATAAGCGAACAACATTGTTCACAGTGCTTCTTTGATCGGTTGTTCAGTAAGGGTAGTCATGCGAATGAAAAGAGAATCAATGCCGATCCATGATGTACATTGTAAACCTACTCCCAAAAAGAAAGAAACCATTTTTCCTATAATTTTTCTAATTGCTGTAACACTGTTCTTACACATATACTGCTCTTCTCTCACATGAGGCTGCTGCATCTTAGTCGATCTTGTGCAATGACGTAATCTACATTACATTTGTATTTCTTGCAAACCAAGGTTCCGCAGACCATTCCCTGGCATGAAGCCAAGCTACTGGTCGTTGACAATAACACTTTGCACCATCCTTTTATCAAGCACCCTTTCTCATATTCTTCTTGTGTGACTAGATAGCTTGATACCCAGAAAGTTTTCACACTCTGGTTTCCCTCTTCGCTCTTATTAATTAAGACCAACACACTTTGTTGCCACTTTTCTGGCATGGTCTCACTTCTTAAGATTTTATTAGAAAGCTCCGTCAAAAGCTGCTCTCCTTCCAGGACAACCAGGCCCGGTAGGATATGTTCAGGTCCTACCTTTTTTCATGATTGCAGTTTACTCAGTAAAGAATTCTCTTGCTCATATTCTTCTTTCTTTTGGCTTTTCCTATTCAGGGTCACCACAACAGATGATTCCCCCCCCCCCATTTAATTCTGTTATTAGCCTCGTTTTCCGTAACACCTGTTGTTTCCAAATCTTCCAAGTCGAGCAATCTTCTCTTATGTCTTTTCTTCTCTTTCTTCTTACTCCTGGTAGTTCCATGTCCAATACTCTCCCCTCCACAGATAATTTCCATCTCTCCGTAGCAAATCTTCATATTATAATCTCAATTTCCTCTCTCTGGCTTTGCTTCCCAATCGTACTACATTCTGTACCTTTGCTATACCCCGAATGTACTCATTCCTAATCCTATCAAGTTCTGTCACCCCAATACAAACCTAAGCATGCGTAATCCCGACGTCTGGATCTCAGCCTCCTGGTCAGAGTCGCAGTCTCCATGTCGTATATGATTGTTAGTCAAACTGCTGTGTTATAGGTTCTCTTCGGGTTCGCATAATACGCCTGATACTTTCTTCCATCAACACCAGCCAACTTTTATTCTCTTTTATTACTTCTCCTCCACATTCCTCATTCTCTTGTACTGTTCAAGACTCATGATATCTAAACTCTTTCACTTTTCTCAACTCACCCCCCCCCCCCCCCCCTGTATTCTTATTGTGCCTCCACCTAAATCTCCATTGAAACACAAATTCTCTGTTTTGGCTCTGCTTACTCATTCCCCTCCTCCCCAGTGTAAAGACCATGTTCCGGGGGCTCCTCTCTTACCTCATTGGCTAGCCTATCCATCGATATTGCAAATAAGAATGGGCTTAGCGTCAAGTCTTGGTCTAGACCCACTTTCATGTTGAAGCATTCCATCATACCCACTGCACTCCTTACCGATACCATATCTCCCTTGTGCATATCCCGTATCACTATCACTATGCATCTCCAGTACACCAGATGATCGTAAACAGCGCCACATCTATTCACCTGGTACTCTGTCGTATGACTTTTCTAAACCCACAAAACATGGAGTTCACTTTGTCTTTCTCTATACTTCTCCATTACGATCCTTCAGACAAATATAGCATCTACTGTACTTCTTCTTTGCGTGAAGCCATACTGAGGTTAGGTAATCTCCACTAGTTCTCTCAACCTACTCTCCACAACCTTCTCTCACAATTTCATAGTGTGGCTCAACAACTTAAATACCTCTGCAATCCCCACAGCTCTGTACACCTCCTTTATTTTAAAAAAATTGAGACTAGCACTTTTCTCCACTCTTTTCCACTTTTCTCCACTCTACTACTCTTGCTCATATACATCAAGTAGTCATATTAAAGGGATTTCCTGTGATTTGGTAGTTGTGTTGGTGCTTTTAAAAAAATTCGCTCTGTGATCTGTGTGCTTATCATTTATTGCAATAAAACACACATCCTTGCGGCTGCATCTGTGTATTTTGTAACTGAGAGTGTCATTGAACAGCTACAACCATCCGTACACTACTCATACCCGATATACATGTACATGTGTTATGAATTTCAGTTACAGAACGCCTATGGACGCAGGAAAAGCGCAAAGCTCTATTGAAGCTATGGACACCATGTCGGAAAATAAGGGAAAGAAGAAATTAGATAAATTAAACAAACGTGATTAGAAGAAGCGTAAGACATAACATAATGGCCTATCGGTCAATTCTTTCCGAAGAAGCACATGTAAGTTTATCAATATGTTGTGTGAAAAGGGTCAATTTTATGCTTGCAAAAAACTAAAATCTGTTGATTGTGATGACTAGTACTGTGAAGAGTATAGATTAAGAACCTATAAAGTATGGGGGAATAACAATTTTTCATCTATTCTTTTGTTGAAACTAAGCTTATCGTAGAATCTACAGTGCATCTTATAATTTTCCGTTACATTGAGATGTGCTGTTGCTGGCTCAAGCAATTTAATCATCATAGTTTGATTATATTGCACCTAAATGTACATATGGATAAGTAATATCTATCTAGCTACAATGTACCTATGCATCTAGACAATTTATTTGTGTACATGTATGTGTACATGTACATGTACAGTGTGGTTCCTCATAACTTTTGATTATTTTAGGCTGAATGGAAACTGGTGGATGCTGTAACTGACTTCATGACTGGATTATATTGTTAAGTGAATTATTTTTTATTCTATTTGTGAATGCAGTTATATGGTTCAAGTAATACTGTAATAATGTATTTCATTTCTAATTAATTTTGCTGTCTTTATAACTTCTTTTTTATTTTTTGCACATAGATTGTGTGGTCCTTCAAAACAAAGTAGTTCAAACAACAGTTTTGTGCTAGATATTACAATTGTTTAAACGTGTTTGACTCAAAATATAACAGGTTATAATAAAATGAATTTGTGGTGTCTTATTACAATGATGGGGAATACATGTACGTAAAAAGATACAGTTTATCTAGCAAATTACAACAAAGAAATTGTATAACAAAGTATCACTAAACTATAGGCACACCTTATTCAAAATAAAATATCTTGGAAGATAAATTTAAGGATCATGTTGTAAAGTAGCTTTCTTTGACATGCTTATATCACACTCATAAAAAACACAATACTTTGGTTATAAGGAGAATAAAAACAAATATAGCTATTACACAATTCTCTGCTATAGTAGCTAGGTTGTGCACATCAAAAAGGATACTGGAAAAAAATGTTTATCCGTTGTACGGTACCTGTACATGTGTTAAACTAATTGGGAAGAGTATCCAACCAAATTTCCACTACCAAGTAAGGGCATCTCAATTTGGTCTTGGTTGATTCTTTCTTGCGTTTCTAAGCGAGATAATTATAATTGATAATCTGAGGCCATAATATGGCAAGCCAATCTGAATGAAAGTGAAATAATTTACATTGTCACAGAATTGTAAAAGCAAGGAGATGAGCCATGATTGTCAATTTAACTCATTCCACCTAATCCTTGAAAATTGAGCGTTTCAATGAAAAATATAAATTACTTTATAAGGAACCCAATTATTGCATGATGTAATTGGTGGTAAAAGTATATTAACATTTCAAGTTGTCTGCTCTTTGAAGTTTCTTTTTGTGTAAAGATTTCACAAGTAATGGGGCTTATTATATATAATATATATAATATATAATGAACCCACAGGTTAGGAATATACGATACCACTTAACTCAGGAATTCATAAAAGCCCCATAATCAAGTAGTTGTATGTATATATATATATATATAGCCTTACCTCTAGCTTATTCAGTTCAGTGTTTATATCCTAGTGCAAACCAGTTGGCAAAACGTTGATCTCAAGTTATTCAGTAGAATCTGAAACACAGACTATTTTAAATGTGAACAGTGAAGCAAATATTAGGACATTTCACCAAACTGAATCAATACTCGTATATTGTCAAGCTTATAGTACATGTAGGTAATTATTTATTGAATGTGTTAGGAGTCGTCCAAGACTATTATTTTAACAAATCCGTTGTGATAGTTGACCTTGTTTCTTGGCCATTACTTATACTTGATAGCTCTACAAAAAGCTCTTTGACCAATTTCTTTGACATTTTCATTATACATTCATAGCCCAAGTCCTTACTGTCGGTAACTGAATAAAATTGCGGGTAGCCAATCGATGAATGCTTGCAACAGTCATCTTACTCCTTGATATAATAACCCAATAATAAATAATACTGACTATATCTACTTGAGCAATGCGTGGCTATTGTGGCAGTCTCCCCTCTCCTTTCAACATCATTGATTTACTATTCAACAAAACCAGTATTTGTGAACATTATGGATCTTGTTGTATACTGATAGTCATTTACCCCTCAGGTCGCACTTTCCTTCTCTGCCCTCACCTCCACATTGTCGCAAGTCCAAATAGATAATATTGATAAATGATTACTAAATTTTGCACAGCTAGCCTTAGCACTGCATCCCAAAACTATTTTGGCTGCGAGGAGTCTCTGTAAATTGACAGGGGACTCCCTGTGTTTGGTTTCCCATCGAAATTGTGCACACCCCACACAAATGGTGAATCTCTCCCATTTTTATCAGAGGAACCTGATAAGTAGGCCTTGGTGTGCGATTCCACTCATATGAATAGCGTTAGGTGGCACCATAGCTGTAAGAACTATGTCACTGTGTAAACAGGGCTCTGGTCTTCGAATAAATATATTTGACCTAGCCCTATTATTATGCTTCAACAAGGGAATATTTTATTAGGTATCATTTCTAGCTCCCTTCAAAAGTAAAGGACTCTCATAAAGCTAAATCACTATTGCTCTATATACGGTATGTTTGTAGACGATATAAATTAACACCTCGCTAGCACCATTCATAATTATTGTCATTGGTTTGCCTTATGCCCCCATGCAGTAGGACAAAATTGTAGTAGTAGTAGAGAAAAATGCGTACCAAAGTTTGTTTTAAACTCAAATAAAATGTTGAATGCTATGCCAATATTTGATCTACACTTATTTTAATAAACAGATTATAGTGTATCGGTGGCCGTGCTCTGGTAGATAATATGGTATAATATATTCTCAAGGGTCTCCTAACAGTGTCTCCCTCAAACACTGCATACTATACATGTTTATTGCAATTGGTTAAGTATCGTGCCTATCAATAACTTTGTATCATCAATTGACAGTTCCCCCATTTGCTATCTGACTATGCTATACACATACAGTATAATAGGAATTGATTTTGGAGGCAGACACAGTAGTTGAACAATGCATATTTAGCTGAAATCATTACAATGTGCAAAAGGGCTATATTACTATTTCTTCTGATATAGATCGGGCTTGACTTTGCTCAGAATGTAACGCACAGTTGCAATCACGGGAGGTAAATCACATCTCAGGATTATTTACATTAGGAATAATATTGATACTTGAATGAGTATTTCACTTACTTCTTCCACGATTTATTTATCTTATCATGACTGATTGTATCGGGATATACTCCCTGAAATAACGTTCCTGGATATTCCAAAGTGAGGCTGCAGTAGCGACAGGATGCATGTTGTAGCTGTCAACCATGAGACTCCTCGAACTGTCGGAAACAACAACTCATCGTAAGTTAAATGGTATTTTCTCATTTTACATGTATCACTAAAATGGAAATTTTTAATATACATGTATGTAGTAAAATTTAATTTTGACAGCATTACAATATATTGTTTTTGTGTAAGAAAAAAGTACTAAAATAATAAGATATTACAAATGCCTTCTCTCCCAACATACAGTGAGCAAATTACAAAGTAATATTTACTTTTTGGGCAATTCTTGCAGAAGATAACAGATCAGATGCTATACCTATAGCCTTAGATCCATTTGCTAGACTAGCTATAAGGTCAACTCAGTTGTTTCTCTCTCAGCTATAGCCTACTGTTATGTAGCTGTTTCCAAACTCCTGGATGCCAACACTAAACCAGTTTATACCAATGTGGCTATTCCCATAAATCACTTCAACTTTTTTCAAGTTTTGCATTCATAATTTGAGTTTCATTGAGCCCTACAGCCCTGCACATATTGCTATGTGAATCTAGGTACAGCCAACCTATAAAGAACAGTTGTGAATTCTTGTAGCATTAAACTGCTATTCGTATCATTTTTAGAACTTGTAGCAATTCATCACAAACTTCTACAATGTATATATATACATGTAGGTGGTAGGTAAATATCTGTTTATATTCTGTAATCATTGTATCTACATGTAGATTGAAATCTAATACAGTGAGTAGAGTAAGTAGAGATCAGTGAGAATTTAAATCATGGACCATGCTGGTATTCAATCATACATGCTATTATATGCCTTAATCTGTAGTAAAGTACATGTACATAATATCATCATAAAAACACACTGTTACCTACGCATATATTCATAGATATTCCAGCAAAATATCTACGGTATACATCCATGTGTACATGTAGTACATCATAATATAATATACATGTAGTAATGCATGTGTAGAATACATTGCATTTTACTGAGAAATATGCAAATATATATCTATGTAATGCACGTGGTGGGAGTAGTAACTGTACCCATAATAAGATAACAAAGGCATACAATCATGTAGTACAGTACCTCGCACATGTACATTGGTTATGTGATTACAAACTGCACATGTACATAATATGTACCCACGTTATATACTAGAACGATAATCATATGTGTATGTATGCTTTACGGTACTCTATAATCCATTATTATAGATGAATGATATGTTAGAATACATGAAAGTTTAGCATGTGTGTTCCTGCCTTCTACCTGTTATATTAGTAAGATTATATCATGTATAACATAGTAATATAAGCCTATTAGTGGGCTAGTATGCCGTTGTGTATAATATGTGTGAGTAAGTGTGTTTCACTGAGTATATACTGTAATAATCTGTTTGATCTTGGTCAGATAGTGCAGTTGAGGCACCTAATTATCCCTCTACCTGCTATATTTGTAGTTACTTCAATGATATAGCTTACATAAAATAATTAATATATAATTTGTATATTTGCATGCATTATACTGCACATGTATATAAGTTATTTTTATACAATGTGCATGTGTTTACCTTTGTATCAAATCACAATTCTTCAGTAATTAAATCATAATGAGTGCAGTAGATGCAAATGTAGTACACATACAATCTACTGGCATCTACTGTTCATACTACCCATACCTCAGGTCCTTTGATGCATACAGCCATACTACATGATTGTATCTTGCACCGGACCCAACTTTACTAACATCTGTCACTCAGCAATACTGATGAAGAAGTTTCATAATTGCTGAAGCCGAATAAAAATATGGTCAGCATTGTTAGGCTGCAAGGACATGAAGGCGTAGAAAATGACACTAGCGTTATACATCAGCCTAGCTTGCGCGTGAAGTTATAAAATGGCATGTATTTAACTAAGGGTACTCGAAACATGTTATTTAATATAGTCAAGTGTGCAAAAGTGTGTCTGGGGGAGAAATGTACCATAGTATATTACAATCAGTCCTGGCTGATATACATTGTATATGCGTGTATGTACAGTAACTGCCACATAGACATGGTACATGTGTATTAAAAACAATTTAGATAAAATATAACATATTAGTACAGGTCGTCTCGTTATAAGTATTAGGTGTAAGTATAGAAAGGTAGAAACAGGTGTAAGTATCGTAAAGGTAGATAGATATAATTTATAGGTTATTTAGTAAAGGTAAATATACAATGATAGGTAGAGGTGCAGGTTTAGTGACTGTAGGTATAGGTGTAGGTATAGTAAAGGTAGATATACAATGTAGGTGTAGGTGTAGTTTATGTAGGTATATGTGTAGGTATAGTAAAGGTAGATATAGGTGTAGGTATAGGTGTAGGTATAGGTGTAGGTATAGGTGTAGGTATAGGTGTAGGTATAGGTATAGTAAATGTAGGTATACATGTAGCTGTAGCCAACTAGCAATGATCTACTTGTTTACACCTGCCCACCTAGGGTACCTATACAACTAATTGGCTTACTAGAAAAGTAATTAAACTATATAACTTGTAATACTTCAGTTAGAAACTCCAGCCATAGTTTCATAAGCTAGTTATAGTAACTAAAATTTGTGCGAAGCTGTGCCTGGTTTTTCTCTGCTGCTTGAAGGTCATTTCAATGTAATTGAATATATTTAGCGCACGGCAACATAAGAGTATAGAATGGATCCACCTATCATTAAAACCATAGTATGATAAAGTGAATATTACATATATTTTATATAAACCTGATTATGCTGCAGCCTTAACACAGTCATGTATTATATCTCTAAAAGATTCTTGTTAAAATTCAATATCAACTCTAACGATGTATAATATATTATGCATCCTCAAAGTGCTATAACACTTTTAGGCAAATGTTAGTGATTGGGTTTTTATATCATAACGATTAGCATAATTATGATTTGTTTACTTGTGTACTTGTCTTGAAAAAGGTCGGTCTCAATAGCTTAAAAACTTGTACGTATAATACTCGTACATACTATGCATCAATATTCTAGGCTGTTTCATTGACATTCTACATGTGTATAGCAATGTACGTAGAGTACACAGATCGCTATGTGTTTGCAATGTATTGCATTTGTAGAAAATACTAATCATCATGTATGCATCTGCTTGTACAACTGTATATTAACGTACTATTATTAGTAAGTGAACTGAAGGTAAGGCATAAGAATTACCCTCAAGGGAGTAATCTCCTCTCTGTAACCCTAGCTGCATCTTGTGTAATAGTATCAGGGGTAGTAATTACACTGTTTTTAAGATATGTTGTAATATACAGTGAATAGATTACTATTTTCTCTAAGTGATCTCTCTACCCACACTTGGTCCTGTTGGGGAAACACCCCCAGGCAGTTTTACAGCATTGGACCAGTTGTATGGTGATGAAATATACTTTCCCAGCTTTATAGTAATTCTGTTGAAATTGTTTCTAAAATAGTAAATCTAATATTTTACCTTGGTTGGCGCTATGATGAGGATTATACAAGTAAAATGTGATATTTTTGAAGGGGGGGTATAGTGTTTGCTAAATCATCAACCAAACAAATTTTGCATGCATTGTTCATTCTACCCACAGTTTGATCATCTTCTCCTCATACACCTTGCTATCATTTGGGGTGCTAGTTCTAGTTTCTAGCTTGTGGATTGCATGTTGAAAGCTGATACTATTATAGGTGGCAAGGCTACAAGTACTATTTTAGGTGACAAGGCTTTATGTTCTTGAACACTTCTCTACAATTTAATTAATAATTGTGCACGTAGCTGTGACTTACGTTAGAGTGTGCTAGTGGAAATCTTATTAAACTTAGTTATGTTAGGAAATCAATGATACCCTTTGTCGAGGTGGTGCTACACTTTTTCAACATTACAATATCTCTTCTTTTAATACCACTCACTCTGATTTTCCTTAAACAAGACATTTGAAAAAGCATCTCCTTCCAATAGGTTGTTTGTGAAGACATTATTGTTTGCATGGACAATTTTGTTGTTTTATCTAGCCCCGCATGTTGAAGGTGCTATATGTTACATGATTGTATGAAAGATAATTAAATATCTAAATCACTAAATCACTAAAACAAGGGGTTGCAAAATAAACATGTTCTAGTACATGCTGCTAGACACAGCGTGCCAATGTACTACTGCAGCTATCATGCTGCCGATGTCCTATGCACTGGCAGCAGTAGATCAAGCACAGAAAAGGTAACTCATTGAATACAGACGTTTGGTCATAAAATGAAAATAACAGATTTTAAAACTTTCCATCGCAGGCTGAATTTAAAGACCTCCAATAAGTGAACATCCGTTGGAAATTATTTGTGTAACTGAAGAATAACATGCATACTACATGTACTCAAATGCTAGTACAGAGCTCCAATACGCCATCCTTTTAAAAAGAGACTCAGAGCTCAGGCTACTACAGATCCCACACAACCATAATAGACAGAAAATGTCTTTCTTTTACTACATAAGTCTCTCTCTGTCTTAACGTAGCAAGTAAGAAGTAGGTGAGGAATGCTGTAATGTGTGATGACTATTGATTTACCTATGTAGAATGTGATAAGCTAATGTTACCTTTATGACAGAAAGGATTCTTTTGTAAAGTATTGATAAAACACAACATAGTCATCTACTTATATTAAACACATCCTTTTGTCTTGTGAGCCTACATTTTCTTAGAGAAACGCAATAGCTAAAACTAACTTGTAAATAATTTAACACACCATTTCATTTGCTTTGGTGCACTAAACACAATGCCTAGCATTGTAAAAACGTTACTCAGGTCTAATATAATGAGCTAAAAAATTTTGGTCTTGGGTGACCTTAGTGTGTGTCTCAAGTGCAAGTTTAATGCAACTGTGGCTTACTAGTAAATTCTCTTAATTCATCTATTATTTGCATAACACTATTAATATTTTACATTACTTTCTCTTTGCTTTACTTTCATATTACATACACACACATAACCTTATTTCCTGAATTATGACCTTAGTTTCTGAATTGGTAGTGGTTTGTAAAGTCTCTTCGTGTGCCATGGAGAGGTTTTGCCTATCTATAAAGTTAAGTTATAGTACAGAGTTATCTTTTCTTCATTCTTCATTTTTTAGTGAAAAGACAACTCCCAATTAACACATGCTTATTTATTCTTAGATGTTTGGCCTTCTAAATACTATAGCAACAGTAATGATAGTCCTGCAGTAAACCGGTAAAAGACGACTTGAGAATGCATGCCGTATGTGTAGCATCTTTCGAACGTCATATTTTCTAAATTACTACCTTCTTCATGGTGTCAAATATTGTTTAAATTAGCAAGTACAATGTATTTCTTTTATAGATAAGAATACAAAACATAATTTTTTCTTATTTCCTTCAGATAGTCGGCTACTTCAAGTGCACAAATGAATAGCTTGACTTGTCGTCACGGTAACAACAATGAGTAACATTATCTCAAATATACATATACAATGTGTATATAATATTGTATTTATGAACTCTATCTACATGTAAATCTCTGTCATAATAAAGGTTACCAAACAGAAACGGTGAAAATTCTTGCTACTAGTTATTAATTACAGTGAGGTGCTCGGTAGAGGCCCATCCGCGATAACAAAATGTAATTTTATAGAACTTACATTGCACACCAGTGAGTATAGATTTGTATGTATAATTCAGAGAAACTAATGGCTATAGATATATACTACTGGTATAAGGAGCATCAGTAGAGGTAGAACTATAGGATATAGTAGAGTGTTTACATGTTAAAGAGGCACTTGTTAAATATACCGTATCGTTCTAATCTCATGTATATATTCGCTACTAATGGAATGCACATTAATCAAGACTCATGCATTGCTGCCAGCTAACCTCTCTTCTGTCTGTACACTATATACCTTCTAATGATAATATTTGTGATATTTACATTGTAATATCATGTTCTTGCACCTTAGCCTATGTTCTAACTTGCATTTAAACAGGTTGTTAACACGCACCCTGCCAATGATAGTAAAAGTAGTAGTTAGGATACCCCGGTCTATGCAGCTTTGCAGTATGGAGATAGATATTTAGATGCTGAAAGTGTAGGCGTAGGAGATTAGCCCTCTTTTAGAAGCAAATATTGCGCTGAGCTAACCAAAATGTTAGTAATAATAGCTGCCATGCATAACCTAGTGTTTAATTACATAACTTATTATATGCACATTATTACAATTAACTATATGGGTGTAAGATGAAATATTACTGTTACTCTTCTGCTCTATGATTTAGTGCAAAATATTTATTTATTAAGTTGCAATGAGAAGAGTTGTAGTTGAACTATATTCATCGTACTGTAGCTTGTTGCATAACAGTGATAAAGTTAGTCAGTGCATGCTCTCAGCATATACGTACATGCTCTCAGCATATAGGCACATGGTCTTAGCGTATAGGGACGTACTATAAGCATCAGGTATACAAGTACTGCACTATGCAGAAGTACTAGAGGATGTAGTCACAGTCAAGTGAGTGTTTCTGACATATTCTATTTCTTCATTCACCGTTTCAACTTGAGGACAGATATCAGCTACTGGTTAAGTATGTCTCATGCCTTGCTGCAACTTTAAATGATCGACCAACAATATAATATGGAAGATAGATGCTGAATGCCGGTGATGAACTGCATTTAAACAAGTGAAAATGAGCAAACGACATCGTGAAATGGTAGAAAAATCTGCATTGCGCTCTTCTGTACATTTGAGGCTTCCACGGCCAACGGTAGTTAAGGGTTCGTCTCCCATGTCATCTGATCTCACATGGGAATTACCTTCTCTCAATACTCGACAGCGTAGGAGGTCAAATCCCACAATCCTACCTGAACAGTTATCCAGCACTTCCTTTATAGATGAACGGAAGTCTAAATTTCTTCGATCATCGTCTCATCCAGGATTTAAATTGCACGCCACGACTTTTAGCAAGGAAGGAAGTGAGCCACCAACTCAGGAGGTCTCAAGGTATGATTGTAGTTGTCTTATTTTAGTGTAGCATGTGACCTTCTTAGTACGATTGCAAGCAAGATGAAAGTGAAAAATGAAAAGAGTAAATGTTCGAAGACATGCAATCATATGTTATATATGAAGTAAAGAGCCTATGCCTCAGAAGAGTACAAGCTAATAGGCCAATAGTAATAATAAATGATCAACAAGTCTTGTTTCCGACTTTAAAACTTAAAATTGTAGAGATTATTTATTATAATGTTATACGTTATACTATATGTTACACACGAGAGTGCAGGCGCATCGAATATATAACTTTCTTGAAGTTGTGAGGTAGTCGTAGCCATAGTTAATAGCTGCTAGCATACTAAACTTTTGATGATTTTATCAAACTAACATAGCACAAGATTGTATCAAGGTATTGCATTCAAGGAGGGTAGTGAACTCTCAGGTCAGCGGCTCTAACCAGGTGTCAATGTAATCTACAGACAAAGATATCGGTAACTAATAATTTTACAGATGTTAACCAAAACAAGTTCCCACCCTTTGCTGGCAAGATTGAGTATAGGTCTCTTCTGTTAGAGCAATAGAAAGCAATAATATAACTCTTTGCTAAATTTGCTTTAATTATTTGCTATATGTGGTCGAAGCTGTGCCTGTGATAGGACAAGTTAAAACCGTAACTTAAATGAAGTCTGTGGCAAAACCCACATATCTAATACAGCTTCTACATGTAACTTAAGTAGTCAGTCGGTGAACTTAATCTATCACTATCTTGGTCATAAAATATATATATATCTCTTTATGTAAGGTGAAGACATAGTGGGAGACTATAAAAGATCTAATATAAAGTAGATTAACTTCTAGCCTGTGTTCTTAGCTGCCCAGTTCGTTGAGGGAATCGTTAGCAAGACTTAGTATTGGGCCTCTGCTATGCTGGTTACCACCAAAGGAAAGGTTTAAAAACCAAACATTTTGGCTTACTTTCAACAACGCCATAGTTCTGCATTTTCACAGTTATTTATATACTTGCAATTCACTGTGAGCACTTCTCTCACTCTATGTGTTAACATCTAGCCCGAGTTATTATTCTGCCCACTACCTGTTTATAATTTTGGAGGGAAAATAACCAGCGTAATGTTTTCAATTATACAATTTTGTTGTGTATTAATTCCCATATGGTTAGTTAGCAAAATATTAAAAATAATTATGTAGTAAAGAAGTAGTATATGTAGTAAATACATGTATGTGGAAACAACTATATTAGGGCATGTCACCAAATAAGAGATACCAAATATTTGTAAGCGAACAACGATATCGAACAAGCGATACCATGAAACTGAATGATAATACACCCTCAATAAAGTTTAGTAAATAAACTAATGCACACTACAGTATTAAGTCTACGGTATTTTAGCATGATGAGTCATAAGCATCAACAGTTGTTGCTATGTTATACATGTACAATCACTGCTGTTATTTATAATCTAATAGTTTGTCTATAGATTACCTTATTGAACTCTGAAAATCTGGTTAATAACACACACATTGGAGTTATCAATACTTGCCTCACCTATTGCTAATGCATACAATATTATCATATGCATTGTATAACACATAAATGTACATGTAGGCTTGTAGGGCTCTTATATGTTTCCAACAAAATTGTTAAACCAGAAAACTACTTTTGATTTTTAAAGTTTCTGGCGAGAGGCGATGTCTTAATACATAATATAATATAACATAATGATAATACATACTGTGCTGTAGCCTGTATATGGTAATATAACTGTAGTCGTATTGGAATCGTCTGCTCAATCAAATGGTAGAGACAACTCCTTAGGTTCTACTGGATCTAGTTATCTGACGTCAGGCCTACATTAGCACTAAGAATTGCGTCATGTAGAACTACCAATTAGATAACTTATTAGTTTAAATAGGACCAGGTACATTATGTGAGATTGTTAAATATATTTTATTAGTTATTTTGTACAATATTATTATGTTTTATATCATATGTGAATGTATTATAGAGTAAGTACAACTATATGGCATATGCACATGAACTCACAATATTGTATTATTAGCTACCTACCCTACATTGTTATTCTAAAATAAAGTAATAACATTGATAATTATCATACCATGACTTGTAATAGCCCAATATACTGTATATACATCACATGTATTAATATACATGTATATTCGGGGAGTACAGACCTTACATACAAACATAGAATATTTCATATAATTTATACTACCTACTCTATATGAAGTTTGCTATAGGTATACAAACAACTTGTAATACATGTATCATTATTTTTATACTTACATAGAATGGCGTTGTCTTCAGATAGCCCTAGCTCGACTACCACTACAACTCATTTGCATGTGTTAGTTATAACAGTTTTGTGTGTGTACAGGCTGTTAATCCAAGTTGGTAGCTAAACCTAAAGTTGTTTCGATTGAGAAGGAAGATTTCCTTCCTAAATATGCACTTATTTTGTTTGTATAATACAAAGTACATGTGGCTACCTCAAGTGTCTGGGGTACAAAATGTTTAATAGTCAAACAAAACTTGGTCACACATTACTCCAATGTAAGACATACAACTTACATATGCTTGTAGAAAAGATATTTTCGGTTCTCTTATACCTCTCTCTACCCCCCCCCCCCCCCCAATACAATACTCCCTCCCCCCCCCGCCCCCACAATACACTTACATCATATCAACCAGCTTCATCACCAAGTATCTACATGTACATCTACTAGCAAATTCTCAAATAATTATCAAAATATACACATAGATAAACATGTACATGTACATGTGCATGTACTATATTCATTAACCCACATGTGCATAAAATACATGCACCTATACATATTATACATATACACAAAGTCATATGTACATACATATTTACATGTATGCTCGTGTACATGTACATGTAATGCACATGTACATGCATTGCGTACAGTTGATTGTAGCCATAGCTCCATGTTGACCTTCTCATAATCACAATTTACTTGTAGTGAAATGAATCTATTAATATTTTGTACCAAGTTGGCAAGTATGCGATATTTCTGCAGTGTATTAAGAAGTGTAAGTGCAACTAGACCAAACATATCTGTCTTTTATCCAATCATTGGAGAAGAATTTACTGCATGGTGTATAATTGATATGCTGCTGAATTACTACCCAGCTAATTGGTGACTCCAACTGTTAATTGATGCAGATAACATCATTATCAGTTGACCAATAGCGTACTAAGTAATGCTCACATATCATAATACCGTGATGAGGAGTTATCCGTTCTCTCATTGGCAGATAGATGAAAAGTATTATTAGCATTATTACTATACCATTAGGAATGACATTCAAGGAAAGCCAGGGCATCAGTGTCTCATTGTCAGTTAATTAGTCACCATGATTGATTAACTGCACTTGGAACAGAGTTTTTGGTGTAGATTTCACTTATTAGCTATTCTTTGCAATAACAATAATGAATTAGTTGTCATAAGAAGTCATTGAAGTATCTCATTGCTTAGATAAGCTGCAGTCAACAGAGCATAAGTAGTTGTAATAATATTATTTATACATGACAATGAGCTCTAATCCGTACTCCTATTCTCTATTCTACAAGCATCTGTCACTAGAGCTCATTGTAGTAAAGATTTGTGACAAGCTGCACACCAGATCAATATTATTGATCTCCATTGCTGCTCATAACCGACACACATTAGTAGAATACTATATTATCCAGTATAGCCTTGGTACAAGAGTCAGTGTTGGTATTATGATGGGTGGGTTTACTAGGCCCCAACAGAAATAACTAGGTACCTAATGTAATCTATTAAAACCTTGCACATAGAAATATGGATAACGTATCACAGCTGACGTACATGTGTAACACGTATATCACCTGCCTGCCTGTAGCCAACGTTGCTGTTGCTGCTGCCTATCACACACTATGAATATTTTATAAGACTAACAGTGAGTTTATTGAGGTATTTCTATAATTATCGCCTTGGCATATAGAATAGAATATTGTACTATTCGACATTTATATAGTAGCATCAAAGCGATTATGTAGTGTAAAGTCCACTAACACTTGGTAATCCCTGCTGCCGCGCTTTAAACTGCCTGATCTAGTGGGCATGCGACAGATATCGAACTAATTCTATTTACTATCGTTAAATCGAAAAGAACATTTTCATCACATATGCTATTGGACTGTAAAACATCTGTCGTCATTGCACCAAGAGCGCAATGAGAGAACAAGAACTAGAGGTAAACTAAGGAAGGAATCCTTTATCGCCTGAATTGCCTTACTCACAGGATCTAATGCAACTGCTTTGATAGAGAGAAAGATCTTCTACTTTTGCAATCTAAAACAAACAATACAAAAGAATAATGGCCGCTATAGTCGCAATGCTGGACAGTTTGTAAGTATACAAAATTTAACGAGATCTTGTATGGTACACATGTATAGGTACAAGAACTTTTGTTATGGCCAGCTCTTCTCCTCGTAATTCTCATAGTTCTACTCCTTTGTTACTAGATGCTCTCTAGGAACCAAAGCTGTCCAAACTGCCTATAATGTTTATTCTCCAGCCTGAGTAGGCAAAGGTCTGAGTCCCCCAGCAATCACAGCTGGAACAACGACTCAACGCTGTGGTCTATATCATTTGGTCTTGACACATTAACCATTGTTATTGTTAGTTCTTTGGCCTTCAGCAAACTCAAGTTAAATCAACCGAGTGTACCAGATGAAATAATAATCAGTTATCTTGAGTTAAATGGAATTGCTGAGTATCATGAAAATATTCAAATATAGCTCTGCCTCTAAGGCTAATACAAATACATAACTGTATCATGCTTGGCTCCGAGGCTACCCTATCATACATATGCGTACATAGCATGTACATGCATAGTGGTAGGTTGGCAATTTGTGTATGAATTGCAGCTATATTAACATACCTCCCAATGAAACTTTAAAGGAAGAAGTACCATCAACTATTCCCATGTGAAATGAACTTCTGATTCGACCGCTTGGGGCTGAATCCAATGAAACAGCATTGAATTTGTCTAAAATACAGGTGCTGGCCTTTTAGTCGCGTTGCGTATGATTAAACTCAGAGAGAAATCTGCCACACGGCTTTTTCAATTGCAACTAAGAGAAGATATACTGTTCTAAAAATTATGAAGAATAACACAATTTTGTTGAGAAAGTAGCTTTGAAATTTAGTCATTGTCAGTCGTAGGCTATTAGGAGAAGAAAGATGGCAGGAACTTTTCAAATATTTAAAATAAAAGCCCTGAAGAATGAAAACATGAAATGACAATGTTCATCATAATTACATCTATAATTTGTGTAAAAAGACTTGAACCAACAAATGTAATCCAGTTAGACAAATTTTGAAATTATATCCAATACTAAACTACATAGTATAACTAGTTTTAGTACTGGCAACTCCTTCATTCATTTGGCTCAGTCTCACATCCTATTATCGATGGACATTAATAATATATTATGTTTTTTTAAATTTCACACATGTGAGTTTAGATTAAAGATAAGCAATATGTTAAATAAATATGATAAGAATAGGTTGTTGTTGTTCGTTTGTAATGCATGGAAAGGGTATTATCCCAACAACACAAGGTGTGTGTGTGATCAATATTAATTTCTGTTTGCCTTAGTCTAGATATCTATAATAATTATATATAGAATATGTTTAATACATTGCGGCTGGCACCAAAGTTAACTTTTTTCAAGTGGCAAGTGTGAAAGACAATCATGACTTGTAAACATAAATATTATAATACTTCTAGGTTAAATTTATTTCATGACATTGCATCTGCCCAAGAATTTGATTTTGATGAAATTGAACCAAAATTAAGAAAAGAAATGTTATGTAATGATAGTAATAGATATTATATTTATGCCGACAGTTGACAGCAGATAGTAGCATGTGCTACATTGTATATTCTTTCTCGGCCAGGCTGATTATTGGTGCACTTTCACTACTCAATGGAATATCAATCAACTACCTACACAATTCAAGGTTGCATCTTTTAACAATAGCTTAGAGAAACATTCAGTAAATAGCGATGACTGCTTAGAGGTCTGGAACACAGGCTAGAGTTTCAACTTTATTATTATTCGTATAAGGATTATACTATTCTTGATATTCTAGCCTGAGTTCTGCTTTCTATTTGGATAGTGTATGAAAATGATTTATTATATTTTATTTTGTATAAATGATAAGAATATGCCATCCTAATAGTTTTATCGTTTCTTTTGAGATACATATACTTGATCTCCTCTATATCTAATGTAAATCACGAGTCGACGAGTTGATGTTGAGTAACTGTCTTTCCAAGTCACATGACCTGCGATGCCTCTATTCCCAGCCTACTGATGATTAGCACTAATTATTTCTATAGAATGCAATTTATTACTGATAATTGTAGCCATAAATCTTTTACCACTGTCTCATTCTAGGGGCCAGTGCTGTGGGAGTATTGTAAAGTGGACATGAACTCTAGATTATAGGCTATATGTAGAAATAGAGTAACATACTGTCATATAACAAGGTAATCCTATTACAGGATAGTTGGAGTTGTTAATTTGTCTCTTGCATGTCTCCCATTAACTCAAACATGAATGGCTTCCAGACCTAAATACATGTGGACTTGAAAATACATATACACATAGATTTAATGTACTGTACAGTTACATTATATTATTTTATAATACAATAATTACAAGACTGTGGGACAGGACATGCTTACACTTACGTAGAATCAAACCAGTAACAGAATATTGAATATTTGGCCTCCTTCCTCCCTGTACATTACTATTTTATTACCTGGTATATTGCCTTCACAGAAGGACCATGTATTTACTGTATACTTTACTGCAACCATACATACTATTAATGCATTATTGCTTTAAGTTTACACAGTAATATGCCCTAGACATCAATGGTTTTAATCTTTTCAGGACTTGCGCATTTGTTGCCGAGTTTTTAAACAAATGAAAACTACAGAATTCTTATCTGTTGAAAGACGACATAATGCTACGAGTATTTCCACTATTATATTTAGTTCGTTTTCCTGAACGGAGGTCTATTGTTTCTCAAACACATTATACAAAGCCATAAGACATGCACACACTATGTATATATGATTGTAGTTCATAAAACTGCAAGCTCAATGGTGTAGTGGACATTGACCTTGTATCTGTGCCAGTACCACATACATGTGCATGCCAGCTGCGTGAGGTGCATTATTACTGTGATTGAATATTGATTCCAAGACACTACTATTGCTGCAAAAATTAGATTCTGGCATCAAATGGTCTGAGTCAGTTTTCAAACATTCTCAAATAGCCACCTCGGAATACAATATAAAATACAAAATTTTGTTTTTGCAAAACAATACTCCAGTCACATTGTTGAGTTACATGTGTTACTGTTAGTATAGTGATGAGCCAAGGTGTGGTAATTGTCATGGATGTCTGTGACTTTGATATTTTAACTACGTGTAACTTTTGAATAAAAAAAATTCCAAGAGAAACTTGTATAGAATTGCTATGTGTACTCGAGCGTGTACAGCAGCCTGATGCCGATGTAGTCCTCTAATTATAATTTTAGTATGAACTTTAACTAGATAACATAGGCACTAGACATGGATTATTCCACTTAAACCTCTATTTGTTAGACTCCAACAAAAACAAGTGGTATGTCCTGCTTCTCTGTCCAATCTAAGTTACAGCATATAATGTACCTATACGGTGTGGAGGTGTTGTAACTATATTGTATTATATTTTATAATAATATAATAACATAAAATATGGTGTTTTTATGCAAGAAATATATCAGTAATGTGTATGGCTTGTATCATTTAACCCACTTCCTCCTATACTTTCACCTAAATATGCTTATTACCATACAGCCTGTCTATTCAAGTCTGGCTGTAATTGAATAATCTAATACATTTATATCACTTGTACACCTAATTTAAATAATTCTATCCCTTTAAGCAAAAAGTCTAAAATTGTTTGATTACAAGACGTGTTGGGAATTTATCAATGAATTTATTATCTAACACAAACTATAGTTAATTATACAGTGAAATAATCAACATAACAATTATATAATATGTTATGAAACATGCGCAATATGCCATAGGCACAATAGTGTGCCATTCAAAAAGGAACGAAAGTTTAAAACAATTAAATAGTGCCTATTAACTGTAGTGCACTTTATTATAACACTTCCGGTAAGTACATGTACATGTAAGTACATGTAAACACATTAGGCATAGGTGCAGATTGATTCGGCCATCATGATGTATAAATCTAATACAGTTCACTTGTAGGACAATATATTACAAAATTTGATAAAATAATTGCTTCCTCGGTTAACATTTTGACATCAGTACAAATAGCCTGGGCTACAACGGCACCACAAGAATAGGTTAGTAAACTGAACGTTGGTTAAAAGCCGCTTTGTTTTACCAAGAAACTGCTGACACAAGAACCTCTGTATTTACACCAGTACATCCGCTCTGCCAATGGTTTCGAAGATTAGAAGCAGAAGCAAGCTTACCAAGTCTCCCTGATTCCACAGGAGGCTCCTTGATTTTCAACTTAAATTTTAGTAACCCACCCGAAATGAACACCCCCCCCCCCCCAAATGTTAAATCTCCCTGACTTTCATCAGTTGAGCTTGGCAAGCCTGAGCAGAAGCTAGTTACTAATTGATGAGAACATAACTCCTGATAGTTGGCAGACATGATTATTATTTTGTGTGCTCAAGTAGCAGGAAATGACATCACTGCTCTAAGTTACATACACAGATTAAGATGCGTAGATTCAATGCAACCAAATTTTATATAAATTTTCACTGCACTGCACCATTTGACCAACATGAGCATATTACCTGTATCTTAGTGAAATGGTAATGAATATGTTTGTATTTGAGAGTCGTCCTTCCTTTGTTATATTGGTGCTGCCCACTGTCAGACTGCAGTGTAGGTGCATGCCATAAAGTAATGCGAATGTATGTACTGTATCTGTACTTTTAGTATGTATTCACTGTAACTACAACATCCAGGGTCTTGTCTACATATTCTGTATGAACATATTTTAATCTCGTATCAGCTGTTATGGCAGCTCAATCACATCTATTAGATTTTCTTGGAGGTTGCTTTGAAATGTTAAATCTGCATATTATGTAATGTATGTCGAGATCTAGGCTAATGTGAACACATTGTATTCAACGCAAATTAAATATTGAAATCAGCAGCTATAATTACATGTAGCTATGACAATATATGAGTCTAATATGTAAACATGTAACTATAACAAATATGTAAAATTACTATATACATTGTACATGTACATACTGTTAACAGCATCAACTTCTGAATTTAATGAAGTCAAGTTAAGCTGAAAGCAGATTTTAAGAAGTCATCAAGCACTATTGTTGGTAAATTTCTCTCTCTTTTAAAATTAAAGCGGATTTTTGTTTTATTGAACATTTCAAACAACTGACATACTTTCCATTTGAATTTTGTTGCTGTTGCTTTCCATAGACCGGAATAAAGGTTTATGCAGCTACAGCTTACAGGTGTATATGAGACTGCAAAACACTCTGCATCACTTAAAAATCTGTAAGACCACACCTCAGGTTTAACCAGATTTCACAAGATGACCAAATCCTCCCACTCACAAAACATTAAAGGGAGGGAGGGAGTAAGCACGCCCCTTATAGCCAACATCAATGTTATTTACAATATTTACATTGAGATTACACTTCGCTGACTTGATAATGATAGCTTTGCTGCTGTGTTAATGAGAATGTAAACTATAATTATTGCAGTAACCAACTTTCTATTAATAGTCTAATAATTATGGTATAGCTTGTAGTGACTGCAATATTCAAATGTTCAAGGGGAAACAACTTCTATTATCATTAGAAAACTCTTAGAATATTTTACTTTAGTATGGTATTGGTTCAGCCCCTTGTTTACATTAGAGACTATGCATGCTGATCTACGTGCTTATATAGAACAGTAATTATTCTATATATTAGTAGTATCAATACATAGAGAGGCAGTGCAATCATGATATGATAATTAGCCACAATAGTTGGGCTGAACTCTGCAGATAGAGGAATCCAAAGTGCATCAGTAACGTTGTGCTAAGCAGGTGAAAGGCGAAGACTGTAGACTGTTTTAGTATTAAAACCTGCGTGTGCATAGACTACAAGAGGTACAGGAATGCGCATCATCACAAGTGCATAGCATAAATGTGGGGAAGAATATATCTGTGGACTTTAACATTAGTCAACATTCACAACTACTAGACGTAAATCTTAAGGTAAACGGAGAATTGTACTACAAATGTGCGACATCAAGAGTGTAGCTTGGAACTTTAAACAGGCGTATAGTTTTCACAACAAAAATACATGTAAATATGGAGGCAGCCATGGCTGGCGCTGGAGAGTTTCTGGAGGGAAATGGACATGGTTACCCTCCTGGAGGGCCACATCATCCAACGTATCTCAACCCAAAGCACCGACACGCTCATTTAAACGCTCATGGACCACCACACGCTCACACTCACTCTCCAAACAACAATGTGCACACAACACATGGCAACAGCCCACATACAGATTCAAGGTGAAATTCAAAAACGTAGATTTAACGTGAATAAATTTATTTTATGCCTGCATTTATATCTGTAGTATTACTACATGCATATATTTCCAATCTAAATTTAGCTACAACCTTTTGTGAGGGATACATATAGATAGTCAAACACTGAACATGTGTTTATTGTCTGCACACAATTCAATTTACTGTTAAAACAAAACAGTGATTATATTTGTTCATATAAGAGTAGTATTAACTCAGTGAAAGTATAATGAATTGTTATAACTTTTTGATACGCCGTTTCATCAGGCCACTATACTGAAAGGTAATTGCTGCAAAAGTTAATCTCATTTAAGAACTTGATTCAAGTTAAACAGTATAAAATCCAATATATGCCTCCTTGGCCTTTTTAGTAGCAATTGAATTTAATTAAAATTCTATGTCAAGTGATATTGACTGCTCTCAGCGCGAGGTAAACAAGTAGTTTAGTATTTGACCTTGACCCAGTGGATTTACTCTCTTGGTTGAAGTATAGAGAATGTCAGCATGTAGGTGATATGCATCGTTCACAGCAATGAGCTATCAGCAACTTGATAAACAATAATATAATTGAACCTAGAAGCATTGTTTAACTAAAGTATCACATGGAAATGATTTAGATAGACCGGAATTACAATGTTCATTAAAATTAATTTTCGTAAAATGTATTGCCAGTTTTAGACGAACTGTTTAACAGCTATATTTGGTAGAATTCCACATTGGGAGGATAACTTCTCCTTACATCCCACTGTTGTAGACATAAGCCTTCGGGTTTCATAAAGCATGTATACCATCTCTCACATGTACATACACAAGTGTTACAATTACTCAGTCTTGTAAGTCATCATATTTGCGTTATGCATAGGCATGGCCATTGCATGCATAGCTACCATACCATGTACATGTATAATATGCAGGCCTATAATTTATGTACACATGCTTGTAGCATACAAGTACAGCTGTAGTTATGTAATCTACACACAGTAAAGTAACTAAGTACTTTTGTTGTCAGCATACATGTAGATGACTAGATGTATGAGTACGCTCCTACATGTGCCTATACATTGTACTAGCACATTGTACATGTGTTTCACATTGTACTTATACGTGTACAATGTACGTGTGTACGATGTACGTGGGTGCGATGTACGTGTGTACGCTCCTACATGTGCCTATACATTGTACTAGCACATTGTACATGTATTTCACATTGTACTTATACGTGTACAATGTAGGCTACATGTGTACAGACATGGAGAGAGTATTTTGTATGTACATTGCACATATAGAGCTTCAGTAATACATGTATATTTTACAGAGTATAACATATTATGTAGGTGTCAAATATCCCATCTCTATCAACTACAGCAGTAAATATTGATATTCTCTGTATTATTTCTGGTTTGAGTTGATGAGCTAGAGGTCAAAATATTGTATATATGGTTGCTACATCCTACACACTATATTGTATAATATCATATACACTGCAACCTTTATAATGTCCAGAAGCAATACCAAGCCTATGATGCACTTAGGCGATACAAGTCACCTACCAATCAGATTTCAATCAGTGTTATATAATTATTATCTAGGTGCATATAATACCAGTCGTACTTGTATATAGAGATACATCCAAGCACTGCACTTTGCTTACCATCTACATGTACATCTACATGTATTTACAGACTTAATAATTATTATTGTATGGATACCATTGGAGGCAGCATAAATGCGATAAACAACTTTTCCATTTAGCATTCTTAGTCACCTTAGCCCAAGTTATCGCTGCTGTTTTTATATAATATACTATATATTATAATATAATATAATATAATATAATATAATATAATATAGTATAATATAATATAATATAATATAATATAATATAATATAATATAATATAATATAATATAGTATAATATAATATAATATAATATAATATAATATAATATGATATAATATAATATAATATAGTATAATATAGTATAATATAACATAATATAATATGGCCTGGGTATCTAACTAAGCACAGACCAGTCGCTAGCCTGGACTGGTGGGTCTAATACTAATGATTAACATTAAAGTATATAATTAACAATCCACATTATACATGTGTTCTATAAGGTATAATTATAATCATTAAAACTCCTACACATACTTGTACCTACATATTACATGTATATTCAACAACACAACATGTAGCACACACTGTATAGCATATACATTGACACTACTCTACTATGATGTCTAACATTATTATGGCATAACAATATAATGGTCAAGTTTTGCAGCGGCAAGGATTTCCTGTCCAGAATTATGATTTTGAAGCACACAGTCTGCTCTTCATATGTCACATGTTGCATATGACATGTAACATGTGACATGACTGTAACATGTGACATGTAACATGTAACATATTGTAGCATATTGTAACATGTAGCATGTAACATGTGACATGCAATATGTAGCATGTTACATGTGACATGTAGCATGTTACATCTAACATATTGTAGCATATTGTAACATGTACATGTAGCATGTAACATGTGACGTGTGTATCTATAGGCTTACTCTCATTTCTTCTTTTTGGTTTGTGGAATGGGCATACATGTACATGTATGATATAATTGTTTTCATTCCTATTATAAAAGTTTAGGTTTATGGGCTGGTATGCTTTTATCTTATGTGCTCATCTCCTTCTAAATAGATAATAATGGGTCCATTTAAGTTCATTAGATGTCTATCTAACTAATCTGACTTATCAAACTCAGTCAGATTTCTTTTTTAAACTAGTTAGTTTTTTATATTTAAATTCCTAAAAGTTAATGTGACATCAATCTGGTGCAGTTCAATTTATCTCACAGGCTATTGCGTCCATTTGTGGGCAGGTTTAGAATAGCTGCAGTGATTGTAGACCTTCACTAATACATACAGTGAGTTAGTCTGAGACTGCTTGTGCGCAGGTAACATCGGTCTTCCACGCATGCATAGAATATTATACCTGCATTTACTATAAGATAAATGTCCCAATCATGGTAATTGGCCACTCCATGCACTGATAGTAGATAATTCATTAGTTTGATCTGCTGTACTAAATACTGATAGCATATTAGCAGTAACTTATAGAATTAAATTGATTTGTATTCTTAGGTAAATGTAGAATCATATGTAGAGAGGAAATTAAAATATTTCTAAAAATCAATACAAAGTGTATTTTTCAGTTTCACAGGCTACATTATATAAGCTAAGCATATTGCTCTTAGGTGTAATTTATACATTATACCACTCAATGAAGATAATATAATGTCGGCTTTCCCCGTTATTCTTTTAAGATAAAGAACTAAATGCACAAAACAAACACCATTAGATTGGAAATTAATTTATTAGCAGCAAATTTGAACTTATTTCTTGTTACGCGTTCCATAAACCAACCCCTTTATTCTACATAATATATTGAGCAAAGTTTTCACGACAGAATGATATGCTGATATTGCTTGCATAGTGTAATGCTGTTATGCTGTTTTTCACTGAAGTTCTGCTATGTTCTTACTCGAGAAAAACTAGATAACAATTATTTGCCTAACTACATTCTTGGCTACTTTTTCTACTAATCAGGTAGTGAAGGATAGTTGTGTGTATTGTACGTGGTATGATGATATACATATGAGCTGATACATGAACATGTATGTTTACTAATACAAACACATGCACTGATATAATGTCTATACCTGTATTAACCTCTGGTATAATGTTGTTTGTGTGTGTATGAACCCATTAGAGTAACAGAACCCCCTACCTGCTCATTATTATTTAGATACAATGTAACTAATAGTATATTATGCTCTTAGTGCATCTCCTGTATCTTTCACCAGCTTGGTAAGAGAAATCAACAAAATATAACATGTCTAACAGGCATCCCTAACTTCTTACATAATAACTGTGTATCTGTCAGCACATGTACACTGTAGCTCGTACTTTCTGTATTATATCAACCATCGATACCTTGTCTATGCATGTAAGTCACCAAAATTATGTTGGTCCAACATTATTACAAGCCGGATTTAATGTTAGTGATATGATTATTATATTAGATCAATAGCTACAATAGCAATATGCAGAGTGTATAATACTATTAGTCACATCAGTTTTGTCTTACAAAAATTTTAAAGTACATAAATATAATTGTCACATGTACTCCGAACTGTCATGTAGCCTACTAATAATACTTTGGTACTATCTGAACAAGGACAATAATACTGTTACTAAAATGTTGATCATGACTCAGTCAATTATTATCAAGTTAATTTGATTAATAAAAGCTTAGGACTCTTGATATTAAGCTGCAACTAACTCACTGTATGCCTAAACCAAGTCCTTCTGCAGCCGTACAATGGGCGTATATGTAACGAAGCAGTAGTATATCTAGTATACCCTTATCCAATGTCTACTCCAGCCTTCTCCACAGTCTGATAGTCAGCTAACATTATTGTATCAAATTTGCATAAAAAAATATTTTATCGCAAACAAATTTAATTTAATTTGGTGTCTACCGCGAGATTAAAAGTAAATTTATAATATATTGAATTAGTTATCGTAGAGCCATGTTAGTGACATAATAATCAAATTAATACAGGTTCGTGATTTGTAACTATATTATGTCAAAATAACATAATATGGTTCATTTTAGATACGTAAGGAAGACACAGTTACTATGTGCATTTTCTATACCTATATACAGTGTATCTGTTGGCAGATAGCAGTAGTAATATATAAAGAGAAATGGCAGTGACTATCCCTAGAGATAGTACATCTGCAGACAGAGTACTGTGGTACGACGTAAAAGTCAAATAACTTAATTACAGTTCAACCTTGTGAATTAGCATTCACGTACACAGACGACAATCTGTGCTATATTGTACCTAGATAGATTTATTAAAACATCTTTCCTGAGAGTGCAATGTGGGGTCAATTGATAAAAATTACAAAGTCCTAATGTAATTTCATAATTACTACACATAAAGGGTTTTATAAGTGAAGTAATGAGTGAGACATCACTCTAAAACTAAAAGAACTAAAAACACTAAAACTAACGACTAGGTTATTAGAATAAATGAATTATTTTGGTTTATTTTAAAACAGCTGTTACAGTATTTCTTGCTGATTGATATTGCAAGTATAAACTGCACTATGGTTGGCATAGTTATTATAGGTCACCAAATTTAAATAAATTTCAAAGATCGACATGACACAGTTCTCTTTCTGAGCTGAGAACTAATTAAATACTTTTATATCGCAGCTGGCAATTTCTTTTGTGTCGAAGAAAGTTATTAATCGTTACAGTAAAAATTAACACCAGTATTATATTAGCCTTCTCATATATAATAGCATGCAGCACCATTGATATTACATGTAGCGCAAACAAACCAACCATAATCATCTTTATATATCACCATTTATAACATAAACTTTGGTGTGTGTTATTGCAAAGCGTATCGTTATTACACACCCTACTGCTTCATAGCAGATATGCATGTAGTAGGTAAACATGTATTTATTACAACATTAGTTCTCATTGTTTATGCTACTGTACAATATGCAGTCCCTAATCCTCCACTTTTGGTATCAGTATTATGTATGTTATGCATTGAGATAGTAAGCTGGGTGAATTAATGTAGGCCTTGCCCTTGAGTCAACCCTAACTTCTGTTGTACGCAGACGGATCAGAAGGATCGGTTGCTATTTTATTAGTGGTATGTACATGTAATATGACACAAGTTGTAAGAATGTGATTAAAATCTACCAGGTATACCTTTCCACCTAAGAAATCATTTGGTAATGGTAGAGTTAGTCGCCATCTGTTACATTCAATTTGTAAATTGATTATTGGCCTGAATAGGATTTATTGTCATCAAAGTAAGTCATATGCTGTACATGTAGGAGTATGCACAGATTGCATGATAAAATTTGAGCTCTTACTGCAAGCAACTTTGTTTGCTGCTCTTTATAACGAGCTATGAGTTGTTTATTATGCAGCATATTATGCTTCATTAAGCCTACGTCTTGTTCACATAAATTGTTTGATAACTATAATTATATTATTATACAATATATAATTTTGTTCATAGAATATAAATGTGTAGTAATTGTATTCATATCTAAATGGCCATTTATACTCTTTCAGAGCATTTCCACGACTACCTGAGGATATATACACTGAGCCCGATACAGGAACAGGAAACATATATGAGTGCCAGGAAAGAGTCGTCATTAACGTTAGTGGAATGAGATACGAGACTCAACTTAAGACGTTGAACCAATTTCCAGACTCTCTACTTGGTAATGCACAGAAACGAAACAGATACTACGATCCTCTAAGAAATGAATATTTCTTTGATAGGAATAGACCAAGTTTTGATGCAATCTTATACTATTATCAAAGTGGGGGCAGATTACGCCGCCCCGTAAATGTACCATTGGATGTATTCTCCGAGGAGATTAAGTTCTATGACCTTGGACAAGACACAATAGAAAAATTCCGAGAAGATGAAGGGTTCATAAAGGAAGAGGAACAAGAGCTGCCAGTAAATAAATTTCAGAAAGCCGTCTGGCTGCTGTTTGAGTACCCAGAATCCTCTATGCCTGCTAAGGTCATCGCTATACTCTCTGTTGTCATAATTCTCTTGTCCATAGTAACTTTCTGTTTGGAAACTTTGCCTCAGTTTAAACACTATAAAGTGGAAAATGTATCAACAATCGTAGGTAACCGAACTGTTTACAGAGAATCTATTTTAGAGGATGATGTTCCAAAATTCTCTGATGCCTTCTTCATAATAGAGACTGGCTGCATCATCTGGTTCACGTCGGAACTACTGGTTCGGTTTGCCTCCAGCCCTGACAAGCTGGCCTTCTTTAAAAACATCATGAACCTAATAGACATAATGGCTATCGTACCATACTTCATTACTCTAGGCACAGTCATAGCCGATGAGCAGAAACCAGAGTCAGGGGAAGCAATTGCTGCCGAAGTCGCTGCAGCAAATGAGAGCGGAGACAGTGGTAACCAAGCAATGTCATTGGCCATACTCCGAGTGATACGATTGGTCAGGGTGTTCAGAATATTCAAATTATCAAGACACTCTAAGGGTCTGCAGATCTTAGGGCAGACACTTAAAGCTAGCTTAAGAGAATTGGCCCTACTTATATTTTTCCTAATAATCGGTGTTGTGCTGTTCTCTAGTGCAGTCTACTTTGCTGAAGCCGACAGCCAGCAGACCTTTTTCAAAAGCATTCCCGACGCATTCTGGTGGGCTGTGGTTACAATGACAACAGTAGGGTATGGTGACATGCGACCTACCACACCCTGGGGTAAGCTGGTAGGGTCTCTGTGTGCTATTACTGGAGTTCTAATGATAGCTCTTCCTGTACCAGTCATAGTATCCAACTTTAACTACTTCTATCACCGGGAGAACGACAGCGACGATAAGTCAGGCAGTCAGCAGCATATAACTACCTGTCCGAGTATTAAACCATCTATTAGCCACAGTAAGACTAGCTCTACTTTGTCTATAGCCTCAAGTCTAGAGGAACTGGATATTGAAAGGATGCCATTAAACCCCCTCCTCAATAGCACAACTGTAGCTAATAATACTAATGCTATGCAGAATCACGTTGGCCCAAATCACCGCTCATCCGCTAATAGTTTGGAGACGGATGTGTAGCGCCCCCTACATCTATGTTAATCATTTTATATTCGTAGTAGCAGTCTTAAAAAGACACGATAAGTCTAAAACTAGAATCTGTTTAATAGCATCTATCTTCTCCATAACTTTCACTAACTGGCAGCAACAGCAGTAGAGGCAGTTCCTTGTCATGCACCAACTACTCATTTAGCAGCATAGGCAAACCTGCCTGACGTCAATCCATTGATTAATGTTAACAAACGAGACGCATAATTGGAGAGTAACTGACTAATTACTAACGCAACGTAACCAGCTCGGTCCAACCTGTCCTGGGATCCGCTATGCTACCCTGTAAACTCATCATCTCCCTGTCTAACATTTGGTTGATATTGGAGTAGCAGGGCTTGAGGTAAGTTGTTACTCAAAATAGTTATAATATTGAGTGGAAGTATGTAAACTGTATGTACTACAATGATGTGCGAATTTAGTGCACATCATATTAGATATTATGGCACTATTGTGTTGGTTTATTGGAATATACTGGTACCAGCCTACCCTAGAGTTCGTCTATAATGTATGGAAACCACCTTTTAAGAATTTTTGGTGCATGATAGAAGCAGACGCACAAAGCTGTTGCTTACTATATTTTAAATTCTTCATTTTTTTTCTAGGAAACTATCAGTTCTGTAGTAGCAGAGAAATCTTTCAAACAAGATACTTTGGTAATCCTACAAACACAGGGAGAGTCTACTCCAAGATGAGCTTTTCTCGTACCAGAAAGTGTGTCTGCACTGATGTTTGTAAACTCAAACCATACTGCATACGAGGAGGGAGGGTATAGTCTACGCCCCGATTTACACGGAGACAACTTATTAGTGTAGCCAGTGAAAGAAATATTCAAGGTAGGACAAATCTCAGTTGTGGAATGATCGAGGTTAACACACCAGGTGTAACCATATGTGACTTACTAAATTATTCAAAGGCTTGCGCAGATAAGGTGATTGAAATAGTTAGTCTAATTTAATGACACTTTTAGAAAAATGTCGAACACCTAATCGCATTTTCTTACATATCAACGTCTGAAATTGCAAACACATAAAACTAACAATACCTGCTACACATTTGAAGGCATAAAAAGTCAACTTGAGACAAGCAGTTTGGGCATGTACGCCTACAAGGCATAATATTACATCAATATACACTTCAGTACACAGGTACGAGTTTATTCTTCTAGTATACGTGTGGAACATGTAGAATTTCCAAGTACTAACAAAACTACCAATTCAAGCTGACTTGTGTGACATTGAAAAGATTTTTATGATGGACCGTTAGCAAACATTGCACTAAATATTTTAATGATATAACGTTACTGCGGTCCTTCAGCATATTCCCAACTACACCCTGAGATAGTTAAGATGAGGCTACAACAATGTGATTCTCTGCAGTTTATGCCAGCCAAGCACATACATGTATATACTCAGTCTACCTGTAGCTAGTACACTAACTTGCAATTGTTCACCTAGCTACGTACAACCTAATGCATACAGTAGCTATTTGTTGATATTTGGTCAAATGTCTGACGATAATGTAACATAAAAATAGAACAATGTGTAATATAGAGGCAAGTAGATGTAGCTCACACTGTATCTCGGCATAGGTTGCTATACTTTTATGTTAAGGATAAAAGTTGATTTATGTACATCGCAATATGCCATGTATATTAAAGTACAGTATTGTAGGCTCAACTACGTACATGTTGTACACACATAAATGCACATACAACTCAACTATTGATGAACACACAGTTATTAGGAGTAACAACGTGTAGGAAAAACTCGAGGTGGTCGCTTGAATGCAACCGACATTGATTTAGACTTGTGTTAAGTGCAGTCTTGCACATTAGAAACTAAACACAATTTAACGGTTGGAAAACCCGCTGCATAAATCTGGCAGCCTTTCAACTATTAGCTCACTAATTTAATGCCGCCCCCACAGTAAACAGTGCACAGGATCACATGTGCAGCAAATCTCTGAGCTATGCATGATTCTCCTTCTACCCCTTTGTATGTATAGCCACTATACACATACAATGTATATAAAGTATACATTATACATACATACACTTGTACAGTGTATGTAGATAAATTACTTGCAAAGTAGCACAACAAAGAACTACAGGTTGCTGGAAATTGCATATCTTCCCAGGTGAACATGCGCTGCAGAAATATCATACATGAAAACAGATAAAATTAAGCAGATAAAACTGATATAAGAATAGCATGAAGTCTTTTAAATCAAATTTCTAATTTAGTCAATCTTCATACGTTTGATATTACTTCCTTTAATTCTATTCAATGTAATTTTCAACTACAATTTCGATATAATACTTTTTTCTATAATGCCTATGAGAACCTCACTATATGGTTTGGGGGTTGGATTTCTATAAGTTTCAAAGCATTAGGCTACCTGTATACCCAACCATATTCCAAAAGGGTATGAAACTAAGGCTATAATCTCATCCGAATTCCAACTACATGTGTTTGTACCAGACTCTTGTAGGCTGTTGGTTGGTTGGCTGGCCGGCTGGCTGGCTGGCCGGCTGGTTGGTTGGCTGGCTGGTTGGTTAGTTGGTCGTTCGGTTGGTTGGTTTATTGATCATTAACACATGTGGTGAGATTCAGTGTTTACAAAAAATACTGCTATGGAAAACTATTATAGTAGGCTTGGAAAATGCTGACTGTTATAAAAGGATTACTAAAAATTTTTGTTAATGCAAAGTATCATGTCTCTGAGGAAAGCATCTCTTTCCCATACAGTTCTATATTTAACAGTTCTGTATCTACCAGAGGGCAGTTTGGTGAGATGATCATGAATGAAGTGATCATCATACAATATACAATAGAATAGAATAGGAAATATTATTGTAAATTCAACTTGAGTAACTATGAAAATTATTCTTCGAACATGAAGTGGATTTCTGTAATAGTATAGACAGGCAACAGCTGTCTAATAATCACTGGCTATCAATATCAAACTGTACTAGAAGAGTTTGTCTGTCTGAGGCAAAGACGTCTTATAATATTAAATACTATTATATATTCACTTGTTAGACAATAGTAAGGAATAATAAGTAATACTGAAGGAGGTATTTCATAGTGGGAGGGAGAATTAACCAGTAAAGTAAATATAGTTTAGTACTTGCAAACATATAATATAATATGTTTCACTTTGCATGAGTATTAGTCCAGTCTTCATCTCCGACTGCTGTTACAATACATAGTATTGCACAGAGCTATATATTATATTTGTATAATATTGTCTACAAATGTAATCCCCTATCACAATGCATTGACTTTATCAACTAAACACTGTGTCACGGCATGTGTGCACGAGTTTAGTATAATATGCGTTTTATAATATGGGTTAGATCGATAGCCTGAGATCAGGGTTTATTTGAATCCACAGCTACATCATAGCTGCATGTAAATTACAGTAATATAGGGTAAAATCATATTAGGAGTCCATTGTTTCATTCTACTATGGAATAAAAGTACAAAAAACACTTTGACTAAATATTTCCAGGATATGTAAGCGGTTGGAGTTGTGTCTTCCTGCTATGTCTGGGTGACTATAATAATATAATTATTTTAGTATTATTATATGAACATTTGTGTAGCGTAATTGCATTGGTAATGATTGTGTCTTCGTTATTCACTTACATGTATCACAGTTAGATGCACATGTGTTTATAATAATACTCTTGTAAATAAGCACCTGCTGGTATTTGCACAACAATATTGACAAAGTAATGAATGTACACTATTTCACAGTTGGTGATTGGTGAAGGGTAATGCAGGCAATGCATCAAGAGGTACCGTATTTTATAAATAGCACATGAAATAATACAATGTTATTATAAATTCTCATCTAGTGAACCTATAAAATATCAACAGAGTACTAATGCTAGCAGTGAAATGAAAGGATTTGCAATAATATGCCACAGCAACTACTGAGAGTAGAAGTCATAACAGTAAACTCCATCCTGTATGAGTGTACTAGTTGAATAATTGACTCCCCAATGAATAGTAAGCTGTAGTATATTGATCCATTATTGTGCATGCTAGTACTGTAGGCAAGAGAAAATTCTGCAAGTTTCATAGAATGATATGCAGACAACAAAAATAATAAAATTATGTCATAAATGATCAACTTTTTATTTATTTCATGTTATGTTATGAATTACATGTAAAGGTTCTGGTCATCTATAGGTGGCTCATCAATGGTAGTCCTTGCTAAGAGTAAGCCTGGTGCCCAGGAGGCAACGATGCAGTTGTCACTGTACAGTATATACATGTATAATATAAAGAAATAAAATGCTGTTTAGTGCTTAGAAAATAAAGAAAGCTGTGTACGATGCACATAGGGAATTTAGTAGGCACCAGTCCTTCAGAGGGCACCTGCTGCTTAAGTTACAACTCTCAACGATAAGGCACTGGCACCTGTTTGATCAAGACAGTCAAGTGTCATTGCAACCTAGTCCTACCAATATACTCAGTGTGTAATTACTACTGGCATGGGAGCAAATTATATGTAACTAGTATAATAATATGTACACTTGGTATAGAATTTATATCAATATGCCTCAGTTCTAAAGTATTACACTGTACTATTTAGCCTTGATGTTATTATTATATGTTGACAGATATGTATGTGGACACCTTCCTTCTTCTTTACCAGCAAGAGAAAGCTCTCAAACTACAGTGTACATAGCATACGAGTCTCTACCACTCAGCATTCGTGACACATAGCTTGGTTAGGTAATACAGTTCTAGACAGAGTACTCTTGGAGATAGTTCGGATCGACTAGGGCTGATGCAAAGTGAGAACTAGCAGACTAGCAGACTGAGCTTCTTTCACAACAGCATTAGGACTGCGACTTGTAATACAGTCCTTGGTGGCGTTAAGCTGACTGGACATAAGAGAACACGACTCCAACTAAATGTGCTAAGTTAGTGTGAAGTTTTATTGGAACTACATGTATGTACTGTAAATCCCAATCATAATATACAAAGCGGTGCTGAACACTCATACTAATATGAGTAACTAGATAAATTAAAGCATAGATAAAATAGATGCCTTCACCCATACCCCGTCATGCTTACTGGCTACTACTGGTCACTCTTAGGGTATGAGCATATTTTAGCAAGCTGCAGTTTAGAAAACTTTCATATTTGTACACATAATATTATTTCTCTGAACTTCTAACAAATATAAGTTTTATTTTTGTTGACACCTGAAAGAATCCTATTATTTTATTATAATATTGTAACAAAACCACTTTGCATTCACTCTGTAAGACGATTTATCACACCTAATCTAAGAATATGATATCTTGTAGTAGCTAGGATGTTAGGGGTCTCCAGTATGTGGAGTTCAGTTTTTAATTTACAATTTTAATTTTTATGATATATTGTTGTTGCATTGTACAGGTAAATAAGCCCTTATAACAGGCTGTCTAGGAGAGCATAAATTATTTGATACATAAAGTATATTTTTGTGTTAGAAAAGTGTTACCATATCCTTTAAATAAGCAGTACCAGTTTTATTATAAGAATACATAACCTGCAAAATTATGACTTGAAGACTTCTTACAGCAAGTACTACTTCATACATGTCCTAACATAACATTCTTATTGCCATTACCCTTGATTGAGATGTATTGCTAGACAATGCTACAACTACACTGTGCAATGTGGTGATGAGACTCATACATGTATATTACATGGTATACTTATACTAATGTATAGAATATAGTAAATGATAAATAGATTTGAAGTTGCCTTCCCAGCCCGAATTTTTACTACAGACAAAAAGAAGACAAATTCTAAAAATACCATGTGACCCTTCAGACAGTACTTAGAGAAGACATAGCCTAATTATAGCCCACTAATTCCTATCCTTCAGGTAACCAGTTTTATTAAAAGTTAATAGTCCTACCAAGCAGTCTACAATCTGTTTACCTAGGCAAATACTAAGGTCAATATCAGATACAAAGATCCCAATTACAAAGTTTGTTATTATTGTTGTTACAAATTTTGTTATTAGGCCACTGGTGGACAGGCACTACGCTTATAAGAAGCAAATGTGCCAGCTTACAGACACAGCCTGCACCCTTGTGTAGCCAAACCATTAGAGGGACAATTTATTAATTACTGAATATTGGAGTTGTGTGTTATTGTCCATGTTATTTGTTAGGAGTAGACAATTCCAAAGCTACATGGGCCAGCAACTTGCATGATTTATACCAGAGATAAAACAACCGAAATTTATTAACAATGTCTACAGAAAGTCCACTCATATCCCTCGTGTTTTAAGATGAAAACAATACTTGAAACAGTAATCCCATCACGACATTGAAAAAATAAGTTTGTATAGTTAACATAGCTGTATAGACTATACAAGACATGAATACATTGTAATATTGTAACAGTTTTAGTACACTAAGAGCCTAGTGATAGTGCTTCTCCATCAAATGCCTGTAGTAGTTATTATAGTCAGTGTGGGCGTAATACTCGAGTCTAGAGGGCTTAGCATAGATATCCTTATTATGGTAGATAGGGTGGCCGTAGTATGTACCGACGACCCACCCTGGCACGTCCTTCATAACCTCTTTCTCATCTTCGCGGTTCTTAACCATCTGTTTCAGAAACCTACAAAGTAGTTATACATGATGTCAACACATTGCAATACATTCCTGTAGTACGCACAATCATTCATTATATAAATCACTAATATATTCCATCAATTGGTTAGTAGCATAGAATATTCTGCATTTACACGAAACATTGCACAAGTTACATGATATGAATATAATGTAATATAATACAGATAGCTGTTTGATCATCATCATCATCAATCTGCCGTCCTCCAATCAGATTCGGGGTCAAAAATCGGGACGACTCATATATGTTGCAATGCTGCCGGTCAGGATCTCGGCTCCGGGTGGTGCTAGGACCTCGGGACCGGGTCTCCTTGCATCGCTGCCGGGGCGGTCCCTAGCCTTAGGATCTCGGCCCCGACCCAAAGGTGGGGTGGGTACACAACCCACCCCACATGCCAAATAAGTGTTGGATCTCGGGCTATGCCGACGGTGAAGACCCTCCCGGACCCATGATTCATAATATATGTTATATGCTGTCGGCGAGAATCTCAGTTCTGGGTGGTGGTAGGACCTTGGAACCGGGTCCTCAGGCATCGCTGCCGGGGCGGGTCGGTAGCCTTAGGCCCTCAACCCTGACCAAGGGCGGGTGGGTACATGACCCACCCCACCCCACACATTGGTGTTAGAACTCGCGCTATTGACTTGGAGTTGTCTTCTTAATGCAAGGGGGCACAACTCCTCATGGAATCATTGTAACATGCCTGTGCCACCAGAGGTCATGTACATGTATGACCACAGTACATGAACACAAGCCATCATTTGATTCGAGCGAAGCGAGCAAATTTTGCAGTGAAGCTTGCGTCGCAGACCAAGCACGAAGTGCTTGTTGGATAAACAGTAGAACCACTCACATCCTGTTTCGCTCTGCTAGGAGTATTGGCTCCATTGCTATATTAGCTTCTCTGTTCTCCAGCTCCACCATACTGAAGAACAAAGACAACGGTATAACGCATGAAATAATCTGAACTAGACACAACTTTCTAGCATGTGATAATGGCCCTGATGAAAAATAGTGTTGTTGGAAACATTGAAAATATTGAGGTTTGCTTTTAGTGATTGTTACTGCATCAGCTCTCTATTAAAACCCCACCTTCAGAATGAGACCAGTTAAGAATCCCCTTAGAACTACAGATTCAAGTTAGAGAAACTAGATCAATTACTCTAAAGTCTAGTCCATTCTGATTAGAAATTTACCTCCTGATAGATGTCCCCCCCTCGTTTGTTCCAGCAACACATCTCAACTCCACATGCTACAATTCTAGTGTAGCCCTATAAACAACTCATTGTTATAGATGGGTTACTGACTCATATTATTTATACTATTTAAATATATGGAGCTATATACTACTTACGTAATTCTTCTGTAATACTGTCTTTTATGAATTTGTATAGCCACGGCGGTATAAGCAGCAAATCCCAAAAATGCCCATTTTCCTAAATTATAAGGTAAATTTTAATTAAAAACTCAAAACAGGCAATCGGACTATCTAACCAAAGCTAAATATGTAATGACAATGAGTAATGATGGTGCATATTATAATGCTGTCCTACACAACTGTAGATGGCTTAATTCATCACAGTCAGCATTATTGCAGACACAGACTGTTCTGTCAGAGCAGCACGCAATGATTTAGTGACAGTCATAATCATAATGACAAGCATAGCATCCATGATCTAGTTATTTTTAGTCTTCTTACCAACTGCACTGCAATACCTAAATATGATACTGGTAAGTTTTCATTAAAGCTGCTGCATCACAATAAACATAACAGAGTACAAAGCACTAACTGAGACTGAGTAATACTTCTAGCAGTAGAGTAACTAACAGTTACAGTAACTAACTAACTAACTGTAAGCCGAGAGAACTTGCTAAACACAAACGCCTTTGATTCTAGACTAAAATAACGCCATGTATCATCACTGTATCATCATAAAACCATAAGTTAATGGTTATGTAAACGCAATGTTATCCTTTCAAGCTAACCTTTCAACCAGCGAGGCTTCTGCTGCTTAGCGTACTCAAATGGAGCATAGCCTCCTTTAGGGGGCATATCTTGTTGGTAGGCAGCCATTTGAAAGAAATGTTACCGGTCGACCAAAACTACTTCACCACTGCTACAACCTTTCCTATTCAGCACGAGTACTTCAAATGTATTTCTAACAAACAATTATCATTTGTGGCAATAGAATATAATTATACTTTATAATATTTACTTGTAAAATAAATATTAAAATTTTGTTAATACCGGTCTACGCCCTTGACCTCTGCTTTCACTAATTATTAGGGAGGGAATAGGTGACGCCCATTTGTCAGTGAGAATTAGCTTTATGAAACAAGGCAACTTCACTGACATCTTCTCAGCTGCTATCAATACCAAATGCGAATGGATCGTATAAACAAAAAGAAGTACTTGTGTTTCCAAGAGAGAATAACTCCGTACGAGTGATAAGACTGCGATACTTTCACGAAGTTGTGCTTCCCTGGTTCCACAAAGAAGAGGCGGTAGCTACATAAACTCATAAAGGGAGCTAACCATAGAGGTAGGTAGGTAGGAATACCTACCTCTATGGAGCTAACAAACTAAAGGCCGTTTTGTTTTGGCCAAAATTTTCCCGGAAACTGAAATGCATGAAGTTTCGTTTGTACTAGTCAGATTGTCGGTGTTTGCAAGCTATACTGTAACAACTAGATGTTATCTTTTGGTATTCTGAATCTCTGCTTCCAACTATGTGCAGTAATTCGAGTACAACCAAGTGATACAAAGATATACAAGTATAAAGTTTTATTGTGCATAATAGTACATTGTATGTTTAGAATAATATATATTTATACATTGCAGATGACTTCTAATCTATTTACAGTGTTTGTTTGTTCCCAGCAGGTAAGTTTTAATATTACTACTATAAGTAGAATCTAGCAACCTGTGTTCCAATACAAATTTTAACTAAAGTCATATTATAGCTTGAAAATACATGAGAATCTCCACATCTCCATGTTTGTAGTACTGCTGCTTCATAGAGAGATATATAATGTAGAAAAGCCTTCAGGTGCAGGTAGGTACCAATTCTGCTCAAGAAGTGTCCATCTATAATATAAATAGAACATCTATTCAGTATTATGCTGTGGAGAACTGAGAACTGCAAATAGTCAGCAAGAATCCAGAAAACAATTGTCTGTGCATCTGGCCCTTATGTTGGGTTGTTGTTGGCGAAAATGTAAACATTGTAGAACCCAACCACAGAAGCTATAATTTACCTTGCTTCTGTAGGCATCGAGTTCTGCATCCAGTGAGTCAGCACTTGGGGGTGGCCCACGCCCCCCTCTACCACGACCTCCTCGGCCTCTTCCTCTACCACCACGTCCACCAAATGAAGAGCCATTCCTCTGCCTAGAGAGACCATGTAACCAGCATTATAGATTGCACAAAAGCCTGATAAATTAAAGGAAGTTGTACTGCACCCAAAGAGTACTGGTAGAATGTGTGTATCAGTAGTTAACTCACTGAGGTCTGCCGCCACCACGAGGTGATCCTAGTCTGCGACTTGCTGGTACAGCTGACGCTGCTGCTGCAGGAGCTCCTACCAAATTGATACTCATGGCACGACCTAAAATATCACAGCTTAGTGAATCCCTCTGCAAGTCTCATCGACTCTATACACCAAATTCTTAATGCAATTTTTGTGGTGCGTTCCTTTGTAGTAGAAACAAGAAACAAAACAATTATTTGCAATGCTTAAAGACAGTACAACAATGAATACCACAGCAGTTTGTTTGGTCTAGGGACTTAGGTGGCACAGGCAGTAACTGAGTTTAGCAGAAAGATGGTCGATGACTGGCAACTGTCGATAGTCAGTCCAAAGCTAGGTTTGCACATGCCGCCCAGCTTCAGTCAAGGAGCCGGTATCTTTGGCAATCCCATCAGCTGAACAATATTCTTTAGTCCACGGTTAGCTCAACAGATAGCAGTGACAAACAGGGGACAGTGCCAATACACAAGACCTCTCAGCTCTAGCGAACCTCAGCTAGCTTTAGCCTCGTGGAAGTTCTCAAGACAGGTATTTTTATAACTCTATCCCATTTACTACTCTACTTCAGCCTCGCCATGAGACACTGAAGAATGAGAGGGATGTATGGAGACATGGGAGTCTCCAACAACTCATTTGAGTTGTTTTGATATCTCTCACCATCTAGCGGTACCCCATTGTACTGCTTCATTGCTTTGACAGCATCTGCATTACGCTCATATATCACCTCGGCAGTGCCGAGAGAGCGGCCAGATTTATCATAATGCACTGCGGCCTTCTTCATCGGGCCAAATTCAGTGAACAGCTCCTGCAATACAATTAAATTAGGAGTCAATTCACAGCCAGTACCATAAATAGGCTAAGTATTGTGTACACTGTCATGTTGGCACACTAAACTCCTGCTATGCCGTAACTTTCATGCATCCAATAGGCCTGCTGTTAGAAAATTGCTCTTTGAAAATTCCTCAGCCATCATTTGTTCTCAATATGCGTAGTGGATTTTTTGGGCCTACTAAAACTTAAATTGCCAACACACAAATATTTAGCATTATCATCTAGTTTCTAAGTTTGCAGGCTCTATTGTTAGTACGCTAATCAACTTTTGCATTGCAGCCTGACTTTAGCTTTTGATTTGATAATACTCACATTGATATCAGAATCATTGACTCCAAAGTCTAAATTTGAAATAAGCAGCTTCCCTGCGCCTGCCCGAGCTGCACCTCCACTGCGAGTAGCAGCACCACTGTCTGAGAACTTGTCATGTGCCCACACATCAGGTATCGGTCCCTGTGAAAGAGCAATAGATTCAATTGATTTTTATGAGTAATAGAACATAAACATAACATGATTATTTTGACATAGATAGACGACGTGGTTTATGTTTACTACCATTCTCCTCCTGTCCCTGTCCTTAGGGTTTATTTAACTCGTTTTGAATTAGTTATTAGTTAGATACTAAAAAAATTATTAGCTCTTTATTTCATAGCAAACCATGATTTGATGAGGCCATTTGAAAACGGTGACAATTTATTCTGAATTCTGTAAATGTATTGTCTTAGTTGAGGGGTTGATGGTCATTTAGGCTTTAATGGTATCATCATCAGATCATGATAATCAATCAAGAACCACCATGCTGGTTTCATGATAAACCAATGGCCATGGGTCACTTCAGAAGAGACACCCACGGCACTCCCTGCAAGGCGAAATAAAAACCTACCCTGCTGTATGTATTAGCTCTTCCTCTCTTCTGAACGCCTCCTCGTGGAGAGCCTCTGAATCCTCCACGACCACTGCCTCTGGCATTTCCACGGCCGCCACCGCGAGTTCCTCTTGCTCCACCACTTCCTCCTCTCTTCCCACGGCCACCTCCTCTTCGTCCAAATGAAAACTTCCCCTTGTTGGAAGCAATAATATCGTCCAAACTCTTGTCCATTGTATTAGCTGTGTTCAACAGGAATTTAAAAACCTATTTCTGATAACTTAAATAAAGTTATATATATATATATAACTTCTTGCCTCACAATGACCAAAAGAGGAGAAAATGGCGATGGTTGTTTTAGGCATGCGCGATTTCGCTTTGCGCGAACAGCAATAGAGGATCCCATTGGCTACTATTATTATCTAGAACAACAGCTTGCTCTATGATTAGCCAAAGTTGTTTACCATATTCTTCGGGCTAGAGACGTCGGCGGCCGATAGTCATGAACGGACTACTGGAACAGCGGAGCGTTTCCTTCCTAACCACGCCTTTTTTATATGCACGCTTGATGTGTTTTTGACTTTGGTGGACCAGTAAGTAGTGACATGGGCTGTGTCCAAGCCATCAGATCATTAGTGTTGGGATTTTATTTATTACTTTAGAAATGTGTGTTTGGCGCAAAAGGTCAATAACACAATCTAGCCAAATAGTTGCAGAATTTTTCATTTTGTAAGGTAAAAGTTTTGCTTTTTTAGCCCTACTGCGACTCACGATCTACCCACTACTGCTTTTTTAGTCCTCTGTCCTGAAATCATATAAAAATAAAATAATTTGTTATTAATCATATTATAATTATAATAATTATATTATCATTTACTTGGTTTGTTTCAGGAACCAGGGTGAGTGTAGTGACACGGGTCCTGTTTAAGTCTAGCAAGCTTCAAGGGAGGAAAGGTACCTGACAGTCGCGTGTGAGTCAGGTGAGAAAAAGCCATGTCCTCAGTGGGATTAGCTGACCCAGTTCAGAACAGCATAGTGAAAGAGACCTCTTACTACAGGGTATGTCTGCGTTATCATGTATCCACACTTAATCCATTTGAGTTATCTATTTAAACCACAGGTAAGCCTTGCCTTGCTTGCTGACCTTCCCTCACATGGTATTGGCATCAGCCCACTTGGTATCAATTTTGAGCATTTAACGAGCCTGGCGTGACACCACACTGATTCTTAGCTCGAGTTCTGCAAGCATTTGCTAAATTTATACTCTTCATAGCTATCGTAGACCCAGATTGGGACCTGGAGCAAATGCTAGATTATCTTAGCCAAGTGGAGATGTTTGATCTATTATGCTGTGCGCCTTAATCAGATAGTCAGATATACCCTACTCTAACTTGCATGATTGTAATATGTTATTTCCTGTGTCAGGTGGAATTTCTGAGCTTGCTCCCAAAACAGTGACATCTCAACGTAATTGCCGCTACCCGCTAACCAAGAAAACAAAGCTATTTTAGATTTCATATAGACAGCTCAGAAATTTCACATGGCACCGGCACTGTTAGGCGTGTTATTATGGTGATTAAATCAGCCGTAGGCCTACATATATATATTCTATGCTGGTACACACAGATGGACAAGCTAGTGTGGGAAATGAGGCAAGCGAAGAGTGGCCTTGAGATGAAAGATCAAAAATTATTCTTCAGTACAGTCCCCAGTGCTTGTACAGGTTAGTTATTTTTCACCACAGTTCCCAGTGTGTATATAGGTTAGTTATTCTTCAGCACAGTCCCCAGTGTGTGTACAGCTACAGGCTAACTGACCATCTACATGTAATTAATCGACTTCTACCTGTAGAACTAATGATACCAAATGTCATTCAACATGTAGGCTGTGGGTATGTCTATATTTGGGTTGAAAAACCTCAGTAGTGGGGAATAGATATATAATCTCTACTCTCTCCGTACTCTGAGAATATGCACACAGTATTGTAGAGATGATAGCAAGTTTTTATTGGATACTCAGGTCGCCATAGCCGACTCTTAGTTGTGACTCTACAAGTAGCAAGTCAATCCAATTTAGTGATTAATCAGAACTTTAAAGTCGCAAGTCAAATCTTTTCAAGTCACTCAAGGTTTTTTCAAGTTATGTAGAGTCTAAAATCTGTCTAATTTCCCTACAATAGATTCTGGTTATTTTTATTCATTTTAATTTACAGTCTCTCAATGAAAACTGAATATTTCAACAAAGTGATGTGTGAGTTAAGAGTCTTCGACCATCACCGTAATTAAATCACAATTCAAGTTACAAACATTTTTTATAGTCGTGTGTTCAAGTCAAGAGGCTTTTTAATAAACCTCAAACTTGCTTGAATTAGTGTGGCATAACTAGTAGGAAATATTTCCTTACTAGCACTGTCATCATGCACACTAGGCAGTAATCAGTTGGTATTAGAAAGTTAAGCTGTATGTCATCTTATCAGATATTGATACAATCTTTAATTATATACCTCCTTTACTGGTCAATACTACTAGTGAAGAAATATTTCCAGATCTAATTGTTTTGACAAAATACTTTCACCAAATAAATCCAGTAACTATGGTTACAGTCTTCATCAACTGTTACTAACTACTGCAGTGCTATTAATGAGCTCAGATATACATGATGGGCTCTAGCTAAGGGCTGTTATAGGCCTAGGTAGTAATTTCCGTAGAAGTATGACCCTTCCAAACCTATACTGCCCTCCCTTCCCGATATGGTCCTCCCTTCCTCACACGGTCCTCCCATCTCCACCATGTAGGCCTACTCCATTGATCTCCTTGTTATAACATGTCCAGTACTCTTAGTGCTAGCTGCTTAGTCATCAATATATCGTCAGTTCACTAGTGACTTAGTAATAGTCTAAAACATTCAATATACTTGTAATGGTAATGGTCACCCTCGGACATGGTTGTTATAGTGTTATTGGAGGCAGTAATGATCATATTAGTACTGTAACTACCCGTAGGAAAGGAACTGGTGAACTGGCTGAGGATTAAACTGCTTACACCCACAGAGACTGAGGCCCTACATCTGGCTAATGCTTTATGTAGGTTGGGCTTCATAGTACCCGTCAATGAGAAACAACAGGCTGTAAAACTCAACAATTCCTGCTATAGAATACAAGTAAGTATACTACTATAATAGTAAGACAATTCCCCCTTGGTTTATCTGGCAATATGCCAGCAGTCAGCTGCTGTCGTGTGACTTCATTGATCCCACTGTTTATTTACTGTCCACTGATCTCTTTCATTATATTGGCAGATGGTTTCTGGTTAATCTATTGTATACACCCTCTTGTAAGTCTATGCCATGAAAGTAACCAGATGATAGATTACCACCAGCTGTCCAGTAATAAATCTACTGCATGTAACATGTATTATGACCTCATATCATCCACATGGCTGGCTGGGATCTCTTGGTTTTGTCTTCTGTGCCCATTTCATTCCGATCCTTTGGTTGCTGGGATAGTGACAATTAATGTCTTATTTACAGATTTATAGGTCTACTTAATCACACAGTTGGACTCTAACATGGTATAATATACAGGTGATAATCTCCAGTATGTGTTGGAGAGATGGTATAGTATACTCTATACGGTATACTATACTGTACACCTAGTGTATAGACATAGTGTGCCGTGTTCTACTCTGTTACTCTCTCATTCTCTGTATCATACAAGCACATACAGTACATAACAACAATAACGTGTTATACATGTACTTGTATGTGTTGTATTCTCCTATCACCCTACTATGTACAATAAGCACATGTATATGTACAATAGCATGCATGTATTGTATATTCATAGTAAGTCACTATTCCACAGCTTCATCAATACACACCTCTATCTAATTGACTCTTGATTTATCTCCCCTTTTTTATGTTGTTTGGACGTGTGTTTCCACAAGTAGTCCTACTATGCTGGGTATATTCAATCTTCAGTGTGCCACCAGTAGAAGTGTTACCCCCATTCTCTTTGATCTTGTAGCTTTGCTAGTAGAATGTATGGCCAGTAGCTACATCCTTTAGAATAGAATATTACTAACTGAGCTGGGATTAAAAGAAGTGGACAGCTTTTCCCTTCACTTTTGACAAAGAACAAATTTTTCCTCTTGTTTGATGGAAACTCTCTTCTGTGACTCTGTATAGATGTGTGATTCATGAATGTGTGTTTCCGATGTGTACAGTAGTGAGGTTTCTACTATACAGCCAGACATATTGGTGTATTTAGAACTGCTGCCAGTATTTAGTGTTCTTCCAATCCCCAGTAGCCTCTCTATGAGTTGGTATTGTTAGTGTGTGATGTATTGTTTGAAATCCATTAGTCTAGATTTCATTACAACATGCATATGTATGTAACTATGTAGATTACACACACACAGTGGTTTGGTCCTGGTACACCTGTATATATTTGGTTATGCTGTCCAGTCACACAGTCTAGTCACACAGTCTAGTCACACAGTCTAGTCACACAGTCTAGTCACACAGTATGTTCCATTAACCCTTCCACAGCTACTACTGGAATTATGGTTCATGCACTGTTGATCTACATAATGATTGAACATGTCAGCATATCCTACTACTACTAAACACTTGTCTAATAATTATGGTTATCTATGTTGTACACCATTTTCCTAGTAAACTAACCTCAAGTATGTACAGTGTGTTTATTATTAATTATGCAATGTGTGACATCATCAAATAGTATTACTTAATCTGTAGAGACCAGCTTTATGGCCAAGTAGAAAGTGGGATAGCTCAAGTCAAGAGTATGGTATGTCTATTATAACAATACATTGTACACCCACGTAATATTATATTGTATTATGTGACTACAGTGACAACTATCGAGTGATACCATTCAAAGCTAATGATGTGATAGTATTAGGACCAAGACCAAATCTCTTCTAAAGTTATCCAGTAAGGGTGGTATTTAACAAAGTGATATACTGATCATGAATGAGATATGCTAAGAACTTAGGCTAACATCCTGTTAATCTCATTAATTTAATTTCCAAGCTCTCTTTTGTAATCTCTTCAAATCATAGAGTAGTCTTGTTTGTTATCAGTTGTCAGTGTCAGTCAACATCCTCTGGTATTCTCTACTCCATGTAGTACATGTTGGAGTGGTAGTCAGATCTGCATGTTATACCATTACTCCACCATTGACCTTTATATCTGCTGTTATATCTGTTATGCATATACCCTGTACATATAGGGGAACATGCTATACTATCTTATACTCACCATAGCCTACTGCTTCATGACCTACATCCTACCCTACTCCTACCCTTGTAGTTCTGGCCCCATCTAGATATATAGTTATAGATACATACCCTAAAAGCAGATACTGCTTACAAGTAACAAATGTTATGTAGGCCTAGCGATTATTACATGATTATACAATTGTACTTTTACCATACATCCATACTCTACACAACTCATAGTTTATTTGTTCGCACCTTTATTTTATAGCCATATATTTACTAAAGAAATTAGAAAAACGAAAAGCACTAGAAAATTATGAACAGGTAAGATGCATTTTGCTGTCATTAGTCATTCAGTTACTAATTTATGTGAGGCTCACAGAAGGATATGCCTATACCTTGTCATATAGCCCAGGGTGGTTATATCATGTTTGGATTTTGAGACACCAATACTTGAGTGGGTGAGGGAGTTATTATAACATGCAGTAGCATATAACACATTAGTATGTGTATGTACATGTACTATGTACAGTTTAACTCCTGCTAATGGTGATATGTACTATCACTATTTATTGTTTATTTTATGTTCTAATAATAGCACGCACTAGTTATATGGTAGATGTTACAATGAATCATACTTTTGTTTACTTACAGTAGTGTTACATAGGATTTACTGGAATGGCCTAGAACATTCTTATACTTGCTGAATCACAGATTCTAGAATATTCTATAGCAACTAGTATATAAGCAGGCCAGTTCCAACTTTAGTTCAGTTGCTAATATGCCAGTGTTCAAGTAACCACACATTGCTAGTCCAAGTTCAGCTAACTATTATAGCTTGTTATTTATATACAATAAACTAGAAGTTCTGCACACAAAGAAGTATTTAGACATTCAATTGTCAATGTTAGTTTCAGCTGTACCTGCGCACTGAAACATAACAACTGGTGTCAGAAGTGGGATCCAACACACACACAGTGGGATCTAACACACACACACTACACTGGATTAAACCTTAACTGGCAGTATGGATGACAACATAAAAGCTATACTGGATGCTATGCAGCAGCAACAAATAACATTCCAACAACAATTTATTGAGATGCTTAAGACTAAAGAGCAGACAACTCTCAAGACAGAGAACGCTTCTACAATACCGAAATTTGAAGCATTCGACAGAGAAAAGGAGAAGTGGAAAGTTTACCTGGAGCGTTTCAATCAACATTTCTCAGTCTGCAAAGTCACTGATGACCAACAGAAACGTGCATGCCTTCTGTCATGGGTAGGTTCCACCACCTATGATTTACTCACTAATTTGTTTGGATCAGAGGACATTTCTACCAAGACATATGGTGAGTTAATAGAGAAACTTTCATCGCACTTCGTTGACACTACTCATGTTCAAGCTGCAAGATATAAATTCTACCAGTGTAAAATGAAACCAGGTCAGTCGTACGCTGACTGGGCCGCAGAACTTCGAGGACTAGCACGGGATTGCAGGTTCGCGTGTAAGAACGGATCATGCAACCAAAGCTATGTTGACGATCAGATACGTGACGTCATTATCAAGGAGACACCACATCCAGATGTCAGACGCCAATGTCTGCTTGACGCTGACCCTACTCTTGATGATGTTCTCAAGAAGGCAGCTACATACGTTCGCACTACAGAGACGGACAAGGTACTCAAAGGTGACTCCAGTCAGACCTCTCCTGCTTCTGTCAACAAGATGTCAGGAAACTATCGACATGGCAACCAGAGGAGACATGTTGGAGGTACAAATCCAACGTCTTCAAAGTTACAAGGGAAGTACAAATCTTGCCCTGGCTGTCATACTAAACATGACAGACAAGACTGTCCTTGTAGAGAATTTGTATGCAAAAAGTGCAACAAAAAGGGACACATCGCTTCTGTATGTCAGTCACAGAAGACAAAACCAAGAGTTACAGACAACCACTCTTCAACAAACACAGTAAGAGAGTCAGTGTGCAGTGTCTTTCACTACTCTCCGACTCAACCCTACAGCGCAAATGCTCATCAGGTGTTTGAACGGATCGGCAAACAAATTTGGATCCACACTCAAATCAACGGTAGACCCACCAGGTTCCAGTGGGACACAGGTGCAACATGCTCCATGGTTGGTATGGAAGGCTACAAACAGCTAGGTTCACCCACCATCATTCCTGTTTCCACACAACTCACAGGCTATGGCAACAGGAAACTACGTGTGAAAGGAGAATGCACCATAGACGTCAAAGTAGGTCAACAGGAGAAGAAAAATCTCAAACTACTCGTCGTAGATGATCCACATGGCACTAATCTATTTGGATTAGACTGGAGTGACAACTTCGGACTGTCACACCAAGGGCTTGCTGCACTAAGCTCAATCCCAAGGGAGCATACACAGACAGTAGCTGACAACTCCCAACAATCTGCAACAATTCAAGATAGATTAGCCAAGCTATCTATGAAATACTCCAATGTATTCAAACAAGGTCTTGGGCTATGCACTAAGATGAAAGCACCCATTCATCTCAAACCACAAGCTAAACCAGTATTCTTCAAACATCGGGACGTACCTTTCTCTCGACGTGATGCAGTAAAAGAAGAACTGGAACGTTTGGTACAAGAACGCGTGTTGGAACATGTAGACTACAGCGAATATGCTGCACCAATTGTAGCAGTCTCTAAACCGAATGGAAAAGTTCGAATATGTGGTGACTTCAAGCTGCTCAACCAACAGATTTCCATTGACCAACACCCTCTACCCAAACTAGATGAACTTCTGGAAAAGTTAAGAGGCGGAACACACTTTTCGAAGATCGACCTGGCAGATGCCTATCTTCAAATAGAGCTCCAAGATCATGCTAAGAAGCTTTGTGTAATTAACACACCATTTGGACTCTTCCGCTACAACCGAATGTGCTTTGGCGTTGCTTCCAGCCCAGCACAATTTCAGCGATGCATGGACACTATGATTGCTGACCTTCCAGGAGTAGCAGCCTACCTTGATGACCTTATAGTTACCGGCAGTGACCAGGAGACACACTGGAGAAATTTAGTAAAGCTGCTGGCAAGACTCGAGGAATACGGATTTCGTATCAGAGAAGAGAAATGCGAATTCTTCAAAAGCTCAGTGGAATACCTTGGGCATATCATCGACAAAGATGGTAAACGACCATCTGACTCTGCTATAGACGCCGTAAGACAGCTACCTCGTCCTCAAAACGTCCAGGAACTACAGGCATTCCTGGGTAAGATTAATTATTATGGCAGGTTCATAAGCAATCTATCCAAGAAAGCTGCACCTCTCTACAAGTTCTTACACAACGGTGCAGAGTTCGAGTGGAGTTCCGAATGTGATCTAGCATTCAATACACTCAAGAATGATGTTATTCGGGCTACCCAGCTTACTCATTATGACGAGTCTAAACCTCTAATACTTGCGACCGACGCTTCACAGTACGGTATTGGAGCAGTTCTAATGCAAGAGAAAGATGGAGTGGAGAGACCATTAGCTCATGCATCCAAGACACTAGATGAACACCAGAAGAAGTACTCCCAGATAGAAAAGGAGGCTTTGTCAATTATCTATGGAGTAACCAAGTTCCGACAGTATCTCTATGGAAGAAAGTTCACACTCGTTACAGATCATGAACCTCTTTTAGCCATCTTCTCTCCAAACAAGAACGTACCAGTGCTCACAGCACAACGCTTACAGCGCTGGGCACTTACACTCATGGCATATCAGTACGATATCCGCCATAAACCCACAAGGCAACACGGTAATGCTGATGGACTCTCACGATTAGCACAAGGACCTGATATTCAGTTTGATCAACAGGAGCTACAAGAAAGTGTTGAAATATCACACGTAATCCAAGAAGACATCGACGCGTGTTTACTCGACTCCAGGCTGGTTCGAGAGCACACACAGAAGGATTCTTCACTACAAGATGTCATGCACTACATTGACAGTGGAAGTTGGCCACTTAAACTTCCGTCTAACAAAGAACATCTCCGTTCGTTCTGGAATATGAGAGAGTCATTATTCGTACATGATGACATATTACTCCTGCAGCGAGACAGCCACACAAGGGTTGTGATTCCAAGTTCTCTAGTCAACAGAGCTCTTGATCTGCTGCACACATCACACTGGGGTGTGGTAAGGATGAAACAGCTCTCACGTCGCTACGCATGGTGGCCAACCATTAACACGGACATCGAGCAGGCAGTCAAGATGTGCAAACCATGTCAGGAGACGGCTAATAACCCAGCTTGTACCTACACCAGCTGGCCCCAGACGCATAAACCTTGGCAGCGCATCCACCTTGATTTTGCTGGACCATTCAAGGGAAAAATGTGGCTTGCTTGTATTGATGCCCACTCCAGATACCCATATGTGGCAATACTAGATGTTGGAAAGACAACTACAACAGACACTGTAGCTGTACTACATCACATTTTCACTATGGAAGGCTTACCGGAAACCATTGTCACTGATAACGGACCTCAGTTCACCGCAAGGGAGTTTCAAGAATTCTGCATGAACTATGGCATAAAGCACATGACTTCACCTCCATTTCACCCTGCTTCAAATGGGGAAGCTGAGAGATTCATCCAGTCGCTCAAGAAGGGGGTTGAGAAGAATTGTGCGGGAGGAATGCCTTTGAAGACATCTTTACAAATGTTCCTTGCAACATACAGATGCCTACCTCATCCAAGTTTGAACTGGAAGTCACCTGCTGAAATTCTTCATGGAAGACAGCCACGCAGTTTACTCTCATTGATGAATCCCATGGAGAAACAGGACAACACTCCTTCACAGCAGACTTCAAGATCGACTACGCAGTACACTGCAAACTCTTTGGTTTACGCACGAAACTACAGTTCGGGACCAAAATGGCTTCCAGGAAAGATAATCAACCAACTTGGCAACATGCTGTTCCGAGTACGAACCGACAGAGGTATTTGGAAAAGACATGTCAATCAGTTACAACCGAGACTGGAGACACTAGACCAGATTTCGCCTAATATCACTACTGATGTCACAGTTCCAGCTACCACACCAAAATCACCAGACAGACCAAGATACCCAAGTCGAAATAGAAACAGACCCGATTTCTATGACAGTTCAAAATACTAATGTTAACTGTGGTACTCAAGCTAGTGCGGGAGGAGTGATATGTACTATCACTATTTATTGTTTATTTTATGTTCTAATAATAGCACGCACTAGTTATATGGTAGATGTTACAATGAATCATACTTTTGTTTACTTACAGTAGTGTTACATAGGATTTACTGGAATGGCCTAGAACATTCTTATACTTGCTGAATCACAGATTCTAGAATATTCTATAGCAACTAGTATATAAGCAGGCCAGTTCCAACTTTAGTTCAGTTGCTAATATGCCAGTGTTCAAGTAACCACACATTGCTAGTCCAAGTTCAGCTAACTATTATAGCTTGTTATTTATATACAATAAACTAGAAGTTCTGCACACAAAGAAGTATTTAGACATTCAATTGTCAATGTTAGTTTCAGCTGTACCTACGCACTGAAACATAACAAATGGGATGATCTGTATTAGACATTGGAATTACCTTAATCCACTCTGTAGTTTCCTAGATACTTCTAGGTTGTCTAAATACCTTTCTAATCAGCTTCATCTGCTGTATTAAACCTCTTGGAATTAGCTAGATCTCTCAGCTTCAAGCTTCCCTTCTGTATCCTGTCCTAAGATTAGAAATATGCTGGCATATCTGTGTGTGTAATGGTAAAATTTTGTAATTCCTAGCACCTCTTCCACTATTGGAGTGGGATAGATTGTTGGGGTGACTCTTTTACAACGTATACAGGATCACAGGCTACTGTTTTAGTACATTTCTAGCCTACATGTAATGACTGACTACTGTAGCACTTTCTGGCTCTAGTATAGCCAAATGCTCTCTCCATCTGTAGCTCAGGGCCTATACCTACCTCCTTACTTCCTGTGTTAGTTAGAGTATACTATGTACTGTACTAGAGAATATGTACTAGAGGATATGTACTAGAGGATATATACCAGCATCAGTGTACCAGTATCAATAGTATACTGCTTTACCACCTCCTCTCTTCAAAGAGTATATATGACAGTCATTACTATCATCTATATACTGTGAATCCTAGCTGATGTGTGATATCCCTAGTAGTCTACTGACACTGTATTTATCATGTTATATTATATGTGACACTGACATACAGGTGCTTGTCTGTATTATAGGCAGCATTGGCAAAGTTAGAACAGGTGCACTCAACAACTTGGTCCATCCTGAAAGCCAATGCTAAGGATTTCGTAGTGTAAGTAGTAGTACTATTCTCCCACACTATTCATGGTTTGCCTAAGTCTACAGGGTCTACATATGTGACACTCCCACCACCATCAATCTTCTTGATGGAGAGGCTAGCATGCCAACGCTTTATCTTAAAGCATGTGCAATTAAGTTATGCCTTGAAAAACTGTTGTTAGCCTACAACACATGCATGTGTTGCTTATACCATTTTATTAGATACATGTATTTATCATTCCTGAAGTGTAACTGGCCTCTAATATGTACAGTACTTGTTGGTTGTAGTAAATATAACAGAGGAAGTAAAGAAGACCGTGAGATTGAGGACAGCCAGGACAGGTGCTTCTGGAGAGTACAGAGACCTGCTGTAAGTGTCACATTATATACTACTGTGTAATTATAGTGTACTGCTACACTGTATGGTAGTGATAGCGTGGTGCTGGAGATCCACATGAGATACATATGGCTGGTTTCAACACAGAATAGTTCAGAATAGTTCATGGACCTCCACTGGCTGTCACTACTGAAAATATTTGGCGTTCTATTATTTGATTATCTGGCCAGGCACCAATTTAGGCACTACAACTAAGCTATAATTGAGTTCACAGCAAAACTGAGCTTTAATGAATCAGCTATAAAGTGGGGGCACCAGGACATGGTGATAAAATAGTTTATTGATGTCATGTCTCTACATGACTAATAAGTGTATATCAAAGGAACAGAGGTTTGCCTTTGCATTATAGTGAGGTATCTTAATACTCAAGTTATTACTACAATAGGTAGTAGGTGAGGTAGTAGGTATAGGTAGTAGGTGAGGTAGTAGGTATAGGTAGTAGGTGAGGTAGTAGGTATAGGTAGTAGGTGAGGTAGTAGGTATAGGTAGTAGGTGAGGTAGTAGGTATATGTAGTAGGTGAGGTAGTAGGTATAGGTAGTAGGTGAGGTAGTAGGTATAGGTAGTAGGTGAGGTAGTAGGTATAGGTAGTAGGTATAGGTAGTAGGTGAGGTAGTAGGTATAGGTAGTAGGTGATTATATATATATGAATGTTAAATGTTATGTTACAGCCAACTCTAAAACTTACTCTGAGAAATGAATGTTTCTCCAAGAACTCTGTTTGTATGGAGGTAGTCAATCAGACTAGGAAGAAAGAGATACTCGAGAAAAAGGTACGATATCATCACTTATACAGACTCTCACATGTCTATGGTTTTCTCTATCATACTATGATACTGTACTACTCCCTCAAGATGTTCCACTCATTTAGAAAACATGTTTTGCATTACAGCGTATTGTTCTTCGGTACCATTGTTTGTTAGTTAGGGGAGATAACTCTATGCTGGTGATGCCTGAAAAGGCAAACATGTGCATATGATCAGAAGAGGCATTGCATGATGATTGTAACAATATAGCATCTGATATGTGTGACATGCTTGTCCAATGGAAGGTTAGTCCATTATAGGATTGTTTACCTGTGTATGCTGTATATCTACAGTATGTCCTCAGTCACAGGTTTTTATTTTAATTTGTAGATAAAGTTTATGAATGTGTATTTGGATAAGGCTAAACATCATTCCGAACATACAGGAGAAAAGACTATTACCATGTAAGTATAGTAGTATTTTATATTCCTCATCAATCAAGTCTAGTGGTGATGATGTAATATTATTATGGTAGGATGTGGGACTTATTATTGTCATGTTTTGACATGTGTGACAAACACTCAACACTACCACACACCTAGCTTACTCACTGTTTTGGAATCTGATTTCATGTCTCATATAATAATCTGCATTTGATTAATTATAACTTTGTATGAAAGCATTTCATTGGTTATAACTTTGTATGAAAGCATTTCATTGGTTATAACTTTGTATGAAAGCATTTCATTGGTTATAACTTTGTATGAAAGCATTTCATTGGTTATAACTTGCTAAGGAAGCAATTGATTTGTTGTTTATATATCTGATCGGCAGCCTGATGGGTCACTGCATCAACTATGAGAAGCACGACCCACTCATAACTAAACACGACACGACCAACCCTTGGATAGCAATAGATGAATACTTCTATGAAGACCTCATTGATATGTGAGTGATTTATTAGATCTCATTGTCTACACTGTTTTTCTGTCGTAGACTTTCTTTGAAATTCAGCTCATGGATTGATCACACAGCCCATTGTTATACATAGGAAGTTGCCTTCCCTTTATTTGCTTTAGTTTTTGGGGCCATATTAGTGATCATCAATCTTCCTTCATGTAGATTTATTTTCTATTTATTTAGTGTAATTATAGTTACAGGCTCGTTTGCATAATCTATACTAATGCATTCCTGTAGTATTTTGTCTAATATAATCTGATGCACACGGCTAAATTGTATAAATATTGTTGTGTTATTGTATCAGGGAAGACAAGAAACACACAAAGCTGGACTTGGAAAGTTGGAAGTTGGGTTTTCGAGAACTGATCACTGATTCATATGGCAAGGAGCTGTTTGGTGCCTTTCTCCAACAAGAGTATAGCCTAGAGAACTTATACTTTTGGGATGCTTGTGAAGATCTGAAACAAAGTCCACAGTCTAAAATACTTGCCAAAACAGAACGCATCAAAAGGTATTGAGTTTGGTTACTTTTCCTCTAGCAAGTTTAGTTTTTTATATTGACTGGATTGGTAATGTGTTAATCTTTCACATGGAGGAAGCCATAATGTTGTTATTGTGTTGTTGTTGGCTAATATTGGTGGATTTATTTCAGGGATTTCCTACAGACTAGCTCAAGATTTGAGGTAAATCTAGACAGGTTTATCCTACAGCACACCTTGGAACAACTGAAGGCTCCCACCAGGTACTCTATGGACAAGGCGCAACATCACATTTACGATCTTATGAAAAACGATTGTTATCCTCGGTTTCTTAAATCAGATCTGTACAGGCGCCTGCTATTGGAGTTTAGTGACAAGCGAAGGTAGTTATGGCATGCATGACAGGTGGTTTCCACAACTGGTGCTATATATTGTAACATGTTGACGGGTGGGGCAGGTGCTTGTTGCTGCAACACTGACACACGGACGCTCATATAAGGTGCTATTTATCCTATAACTACATATTACATTATTCAATGTGTGCATGGCTCTATCTATATGGTTAAGGTGTTGATGGTTGTTTTGCCCCTGACTTGAATGACAACTTAAACCTCCTCAAGTGTCCTGTCAAATCAACTCCTTGTAGTATTGTGTCAACTGTCAAGTTTGCTAGCACATTTTGTCTTCATCACTCATTAATTTTTTAACCTGTATGAATTTTGGAAATGTTTAGTTTTTTCTGTACATAAATGATATTGATGCATTTTTTATAAATAATATAGTGTGCAATATACATGTGTGTTTTTTTATTGTACCGATGTGATGCATTAACCTGAATAACTGGTTTCAATCTGAATTATAGAAAATGGCAATTATTGCAATTTATCCTTCAATTTTATAGTTTATGGTTTGAAATAGAGAGCATAAATCCCAGATTCAATTTTGTGTTGGTTGGAAATTCCCAGCTTGGTATTTCCCAGCTTCTACATTTAATACTTGAAATGAAGATACATTGTGTTTCCTAAGCAATGAATCTTCATCTCATTGCCTACCAGTTGTGCAGCTTCTAACAGTATATGTTCCTCAGGTAAGCATAAGTAGTGCAGTACTCCCAGACCCTGTGAACACCATGTGTGTGTACAATACACGCTATATTGTTATTATATACATGTACAGTATGTTATATATAATTCACATCATTGTATGTTGTATCTAATCATTGTGCTCAATACCTCATCATTTCAAAATATTTTGTTTCAAATTGCTTGTCAACTTTATGTTTGTAAGTTAGTGCAGCAATTAATGTTATATTGTGTTTGTATGAATGTCTGATGCAACACTACTGGTGCTCTACATATTTTGATAATTTAAACAGTGGCAAAGACAAACCTCTATTTGCAAAGAAAATGAGTCCACAAAGGCGTGATAGGAAGCTGTCTATGACCTCTGCTACAAAAATACTTTCCAAAAGACACAAGTCTCCAAGTAGACCTCAAAGCCAACAGGAAGGTCGCCATCTCTCGCCCCACTCATCAGTGTCTCCTTACTATATGAGAAGGTCTTCTAACGCAACCGATAGTTTTAACAGGTTTGAAAATCTACTATTATTCATTGAGTGAATTATCACAAGATACATGCATGTTATGTCGCAAGGTTTTACTTGCTGAGAGATTTTGACTGTATTCTATTGTAACTATTTGAACCACCTGTCTCAGAGATCTTTGATCAATGACTATTAACTAGTTTAGCCAAACCAAACTTAGGTTCCGTTGCTCTCAGTAATCATAATTAGAAGTTATCTTTCCCTATTGGAAAAGGGCAACTTTGGAGGTCCAAATAATGTCACTATTGAATTTCATTGCTGCTAGCAGTAGTGAGGCCACTTGAGGGTATCTTTCCATTTCCTGATTCTATAATGTCAAAGTGTTCATCTTTAGAAGCCCATGTCTGGATACTGGATTTGCTATCAGAAAGGCTGGGAGCTTGTCATCTCTCATTGCTAGTAACAGCGCCAACACAGGAACGAACACAGGAACGAACAGGTCATTACCACACAGTTATTAATATTCACTAGAGTTTAGAATTAACCAGGTTTTCCACCTATAGAAGACTTATTCCTTGAAACACTTTCTTAACCAAACGACTTGCCCTGACTTAGTGTAGGTTATTGTATGATCAGTACTTCGTGCTTAAAAACTTACTTCTGATTAGTAAGGACCAATAGCAGCAAAGGCACATTGACCTAGTTTGGGTACACAGTGGGATCCACAAAGTGTCATATTATGTTGCTTAGGCACATAGTTCAAACCCAAGTGTTATTTGGTTCCCAATATTGTGCTCTGATTTTTTACTACATAAGAAAGTCGGATAATTTTGTAGAAAGAAGAAGACTGCACCAGTAAATGCAGCGAAAGCTGCCATGTTTGATGATGAAGTAGACAAGATATCTAATGACAGCGGAACATACAGTGGGATATACAGTACTGCAACTTACTCTCCAAAATCTAAATCCACTAATAAGAAGATGTCTTTGAAGAAGAAACACAGTTTTAGTAATTAGATTATAGTACTGTATTTGTAGAATAAAACACTATCTGCTATCTAATGTATAGTAGGTATAGATATGTCATGTAAATAAGTGACTAAATTCAAATATCACCATCCCTCAGTATATTGCTTTTATCAGTATTAGTTCTATAAATTTATTCACCTATAAATAGTACAAGACATAACTAGAATACTATTTTGTATGCATGTTATATTGTATCACTTTCTTAGTCAGCCTACAATAATATAACAGTACCTACACCACAAGTACTCCAGTGCAGGTGTCCTTGTGTGATAAAAAGATGCACCATGAATTATCTATCTACCAACACCACTGTGCTAATTTGCCCAGAGGAAAACATCCTACATATGGACAAAGTAGAGTTGATACATTTGGTGCTTCATTCATACTTGTAAAAAATATAATATGCCAAATTCTTGCAGTTTTCTTCTCTTGAGCTTGCATCATGCACAAGAGAAGATAACTTCGCAAGTACAGCCTATGCAGCACTTCCTTATGCTATACTGGAGATATGGACAAGAAAAACCCCCAAGCCTGTTTAATGTTTATAGTTTTTATTCAGTTCAAGTCTAGAATCAATCATATACTTGCACATATATAATAAAATTATAAATGATACACATAGAAGTCTGAGTTAGTCGGTTACACTATGTTAGTTTTTCTATGTACATCCATGCACTCACAAGGTAATTGCAGTAAAAAGTAATCAAACTAATACGAAAATATCATTTTGTTAGCCAGGTAATGAATCAATGGTGCTAGATATATTGGTGCATCATTCATTTACACACTGTACAAACTTAACAGATCCTATTTACAGCATGCTAAGTATTTAGATGCAATACAATAAGTTGTGGAGAGATATGGCCAAGGAATCTATTGGTTATGGGGTTGTAGGGGAGTTGTCTTCTTCCTTTTGAAGCACAGAATGTGTTTTTCTAAAACATACAACCAATAGTATACAACCAACCTGGAATGCCTACTTAGCCTACATGTAACTTTGGTCTTTATCAGCGCTATGGAAACTGCTTTAGATCGTAGATAAAATGGTTCAGAGACAAATGGAGTCTACTGATTTGGCTGCTAGTTGGCCTCTAAAGAAAAAAATCATGTAGCTAAACGTACCATGACTGAAGGCTTAACTAAGCATTTATTGAAAAACATGGAGGCTTTGTTGCAATGGAAAAATACTAGTGAGCAAACTGAAGATGTCGAACTCCAAAATTCAGAAATCACCATTACCTAAACAACCAGATGGTTTATATAACAAGAGCATTATTAAAAGGACAGTAATCAGATTAGGCCTTGCACCATAGCTAGTCCTAGCATAGTCCTATTGAAAATAGTGCATAAGAATGGGCTTTAGTAAGACTGAGCTATGTATTGTTAGCAAGCATAACATTCACCTGGACCGTGCATCATATAATGCTGCCATCCTTGGCTCTGTTGCACACCTATTCCTCTCCATTCAGACTCTGACATGAGATGTGTGGTTGGAACTAGTTTGGCTATTTCCTTTGGAAGGATAACATGTCTACAACGTACAAATGTGTATAATAATGACACTACACAAAATTAGCTGTATTATAGGCCTACCAATACATGGTTTGGTAGGTATGTTTAGTGGTTAAGTAGAGTGCCACCAGCGGAGGCATATAAAGTATCCATTAGATATCAGAGAGAACAAATGAATAAGAATAGTGACTAGGACTAAGAGTCATTAGATTAGATGCAGTGACTACCTTAATTTCATGTTCAGTCCAAAAGAAGCTTTCGCTCTGGTCTAATCCTAAGAGAATCAGTTTCATTCAATCACTATGCAATTATGTATAAGTAAGAGAAAATTCAAATTGCTTCAAATTTCAATCATATTGTTACTCTGATTGTCAGTTTTTTAAATTTAAAATATTTATATCATCATAATTTACATCTATTTGTGATAATAACAAATAGTCACAGCATCACTCATAATATAAAATCACATAGCCTAATATTAACTATAGGTCTAATTTATATTATTTTGTAAGAGTAGGTATAATGATTGATAATCAAATATTAGTAGAAGGATAATCAGTAGAATCTATCATTCATCTAATATTTTCACTGTTTGAATAATTTCTTTTTGAACTTATACTGATTGATTACAATTAATAGTGCTAGGATAAATTTTAGCCTACTTCAGCCTCAGAGTACTTCAGATGAGAGTAGGCCTAAGCACTGACTAAGTAGTGGTACCCTGGTTGGCTATCAGATCGAGTCTCAACCTCAAGCCTACCAAGTCATGGAGACTATCTTATGACAAAGCTCAGCTGTTGTACTCGAGTATACTTACAAGTATATTTTTATTTTAAAGATACTCGGCACCAACTTGTAGGCTACATGTTTGTTCAAACAATACTTGTACTTGTTGTGAGCATTTTAAACAGTCAGATCAAGATGAAGTTTAAAATCAAGACGGAGAGGGACATCATGATCATATTATTTGGAATTCTGTCGCTAAACACCAAATTAGAATTTCAACTTTTAATTTACAATTACAAACAATTGTAGGACCTGTTTGTACTCTTATTTGTACTTGACGATTTGTACTTGTACTCTACTTGTACTTGCTCTCAATGTGAAAAATTATTTGTACTTGTATCTCTCAGTGCAGAACTAACTTGGTAAGTTACTTGTAGGCTACTTGGCCCAATTCTCAGACCAACAGTTGTTTTGTGACCACTAACTAGGTGCTTTTAAGCTTGCGCTACTAGATAAGATAGTCAGTGCCAGCGGGTGAGTGAATGAGTCAGCGAATGAGTGATAGTCAATGCGAATGCTATTGCTACCCACTGTACTGTGTCTGAGTGTAATGTATTGTTAGTCGTGTAAGTCAGTCATGATTAATTATAACGATAAGTCAAATGAAGTCAACTTCTTCTACGACTAGGCCCTACTTTAAAAGTCATAAAATTTTAATTACCTGTATTCATTTTCATCATCATAATATTTATCAGAGTAATATATGTTTTTATGTGCCATGACTAAATATTTACAGGAAAAACAAGTATATTAGAGCCTAGATTTATCCAAAATTCTTCTACAAAAGTCACAAGCGACTTTTTAATAGCAATTACACAGTAGAATGACACATTTGAAGATTGCGCCCATGTTTCTTGGTAATGATTGGTCCATTTACTTGAACCTGTGCAAATGACAATTTGATTGGCCGATTAAAATTTCGCTTGGGATTTCTAAAATAGGCAGACAACTCTTTATTACCATTATGACTCGTATGACTTTATTGTTATACATGTAGTTTTGCAGTAATCAAGTCATACAGCAACTGTTCCTCGGCTTGGCCATTCCATTGTCTAATTCAAGTAATTAATAAATTTCAAATTCGCAACAGAGTTTAGATTTTAAATTAGTGTATGCATTACACAGGTTTGAGGGTAAAGCCTGTACTACTACTTGGTATGAAGAACTAATCTAAATAGTAGTAAATGTGCAATGTCATAGCTAATATAGTAAACTAAAACCATACTATGAAGTTACAATAATGACAAGAATATATACACTGTGGTGCTAGTTATTAAAACATGTGAAATAATCGCCTAGAAAAGCGGACAGAACACATTGAGCATATTGTTTGTTCTCATACGATGATATTAGACCTAGCATAATGTTGTAATAAATAAAAATCTACTAGTATGCATGTACTAATGCTGAACATAGAGCTTATCATAACCAACTACTTCGCAGTTGCCCCTGCCTAGTCAGTTGTCGTAAAGATCTATTAGACAATGGAAAAGAGTGATTTTCAGGTTTAATTGAACATTCCCCCATATGGGTAGGACTTCTGAGACAACACTATTCACATTTCCACTGCCCATTCTGAACCACTGGACAGAGACTGTAGAATAGCTAATCGCTACCACCTCAAGACCCCAGTCTCCTTAAGACAGAGCAGGGGACGGCAAAGACTAAAGACTCAAAACGAAAGCTATGATTCCAGGGAACAGTTGTTTACACCACATGATGGTAACACCGGTATGAATACAAATTCAAATCAACACAGCATTTGATATTACAAAGTAACTTTATTATTTCTTACAAAACAACCAATAAAATGTATGTCATATTATTTATATTCGTACTATATACACACGATATATCAATATCACCTCTTATCAAATGATATAACAATATACAAGACAATTTGGCGATGGCAGTAACATGGTACAATATAAATTAGGTAGCAGAAAATAGAATGTTACAGTGATATGAAATTGCTATTATAGTAATGCCACACAGTGAGTACCTAGAGAGTACCTGGTAGCACTTTGTACTACTTCAATGTTATAGAATGATATATATAATGGGACCTGATGTGTTTTAGAGCATGGCACATTAATTTTATAATGTTGGTGGATAAAAACTATTTTATACAGCATACCCATATTATGTGCTGTATATCACAATATACAAGAAAATAGAATGATAGAAATACACTAGTAATTATATGAATAAAATATTTATAGCAAACCGTAGTAATTTCCTGATATTGAGAGTAAGCACCATATGGTTGCTGCCCATACACAACCAACAGCAGTAAATAAATGTACTTATCATCTATGTATTGATATGAAACCTAATATTAGTAAACCTGATCATTTCATACACAATAATTACTTATAAAAGTACACAAAATGTTTACGTTAATTATATTGTATAACTATAAAAATATATTTTAGTAAAGCGTACTATGTTGAAGTGATAGCACAGTTCTGTTGCCATCCAATAGCATGTAGATGAAAGTTACAAGAGTGATACCTACCCAAGAGCTGCTTGATGAAGCACTGTACATGTTACTTTTCATAGTAGAGGTATTGTACTTGTTTCCATAGTTACAGTATACAAACATTTTCTGCCCTATCAAACATTTCTTTGACTAATGGAGGGATATTGTCAGTTGAGTCTTCCCTCAAGTGTAGCACTTTGTCTGCACCTAAAATTAAGCAAATGAATTAAATAAAAACAGCCGGTATGATTGTATTAACTTTTCCCTTTGTGATACCACATGTAAATATAGCGCACCACTATGATAGCATCTTGTTATTGTCTTCTCTTGAAAAGACTTTCGGAGAGAGAAGACAACTTCAAAGTAGTGTCAAATTCATTGACAGAATGCATTTTGCAGATGTCAGACATTAATTATACAGTTATTACTGCAGTGTAATCATTTGATTGATACATGCAGGGTTTGACCAACACACGTTCTATCAAGGAGGTTCATAGAGGTGGCTGCACCAAATCCGATAAAGAAAGATGGGAGACACTGGTGACTCAGTGTAACAAAATAATCTCTCTCCAGATAGAGAACATCTGGTTCCTACACCACCCAACAGGTGGTCTACCTATTTATAATAATGTATTTATAATAATACTGAAATCTAGCATTCCACCCTCCATTGATCTAACAGAGCAATTGATTGTTTATTAGGATTAGACATCAATGGCATACACAGTCAGATTGTATATCCACTGTAAGTATATACATGTAAGTATAGTGCCAGTGATCACGCAGTGTGTTTATTTCAATAAATTTATATAATAATCCAACACATTCAAAATATTTTTTCTGATTACCAACTGTAATCTATAGTCCCTTCCTTAACAGTATCATAATTCCAATCAATATCTACTCCACTCTACACAGTTTTCACCATTGCTGTTAGTACAAATTCAACTTTTTTTCCCATCTTTATAATAACATTATACAATTTTTTGGGGAATAAGACTGGGGTTCTCAGAATGTATGTGTGTTAGCCCAATATTTATCCACCAACTATAATGGTTGTTGCAGAGTAATAAGAACACAGGCTAAAAGTAAGAAGAGGTAAGAAATACCTTTGATACTGATGCTACGGAGATCTGTTAGCTTCATGAGTAACTTAGCAAAGAGGTGTGGTTTGTTTGGGTGTCTGTGACGGGTATAGCTTTGTAGAACCGCTAGGTATGGTTCTTGTACTTTCTCTACATCTGCACTACTCTCCAACCCTGACCGATCTAAAGTACACACCAAAGTATGTGTTATAGTTATAGAACTGTGTATAAGTTACACATACCCGTAGTAGAGTATTTAACAGCAATGGCAGTTAAACCACTACTGTCGCACCATTCAATATTTTCAAATAATGTTGTTCATCCTTTTTCAGTAAGATTGATGTGTTGTTTGTGTTTGGTATCCTAGCTGCTGCCAAGAAACTGCTGTTTTAATATTGGCTAATTTCACCTTCAATCAGCCTATGTTGGGAATTTTGGAAGCACTCAAGCAGTCAATATAAAGCAGTGCTACAGAGATAGCCATAGGACTTGCAATGCATTGCGTTGTTTTTTGTGGGCATGACTCTAACTTACTTATTAATCACTGTGCACAAGAGTTATTTATAGAATGACAGTTAGTGTTGGCTCAATAAGATTACTGGGCTATTTGATGTTAGTAGCTTACCTATGTACATAAGTTACAAGTATAGACTTAGGACAGGCATAGCCATAGGAACTTAACAGGTCTCAATGCTGAATGGAGGTCATAATAGCCAATATTCAAATGAGTTTATCTTGGCTGCCACTAGGTTTACAGAGACAAACAGCACATCAATCTTGATGAAATAAGATGACCAGTATTCTTTGCAAATATTGAATGGTGAGACAGTAGTGGTTTAACGATATCCCATCTCAGTACATTCTCAGCCTGGAACAATGTCACAATTTCGGCATAGCCTTAAATCATATGTCATCATCTTCTTCTGCTGCCAAATTCATATTGAGTTGGACCTATATCGCTAAGCACATCATATCAATTCTGTTGCATGTTCTTTACAATTGCACATTCCCTCCAAGAGGTCATATTATTAGCCTGGCTTCCAGGCTGCCCAACAAAATTGGTGGGGGACTTTGAAACTTCGATTGGAAATTGCTGTTTTACAGGCAATCACACCTGTTCTTGTATGTAACCCAGCGTAGCCTATATAGAGTTGAGATTAGGTGGAGAGTACACCCTACAGACATACTTACCACTGGAGAGAAGACAGATGGTAGAGAGCAGAGCAAACTCCGTCTCATCCAGATTCATCTGATGGAGGGCAGCGGAGAATTTGAATATGGTATGTGCGAGGGGCCCAAACCCTCCCTTCTCCATCTCCCCCTGAGTTATACTCACTCCATTAGAGAACGTAAGTACATCCGCACCCATCTTGTATTTCATAGTTAGCCGTAAAATCTAAAACAAATATTGTCCATCAGCCATGCTATATGATGTCTGACCTAATTCTCCTACAAAAAGCTAACTTGTACCCAGAAGGAAAGTGAGTATAAATTAGGTAACTTGGGCACTATGTGGTCTAACTGTCTAGTCTAGTATTGATCCAAATAATTTACCAAACAATCAATAGATATAGTCTCATAGGAGTAGATATATTTAGTGCAGCTGACCACCCTGGCCCTCGTTACGTCAATAAACCCTTGCTGACAGTGAATGGGGTAACGACATACATTGTTACTCCGCTGTGTAACGTAACAATACACTGTCAACCCTATCTATAATACATGCGCTGTTGGAAAACCAACTGCACGAGCGCCAACTGGGAAAATCGGTGCTGACACTATTAATAGTAGTCCTATTATAGATCACACCTAATGAATATTCAATGTAGGATGAATATAACGCATTAAATTCGGTGAGCATTCACTCACAGTGAGATAGTGGCAGCAGAATATACATGTAGGTATCGACCATCTAATTGATAAACAATCATACAGTTAAGTTAATTTTTCCCTACGACCTTGACATAAGTTACAAATATACAGGTATCTTACCAAGACTTCTAGACACGCTGCCTTCAGTAACGTTATCTGATCTGTTACACTGAGCTCAAGGAATCTTGGTATCTTTTTAGCAAACTCCACCACCTTGACGATCCCCTCAGAGTTCAACTCGTCTACATTGTCCCAGCCTGGTCTCCTCGAAGGTGAGCTGACACCACTGCCAGGAGTAGGGGGGCTATTCAATGCACCCATACTGTCTAGTGTGGTAGTGTCAGGACTAGGTCTATCTGAGGATTCTCCAGTCATGTTTGAGCAAGTACTTGGCACAGGTGAGGACACGGAGGGACTTCGACTAGAGTTATCCTCTCTCTGCAAACATACCTGTACATTATATCACTAATGCAATATGGTGTACCATTGGGTATAATATAAATCTATTTACCACACAGAGAGCGTATAAACTCATTTAACCCACGTCTGGCAGCAGCTATTATAGAGATCATTGATTGACAAGGCAATAACTGCCCACACAGGCAGGCCATGTACTTTAACAGGGTACTCACTGGTAGATATATTATACATGTATTACATATAATTATACATGATAAAGGCTAGACTGTAATGCTATATTTCAAAGTATAGGATGAGAGAATTCACAAGGGAATGACCTGTCAGTGATTATACAGCAGGATAATATAATACACATGATGCAATATTGGATATTCTAGTCTACATGCATTGAGAGTCTCACGACCATGATCCGCATTCTATCATATTGAGCTATGTAGGCAAAAGATGCATGAAATAGTCAAAAGTGATCCCACTTTAGGTAGTAGAACGAGAAGATAGCTGAATATGTTCAAAAGTGGGAGAACAACACGATAATATGCACAGACCAACTCAGAAAGCATGAAGCCAAAGCATGAAAACCTTTGGAATCACATTTCTTGGCAAATAATTTGGCCTTTTTAATGTGGATGTGAAATTAGTTTTAAATTATATGCCAATTTCGCAACTAATACTCATGTCTGACAAAGTCAAGTAAAATTTGATGTTTGACATTCTGTAACCACCCCTTCCAATAAATAACAACATGTATTATGAAAAGCTGTCGATTGGCTATTATCGAGTTCGCTTTGAATGCACTGCCAAATATTTCAAATGATGGTGGTAGATAATAATAATATAGACCATATTATTATAGACTAGTTGACCAATACAGAGAGACATGACTAGCACATGTACTAAGTCAATGTGAAGCTACCAAATAACAAAACAAGCGATGGAGAGATTTAGTGGCTCGGATAAACTCTTGCGCCGTAACAGCTCATTGCCCATCATGAACCTGTCCATTGGCTATCTATCCATTGTTTAGGGAAGTAGATGAAGGTGATATCTGGGGTAACCAAAGGTCCCAACTTAACAGGGCGTGTGTATGCAACTCTAGGTGAGTTAACCTCACAAATATGTCACATGATAATCAATGTTTATGTCTAATCCACAGCTGAGGAATTATGAGACACATTAAGAGAGAGGGATTCCACATGATGCAACACTAATCCCTATTATCACCTATCCTAGCTGAGAAAAGAATAGTAACAGATGACAATGGAGAGGAGTTGATGACACTTCTCCCAGACTATATTCGGCAGAGGATTGCATAGACCATATTATTTCCACCTCAAACATGTATGATAATGTGAAGGCTATCTATCCTATACAGCATTGTGTCAGGATAGAGTATAGGCTATTATACATGTCTATATTCATTTCTAGTTGTGGTTTAGAAGAGCAACCAACTATGGAAGGAAAGTATAATCCTCTAATTAAACAGTAGCCTGAGATCCAACAGTAATATTCTGTACTAGAGACTGTCAGGCTTTTCTTAGGCTTAGCCATGGCCAAGGTCACTCAACTAGTCAGGTTGATACAATAGATGCTGATATACACATACATACAGATGGCCATTGAATAAAGCCCTCAAAAAGGAGATGGCAAAGGTTGCAGTCCTCACCAACAACCAATTAAAAATATCAACAGACATACCTATCCTTTTGGAGGGTTGGAGACCCTGCTAGGACATTCCACAGAGAGAGAGAGAGAAGTATGGATAACGTTCACCCTCTACAGAGGTATCGATATCATTAGTAGCGAGCCAATCCCCTTACCTTGATGGATATAACTGGCCCACCAGGAAGAGTCTGCCTTTGTGCATCTAATATAATGTCTATAAGCTGCTGGTCTTTGTGTGTTAGAGAGTGGTTCTGTTCACTAGACTTTGTGTTGCCACTGTTATTAGTGCTGTTGTTATTATTCACAGTGTCTGGAGTTTTCTTCTTCCTGTCATTTCTTACAGCTACAAACAAACAGACAGACAGAGCGATATACAATGTGAATATACTGACATAGCGTATGAGAGCATGTAATATGTAACATTAGACCATGTAATATTATCTGATGTTATCTGTTTGGAAATGCAAGGAGACATGAAGGTCAAAGCTAATCAATGCCTATGGGAGGAATCAACCGCTTAACATTTCTGGCACAGAATACATGCAACTCTGTGGACACTGAAGGGCAGATACATGTATGTTGATGTCCAGCTGTGGCAGACGTAGCCAGCAGTTCTAATGCACTAGCATCAGTATTTCATTGACACAATTCCCCCAATGCTATCACAGACTGAATAAAGTTGAAGCTGTGTGGTTGGACCAGCTGCCAAACAGGATGCATTCAAAGTATAACCTACTATATGGGCTGCTGCCAACTCTATTTTGGTTCCCTAAATAAATTATGTATTGTACAAGCTTTGATCCAGCAGTTAACATGTGGGCCTAGTAGACAGCTACATCAAAGTCTACTAGTGAATAATAACATTGTCCACTTTTTTGTGGAATATTGGGCCAAGATGATCTCAGCAAGCTATAGCTCTTCTGGGGTAAACATTACCATGATGAGGGAAGGCAACTCTCTCATGAACACACTATCTACCTACTACATAACTGATAGGCTAAGTACCAGCAGATAGGAATATAGGTCTGGGATTAGAACCCAATGGTGGGGGGGGGGGGAGTATAAGCATAGAAAGGCCCTTTAAGTACCCATACTTTCATACAGATGATATAATGATATCGACTAAAGTATGATTGATGGGTATGAGTACATTATTACATCTACCAGATGTATTTTGTTGGGAGATACCCAGTTCCACTTCTTTCAAGGTTTTAAGAGTTGTCTACTATTACCAGTCACTAGGGCTAGGTGTGGTGTACCACTGTAACTTACTTTATGTATGAAGTAAATAATGCAACCCCAATACCACAAGTCCTGTAGCAGAGTGGTAACTACAATGTACTTGCACAGGCCAGTACTACTATGTCCAAATCACATACCTTCCTTGGACATCCCTTTATCAAAACATTTCTTGAGTCTACAGTGTTGGCACCTGTTCCTAGTGACTTTATTTATCTCACAGTTTGACTCTTTCTGGCAGGTATACGTCATGTTCTTGTTCACACTCCTTCTGAAGAATCCCTAAAAAAAGCGACACAACTACATAGTACATAGCCCTATCATCTATATTTATATACATGTATAATACCATAATATTATGGTAATGGGTTGGAGTACTGGACACTGTACAGGATTTGCATTCTAACTAGGTAGATAAACCCTCCTGTACCCAGTTAACTCCACCATCACTAATATGTTATGGTGAGTGAGAGAGTACAGTGGGAGGACAATGTACTAAACCTCTTGGATCCAGACTTTCGTTCTCACATCTAGACTGATACTGGGATGAAGAGCAGAGAGTTTTATACGACCAAATAATACAGCCAAAGGAGACAAGATGACAGCTTGCCACTGGGTACTCAGTGTTGAGACATGGGGAGCCTTCAAAATGTAGTGGGGAGATGGGAGTAAAAGCTTCGGCCAGCAAGGATGGAGGAAAGCATTTGTTTCCAAGCAACGATCTTGCAGACGACAACTCTACACCCCAGACCCAAACAAAGTATGATTGAGGGTATGAGACCTTAGTAAGACTGGTGTAGGGTTTAAATTCTATAGTCTCTCAAGTTATTGTGATACACAGTAGTATGTCAGAGATTTGAACTGAGTTTGAGTGTAAGATATGATATTAGTTTAGTGTATTGAGAGTCAGTGAAGTGAGAGAGAATAGAGCTGGTACATTGTTTGGTAGAGTCTGCCTGGAGGTGGTTTGTCTGCTAGCCAGGTAGGCAGGTATGCGTGAGTAGAGTCCATCAATACCTGAATACACAGATATTCAACCAGTGGAGCCAGTCAGCAACTCTCCTATACTCAAAACAAACTCTCTAATTGCTAGTAAATACTACACCTGTGGACCCACTGTCTAACAGCTAGTACTAATCTGCTACTACTGTTAGACAGTGTTAGAATACTGGGCTAGGATAAGAAGCAGCGTTCATATAACTAGTACGCTCCATTCAGTTATACTAGCCTGGTGGGTGTCTATCTGATAAACCATTGAGTACAATACATCATTCTACTCCTATTATCTCCTCTCCTCAGATTACTATGGAATGCCATGTTGTGAAGCCGATACATGATATTCCATACAGCCCATTCTTAACCCTCTTTTAAATTCATCACCCAATTTTTAAATAACATTTAGAGATAACAAGGATATGTTCGCCCTTACCCAATAAACTAACTACATAATCTGCTGTATCAACCACTCATGGGACCAACTAACATGCATTCTAGCTTGTATTCCGAATCACTAGTCTAATGTGCCTAACCAGGCTTGAAATGTGTATTGAAAGTTGAAAGCAAAAGTAATAATCATTATAAATGGACCAACTGCTATGATGAACGACCCAATTATCTGCCAGATTTGGTACATACAATGTATGGGAGTATTGGAGAACTGGCAACTCATTCCTGTAGGTGGTAGAAATGGTCGGCTACTATCTGCTACTACCACATGTATACACTGCTGCCAGTTATTAACCAAGTTACTAACAGACTGAGTGCATGTATTGCATTGAGAAAACCTTCCCTCCCCAGTTTAAGTTAAGAACCATCTACTAATTTATAAAATATAGGTTAATTAAAACAGACACGCAAGGCCGAGTAATGTGAAACAGAGGCTCCGCACAGGGAGTAGATAGTTAGTTGGAACTATAAGAGAAAAAAAGAAAAATTACTTCATAGGGTTGGAATAAATTTATTCCGTTGGTAAATATTAAAATTCAATGGGTGGGAGGGTGGAAGAGATTCAACCACATAGTCATTACAGTCACAGTACTGTAGAGTGAAGTGAGTCAAGTACTGCTAGCACCTGCAGACACTGCACAAGTACCTGCTCTAAGTCTGTCAATATCAGGGGATCACATGATTGACTAAGGCTATAGAGGTTAGACCTTGACATATAAGTAATCTGCTTACCTTGCAGCCTTCACAGGAACTGACTCCATAATGGTAGCCAGAAGACTTGTCATTACACACCACGCAGGGCTTGTATACTCGCGGTGGAGGAGACGGGCTCTTAGCTGGAGGAGGGTTCAGATTAGCTGGGTTCATGTGCCCGTGGAAGTCATACTGCATGGCTCCTGGAAATATACATTTGCAGTGATTGCAGAGTGTTACAATAAAACTAATAGCTGTCATCCTGGCCTATATGCAATTGATGATAAAAATATGCATAATGCAATACTGTGGATATATCAATATGATGAAAGTAAAGTCCTTATATGCAAGTTATCCGACCCTTTGTACTTTCATATAAGATGTCATACCTTGTTAGAACAACTACACAATTTTAATCAAAATCCATGTCATAAACAACATTCTGGTAAGAATTTGATGTGTAAATAATAATAATTTCTCCCATGAAATCTATTAGGTAGGTACAGGTAGGCCTCTATGAGGAGCTACAGGAGTACGATAAAGACATCATTCATATCTAGTTAAAGCCAATGGACAGCCATAACAAGCAAGCAATTTGGTTGTAAACATCAAGTAATAGCTAAGAATGGGTTTTTCATCTCAAACTGACAGCTAAGTAGGCAATAGGATAGGCAGCAGCTATATTTCTATATCAAGCTCAAATGGATAAACAATAACACTTGCATTATTGACAAATACATAGACAAGTGATATTCAGTATTTCATGACGATGAATGAATATAAATAATATTTATAATATATACTCCAAGTCATGCTTATAATACTAAAGAACAGAGCAGATATATAGTATAGCCCAGGGATGCCCAAACTTTTTGGCGGAAAGGGACAAATTATAAAAGTGGACCGGAGCAAGGGACACTTAGTTTTGCTGCTGCATTTATTGCAGCTATCAAATGGGCAATTTAATTGTAATACAATACGACTTATTTTATAGGTTTTATAACACGCGTATATATTGATTTTGTTTCAACCAAAGTATAACAGCAATTATTATAGTATCTACTTTTGGAGTACACGAAAACAAAATAAAGGGAGAAACAGACTAGCTAACTTCGTACCGTTATTCGCTGCGAAATCACGGTGGAGCGACAGGCCGTCACAAAATTGAGCGAAAATGCCCTCTTCGCCAAATATCTAGCATGATTAATTCGCTTTCAATAAAGCTGGCTTCAGATTGGCCAGCAACGTCTTTACCGACGCCACTCAGCATTTCCGTCTGTAAATTGAAATCGAATATGATGACGTGATGTCCACTTAGGAGACGTAAAAATAATTTCCTGCGTAATTGCCACACATGCTCAAACTAGAAACTATGCTCATGAAGGAAACATCGCTAGTGTGTGTTGTTCAGTGGGAAAAAAGTTGCCACGCTGGCAAAAAGTGGCGGAAACATGTCAAAAATATTCACTAGTCTGATTCAGTCTTAAAATTAAAAGATAATATGTCAGCAAATTAAATGAAAATTGTAATGAATCTTCCATGCATGTTACATGTTTCACTTGTGAACGCAATTATTAATGGGTGATATGGAATTGTCCTTTCTCTTGTATCGTCATAAAGTCTGTGTCTCTTTTAATAGCTGCCTGGTATGTTTTTCAGCCAGTCATGCCTGATTTTTCGTTTTCAATATACATGTAGCTCAGGTGACTGAACAAACTCTCACACAAGAAAGTGCTAGCAAAGAGTATCACCAGTTTGACAGCAATTTTAGATACGTTGGGGTAGCTGTGCTTTCCACTTTATTCTGCCTTCAGTTCTTAGTCAGGCCATCAGTTTTCTGTAGGTTCCAAATTTTTGACAGAAATCTACCTCTATGTCAGCTATAAATATTTTGGGATTTCCAAATGTGAGAATCTTTTAACGTTGTGATGTATTTTTGACTGTAATTTGAGCAGTGTAAATTTTGCTAGCACTGCTCAGCCATAGAAAGACATTTTTGCATGCAAAATTTGGGAAGTGATGAAGGGACACCAAAATCCAGGCAAAGGGACACTGTGTCCCTTAGGGACACATTTGGGCATCCCTGGTATAGCCTAATGATAAGTTATTAGTTGGTTCCCAGCTCATCCTTCTAGCATCAGACTAAATAGCACACGGCTTATATGTGGATATAGGGTAGACTACTAATAATATGACATGTATATCATATATATGCATGTATGTAGGCCCACAGGCCTTCAGTAATATGCCTGTACCAGTTGGAAAACATTATTATTTCTAAGATTGAGCTCAGTCAGAAACGGAGCCATTATAAATCAACAAAAGGCTAGTAGAGAATGGTGTAGGACTGTTTAGGTTACTAAAATGACTAAATTATTTGGCAGTCTCAGAAAAACAACCATCAGAATAATTAATTTCTAGTTAGGCTGATAAACAGATTTGACCAGGGTTGGCTGTCACAGCAAATATCCCCTACATCACCAACTGGAGCAACTGGAGCAACTGGAGGAGATATTTAGCATAATACTATACCGCTAATGTAGACACACATACCTCTGTGAGCTGCGGCTGCAAATGACGAGAGAAACATGTGATTGGATTGTTCTTGTAGCTGGGATAGAGCTCCGTTTAATCCTTGAAACCCACCCGGTGGTATACCACCAGCTCCTCCACCAACTGAGTACGGAGGTAGTATGGGTTTCCTGTCACACATGGCGGCAGCGTCACCTGTCATATCCAGGTGATGAGTATAATTCATACTCCTATGAGTAGAAGTCGCAGGTATAGAATCCTCAGTCTTTATATCTGCTACTCCAACAAGTTTAATATCCGTAGTTAGTGATTGCCTCTCACCTACGCAAGCAATAATAATACAATAATTCCACTCAAAGGCAGCAGCAGCGGCAGTAATACACTGAGAAAAGGGAGGGTTGCCTAGTTCAATACAATACCGAATTGTCCTTTGGGATCCAAGTCAGCTTATAATAATAATCACGAAATGGTGCTGTTACGTGTGCGATTGATTTTCAATCAGAACGTTGGAGTGCGAATGTTCAGTGTGCTCGCTAAAGCGTAGTATATAACACAATAACATGTATTGTACGACTAGCGATTGACCTGGGTTACGTATTCAATACCAGTTGCTGCTTTCAATGTATCGACTGTTGTTGGAATGTTTAGAAAATCTACAATAATTCAGGAGCTGAGCCTGTCAACAACACCTCTGCACTGATCTGAGATTACTGATTGGCAAAACAAATTCCACAGTCAATCGATTCCTACAGTTTCCTAAAACCTGCACTGCTGAATGACAATGTTTACTAAGTGGAGACAAAGTAGATTACAGTATTATTGCTCAATAATTCTTAAGGCACTCAGAATAACAAAGATAAGAATTGGTGACTATATTCACACACAATCCTATAACCACTTGTATGTACACATATTTCCTATAAACATGTTTTGAAAGTAAAGAGGTAGTAGATACAGCTCATTGAGTAGTCCAACTGTGTGTAAGGAGAGTATGAGTAAATATTTCGCTATCTTTTATTAGATTTCTTTTAATTGTTCAGCAGGCGTTCAAAAGTTCAACATGTGATTAAGTATGAAGGAAAACAAGTGACAAGGCGATAAGCCCCTATGATATCAGCGGCCCTTAACAATAATATACTTTTATGAAGCAAGAGTCATCATGAAAATATCAGCCCTCCAGGGAATATTAGCTATCATCTATCAGTAAGGTATCACAGAATTCAAGTGATTTCATTCTAATCGACCACTACAGTACACATACTTGTTTATCACAAGTTATTATTATCAACCAGTTTAGTTGATGTTTGAGAGCAGCACTTAACAAATAGAGCAGTAAGTGCATGAGATGTCAGTGGAAGGTCATGAGATAAGGTTCCTTATTGTATATATACACAAATGTACATGTAATAAACAAATTGAATACCTAGTTACTAATGTTACATCATAGTAACCATTTAATTGTTACATCATAACTGTAAACACTCTACATAACTGATACAGTATTTAGTAGGTGTATGTGTCTATTATTTATTACTAACTTCTATCTTTTGATGATCTCATGCCAACTGTATTCATTTTAAACCTACATCATTATTATTGCACACCACACATGCAAGCCTAGAACAATTATATTCTTTTATAACACCAACTGCACTCACAAAGCTTGAAATGTAGGAGCTAATATTTCACCAATTTATTGTATTACCAGTCAACTAATGCTGAAACCAACTAGCCTACACTATCATGATTCACTATTAACATACAACAATCACAGATATTGATATCCCAAGCTTCAATTCAAATTAATAACAAAAACACAGACAACAGATTATCCATAACACTATGAAGAAGCCTCCACCTACTTCCTACAACATTGTAGCCATATACAGTATATTACATCACTCTTTGATCTGGAGGTATTGGAATAACAGAGAGACATAAAGACAGACAGACATACTGTGGGTATGGTATGTGTGGGACAGAAATAACATGTGGAAAAGTAAATAATAAGAGAGAAGGCCTATAATTATGAACCTTAGATGAATTATATGGAAAAGATATGTAACACCACTTCTGCTGTGCATGTACTTACACACTGTATGTATATGTATATGTACTTACACTGTATGTAGTATATGTATATGTACTTACACTGTATGTATATGTATGGTTATTGCCATCCAGACTGTAATAATAAGCTGTTACCCTGTACTACAGCCAGTCATGAAGACAAATGTGAATGTAAGTGTATCTAACACCACATTCACAATCAGAGATGTAGTGTGTACCAGGAATATCCAGGATATGGTTCTACCGCTAAGTCCTGGCAAGCTTATAACACCACTGTTCACCTACACAGTTCACATGGTTTCTTAGGAACCAGGACTAACCAGTTTATAAAAAATTGAAAATCACCCACAAACAATTAATCCTTGAAAATCCTGATCAACTTTTAGGGAGAACCAAAAAACTTACAAGCAGCTAAACTTATAATAGCATCACCATAACATTGCAACAGACACACTCATACTGAATCTACATTATTCTAAATAACCAGACTATTTCCAACCTATGCCAGGTAGGATAGGACAACCCTCTTGGGAAGGATTATATTATACCAGAAAAGTACAGATAAAATACCACGAGAAGGGGTCCAACAAATCAGATCTACTGTATATAGCCTCTGGTACAATGGATCGGGTAATAGAGCATATAAAGGGAGGGTTAATCCAATCACTAATCTACTTGATTTAATCTCAGCTCCTAGTTCTAATAGTAGGGTACTACTAGACTAACACCTAGCAGTAGAGAGTATAGTTAGCAGGCCCACTCCAAAAAGCTGTTACTAATATAATTATTTTCATTGTGGAACATTTTATTCCATCATGGCTGGTGGAACTACTAACTGGTAGTTGGAGGAGAACTTATTGGTAAAATGGAGAAGTTCTGCCAATAATACATAACTAAACTTTATGTAATAATATAAGGCCCTACATCTTACGTAATAATAAAAAAGTCAAAGACCTCCAAACCTATTAGATTAACTAGCGTTATAATAATTACTATACAATAGATACTGAACTAAACATTTCTATCAGGTGACTCATAATGACTAAGATATCAAATATGTAAGTAATAATAGTTCAAAGTAAAATTAGAAAAAATTACAACTGCAATATTAGAAATGAAAAACACAAATAATAAACAGGAGAATAAAATTTAGGTTACAGGTACAGTGTATAATATGCATTACATATTATATTTAGAATCTAACAGAATCGGAGAGCCTATATGCCTTTCATAAGGAGTGGGAGTGTAAAAATATAAACCAGGCCAGACCTTTTACAAGATCCTAACTACCCCAGACAAAGCTGGTGACCTTTCACTAGAAATAGTACCAGTAGAATATTTACCTTGATCAAAAAGTCTGTCAGAAATATCCAGTGAACTGAATTTGTTCATGTACTGTATAATTACTTGCCTCTGTTCAACACATGTGCATACATACCATCAATTATCAGTACAATGAGCATAGGGTTTGATGACGCTAATGCTGAAAGTAAACTAACCCAGCCCACTTTACATATTATTATAATACTGGTTAGTATAGCAGGCACGCAGGCAGGCATATCAGTACCTATTCTATTCATCAATCACCCCGAACATCATATGAAATGGAATAAACTAGTAACTATGGCAACTGCTTATCTCAAATGTGTACCTTTTGTACCAGGTAGTTGAGAGGTAGTTGAGAGTGAGAGATGGGTAAATGCCATAAATTATATAATTCAGGAGATTATATTAATATTCTAGTAGATGTAGTCTAGCGGCACTATGTACATGTAATATATTGTATGTGAACATTAGTTACACAAGACCAAGTGAAAGCAACAGGAACCTAGTACATGTAACAACATCTCCGAACAGCCCTGCTTAACAGAGTAAATGTGGTTCAACCTATTGAGGGAGAGTCTATAGACCAATACTTCTGTAAGACAACGGTAGGCCTACCAACCTTGTCCACCCCTTTGATGGTAAGTGTCATGGAATTGGAACAATGTAGCAACCAAATTACCTTGACCTAGAACTAGGCCCTGAGCGGTAACCGATGGTGAGGCTGACGTTGCTACCAACAATATCTGGGAAGTCTTTAGTGGTAATAGTGAAAAAGGTTGGACGTCCTACACATGGCACTCTATGCGCCAATGTTGAAAGAACAGTAGTTATCCCCTCTTTCTCATACGCAAAATGTCTCCTAATCTCATTGTGGAACTCATGATTCAACAGCAATGAGGGTAAACTAAAACTGTTCAACACATGATAATGTGTGCCACAAGTTGGTGAGGCAATCTGGGGTTGTCTCACCTCCAACTAGAAGTAGACAACTTCAAAGACAAATGTAGACCAATATTATAAAATTTGGGAATAGGAGAGCATATTGGTTTTATGCCAATAACTAAAATGGAGTGATATGGATGAACAATGACAACGCAAACTTGATATGTTCCACTATATATAGTGGACTGCCAACTGCTGAATCCAAAATGAATTTGCAGGAAAGCTTCCGATTTGTGGTACATTTCAGTGGAACTGGAGAGTCAAAGATCAAGTCTGAACAACATGCTAATATAGACAGGCCTACATGTAACTATTACAGACCAGTGTGTGAAAGCTGAGAGAAGTGTCCAGTGGGAAATTCCACACACACATTGGCCAGTATATATAAAAATAGCTTACCTTGCTACCAAAGCTTATAAAATATCTTTCACGTCTAATTATCACCGAGCAAATGCAGTTTTAAAGTATACACCAACACTACTGATAATATAATGTAACTGCACTGACCTTATGCCAGATCTAAGGCCTAATATAATAAGCTACACAGTATACTGGAGATTAAAGCAACTAGACATGTAGCAAAGCATATGCTGGCTGATATATTGACCTGGATGCTATTTCATACACGATGAGCATGGTGTTTAATTAGTGAAGGTCTTTCAAAGTTCATTGCTATGCTGCTTCGCATCATCCAAATATACTACGTCGGTACTAAGCTAATTACATTATTATTAAAAACCTTGATTGATTAATCATTGAATAATTAAATTAAATTAGTACATAAATTATATTTGTGATGGAAAGCCAAGAGTGGAGCTGGAAGAGAAGAGCTGTGTCATCCACATGACAGACTGAGTGACTAACAGACTGACTGAGTGACTGACCAACAAACTGAGTGGCTGACTGAATGAGTGCTGTCTAACTAAAGTATTACAGCGAATGAGTTGTCACCATCATGGCCCTTCAATATCACATGTAGACGGAGGTCTGTCTGTGGTGAATAATCATTAAAGAGGGGGCTGCAATTCTACAATTCATAGACATGGATGATTAACAACTCTGTTGTCGTGTCATGTGATGGGCTAATATATGGATAACTGTGCGAGGTGTGCTTTACCTAAAAGTACCTATGTACTTCTAGACAGAATATGCTAAAAGGTTCGAGTATGCATATCATCCAGGGTCTCTGAGAAGGGCTTGCAACAGCTGCCACTTACAAATTAATAACGTTGGCATTTCTACAGTATGATTGCTGATTTAGCTAACCGATAGTGAGTTATCCTCTCATAGTCCATTGGTCTACTGCAACTGTAGACCTGTTGTTCATCTACTCTTCACTCATTAGTATGGAATATATCTAAATTTACAGAATCTGAGCACAACAGAGATAGCTATCAGGGGTGGATCCTACACTAGGCCTAAGTAGTGAACTAGAGACTGAGAAACTGGTCTTACAATGTCTCCCTAAAATATGGTTAACACGGGTGGACCAATAATTACATGACGCCCGCGAAGTCAAACACATGAGGACCCGAGTCTAGACCAAAGATGTACACTTCAATAATAAGTACAATTATCCACTTGGACAAGGAAATAGTGAATATTGATGTCTTTCTAACAAATTAGCTCAGGACCTGAGAAGTGCAGAGAAATGATATAAATCATAAGCACAACCTTGGAGAATACAATGAGAGGCTTGATAGGGAGGGAGCGGTTAGAGCTGACATACAGTTGGTGTGATGTTTGCCATAATATATTACAATCAATCAAATTTCATCAGTGTGTACCTACAGTATCTGTAGATACTAATCAACTAGCCCTACTTTAAATATAAAATATGAAAAAGTAACAGGTTCAGACATAATCTAAATTAATGAGACAACAAACAGTAGCGCAATTTAATAGACAAAGAATAGCTAATCTGCATTATGGTAGCTCTATAAACCGTAACCATAGAACTCTGCACTCTAAGTAAATGCACCCACTGGGCTACCAGATATTGTGTGGCAGAGATAAATGTTGCCTACCCAGTTTAACAGTGTTAGAAGCAGGTAATGACAGCAATTTTCATCATTGGCTCAACCAACCCAACTTGCTCAGCTGACAAGAACACCGACTGGTGAAGTATAGATATCTAATAGTAATCACTAACAGTACTGCAGTTAGTCGTAGCATTTACAACAGTTGTACCGTATATAGAGAAACAGACTTACTCATGATTGGTTGATCTGTGTGGTAGGACTATGATATAGGCGGAGCAGGTAAAAGATTGAGCATACAACTTGGCTGTCCAAAAGTCACAACTCCCTCGATACACCTAAAATAATGTACAGAACTAAGATATACAATTAGCTAGCTACAGACAAGGACTTTTACAAATGGGTACTTGGTCCATAAGGAGGAACAGATTTCTATAAGAAAATCAAACAACAGCGAAACACCAAGTCTAGAGTAAAATATCTCAACGTAACACAGTTAGTATAAACTAGGAACAGCTTTCTTGGACAGAGAGGACAACTTCAAAACAAGGACCATTGACTGGCACTAACTGATATCTTAGAAGAAGGGTGATGCTAATTACTAGTAAATGTTGCTCGATTGCAAATCCATAGACTATTGTGACAGGCCATAAAGAAACAGCAATCAGTTTGTGAATTAATTTTTTAAGTATTGGACAGCATGATATCTCACTCAGCTGCTAATGATAATATAATGGGGCCTGTGAAATAATCTAATACTGCAGTAGGCCTACCAGTCTGTTATGACACAGTGTATTAGGAAAAATATATTCCTGATTATATCTCTTCACCACAACAATACAAGTATAAAGGTTCTATCAGTCAAGCAGTAGCCCATAATTATGTGATGCAGGTCAATGTATGTCACGCCTAGTAGTTTGCAGAATATAGAATCGACAAATAGGCCTACATACTGTGATGTTGCTGGAACAGATAATTGCCAAAAATAATCAAATCAGAAGCAATAATACAAATGTACAATAAAAATTTGCAACTATCCGTAGGGACTATAGGAAAAACCATCAACATGGATTCGGCACATGACTTCCATGCGAGACCGAATTGTGTGCTGCCATCTATGACATAGGCTAGTGAAAGCATCAGGCCATCATATTGCAGTCCACGCAGTAGTACTTGACTTTACTATGACCTTCGACAAGGTGTCACATTCTCCCTTGACTAAGAAGCTGAAGACCATAACTGACGACAATTCCTACCTGATACGATGTAGAAGTTATTTTCTCACAAACAGATCACGGTGTGTGGTTGTAGATCGGGAAAGATCAGAATCACTCCCCGTTCCCTAAGAATCAGTTCTTTGACCGGTTTTGTTCTTAGTGTTCATAAATAGCCTTCCTAACTGCGTCAATTGCTTGGTGGGCTTGTTTGATGACGACACCCTGGTCTACCAAACTATGCATAACCAACCTGACACTGGAAGATTTAAATATAACTACAACTCTCTAGGAGGCTGGGCCAAGTACTGGGAGATGAGAGTCGACATCACCAAGAGTAAAATCATTAGCTTCAACACAAAGGAAGTTGTACTCCACTATACACACTAAATGGAACTGTTCCGTACTGGACCACACTAACAATACTCTGTACACATGTATGACACTTCTAGAGAACCTGAGATTCGATGCTGACGACCAAGTAATCATCCCTAGCAGCGGTAATGCTGAAATCCGTGGCCAAAACTAAATGCACACTGTTACAATAATTGAGGCACTCGGCTTACGCCGCTGGTGGTCAAGGGTGTCCTACCTCATTAGATGTAAATTATTATTATATTAGGCCTATGTTATTGTACTTATAATAAATATTATCTAAATAAATAACAATCAACAATATGAATATATAATTATTATAAATATTATATTTTATAATAATGTAATTATTATTATATTATTTATTATAATTATTCAATTTTTATTTTAATATTTACATTAAATTATTTTATATAATATTAATATAAAATAAATATATATATTATTTATATAAATAATAAATATATAAGCCTAGATATTTATATTATTATAATTACGCAGAATCAAAATTTAAAAAGAACAATTTTTAATAAATGATTACCCACACCAGCTGCGTTTTCAGTAGAAGAATTTAATAAAGTGCAAAATGTAAACTGAAAATAATAATTAGGCCTACCTCAAAATCTACACACTTTTCTTGCAACAATATCAAAGTTTGATAACTATCCGAAAATGCTCTCTTTCCGTGAGAGTTTTCGCGAGTCAAACTACTTTTTATGTTCTCTCGTTATGCGGCACGCAGTTGGTCAACTTATCTCTTAATGGCCAATGACCGGCTATTATACATGGTCTTGAGAGAAGTGGTTGCGTATAAAGGCACTTCTATGCGAGCAGCTACCTTTGGACCAGGACGTCACTCTGAAGTAATATGCCGGGGCTCATTGTTAAAACCGAGGAAACAAGTTGATCCTAGGTTATATCTGGCAAAAGGGGAGCGCCATTTCTCGGTTTCTATTAGTTCATTTGATATTCTCTTTCATTTGCCTGAATTTGAATGGAAATGAATGGATAATGGCCCGCACATCATAGTCATGGATATGTAGGCAGTGTACATGCAATGAAAAATTACAAATTCGATCGTCCAGGTTTACCGATCCCAATTGGACAGTTAGCTAAGTTTCTTCTTGGTTGGACTGCTATAGGTTATTGTTTCTATACTATCAAATGGGCTCCAGCGGTGAAGAAAAGAACTGAAGAAGCCGGTTACAACTGGGATGAGTTGAGTTCTGGTTAGTATTGCCACTCTCTTACTTCTTCTAGCTTCTTCTTTTTCTTTAGGTTTAGTGCGCACAAAAGACTAGAGCTTATAGCATGATGTGTCCTTTGATATCGCTTTTCTTTGATCATCAGACGCTTTAGCAGAAATCAGCGGCTCTGAAGCAATGTCATGTGGGGTCTTTTTACTAAAAATTTGAAAAGAAGTATCATATGGATCAACATTTCTCAACCAAACAGGTGACGCCAAGGCATCCTGTTCTAGAGTGGTTCCATACAAGAGCTATAAAAATAAGGGAGATGGTGAAAAAAGCACATTGACATAGGCCGTAATATAATTTCACGTAGTCTGTTGCATCACTTCCAGTGTAGTGTGTAGTCAGTTTCTGTATTTAGGAGCAACACTTTGTTGCGAGTAGCAGTTTTAGTCACTCTCATTAACAGTGGGAGCACCAACAGTGACTTTTTTGTGTAAACTGTCTACCAATACTACTTGAACCAAAAACTTACTGTATCAACACCCATTTAGCTGCCAAGGTGCCATATTTTAATATTCAATTATATTAGGTTTAATATAGGGCTATCAATAATTTTAGCTCAGAAGTACACTCAGTTTATGGGTAGAGATCTGTCCAAGATTGAGTATAAGAAATATACGGTGTACGTTGGCAACCAACCAAAAGAAGATAGTGCTGGTGGCAGAGAAACTGAGACGAATCCTGAATCAGAAACAGAAGGTGTAAAGAAGTCCAACACTGCAGATTCATATGGATCTGTCAGTCTTGAAACTTCACGGAAAAGCAAATAGGAAACAACAAGTTCATCTAACACCAAGAGACTAGGTTTACTGGTGAGTTTCTAATGCTTGATTTTCATCAAATGTAACTGCTGTGTGTTTAGTGACAACTAGTGACTTTGGTAGCTATTTTATCTCTCAGTTTGCTGATTGTATGCTAGACACGCTGTCAGTTTTAACCAAACAGGTTACTATAGCAACACAGCTTGGCCATTCTTTCCAAATGATAGTGTGCCTAGCACATTAGCTAGGCTCTTCGGCAATAAACAGAGGTTACAGTAGTAAAATGGAAAAATGTACCACAGTTAATAAACAGGTAGGTACTACATAGTACTACATGATCACTTTCATTTCTCTAGTTTAGCTATGAATTGTTACAGTAGGCCTACACATCAAAATAATCTTTTCATTTTCTCTTATAGACAAGAGAGCCATCTGGGCTGTTTCTGGAGATTCTTGTGTGAACTGTTTGACTGGTTTATTGGAAACTGTAGACTGTAGTAGTCCTGTAGATGGGATAGGCAGCACTGATCATGGAACTTTGGACTTGCCAATCTATGGTTATAATTTCAAGTACTTACCTATAAAATTCCAAGTTTTTATATACCAATTTAGGTAATTGTTTTTAATGTATTGGCTGCTTTATATTTGTGTGCTTCCAGACTATTTTTCTAGTTTATAATAATAATGTTTGATCTGACAGAAACTTGCCATCCTTGTATTCATTGTACAAGTAAAATAGACTCAGTAGAACTATGAACTAATTTATAATCACTGGCTAATTTTGCAAAGGACCACTTCACTTATAATCACTAGCTTATGAGTGCATGTTGTAGAAGCTCATAGAATATAGTGTGGAAAAACATCATTCACAAAAAATATCAATTCAACTTGTACATTTTGCAAGACTCTCAGATAGGTCTGGCTGGAATTGGTGGTAGGTGTCTGGTGATATGATTAAGGGTTGCACTTCATCTACCTGCCGCAGTAGTCATGGTAAGTGTGTGAGTTGAGTTCAAAGTTTCCTGCCTTCTGCTATTTCAGCACATCTCCAAGGTAGGTAGTGTAGAGCAGAGGTATTACTCCCCAAATATCAAACGTAGTTCTTATACCAGGGGAATCGGAATAGGGAAACAGGTACAAGACAACAAATAGTCAGCAGCTGTATAGAAATGTTGAAATGTGTAAAAACTTTACTATAACAATGAAGGGTCAACTCACATTCATACACTTAAATATGTGTAAATGAATACAATATAATATTATTAAGCTGTTGATTTCAATAGATGTGTATAACTTTCAGGTATAAGCACAAGCAGGCAATGTTTTAAACAGATCAGCACTTTTTTCTGGTTTGAGAGTAGGAAAGGTCTCCTCACTGTGTGGGTTCTAGCAGGGCTAAGTAGTACAGGCCGTATGTGTTTTCTAATATCACCAAAAATCTTTACTAGAATCAAAGCTTGTGCTCTTCTATAAAAGTCCTGCGCTCTAACCACTAAACAACAGTGCTTCAGAGCATTATTATGAGTTGTGACATAACTAAAGAACAATACTATCCACTACTGCATAACAGTATTGGTCGAAGTTGGCTCCTCTTTCCTCGACTCATTAAGAGAAGACAACTCGGAAAAGAATGGCTCTGTTACTCTATGTACATGTACATGCAGATCTTGTATTACCTTACAAAGCAATTTATTGTATATTCTAGTAGTTAAAAGACGTCTGCCCCATGTTAATGTTGTAGGGAAAGCATAATACGGTAGATTATGTTATAATGCTGTAGATGTTACAAGAAGACCCAGTGCACTCTGTTCATACTCTAGTTATCCTCAGGTACCCATAATAAAGCCCCCCTTGTTACTGTTGGTAAGTCCCAGCGGTTATAATTATGGTGAGTTTAGTCAGCTAACGCTAGTCCAGGTGCTTCCTCTGCATTCCTATTCCAGGTAGGTCTGTGAGTACAAATTGAGTCCTTATATCGGCATGTCACAGGTACATGTAAGTAGAGCATAATGATCATTGTGTTAAATACTAAATTGAACTGACTACTCACAAACTGTGTAGGCGGACATTTACACGTAGGTGTACATTCACACGTAGGTGTACATTCACACGTAGGTGTACATTCACACGTAGGTGTACATTCACACGTAGGTGTACATTCACACGTCGGCGACAATGAGCCAATCAATGCAAAACATCGATGGGCATGGTTGATGCAGTCTGAGTAATCAGAGATGAGAGTGAAACAAATGGTTGCAAAGAAACTCGGCACATGAGAAAGTACAGCACTACATGGTGAGCAAAAGGGTTCAGTGTGAGACTAATCTTTACTTGGTATGTCACTGATTACATGTAAAAATGATATTACATGTATTACCTAAAATAATATACATGTGATGTTTGACTGTTTACCAGACAACTTCTGGCACTCAATGCGACATCAGACATAACTCCCAAACATAACATACCTGGTGTACAATGGTAGATAACTCCTAACTCTAAGCACTATTTGACATTTGTTTTATGATTATATTGTCGTGATTTTCAAGTCGAGTAGAGAATTTTTTGTAAAAACTTTCTTCTAGTGAAATTCATTATCAAATGGCGTGTAGATTAGGGTGTGAAACATTATGGGGTTGTAGCTTTCTAGTCAGAATTGAAAAGGATGTCTCCTGGAGAATCAGACCTGCCAATAAAAACTCTTAACCATCATCTTTCTACTGTACACTGAAATCATTTCTAGAAACTCTACCCTTCGAAACCTGACGAGTGGGAGAAATTTACATGTGCATCTCTTTCTGAAAAGCGCTGTATTTGACCCACTATATACGTAGAACATTGTGGCTTGGCATAATATGTATTCATGTTATTTTGTTGAGCTCTTTGATTCTTATTATTCTACTGGTGCTACAGTACAAACAATAACGTCCACCATAAAGATGATTTTATTTTATTAACAACTTTTCAAATTTAATTTTATAAAAAGTGAAAAAAATAACAGAATTTTATTTATATGCGTGCACATGGCCTACCCACTTGTCTAACTCGGGCAAGGAAATTGAGTATATTTTTAACATGCACTGTACAGGTATCTGGCAAAAGAAACTAACTGAATTGTAAATCTGAGTATAAATATATTATGTTAGAATAGTGATTGCTACCAGCTATAGACTGAATAAAATCTATCCATATAACTACTTTCTTTTTGCAAAAACTGGTTTACAATAAACATATCTTTAAACTATTAACCGCAATAAAATATTTACTATAGAATGAATATTCTAGCATTATTTAAAAACTTCGTAAGCAACTGTCAATTAAATGGATGAGAATAGAACATAACTAGCTGCTGTACTACTGACATGTGGAGACCACTGCCCCTAGTAACTATACTAAATTATCAACTACTGTATGTTCAGACTTTTCACCATGTGGGGCAGTAATTTACACTAAGATTTACATGTAATTCTGTGGATTGCTTTCCTCGATATCAAAATCTTTCCTTAGCCTTTGGGTCCGTCATTTCTGGGAGCTTGTGGAGCGGGTCCTCCACTACAGCCTGCACAGTACCCTGGAGGACCTACAAATAACATATGGTACATGTAGCTAGATTCCCACAGAGCAAAATCACATGAATTGAATTCCAACTGTAAACCTCAAAGTTATGTGAGAGTATGTTGAACATAATAATGATGTTTTTCTATGCAAGAAATTTATGTTGAAAATGGTTTCAACTTTTTTGCCAAGCCAACTAATGCATCTAATGACATGACAGCAGACTGATGATTGAATACTCAGTGTCCCATGACTTCCATCGCTAAAGATATTATTACTACAGAAATACTGAGACACAAACCTTGCAATCCTCGCATTCCGATTGGCCCTTGTTCACCAGTCATACCACGTGGACCGAGGTCACCCTGTGGACCAGGCAGACCGATACCAGGTGGCCCCTGAGCTCCTTGGGGTCCTGGTGGACCTACTGGACCATCCTTGCCAACACCTTCAGCTCCTTGTGGTCCTCTCTCTCCTGGATCTCCCTTAAGACCAGGTTTACCTTGTGGGCCAGGAACTCCAGGCATGCCCATGAATCCCATCTCACCAGGTAGTCCTCTATCACCCTTCTCACCTGGGAGTAACAAGTAAATACATATATTAAACAAACCTTGGAATTTTTCCCTCTAACAGCATGTGCAATGATATGCAAACATGTAGTGCTGGAAATCATGTACACTAATATTAGACACTGCAAATTAAATTCTGTTCAAAATATAAATTGTCTTCTCTATGCTGAAATGTAACACAAGAGAAAATAACTTCTAAATAGTAACAGTATCATTACTTTTAATTCTATATCAGGGTCATTGATCAGTAGTTTTGCACAATTGTGGTTTATTATGTTCTTTGCCCTCTTAAAGTTACCATGACTTCAAATTAAAACTTGAAATTTATACAAACCAGTTGATCCTTGTGGTCCGGGCTCTCCTGGGGCTCCTGGATATCCGGCACCAGGTGGTCCCTGTGGTCCCTGTAACCTAGCGGTTAGATCTTCAATTTGCTCTACAAAACAACAAAACGAGTTGCATAACTATGTAAATATCAAATATTATTATAAAATGTTTAAAAATATGGCTGTCTACATTATTTGAATGGCAATCTTTGGTCTCATTTTACTTCAGTCTGGAGCCAATTAGAACTGAAACAGATATTGGATAAACCTTTCCTTGAATCTGCTATGAATGGATATGAGTGAGTATTCAGTGAACACTGGGACCACCATAAAGGTCTGAGTTGATGAATAGATATGAGGTGAGTGTATATGAGTAATCAATAAGATGTGACTGTAGTGAACAGAGCATTGGGCTGAGCATTAGGCTGCAGGTAAATGTGTAAAGAAAAGGGCCAGAGGTGAGTGGGTGCAGGCTAGTCAACCAGGTGTTACTTTATACTGTATTACAGTATGTATACATGTGCATGTGCGTGTGTTATATGGGGGCACACTGTGATACAATGTACGATGATATACCTCTAAATCTCCCAGTACATTCTAATTATTCTATCAAACTACATGTCGTACGGAGCACACTAATATTCTATAAGATTCAGACACATTACACATATAATTTTTCTATATAGCAATGTATTTATTGAAAAAAAATTCCTTGCTAAAAGAAATATATATATTATACACATTTTTTTAAGCAAGGATTTTTTTGGTAATAAATGCATCACTATATAAAAAACGGCCAAACCCCCTAACAACATACACATATATTTGTGAAACCAGTCTGAAGCATGTCTATTTTCAATTTTTACTACTATTGCAAGAACAATCATACTATTTTGTACTCTCTTCATTAGCAGAAGTGGCCCCCCTCCCACCATCCATTAATTTTGTGCTAAAAACCTAAATATAACAGTCACTAGATATAAACAGACACCTGATATTGCCTAGTAACATATTTTAACCAATGTTACAATTGAACTTATAATAGGCTGATGGGTTGTTACTCTGCGTTATCATAACAATTAGTAATTAACTAAACAATAATTACAAGACAGACACTTCAGTCTGAGATAATGAAGTATCCAGTTACTAATTAATTGAAAAACAAACAAGTTAAACTATGTAACAATAAAATTGGAAAGATATAACAATATTTACCTCTCAAAACCTTTGCACAAATAGATCTGACTTCATTGACAGAAACAGCCTCGCCCTGAAATTACAATCATTTATGTAGTAAACAGAAACACAAACAAATAGTTTGTGTTAAAACAATAATGATGGGCAACATTTGATGGACAGACTGCAGTGTACAGACAAATATTAAAATACGAGTTAATTAAGCTCACTAATTAGTAAAATTATTAATAAAAGGTTTGTTTAACTTAAGATAACATTTATTTAACTTGTACTCAATGGAACACCGACTGAGCAAGTTGAATGTAATAATGCATGTATGCTGCTGCTCCTAGAGTGAGTCTGAGAAGTTTTCCAGGTTTAAAGCATTAAATTTGGATTTGTCTTTTCATACAAGTAACAATGTTGTTTCTGCAGGGCCAATAATAGTAATTGGAACAATTTGACAGAAGACTTTGATAGATAGCCATGATTCCAAGCCCTCGAAGGTGATATGTATTGGGTAGCCATTGTCCTAAGAACCATAATTATCCCACACAATCCCAACTGTTGAGAGCGCCTAGAACGCTGGCTATGCTTTAGGATTAAAAAAGAGCGTATACATCTAGAAGATGAATTTGGGACATGGACCACCTACTGGCCATCAGAATTGAACAGTGTGATGTCATGGAGGTAGAGAATTTACACTCATTGATTGACCTAATTCTACCTGTTACTCTCAAAAGTTAGTCTGTCTAATAATTAAAGTTTATAGTACTTCACTTGAGTCCAACAAAAACCTGTGACAGCTTTTAGAAAATAAAGAGTATAAAAGTTGGATAAACGTCAATGTCTTTAAAAGAAGAAGATGAGGTCTGAAGACAATCAAAATAACTGCCTAATGACAAACAGCTCACTACATATTTGACACACATTTCTACTTAGCCTATATACATGCAATTCAGGTGGTTGAATTAGAACTTTGTGACTTAATGGATATGACCTTGAGTTACATGTAAATATTTTCACACATACACTGCATGTGCACTTTACAAGTATCAAATACTAGCAAGTACCTGCAAGTACTAGCTGTAACCCCTGCCTATATTTTATATGGCTATATACATATAGTCATGATATAGTATGCACACTTCAAAACTTACACCCTGTACTATTCCACTAATTTTTTTGTCAAGACATTCCAAATGTTCATTGCACTGGTCATCTTATAAAAAATGTAGGGTTAAAATAATAAAATTCTAACTTGGCTAATAACAGTAGAAATCATGCAAGGTTTCATGCAGGGGTAAAAGTTAAAATTATACCTTTGACTGTAAAGTGAGAGACAAGAATAATAACTTTAGCCAAACTTTGCTTTCAACATAAAAATTTGCTAATAAAATAATATTAGTTAGTTCTAAACATGAGCCTACATAACAATACAATCATGTAATGTAATACAATCATGTAATGTAATACAATCATGTAATACACTCATATAATACAACCATGTAATACAATCATATAATACAACCATGTAATACAATCATATAATACAACCATGTAATACAATCATATAATACAACCATGTAATACAATCATATAATACAACCATGTAATACAATCATGCACATGACGTAACACATGTAGTTAAAAATTTTGTTCATACTAATAATTAAGTTGCTTAAAATTTTCTAAACAAGAAAATTGAGAAGACCATAGAACTTTTACTATTTCCACTATCTGGTGATATGACTTTACGATGTATATTTCACTAATACCAATTAAACCATGTCCGATTCTACAACTAAACGCAACATGCATTTAATTGTAGAGTCGGACTTTGAAAACTTTGAAAGAAGAACAGAAATGATGATAAAACAATAGCATTGTTTTGTTGGAGGAAATAATATGTTTATATGAATGAGAACTGAATGGAGAAGTAATATAATATTACAGCTGCAGAGCTCAATGACTATATATACTGGAATGTTAGAATGACTTTGGATCAATAAAGTGGTACTCTGACACCTCTACTTACAACTTCACGCTCAATGATATTCTATTGTAATATGGCATGTTATGCAGGTGACACCTTAAGGTCTGTGCCTGACTACTCGCCTCGCAGAAGACAGCATTTATGATTAACAGACAGACAGGCAGACAAATTAAAAAGTATTCAATTCTGTGAGGCCTATGTGCAAGTCTACATCAAGCAAAAGTACAGATTGATACAATACTTGCTAGTTACTAATATAACAATATAAAAGAAAGTGCAGCTGCCCAACTTAAGAAATGCAGTAAATACAACTTAGGACGCTATTGGTATTAAGCAGTTCATGAATTATAAATTATAATATTGCGCAACATAATCAAGTTGCAGATGTAGCATTAATTGAAGATCCAAAATGTTAACTTTCGAAATTCAAAAACTAAAATTAGAATTTTAGAAACTATTTTTTTACATAATGCAATTAAACCTTTTCTTATGGACCAGGATTGAATTTCAAAACAATTTCCTAACTGCATAAAGTGTAGTGCAAAACAGCATGAATTTTTCAGGGTGTACATTGTACATAATATTAAAGAAATTACACAACAACAAATAATAATAATTGACTCAGTTAATAGCCTGAATTATAAGCCTCAAATCTCATTGTGTTTGTGTACATAACTAATACTAACAGGTGAAGTACATAACATATATACAAATATCAAAATGTTTAGTTATGGACACAGTAGTGTCATTGAAAACACTGCAGGAACAAAGTCGGGATTTCCAAGATGATGGAGTAGGTTATTTGTTATGTTATGCATCGTTTCAGAGGTTAGACTCATATACATGTACATGTAGAGTAACTTACTGGTAGTCCAGGCAACCCTGGAGGTCCAGCTTGTCCGGGGAATCCTCTTTGTCCTGGTGGTCCTGTAGGTCCGGGCATTCCATTGACTCCTGAAGCACCAGTTGGTCCAGGCATACCTCTCATACCAGAGGGTCCTCTCTCTCCATTCTGTATGTAGAGATTCGTGTATATATTATACAAACGCATTACTACTACAACCATGTACCAAACCATGTATATTGTAGAAACACTACATACATGTATATGTAAGCGGAGTACAGGAAGTGATAAAACAGGAAGGAATTGCTTACCATTCCGGTTGGTCCTCTTGGTCCTGTAGGTCCCTGTGGTCCCATTGGTCCTTCAATCAGCTGTCCACCTTCTGTCAGCTGTTAGAATAGACACGTATATCCAGATTATACATTGTACGGGTAGAAGCTACATGCACATAAACATCTACATCTATATGTAAATAATTTCGTGACATTGATGTGAGAAAAGCTACAATAATTTAGGGAAAGAGACTTCATATACATGTACATGTATGTTCAACATGTGAGAGGCGCGATATAAATATGTATAATAGCAACACTGGTAGCGTACGAGAGAATGTAATACAGAAGGGAAGTAAGTAGAAAACAAGTGTGTCACATACCATGTGGTAGGTTACCAATAACACTATAGTACATGCAACTGTGTGAATTGTCATCACAACATATTGAGATACAAACAAGTGATAGTCTACATGCATATAAGACAGTGTACTTACGATAGCTGGGGGTCCGGGTGGGCCGGGTGGTCCCTACACAAAATAGAAATAGATTATAATTAGTCATACATACAGTGTACTCGAAAGATGTTGCGATTGTACATTATATTATATTATATAATATAATATTAATGATATTATATTATGTCACTAACATCATATTATTATATACATAATATGACAATACACGAAGTAATTAGATGGCTGTACTGGATGAACAAAGCAGGCATATGCATATATTTACCTGTGGACCAGTAGCACCCTCTTCTCCTCTGGGTCCCTGTAAACCAGGAGCTCCAGGCATTCCCATTGGTCCGTTGGTACCGTCTTTACCTGGTGGTCCAACCATACCTGGGTTACCAGCGACTCCCTGCTCTCCCTATAAGCACATATAGATACATGTCATATGTGAACTTCTTACTCTAACGACTTGTTGTATATTTTGATTGTATATCGTCTAAATTGTATACAAGGGAGACAACTACACTAAACCTTATTCACTGCAGGCTATATGAGATATAAAGAAGGAATACCTACATTATATCCCGCTCCAAGTTTTTAATTTAAAACTGATTGGCTAGCCAATAAGTAATTCACAGATATAGACCTGATCCCATCTATTATAGCTTAGCTATATATAGAGTATAGAGTATAGATGATAGAGTTTAGCCTATAGATTATAGACTATAGAGTATAGACTATAGATGATAGAGTATAGATTACTTACTCTGTCTCCCTCTAGACCTGGGATACCTGGAGTACCGGGTGGTCCAACACGCCCCTACAATACAACCATATGATTGAAGAACGAATACACCATGCAATACGATACACAAATTACTCATCATACCATACTACACACAGGTACAATTTCCATTTTATTTGGCAAATAGGACTTACAGTTCTACCAGGCAGTCCGCGATCACCGGTGTCTCCGTTGTCTCCTTTTTCTCCCTAAAATATAACCAACAAATGTAGACACATAGTATATTACAGCTACATTACTATATTATACTACTACATAATGACAATCAAGTACAGTATTATGTTTGTTGACAAAGAGCAGCGGAAAGAGGGGAGGCAACTGAAGATTCTCTTTATCAAGCTAGAGGGAGATAATAATCTCTATGAGTACACAATGCAGTCCAACAGGTAAAACATACAATTAGTGAAGGTGTGAGTACATCATTGTTCCTACAGCTCATGAATATCCTAAATGTTATCTTTATTAGTTTCTCTGTGAATTAAGTGACCACATATCTACTCTTCCCTTTGATTCTCAACACATTGCAGTAATTATAACACAGTGTATATGTATCACTATCAATACAACTATATGTATACATAAATCTGGGGGCCTTTGTACCTGTACAACCAAAAGAATACAAATGGTATTCAATCAAATTGTTTTCCTTTTTCATTTGTTTACAAATACAAATTAAACAAGTGATTGGGACATTACCAACCTACTAAACTAATAAATTCAAAATAATACAAAATAACAGAAAACTAGGAGCTAAGTTTTGTGCAGAAGCACATGTTGGCATGATAGTGACGTTGTGATGACCTTAAGAACTTTGACCCCATCTATGTAAGAAGGAATGCACCTACAACAGTACCCATACGCAAACATACAACTGTTCTCTATGCATCGCAGCTGTTCATTACCTGAGGTCCCTGAAGTCCGGTCTCTCCGCGAGGTCCTTGGAACCCAGGCATGCCCTAAAATGATATAAATTAATTAATAAAAGTAATGCTACTAAAAATGGTATAGCAACTTGTCTTCAAATTAATACGATTTAATCATTCTAAAATTACTACACAATAACCTTCACATTCACATGCACTGTAGCCCCGTATACATGCATAGATCTAGATATGTTATATGTGATAGGCAGTAACTAAGTGTGAATTCTGTAATGATTTCCAGACCGTCAGACGGTATTTTGAGATGTGACAAAGTCTCTGAAAGTTTCTGATGCCATGTGCTAATAAAGAGTTTACACTGTATGTTATGTCATTCGAGTGGCCATATTCTACAGCCTATGCTCATAAGCCGGTACTGACAGTAAGTACACACATGTATTTTACATACATTGTATACGTAGATGATCCAAAGGTAGACAATAGTGTAACAGTAATACATGCAGTGTTGGCCCAAGACCCTAATCAGTAATGCTGAAGCATAGCAATTCCAATAGTATCATCTTTCACAGCAGGCAATGATAAAAATGAAAAAAATATCTAATAAGACATCTAGAAAAGGGCCAGAATTTAATATAGAGTATAGAAGAACGGGAATTTGTCTATTTGATAGCCTATACAGTATCTAGCATATTTTACGATATGAGTGGACCATAAATTTCATCAGCTTGTACTCGTTTTCTACTGTGATGCTATGATGTTCAGCGACTGATGAAAGATAGTTTACATAATGTACTCAATAACTAAACATGTGTGAAAGGCTCAGTGATAAGATGCAGGAATAAGGTATGGAGTATGCAAACATGTAATCTTATATGTGAGAGTACAAAAACGAAATATTTATCATGAAATGAATGTTTTTGAGACAAATATTAGCAAAGAAGCCAAAAATTTCTTAGAGCTTTGAATGCTGATAATATATCAAAACTGTACCAACGTTTCTGATTGAGAGGACAATGAACAATTAATAAGATTGTATGCAATTTCCAAACTACAGTTGACAATACGATGCAGGTGCTCTAGACTATGATTCTGGCCATTATTTTATAGAAACAATATTACAATGTAACAATTTCTCTAGAAATTATACTTGAAAAGTAGATAATTTTGGTGAATCGTATTTTCATTATTACGGGTAGTTCATTGTTTTAAATAACATTCAAATAAATTGAAGTTTATAAAACACAGCATGTACATGTATTCAGTCTGGTACACATATAAACTAGCTTTGGAGGCAGGGGATACAGGTGCAAACAAGAGAAGATAAAGAAAAGTTAAGGTAGTCATGCAGTAGCCATATACACTCCACTCCACATAACAATATAATAACTGTAACAATGAATATATAATAAAGGATTAGTGCCCTATATCAACACTACCCCCCAGAAACTAGATTACAATGCTAATAAATAAATATATGACTATTTACTAAGCTGTACTTGTCTAGTTGGATTTACTTTTCCCTATCTATATCAAGATCTATAAATCCCATATGTTATACAAACAGTTGCTCAAGTGAACTTTATTGTCCTGTAATTTGAATCTACAAGTTTACACTCTCATAGACTAGGGTGTCTACAAGGTATTGTGGGATACAAATGTTACAATGTTATAGCACATGCTGTACGGCTGTGTGATTATATGGTATTACATGATTCCACTTGGAAATCAAATTATACTTTTACTCGCAAACATGGGACATCCCAGATACATTCAATTGATTTGTTTATTAAAATGCTCAGCACAAACACTATGAAGAGAAAAGCTGTTCCATTCATAGCCAGTCAAATATTAGAGTTAGTTATATTTTATGTAAGCTAAATCAAGGCCATTGCATTCTGTAACATCTACATTCTACAACAATATATACATGTAGGTACAGCATGCATGTACATGTGTTAGTATAGGTACGGGGATTTTATTCTAATATAACCCAGTAGGTAGGTAGGTAAATAAAACAGCACACAGACTTACTGGATCACCAGTTTTACCCATAGGTCCCTGTGCTCCGGGCAAACCCATAGCACCCTGAAATAAAAAGAACTAATGTAATATAACACACTCACAGATCTTCTGGAGAGGTAGGTTGGGGCGTCCATCTGATACTGGGGTCTCTCGAACAGCAAGTCACCTCCTAACAGAGGTCTACCTGCACTAGCGGAGTCACCGTCACCGTAGAGATCATTGAGCTGTCTAGTCACCGAGCTCGGCGCATCATTATAGTCTTTATTTTTATGTCGATGTTTATGTCGCAGTATAGATGATGATTTTTTACGTGAGCGTAATGAAGTTTTAGCTGGTAGACATAAATCCCCGTATATTAAAGTTTCCCATTCCCATCTAAATCTGCATGTGTTTTTATTTTTAGAACCTTTCGAAGTCTGTGTAGGTTTTCCATTATATGACGTGGATTCGCCGTTAAATCCGCCATTTTGTGTCGAAGAAGAACTAACTAAACTAAATTCTGCTAAACATTGAATTAGCGTAAATAAAACACAAAGTGTTCTCTTATTCCACATCTCACCAGCTAGTCCTCATGATCTCTAAAGCTACGGTGTAGCGGGAAAGTTTATCCAACCAAATCAAATTTATAGTTAATATAATCCACCGACAGCTAGAAGCATGGTAACTCTTACATATACCAAATACTAGTGACTGCTACGAATACATGTGTGTAGGCATGTTACTGCCAAAATGAATCCATTCATTTGATTGGATGAGAGTAAATACTAGCACGTTCCATTGTAAAAAAATACTATGAGTGTTCAGTCTAGACCAAATTAAGGTGGGGCAATTACATTCACAGAGCCATGTGTAGCATGAGACCACATCATCTGTAACCTAGGTTGAAACCTTCACTACACAATGATGTACATGTAAATGTAATATTACAATGTATGTAGCCTACATGTATAATTAATTAACAGCAAAATAGTATTATTGAACTACATGTACATACCATTGGTCCTGATTCTCCTGGTGTTCCTGGTGCTCCGATGGGTCCCATTGGTCCCTAAAATCCCGCAACAGTTTTGAAACAACTGTTATATTCAATTCAGCCATATCTCATATGCCTAGACTTTTAAGCATATGCAAGGTATAATCAGAAAAATGTTTTAAAGAATAAAGGGCACAGAAAAGGGGTGATAATAATGTACAGTGTGGTACTTACAGGTGCCCCCTGTGCTCCCTTTACACTGTCACCTTTTGGTCCTTCTGGGCCCTAAAACAGAACAGCTTGTTAAATTCCTTGTCACCCATGCAAGATATATTCAACATTTTCTTTTTGTTTTTAGACACAACTGTTAGGTAGACATAGGTACATAGCACACACCTGACTACTTACACAGCTACTAGTAGCAGTACAGTAATTAGTAGATTCATGTTAAACATATGTATGTGTGGGTAATAACTTTACTGACAACTGTTGTCTAATAGATTATACAAGTTACACTTTCATAGAAATAGCCAGTTAAAACTCGGTCAGCCTGCAGACAAGTAAACACTTGTGTACATACATGTATGTGTACCATCTACTTTTTATTCCTCAGTTGTCCCAGCTTATGTTCAGGTTAAAAGTAGAGTATGTACAGTCAAGGTCGAAGGAAGGGTATACAGAAACCCTTCCTGGAACCAAGGTAATTCGCTTTAGGATTCCAGCCTATCTGGTATATATATGCTCATATCTGGTCAGTAAGGAGAGATAAAGTGAGAAGGTAGCGAATGAAACCGAGCAGGGAGTGGAAGTTTGTTTCATAGTGGCCTAATTATTCCAAATTATTGGCGATTGGTCAACATATGACCTAGAAAACTTTGACAACGATTAAAATTTCTTATAATAATGCGGAATTTATGAGTGAGCATAATGCTACAAACAAATTAGGGTCGGAAATGAGCTTGATTACGCATTGAGCGTGGAGGAAGTCAGTGCGTGCAGCAGACAATGGTGGGTCTCGTATTACACATCACGTATGTGCTGCTTCGTGTGATCTGAAGTGATCTAATGAGTTAATTTCATTAAATATTAAGTTCAGAAGATGTTGTTCTATAACAATGTGTTCACCATAACATGATGGGAGTGTTATATGTATACATGTATTATATGCATGTGTTATTGAGGGTATTTACTAACAATGCAAGGGTAATGGAATGTGATCATCTAGTTCATGTTATATACTTTATACATGTCATATATCTATGCTACATTAATATGTGGCATATATATCATATACATGATCATGTTTGGGTTATTAATTACTACACTATAATAAATAATAACAATGAGGTCCACACATTATGTTAGATTCAAGTAACATTGAGTGTAACAGAGAGAAGATAGAAGAGATAGAGCAGGACTTGTACTTTTATGTACCCTGAAGTACTATATAATAATGTAGTGTACATGTAATGCCTGTACACTAAATTATATTATGTGGTTGTATGTACAAGTACTAAATGGTGTATTCTAGTCACACGTATTTTATATGTATTATTGGGCTGAATGAGATATATGTCAGACATAGACATACATTGGCAGACAAGTGATGTTTACAGCTTTGGTGTTCATTATTTTGGAAAATAAATTTAGCTTCGTGTGTTGTGATATGTAGCTATTAGAAGAAGTAATTGGGTTATCATGTATGCACATTGTGTTTATGCCCGTCTCTGCTTCAATCCCCCGAGTAAGGGCCCCACTCCCCCTAGGCCCCCCACCTAGTCACTCGACATACATGATTTAATTAGCACCAATGAGTCTAAGATAAAGATTTACAAATCCATAACTGAATGGAATAGAGAGAGAGTTGTGAATTATCAAATGCTGCCTGTTCTATACTTGTGTCTGCAAAGCTGCTGCCTAATTAATCATTTATAATATATTACAGAGTTGTACTGTAAGCATGTAAACACATGGCTACATGGCCGCCTGTCTGGTAAACACATTTAACTCATACTCATACCTACTACTGTCTGTTACCCACTTATCTGCTACTCTAGACTCTAGTAACCCCCCATCCTTTACCGAACAGCGGTTTTAGAAACCATCTTTATATAAAACTGAAATGTTAGTGTATAATACATAACATTTAATGATAAATACATGTCATATGGACTGCTAAGTTTCATAGGAACCCATTGGATTCAGATCTCACGCATTATAAGTATGGTAACATGATGGAGGAAGGATATTCAGTTGCCACACTATATGGATTACGAGTTGTCATCTCCTCATATAGGTTTTCCATAGCAACAGAGACTTTGAGTATTATTTTTATATGATCTCTTGTTCAATATCATTGGTTGTCAGTTATTGTTACACTTAGTTTACTATGCAGAAATACTGAAGTGGAGGCAAGACAATTCCGATGACTCCATACTGGTAGATCTATTGTATCACTGTAGACATTCATTAGTGTTGAGTGTCCCTCTATCTAAGCCAACATATAAGATGATGGTATATGAGTTATACTTACCACTGGTCCAGCCTCTCCTTGAGCTCCCTTATCTCCTGGTCGTCCCATATCTCCCTGAATACCTTGAATACCTGGCATACCGGGGTTACCGATTGGTCCTTTGTGTCCCTATTCCAACGAAACATATACATCTATTATACGCATTACACATGTATATAATATTATGCGTTATGCGTATATGCACATACAGACTGCTAGATGAGGGTAACATACATGTATATATTGGTAAGCAAGGGTCCAGGATCTTGTAGTTCAGTGAACTGAGTGCATGATCCAATTTTTTCATTCGATTACAAACGTAGCTCTCTATTATGTTAGAAGTCTTGGAATGCAATGCATGTAGTAACACTACTGAGTAGAGGTTTTATGTCATGTCTATAATATTACGCTGCGATACTAATAGCTGTAGAAATAACATTATTAATGCTTTCATGAGGGATAAAACAGGTATTACAATGGTACACTTACAATATTTCCCTGTACACCTGGCTCTCCGCGTTGTCCCTTTGATCCTTGCATACCCTATAGTCAAATATGCCATGTTATAATGATGCCCTACATGACATATTATAATGTACATATTGATATGAATTGTCTAATCAACTACATGTGTATCTAGGAGTTGTGCTATCTCAAATGTAGGCTTCAGGAGAGCACAACTTGAAACCACCTGTGGTTGCCTGCTGATTTATATTATTATCCTACGGATGTAGATTATCATGTTTACAGTCGGGGAATCACAACTCCACTACGTATATAACAAAAAGAGTTACAATGTATCACCTCGCCACTGTAGCTACTAAAGTAACTCCAGCAATTGTTAGACAGCCAATTATGGCAGTATAGGCAGATTACAGAAGTATTAAAAACTTACTGGAGGTCCAGATGGTCCTTGGAATCCCCTGACACCCTGTCTACCAACTGACCCGGTGTTACCAATGTCTCCCTTTGGACCAGGTGCTCCTTGTCTACCCTCTCTACCCTCTAGACCAGCTGGGCCGGGAATTCCTGGGCTACCAGGCATACCTCTCTGGCCCTAGTAGACACACAGTACTAGTATGTATAGTGTGTATGCACATGTGACTTATAATACACATGAAAATACAAATAACAATGGCAGAAAAGGAAACCTGCAGTCAAACAGGTGCTTCTGTATACATGTATTGCATACAATAAAACAGTAGCCTATTTACTTAAAAATAATGTAGACGTAGTATGTGCATTGATTTGATATACAGATATACAATATGGAGATAGTGACAATTGAAGCAAGATAGAGTGATTATGACATTACTTACAGGTGGTCCTGGTCTAGCAGCTCTAGCTTGACTGGCAGGAGCAGGTTGTCCTGGTGAACCCTATAGTATAACACATGATAATCTGAAGACATGGGTGAGCATGCTAAGCATAACTGAAACTACAAAGTCCCTAAACTTAAACAAAGTCAATAAACAATGTTAGCCACTAGTTACATTCATACATGTATATTTCAGAGATAAATATCAATAGACACAGTTTTTATAGATCTACATGTTCCCCGATTTCATGGGAATCACTCATCAATGAAAGGGGGCATCACCACATATAGTCAGGTTTTCTGTTGGACACAGCTCTACATACATCTACATGTATATGAAATGAATAGCTTAAGTTTCAATCAACAACTATGCTCGTAGACTCAGTTCCACACAACTACACAACTCACCTGTGGGCCTGGGTTACCAGCGGGACCAATCAAACCCATAGGTCCAGGTTGTCCACTTGGTCCTTGAGGCCCCTGTGGTCCAGCTGGGCCGACTTTTCCTTCTGCTCCTCGGTCACCCTACGGTCAACAAAGCTGTGTTATAGCAAACTATAGTAGTTACACATGTATGGTATATTATGGTTTACTATAATAATATGTATGGTGTGTTGGACCTCTAATTTTGCAACCATCAGCTAATTATGGAATGTCATCGAGTGGTGGAACAGCAGGGGTGATACCAAGACTATTGGCTCAATATTGGCATGACACATGGAGCCTATAATAAACATGATAGTAAAAGCATTTACATGTACCTACATGCACATGTAGATACATGTACATGTAGGTACATAATCAAGCTCTAAACACATTTCCACCATTGCATTCCTGTGCAAAAGTTCAAGAACACTATTGATCACTGATTAGTGTTCCAGATAGAGAGCAGATAATGTGTGCTTACCTTCATTCCCTTCTTGCCATCGAGTCCAGTAGCACCGGGTGCACCAGCTCTTCCTGGAGCTCCTCTTGGTCCCTCAGGTCCCATCACACCGTCTTGACCAGGTGCACCAGGGGATCCAATACCGGGGGCACCTGGTGATCCTGGCATACCTTCAACACCCATCTCTCCTGGGGCACCCTGTTGAACAAAAAACACATGTAACACATTTTTACATTAAATATAAGTGAGAAAAGTCAGATAGTTGACAGATATAACTATTTACTTCCAAGAAAGACCTGACTTGACGACGTAATAGTAATATAACATATATTAGCATCAGTCTATCCTATTTAGATTGAGTGGCCAGGATGAATCATATGTCTATATTACTGCTGGTGCTTCTACAGAGTTATTCAAATAAAATATGGTAAAAGTTGAGCATATCTCTCCTGTGCATGATTATAATAAAAATATAGCTAAGAGTTAGTATAGAATCTTACAATAGGTCCAGGCTGACCCTCAGGCCCTCTCTCTCCCTTCGCTCCAGTAACTCCCAGAATTCCGGGAGGTCCTGGAGGTCCGATATCTCCTCTGGGTCCAGAAGCCCCATTCTCACCAGCGGGTCCTGGTAGCCCTCTGGCTCCCTCCTTGCCTTCCTTACCAGGGAAGCCATCTACACCATCTCTCCCAGCTCTGCCAGGTGGTCCGGTTGGTCCTCTCTCTCCCTGTTTACCTTGTGGTCCCATTGGGCCCGTGGCTCCCTATAAACATGAGATATCACACATATAAAATAACATTTACATGAATGGAGATAATCTCCCACCTCCGCTGTGAGTGCTACCTACAAGAACCCACATGCAGGTGAAGAACATAGTACTAGCCTGCAACCTACTGCTATTGCCATGGAAGCTAATAAACTCAGGTAGAGAGTTCTTGTCCAATCACAATGATACACATATTTTACCCATAACACAAACATTAAACTGCTTTATTATAGAGATACTCACTGGTGCACCATCTTCCCCAGCTGGTCCAGCAGGACACTGCTCCTGGCATGGCTCTGGTTCTGCCTCGTCTTGTGCTACTGGGGGAAGCTCATTGCATGTCTCTTTAGCAGCCAAGTATGGGTCGCAGTGAATAACAAGCCATTGAAGATCAATCTGTTTAAACATACAAACATGTTTAATTAATAATAATAATGGTGAAGAAGAGTAGACAACTCCTAATGTTTGTATGAATAATAGGATGTTCACACATGTATCACAGGACAGTTTACAGGTATTAAATAGATTGAGAGAGAGTGGGAGAGAGAGAGAGTTGTCAGTCACTTACTTGGGCAGACTTATCCTTCTTGGTTTTGGCCAGAATGACATTACCATTGGTTCCAATTGGTGTCCTAACATCAACTCCCCATGGAATAGAGCCAACGTTGTTACAGTCAAGGTACAATACAACTTTGTCTTCTAGGAAACTCATGCTGATCTTGTGCCAGTTCAGGTCAAATACCTGTCAAAGTAACTACTGTTAATAGCAATAGTAAGATTATCAACATAGTGCATGTTTACTACCTAGTAACACAATTCAGTGCTTGTCATCAACTATATGCACATGTAGCTAACACAAAAATCGCAACAAAAACTACATTAGCTGTCAAGCATGATAGTGTTATATACCTTTGCACCATGTGAAAAAGGTACAGCGCAAATTTTCTGCAGCAGCACAATGCATTTTCTAGTAATACATTATAAATACATATTATCCCTTCACCTGAAAACATGTCTAGCTATGCCAAATGTTCTATGTTTTATCAGTATTTACATGTAGCCTACATAGACCTGTGTGGGCTACATGTATGTAACCACCCAATAGCAACCATCTATATCTATGCAGTAGTTCTACTGGACATCATGCTAACTCCCTGTACTACATTGCACATGTACAGACATGTTGTGCCAACACAATCTTGCCCACCTCTTTCACAGGACCCCCTCGGAATGTGATGGTGACGAGCTCATAGTTGTAGTTTCTGTAGTCAATCTCAATGGTTTTGTCAGCTCCATTCATTCTGATAGCAAACTGTGGGTCGTTATTGAAGTCGTCAATATATATAATGTTCCATGTAGCCCTCAGACTGCTCTTGGACATACGGAGAGTGGCACCAAAGCTAAACTCATTTGGTAGTCCATGTGGCAGAACAGTTCTATTGATAACAGAAATAAGAAGTAGTTGTTGAATAATGAATATATATAAGTACCGATATACAGTACATTGAATATAGCACATAGTGTGCTATTATAGACATCCTTGGGAACCAGAAATGCTTGTAGTACAGTGAGAATTTTGTGTCTTTAAACTAATGAACTTCAAATCAGTTATTTAAAATGTGTAGCCAAGTACTGTACATATTGTATTACTTACTATACCTCTTGAAAATAAGATCATCTACATACCAGCTATAACTATATTATGCATCATTATATTATCCTAAATCTGTTAGTGTAAATAATATTATTATATATAATGTGTAGTGTTATTATTATAATTACATTCAGTACAATTTATGCCCAGTACATAATGAACAAGAGTAGACAACTCCAAGCATGTTGTCTTATTCAATGGAGGCCAGAATATACATTATGTACATGTACCTGACTACATTATAGACTAGATGTTTAAAACAATGAAAGTATTATATTATTATATGCACAGGCAGTTGGTATAAGGTACTGCATGTGCTTAATATGCAGATGCTATAAGTATCTCACACATTTACACATGAAGTACTGTCTATTGCAGTCATAGCCTGTGAATACATGTCTTTGCACCCTGCTGTTATACAGTGTTATATGATATGCATACTTAGGGGTTAAATAAGGCTAACCTATAAGACAGAGGCCTTACACAGGTAACTAGTACATCTACTGATATATACTGCATGTGTAGATCAATCATGCAACAACTCTGGAACATGCTAAGAAAGAATTAGTGAAGGAAATTTTTAAGTCTATTTTCATTAATTATTTACAGAGTGCCAAAGTCTAGGCTACATAATAGAAGTATTAGTTGCAGTAAATGAAAGACAGGGTGCTTTGTCTAACACAGCTGAACTTGATTCTGCCTACATTAAGACATTATAAAAAGTAGATTCAATCAAACCTAATGCATTGTCACCAATACATGCAACTTAATTTTATTAGATTTTAGCTGCTACAATTTAATAGCGTTGTGCATGTAGTTATGCTATGCATAAAGGTACAATTAGTTTTGGGTATAGTAATGTACCTGGCTAATGTACAAGAAATAAAAATTACAATTTTCTTTTTTTTTCAATATTGGAAATTAAACATTGCATGATCAAATTCGAAATTAATCTTTCATTGTCTTTAAAACTTCAAGTTAAACAGAATTTATAAAACAAAAAGTTTATACTATTATTGGCTAATGACCAACCTGGTTTCAGCCAAGATATTGCGGGCTGTACTTTCCAGTCTATATGCTTTCTGTAGGGAGTTGGACCCTTCTATTAGTTGTATACCTGGTTGGGGCATGTGCTGTATCGCATCCAACCCATATAATGATATGAAATCATATGCTAAAAGAAATAATTCAGGAATAAGAACTATCATTGTTATATAATTACAAAGTATTACTGGCAATACGCATAAAATAAATAAATCAAAATTAGCATTCAATAAATTTGGTTTACTGGTTATATACACGCACGTAATACATGCTGGTGTGGTTTGAGTGTATGCAATATGTTATATTACAAGAATATCGTAAAATCATACATCTTATATTTATGTGTACCATCCCATAATACAACACAACGTAATGCTATATTATTGACCATTTTGTATCATAAATATGGCAGTATTATGATATACTTCACCATTATAATAGTATATTACGTTATGTCATACCTCTGATATCATGGTCTCCTGGGGCATTTGATTCTGGACAAGCCGGACTAAATGATATACCTTGGCCATCTACAAATAGAAGTGTGATAATATAGCAAGTAAATAGCATCATGTTCTACATGTATATAGTATTAAACTACACCAGAAATCTCAGTTTTAAGAGGTGAAAAATTTCTTCTAACATTCAATCTGCTTTGAGGTAGAGCTCAAAAGAAAGATATCTAGAGAAAAGGATTTCAATAGTCGTCTACAACACAAGTACATGATGTAATATTGTACTGCAAACAGACTGCCTGTTAACATTATTAGCAAGAGGTCGTATTACAACATCACAAAGTCAGAGGAGATAACTAGGAGTTGTTACACCTCATCACAAATACATTCACGGTTGAAGACAAGTTACTGAAGCTCAATCATTTGATAGCCACAACCAATAATTATGAAACAGCAAGAATGCTTAAAAGAATGCTGACAGTAGTTATCTACTTTCACTATTTGAATCTGTCTTTTACGTTCATTCGGAATACCATAGGCTTTGGTGCCACAGACTTGAACTTCTCTTGCTAAACAAGGTAAAAATTTGTAATTTTACCAAGTAATACCCAAATATGCTCCAGATTGCTAACTTTGACCTTGTATAGCTAAATAAGGTAGGATTTAGGTCACAATAGCTTATACAATTCTGAATGAGTATGAAAACTGATTCAAATGGTGAAAGAAAAAACAACTGTCGTTACCCCATTATAGAATGCCGACCTTGCAGGTAAATGTGAACATATAACACTGCAGAATTATATAGATGTATTAAATGTATACACTAGAGTTGTAAACATACCTCGACCCGGTTGTGATGAGACTAGAGATGAAAGAGCAACACAACATATAACAGCATGTGTAACCGTGGATACTATACCAGCAGCCATCTCACCTAAAACATATTCAGTAAAAAAGATTACCTATTCGACAGCCATAGATAAAAACACAAAATAACAACATAAACCAGAATCCGTGACACCAGAGGCATCATGCAGTATGCCTCTGCCGTCATGTCAAAACAAAAAGAGTATTTTCAGCTAAAATTTAGTTTGATAGATTCATTACTTACTTTCAAGTACATGAAAGAATCGGGTCGCCCCAAAGAAAAAGGAATATTATATTATACAAACTCACAATGTAAATAGCTCTAAGAATAATCGATGCAATAGAAAAAGAGTTGCAAGGCACTAAATATAGATAAAGACCCTAACTAAATGGACAAGACTGATCCCCAAAAACACAATAACATCAACATAACACAATGAACCTGGTTTAATAAACACTTCAGTGTTTCTCATTAAAGTTGAAATCGTTCTAGTAAAATACTGAATAAGCGTAGAATATAGATTAGACTTACCGGTAGCGGCTAACTTGATGGCGTGGCAATGTGGCAGAGAATTGGAGAAACGTTCTCCGGTACCAGAATATCCAGCCAAGAAGTCAGCAAGCTACAACACGGACAGCGATAGTCAAGGCGAAACTGTTGACCTGGCACTAATATCACTGTTGCACATCTGTCCAATTGTTCTAGACAGAGGTGTATGGTATGCACAACTCTAGCCCGAGATCCTACTGGATGAGGGGTGGCTACAAGTGAGTCCCATAGCACACACTGTCATAGAAGAGCAAGCACCTGAAAATGATTAGTTTAATAAAGTTCTTTTCATTACATTAGCCTATTGTACTTCCTCCACAGCAGGTGCTTCTGATTTGTTGGAAATGTTAGAGAAACTGTCTGTGTGAGAGACTCCGAAGTAGGTGAGACTTTCAAAGGAAACTGTTATACTTTAGATTCACTCTTACAATTAATTTAATACATGTGAGTAACCAGTGATTACACTCAATACATGCAATGTATGTAACTATGCTGGCAGGTAGTCAGCGGTATTGGCAGCATAGTCTTGCTCTCATCACAAACAAGCTCAAAAATATCAATTGTGGAGACATCTCAACTGGAAAAACGTAAAAAATATCAAAATATACTAAGCTATTAATAAAGAGTAGATGATATAAAATGGAACATTGACTATGTAGTTGAGAGTTACACTTATAGAATAAGAACATTATGGCCTGTAAAATCAGAATTTACAATATCAGAAAACAGTCCATCTTAGATACTATTATACAGTTTTAATAAACCCTAAATTCTTATTTTCAGCTCTTGCTATTGACGTCAATTTAAAGGGTGGGTAAGACAGCCCCTCATAACATAAACAACATGACAAATAGTACTACAAAGCTTCTAATACCTGACATACGAGACAGAGGCCAACGGAATACTATACATGTACAATGTAGTATAAGCTCATAACTACATGTATATACTAGCCAACATGCAACATAAAAAACTTACTTGCAAAATCACACTATTGTTAGTGTTGATGACTGATTATAGAAGATTTGCAGGTTCCACAGTCTATTAGTACACCCACCAACCTACTATTTTAGAGAGATCTGAACCCAGGCAATACTCTACACCAAAAGTATTCTTGGCATCACTGTGCTTTTCCATCTCAGTTCCGCCAACGGACGACGTTTGATTGTTCATTGTTCTATGCATTCGAGTACCATTTCTACTTCTGTTACTTATTATTCACCTCTTAGAATAAATAATTCAAGCTGGTAAAGGGTAGAAAGAGTGATATTAGTTATCCTAATAAATATTACAACAATTTTACTGAAGGCATTTAAATTTTTGCTTAATATGTAACTTATTACCAAGTAAATTACCAAATGTTTTACCAAGTTAATAAATTAATTTAAATAATAAAAATTTGCAAAGAAAAATATAAGTATGAAAATTATATATACAATGTAGCATACGTTTATTCGAGAAAACCTCACAAGAACTACATGTATGTGTTTCTCCCTAAATTACACACAACAGTACATACAGTGTACAATAAGCACTTCTTGCTACACAAACATCTTATAAACTCCCTTTACAAAAATAAATACTTTTAAACTATATAGCTCCTGTTGAAAATAATACCATGTTTCTTGTTATAATAATAACCTGGACATACTCGATGCCAAATATAAATCTATAAAGTAAAGCAAACACTACAATATAGCTATTTGAATTTCAGCATGATATGAATTGAACGAGACCGAAAAGAGATTATACACAAGTACGAGTATATATGATTATAGGAGAGTCCTAACTCTTTCCAGCATAATATCGTCAAAATATTTCCTTTTCATATCATAAGGCCTTACCTTGTCATAATTTAACGGTTTTAATAAAATACAACATAAAAATATATGAAGGAGAAGCTATGTATGTTCTTATTCCAAACAATTAATTGGTATATAAAAATGCCACTGTTCCCACGGAAACCATAATACAATAACAATTGTAAATTTTATAGAGTAAACATGTTTTCTCAAATGGAGCACCTGCAAAACTGATGTACACTAGAACTAAAACAACGACAGTCTATATCGAATGATAAGTGCTTATAATTGCCAATTAAATTAAAATGTTACTTAAATGCATACAGCATATATTCAGAGTATGTTGATAAACAGGGTCCAAAGTTTTGGTGCCTGAATGATATGAGTATGTATATATATAGTTCATCACTAACTTTTATCCAGCTGGCTGCAAATTTAAAACTTCAAGCTCTGCCAGAAGATCTGGGTCTAGCTCCGCCCCTTCCTCCTCTACCTCTTCACTCCCCAGCTGTTTAGTCCTACGAACTTCCTCATTCTTTAGGTACTGTTGGAGATCTACATCAGCCATGTGACCATTAGAGGTCAAGGATTCCCCCACCGAGGGACAGCTATCGGGAAAGTCAGAAGTTGGGTGCTAAAACAATAAAATCTTTATATCATAACCTGAAATCTAGAGAATAAATATTTATTGTTAGTTTTGAAGCCTTGTCGCCCCTTAGAATGAATACTAAACATTGGTAGACCAGAGGCTATACATCACACTCCTCAGTCGACCTTCCCCAAACAGGTTTCATATTGTAACGTGAACACACGTCTCATGACAAGGAGAAGACAACTCTTTGATGGCACATTGTTTAGCTTTGTGTATAATAATATATGGGTCAAGATGAACTAGTCTGACAACAACAATACGATGGGACAGTTTCATCACATTCGTACAACTAACCATAAGAGTAAAATATGTCGTCCTCAATTCGTACTCACCTCTTTATATGAATCGTCTGTAAATACATCAGGAGCAACTTCTCTGTGTATCATGTTTGAGCCAGATACGGAACTTGAAGGTGGCAAATCAGCCTCTTCTTCAGTCATGCTCTGCGTAGGTTCACTGAAGGTCAATGAGCTATCACTAACGCTGATCTGAGTGTCTACTCTGCCGGGAGGCAAAGACTGAGTTCTTGTCGGTTCTTGGCTGAGAGTGGGCTGATGGTGAGTGCCTGGAGGTAAATTGTAATATTCATGTTGTGGAGGTACATTAGCATATATTCCAGGAGCTGGTAGTGATATCCCTGGGATAGGGTGGTGATCAACTGGTGTGGCTGGACATGGTCTCATAGGATGATATTCGGACTGCATAGGTGGGAGTGTGGACATGGGCCCCAACTCGTCCCTGTCATCTTCATCACTATCATACTTATCAGTCTGCATGGCTTTGAATATCTCATCCAAGTCACTGTAGACCTTGAATAGACATAAAAGACAGAATAAACTTACATGTACATAGCAGACAAGTCTTGGTTACAAATGGTAGAAAAAAACTTTATACTGATATTAGAGAAGTACGTAGACAGCAGATATCTGCTGTGTAGACAGAGACACTTTATGGACTTGCTCTATTATGATTATTTACCAGAACGGTACATCAGTACCAGAGTAGATACATGCACATAGCAGTCAGCTGATTAGATACCTGCTGCATTGTAGGTCTACGCTTGGCCCGTTCTTTTGTGGCAAGTTGGGCAAGGTGGAAAAGTTTAAAGTAAGTTTTCTGTTCCCATCTGATAGACCTATCACGTAGGTCCCACATGTCTTGAGGTTGCTTCACTGTGTTCTCTATGTAATCCGCCAGTTCCCTGTTTGCTATAGAGCGACTCTCCTCATACGCTTTCAGACCAGTGCAAGCCTCAAAGATAACCTACCAACACCACAATATAGTATTATTAGACGATTATTCACAATGCGTGGTATGCTAAATAGTAACATGTTTGTTATAAAAAAATCACACCTGCTAACATCTGTTGTTGAGTAAGACATTTAGATGTGTTACTTGGGGAAAATTAATGTTTATAAAACTTAGTTGACATGTAAATAATGGTTAACGATATCAGATTCTGTGCAGAGAAAAAGGCATAGTTGTTGCAGGCCTTAGCAAAGAGCAACATACATGTATACCTACAGACATTTTAACAAGATACATTATGTACGCAGCGCTGGAGCTAGATAATGTCATGAAGCTTACCACTCCGAATGAATATGTATCGGACTTCTCTGAAAATCTGCCGTTGTCTACTACCTCCCTGGGACAATAGCCTTTGTTCCTCTGGAGAGCTGATGTATCCTCGAGGGTGGAGAAGTGAGTATAACATTGCGAGCTATTTATACCAGGTGGAGCAGAGCTAGATTTATTTACATGAACAGCCATGCCAAAGTCTGACAGTTTGGCTTTCAAACCATCGTCCAACAGGATGTTTGAACTAAAACAATAAATTGTTATAATTGGTTTCCTGAGGCTCTTATTGTTTATAGAAAACTTACAGACAACTAACAATAATAATAATAATATAATAATATCCGTGGCGCCAAATACAATTCATTAACGTGGCTGCCCAATAGCAGAGCTAGTTGAGAGGCCACCACAGCTTCTAGAGCTGGATATTATTATAGTGCGATATGGCACGGAGGGAAAACCTTCTCCGGGACGAAAACCTCCAGGTCATTGGCGGGACTCGAACCCATGTCCTTGCAGATAACTTGCGTCATTGCTGCAAGACCAGAGTGACTAGCGCTAGACCACTCGGCCACCAACACCAATGCTTGAGTTATCTTTCCTTTGGAAACCCAACACACGGAGAGAAGACAACTTTCAGTAAACTTATGAGATGCAATGGTAGAATATGTACAGTACATAAATGACACAACTAGCAGCTAAACTCAACATAAAGTCAAATAATATTAATTATTGAGATTAATTTTTCATCTCCAACTAACTAACTACTAACTGCACAATACGATAATTTAACATGAGTAAATCATGGATATAGTATTTATAACTATAATACATTATATGTATCATAACTGACTGTATATTATACTAAACTGTGGTACCCACCTCTTAATATTTCTATGTAGAAGGGCTGATGGCTTGTTACTGTGTAAATATTGTATCCCCTTGGCTGCACCTGTAAGGGTAAATGTAATACTGTATTATTTTTAGTGCACAGGTTGGCTATACGTACATGTACATTATGATCAGCCTACTGCTACTAGGAAATTTGGCCATTCTTTGCTCTATGTAGTACATCTTCACAAACATGTGACAGATGCAAGTTTTCTTCGATGTTGGCCATAGGTGGAGCTGCAGCAATCCAGTTCTATCATACTTCTGAGACAAAAAGTATAAGTATTCTATTGCTGGCCAATTACGTGTCACCACTAATCTTACATATTGCAGGAAACCCCATAGAGAATTTTAAAGCAGTTGGGGAGTGCACAAAATAGTCTCATCAGGTGACTGGGTAGAGCTTCGAAACAACTGTTTCACGTTAGTACAACATATACTTGATATACTACAGTCGGAATTGGAGGGAGAAATAAGACGTACCCAGGGTACGTGTCCCACTAAAGGAGAGCAGAGTAGACAACTCCAAACTATTGATGGGGGTAAAGAGTTTCACGATGTCAAGTAGTAGCCTATTAAACACATATTTTGACACTACTCCTAGTACGATCATCAAAGAAAATTAAATCTCCCCTGATGATAATATCAAAATATAAGGAATAAAAATTAAAAAATGTGGTGAGTAAGCTACTACTTCATATCTCTAAACTAGAATTACATTATAATAAAGGCTGTTGCACTGACCTCTAAGTATAGTTACTCTACGGTCCATATTGAGAATACCCCTACTGTCCAGTTGATGCCTTAGAGATCCATTAGTCATGTATTCATACAGTAGTATAACACTTCCTCCATTTAAACACTTGCCCGTGATTGGTACTATATTCTCGTGGTTATGGCTAGAAATACAGAAAAGGCATACTATAATATACTTGTTGATAAAAATATCAATATCAGTGGAATTACTATACACAGGTAGATGCTGTTAGAAGAATGTGGTGTTATAATAACTCAACTTATCCATTGGCATGTATATATTAACTAAATGTCACAGAACGGAGCATAAGATATAATACACTGCTTCATTTAAACCTGATCTTTGGCAACTATGTTCCAATTTATCTAGTATAACGATGTGTAAATGTAAATAAATAACAACACAATGTTAGAGAAGTACTAAAATATAGCCTGTACACCTTTCAATTTTCAATATTTATTCAAAACATGTACTTGAGAGAAATGGGCTAATACTGGTGCAATTAAAGCTTAAGAATTTGGACAAGATTCCTTGTACAGTGTCAAGTACATGTACAAGTATGGTGTATATTATTATTATTAAACTGTATATACATGTACATCAGGGATGTATTTTATACTTGTGTGACCGAATAGTTTTGCATGGCACTGTACCTCGTTAAAGGGATCAGACACAAGATTCTATTATTATTGAAAGTAAACCAAGGGTAGATATGATAGGGTATCATATTATACGATATATTATCTTACACATGAGGCTAAGCATTCATGTAAGAATTACTTTGACATATAATTATGATATAATATAACCATTCTACACAAATAAATGCTTGAAAAGCAAAGAGTATATTATCTACATGTATTTGTAAACACCTAGTTTGAATAATGTATGTATGCAAGTTGTAATGCTGAATTTATACAAAATCTATGACCAATATCTTTGTATGCACTGCTCTCTTTTGAAGTGCCTCATGATTGGATAATTGTCCAACCAATTAAAACCAGGAAAAATACAATTTATCTATTAATAGCTCTAGTGTATCATTGTTACTGGTGATTGAAGAGTGTAGAGGGGATAACGACCTGCACTATTGATAAGGTTTCACTGCACAAAGCTTACTTTTAGTACATTGCTAACCATGCACAACATGTGCAGGAATTTATAAAAAAGTGTAAATTTAAAACCAAGGTGCGTTAAATTAGGGGGAGAAATGGAAGAGGTAGGCACATATTTTACCCTGCCACTGAACATAGAGATACTTTATAACTGCAGTGACTTGCATAATAAGCTTGCAGTTGACTGTTTGCCTGTGATTTGAAAATATAATAATGACCCGACTTCTAATGGCCATTATTAAAAGGGGCAAGTGCGTAAAATGGTCTCTGTAGAGTTAGTAGAAACTTACTGCCTGGTTTCCTGTAGGTCAGACAGTACTGACTTGTAGTCCAAGTTCTGTAAATAGATCAGATAATAAAGGAGCAACAAACACATAAACCTATGAATGCCTGTAATAGAACAGACCTAGTGACTAATATTCCTCATACAAGCTTGTTGGGTGTAAACATTCACTTTACAACAAATTGATAAAGATTTTTGGAATATGATCAAACACAATGTAGAAAACAAAGAGAGCTATCGACTTACATAAACTTTGGCAGCAAACTCTGTGTTCTCGAGGTTCACCTTATATATGGATCCGTATGCACCCTTGGATATCAGGTACTCTTCATTGAAGCCGCCGGTAGCTCTGGCTATGTCAGCTATGTCAAAGTTTCTCGTCGCCATTATAGTATGAGCTGCCCTGATTTGAGTAGAGTCTAGATCCTGTGGTACGCTCATCACTGAAGTAGTGGAGAGAGTTATAAACTATACAGCCAAACAAATAAGAAGTAATAAAGGTGTAGCCTGGGCTCCAAACCTCACGATTGATTGCAAAATTTAGTCACATGAATCCCAGCCCGAGTTCTGCAGCGTCAACCACAACATACTCATCATTTCATCAAAAGGTTTGGAAACAAGGCTACTAAAGATACATGCTGTATAGAATAGAGGTCATGGGGTCACATGATTGCAGGTGTCATGAAAGTTTCGCCATGGCATAAGTAACAGAAAACCGGAAAATATCCTACATTGCTGATCAGATAGATCACATAGTGAGTATTGGTACATAAAAGTTGTTCCCCATGATATGTAAATGCATATGTTAGTCTTTTATGTACTTACAGCTGTCCTCCAATGACATGCCAGGTAGACCACTGGGTAGACCAGCCTGGAGGAAGTCTTGTGGAGCCATCAGACTCATGGGTCCTGGGTTGCTTGCTGATGGGCTGAGTGGGGGAGGGACCAGTGGTTCCGGAACATCTATAATATAATTATAGTCATGTCTTCTTATAATCTGATAAAAGTTACACAGTGAAGGCTATGTTAACATGGGTACACCTAGATGACATATACATGTTAGATATACATTGCAAGGCTCTATCTACTAAACAGCATAAACTACAAGTTCCATCCATGAATACTGGTCAGGAGACATACGCCCAGATGCTGCATTCTAGCTCTGAATCAGATCATCACGCTTATTTCAACCAGGACTAGTAAAAGATTTTTAAATAGCGATTAAAAATCACATTTGCTTATCAACTGAATTCAAAGGAGGAATAGGAAAAATTAAAAAAAAAACTGTATAGGGGAATTCCACAAGGTCATGCAAAATTCATGATTCACCAGGTAATAATGAAAGATGTAATATTAACTAACCATATGGCCCCGCGCCATTGGGGTCTAATGAGCCATCAGATTCAGTGTACATGTAGTACTGTGGTGGAACTAAAACACATAACTATTCTATTAAAATTGATTCTAAAGGAGCTGAAAATATTGAGTTGCACCTATTAAAAGTAGCAATATTTTTTTATATTAGGCAAGGATATGTGAAAGTAAAACAATATTCAATGTCTTATAAGGTGCAGAGCAATTGCCCAAACTATTATACACTTTGAAAAAATTTATATTTCTAATCCTCACCATATTTTTGCACTATTTTCATTGCAGCTAAGAGGTCGGCTTGCTGTAAATATTGGTATAATTCTAACATGGAGGTGCGTTTCTCCGACATGACATTGAATAAACCTTCAGAGGGACTCTCTCTGGGTGCTGCCTGTGCCAGTAGCAGCACATCATCCTGTGTCAGACGCAACTCCTCTTGGCCAGCTGCCAAAAGAAAGACCAAAACTTTGAAGACTTTTACAAGAGCTTTTAGCACCTAATAGTGCTATGTAGAGCTAGTAACTAGTAGCCTGTGATACAGTTTGAATAAAATTACTGCAATACAAAACAGTTAAACAAGCTAATTATTTTCTATCACCTGAATTACTTGAAAATGTAGAAGATTGAAATATTGCAGCACTGATGACCACAGTCTACATGTCCAAGTAAAAATATGCATACCCAGATCCTTCCAGCGATGTCTCGCATCTAGCTTCCTGCACAGCAAACGTTTATCTTCTATCCACATGGTTGATATAGACTCATGGCCATCCCTGTGATCGTGTATGTCATCGTATGACATCTCTGTGAGAGGAAATCTTTGCCCTAAAAGATCAAGCCAACTCATGTAAATGTGGATTTACTGCTGATATCCTTACTTTATATTACTAAGTGGGCGGAGTCAATAATGGATGAGTCATTAATGAAAAATAAGAAACGCACAATTTACTACATAAAATCCTAGTCTGTTTTATTGAGAAATGTATACTATTATTTATGAATGTACGCTTTATATAAAGAGAAAATTGGCTAAACTGCATGCAGCTAACATGTATGCAGATAGCGCTGGTAATGCATAAATACATACACATAATATGCTTGTGGACAAAAGTTAAGTTTATAGTGGTTTCAAATTTGTTTCATGGTACCATATACTAAACATCAGACATCAACGGTACATGATACATATTTGCAGCAACAATGAACCTATCTTTTATCCAAAAACACATTTGCTCAGTTATTAAACTTATAGCACTCTTTTAGAACTTACATGTATGTAAGTTTTAATTACTTTAAATATACATTGTACATATACGATGTGCATGTGCATGTGCATGTGTGCATATTGTGCCAACAACACATGATGCAATACTTTCTGGGATTCAAACACTCAGCGCGATTGGACAAATTCTAACCTATAAGGAAAGTTAGTCAGCTTTTAGATGCTAGAGGGAGTCATGTATACCAATAACAATCATGTAAAATACAACCTGTGCATAATACTTAAAATATTATCGAAATGAGTGATGAGACGTTCGACGCAGCAGACATCAATACTGTTTGTTCGGTTCAGGTGATCTCACTTGACTAAATTACATTGGTTAGCCTAGCCTAGTTTCAGCTCATGCAATACTATCACACACACAGAGGAAGCAAGATGAGCTCATATAAGTAAATAGTGTGGTGTAATCATTCAACTAGTTCCTGGTTTGAATTACTCTACAGAGTTATACACTCAGTATTTGTATTAAAGCTGCCAATATTCACCAAGCTGACTAATGACTGTAGAAGCAGTGAGTTCTATTTTCGTAGCCAGTCACAGGGTAAACAAACTGAGTAATAACATTTGTATCACGGCTGCTTGAAGAAAAAATAATTTTAAAATGCTTTTTCATTTATCTAATAATTCTAGGTTTTTTCACTATATCAGAATGTATTTGAGAAATTTTTAAGCAGCAGTCAGCACAGTGGCCCATGAACTAAAACAGTGAGGTAGGCATAAGGTGGGAATATACAATTTTACTACCAGCATAATTGAATGCAAAAAATTAAACGGTGAAAAATGCCAACATATTATTCATGGTGGGTTCCAGATATAAGATATTTTACAACCTAAATTCAACTTTTACAACTCTAGCCCATGTAATCTGGATCGATGACCCCCAGCGTGTAAAGAGTAGCAACTTCACTACCGCACCACTTGCTGCCACGAGTCATTACTAGCTTTGTAGATTATACATTGATGTTTATATTTTCCGTATCGGCCTATGCCACTGCTACATACCCATATACGGACATGGTGTAAGATGGACCAACAATAGAAAAATTTTTGTTGTGTGTCAAAACAATTCAATTTAACATCAAGTGTAAAAATGGTATTGTGGAAGAATCTCAGCTGCTAGCTATTAGTTAGTCCGGTGCAATAAAATTACTATAAAGAAGCTCGAAACTATACAATACCAATAGCCAAAACAGTATTAGGTTTAAAAATGGTCATAACAACACTGTATACACATGATTAGGTTGATCTTCACGATCGGACATCTTAGGTCAAACAAGTGTTTTGATACACATGTAAGATACTTGCAATAACATGAGATGGCTATTTAGACAGTTGGTCTAGTAGCTCCACAAGTCAGTAGAGCATACCTTAATAATGGAAACTACCATGTCATACCATATGTTTCTAAATCACGTCAAGGAACTCGACACCTTCATTGGGTGTTGGGTCCTACACTTGAGTAAGCATATATTAATATCTATAGCCTATATAGGTCTATATTCAATATTGGATCAATATTATTGATTATAATTACATTAATTACTTTTTAAATCAAAAATATCATTAGCTGACTTCTAACAAATATATCTATATTAATAATTATTTATTACAAAAAATAGCAACCTAAACATGTCATTAAAATAGAAACAAAATGGAAATCAAAATCATACTTTTATATTTGTTTGGCTACCAACCAGTACACTGTACGTTATAATAATAGAAATATCATAATTGTTGTTTAATTCTAATATCAGAACAATCTAAAAATCTACTCTAAACTATTATATTGTTAATAATTTATAGAAATAATAGAGTAACTCTATGATTTGAAGACTGAACGCTCAATCAAAGTTACTAGATTAGATACTACCAACTTTGGCTCAATTCACAACAAATCGCCGAACAGGAAGCCACGCGCTTGATTTTATATCTTTATTATTGTCCCAGACCATTCTGTGCACGCGGAAATAGTGGTTTGATAACGACCTGCGTATCCTCATACAAGACTATTGCATTGACCACTCAGGAAAAAACAATTTTTCGACACCTATAATATATAGACATTCTATGAGACGTTTCTGTATATGCACGTTTTGATGACGCACTTCACATATCCGTATTGGTTACTATATGAAAGTTGTTATTTACCCAACAGTGCGTGCATACTTGAATGTGAATCATATCATTCATATGACATACGAATGTAATGCTGATATTTGACACGGACTCTGAAGTTTAAAACATTTGTGTAGCCAAGTCGGAGAATTTTCTCATAGTTATCTGTACCATATAGCAACTCCTACATAGTAATGTCAGTGTACTTGAATGATGGTGTTCAAAAGCCGATCAGCATAAAAAGCAACCCAATTACCGAGGATTACATTGTGACAAGGCAGGTCCTTGGCCTTGGTATTAATGGGAAGGTAGTTGAGTGTACACAGAAAGCCTCCAACCAAAAATATGCATTGAAGGTAAGTTTTGCCTAATACGAATGGTTCGATTCAGTGTTCGAAGTGGAATAATTGAGGTGGGTACACGGTACATGCAATCTTACAGATTAGTATTGTATAGCTATTCACTTAATCTTATGGTTGCTAAGAAATTAGTGACTTACTACAATGAAAAAAGTAGCACTCTGGTGAGAATTGAACTCGAGACCTTAAGGATGGGTGTCAAGCACTCCACCACTACGCTATCAGGTCCACAGCAACTGTGAGGGAAAAACTAGCTATTAAAATGAGGGTACACGCCTGCTAGCCGTATAACCACTAAAATTGAGGTGGGTACACACCGTATACTCCCGTATAACCACACTTCGAACACTGGTTCGATTGATTAATTAAGTAGGCCTACAGTATCAGTAACGAGTCAAAGTGATGAATAATAATATTATAATTTTAATAATGATAATTGTTACTATTATAGAATTGAAATGAATTAATGACTTTTGTTGTGTTGTTTTCAAAGTGTAATAATAATACAATTTAGAAGGTTTCTGGTACTTGGCGCTTATCAATCTTAATGTTAATATCAAATGATATTAACATTAAGATTGATAAGCGCCAAGTACCAGAAACCTAAATATGTTAGTAGTTCTAGTAAGTTCAGGTATGTACATGTATTTTAAGCTTTCATGCTATGGTGTAGGTCTGGACAACAATCTAGCTATCCTACAACTGACAACCATTTAGGCCTATATAAGTATATAATATTTGTGCTTCTCTACCTCTACTTAGGGATAGGAGCTATAGATTCACTAGCTACTTTGCAAAATCTTAATTCAATTATTGGTCCTCTGCATATCATCTTAAATCTTTAAACATGACTATCAGTAATTAAGTAGGTTATTTATTAATAGCAGGCTGATGTGCTGAAAGTAATGTTAAATAATATTCTCTGGAGTAGGCCTACATTTTGTGAGCCACATCTTATGTAGCCTATATTTCAACCTCTTCCTAACGCATGGGCAACAGTAAGCTTGCCCTATTTCACAGGATGATGCATCTTGTAATTAGCATAAAATTCTCTTGTGATTTGTAGCCTAGCCATTAGTTTTAATTTTAAGTTCCCTACAAATATTCACGGTGGTATTATTGACATACTTACAATAAAAGTTAGCCAACCATTTACATAATTATATTATGTTGTATGAACCTGCAGATTCTGCTTTGTTGAACTGCCACTAGCAAAAGGTGTGCTGTAATCGAAGATCTGACACAGGATGACAAGTTCTCTTTTCCTAAAGTGTTAATTAATGATTTGGGTTGGGAATTAAAATTGCTCACACAGACTGCTGGTACACTCTTTGGAGAATTACGAACCTCATGAAAGTAGCCTAACAATTAGTCCCAAGGTATACCACATAGGACCATTTATATTGCTTAATCACTTGATTTTAATTTTCCAGTTTACACTTTGTTGTACACTGAGCTATCTCCTCCAGGTATTGAGAGATGTTCCAAAAGCCAGAAGAGAAATCCAACTTCACTCGAAGGCCTCGTCATGTCGCCATATTGTGTCTATCATCGACGTTTATGAGAACGTATATGGAGGAAACAAATGTCTCCTCGTGGTCATGGAATGGTAAGTAAGGGGACATACCAATACACATCCAAAAATGGCGGTCTGGCCTGGGCCTAAACTGCTATTGACCTGGGATTTTGCTTGGTCAGAGAAAACCATCCCTAGCTCATCAGCACACCTGAGTTTCTTGCAAGAAGATGAGGATTTTGCTTTGACCCGGTGTGTTCATGACTCCGTGACGGAAGTGGGCCAGAAAACTTTTTAGCAAGTTGGCCTCTGCCTAAATTTAGGTCGTGAACACGCTGTCTAATGTTTAGATGTTTGTGTGAGCTAAGCCTTCTTTTAAATGTTATTCTGGAGTTAGAATATTGCCAGACTAATTAAAAGTGTATCATGTATTGGGTGAATGATGAATCTGCAAGCATGTGAAATGCTGTTCCTAGTTATCAGTACTAGTACCACTATCACAGGTTTAGGCTTATTACTCTCATTTTAATCTAAATCTGATATCTGATGGATAACAGCATCCTGGTTCTTTATTAGTAAGCAAGCTAACTGTATATACTAGTAATTACCCTTCCTTGTTTACCAATTGTACCAGGATAGAATTAGAGCTATGGTATAGTATCTATAGCTTATGAACTACATGTAGTTACACCTAGTACTCTAGCTCTAGATGACCTACACCTAGTACTCTAGCTCTAGATGACTTACACTTAGTACCCTAGCTGTAGATGACTTACACCTAGTACTCTAGCTCTAGATGACCTACACCTAGTACTCTAGCTCTAGATGACCTACACCTAGTATACTCTAGCTCTAGATGACTTACACTTAGTACCCTAGCTGTAGATGACTTACACCTAGTACTCTAGCTCTAGATGACCTACACCTAGTACTCTAGCTCTAGATGACCTACACCTAGTACTCTAGCTCTAGATGACTTACACCTAGTACTCTAGCTGTAGATGACTTACACCTAGTACTCTAGCTGTAGATGACTTACACAGTCTATGACTTTTACGGAGATTATTTCGACTAGGTAGTTGAATAGTAGTTATTTTGATGTAGGTCCTAGTAATAAACTTATAAACTTCCATATCGAGTCTGAAAGAATTTTTTTGGAAGCTGAGTATTTTGTGCACATTTTATGCAAATTTTTCTGACCAATTTGAGAAAACAATAAGTTACTCTTAGTAAAACCTACTGCTTGTTGGACTGCCAGCACTCTGTCAAAGGGAGTAATTGAGTGACTGTTCTGTATGTCTGTCAACTTCCTGGTCAAATATACATTGTCCAAGTGGACACTGCTATGACATCAATTTTTCACCACTTTGACTTGGGTACAAGCTATAGTTCACAGAGTACTAGTGACAAATAGCATGACCAATACTGTAGTGGTCATGTTGTTTGTTATTCAGTGATGGAAAAGTGGACATCACAGCATGTCCACTTGGTCACTCGGTTGATTGACAGTCAAGCTGTTAGACATTTGACCTACACAGTATATATATTCTCTGCTGTTGTTAGCTCAAGGTTTATATGTACCTCTACATTGTACATCTTATTAATTGTTTACTTTTAGTATGGAAGGCGGGGAGCTCTTCACATCCATACAAGCCAGAGCAGACAATGCATTCACAGAACGAGGTGAGACAACTCCAGTACAGTTAGTGAAACCTACTACTGTCATACTGTACAGTACCAGTGTTCCAACGCTGTGTAGATTACAGTTGTTATTAGCAAGGATAACCTGCAGTAGCTGATAGAGTCTTTCCAAGGATTATATCATCTTTCCCTAATTTGTGATGATTAACTGATTAGTACTTATTTAATCCAGTTCTTGGTCAGTAAGCTAAGATAGTCGGGTGATACTTGGTACGACCCCTCATTTTACACATGTTGTTTTATCGTGTGGCTAAGATATATTATAGTTTAATAGATACATGTGGTTTAACTGTGTATCTGAGAATACAGTTCTGGTAAGACAGCTCCCACCTCAACAGCAGAAATAGAGATATCACCAACAAACTTATTAGTTCCCATGTAGATATATATTACATTATATCAGAATGCTGAGCTATGTTGTTACTGCAAATGACAAACAGCTGCCTATCAGTGGTCTGAAAATATGATCCCACAGTGGAATAAATGGAATCTCTACTGCGTAGTTGAACAGTCTCACTCATTCAGATCATTCATCCTACCAACTACTGTTTCTTGGCTCTCGTCCAACTAAATTTAGAATATCTCAAAGTATACTTTACTGTGTTTTGTCCTGTGTGGATGTAAGTGTATGTGACATTGTCTACATATTATATATTTGTGTATAGCAGGTAGATAAACAGTGATACATGTATTACTGTGTATACTTTATCTAGCATGTATATGGGATATATCACATAGTAATACGAAACTGCAAACGTTTGCTGTCTGTATTGTAGAGGCAGCAGCTATTATGAGGGACATTGTCGAAGCTATAGCTTTCCTACATCACTTAGATATTGCACACAGAGACTTAAAGGTAGGTCAGTCAGTGTGTAGTTTAGAGTACCTGGTAGAATATGATGTACGATAGGAGTAGCTACTCACTGTGACTAGGTCGGTAAGGATGCATTTTTACTGTTCTGTGAGGATGAATAGATGGATATTATAAGATGTATATGTAATTACATGTGCATGTAGGTTGTTCTGTAACAAATATTTTTATACAGCTATTATATCAAACTCGGGTGGATATTATGCTCTAGACATATCCATATATAGCCATCTTCATCTGTTTATTCTTTCTCTAATCTGTTTAGGCGGTTAGTTTAATAGTTGTAACATACATGCAGGAATGTACATGTACATGTAATTATATCAGTGTATAATAATGCTGTCCTGTGTGATTAGTATGCTGGTATGTCCTACACTACAACCATTTTAATTCAGTAATTAGTACAAGCTGGGACACAGCGGCAGCAGGTTTTCTTCTCAATGTGTTCATTCAACTGCTAGTGCCTCAGGCTAGCCTATGCTCAATGATCAGTGTAAGTATTTTATATTGCAGCCTGAGAACCTATTATACACAAAGAAAGGGCCCGGAGCAGTACTTAAACTTACAGACTTTGGTTTTGCTAAATACACAGGGCCAGACAAGTCTCTAACCACCCCTTGTTATACTCCTTACTACGTGGGTAAGTTGGACCTTAGGCTATGCTATCATATTCAGCACATCTTGAATACAGAGCTGTCAACTACATTTCGCTGCTATGGATGCTGCAGTATTGATATCTCCTATGTAGATGTAGGCTTATTGTAGTAGGCTATGTATTGTACATTGACCTGATAGCTCATATAACTACACATTTAGTAACAGTATACATTAATTGACTGTATGCTTGCTATCTTACTACAAAACAGTACTCCTCTTGTATATAATCCATGAGATATTTTTGACAAACTCAGTAACTTACATGAATACTACACGTATGTCTGTAGGTTATATACATGTATGAACTTACTTATCTACATGTAGTTTAATACATGTAGATGTTACCCACTACAATCTGTAGTCACAGTTATAGATCTACAGTTACTGAACACTAACAATCACTTTCCATGCACCATTTCACTTGGCATGGCAGCGGCTCACTACAATGATGTCAGCATATCTGAGTAATTCAATATTAGTTATTATCATAATGTAAATATTTTAGTTCAGAATAATTACTTGCAGCAAATAAGATTATGATATTATGTTGTTTTAGTGGATAATGGATCTTATGTAACTTTACTAGTGATTTATCATGTGTGTTATTATTGGAATGTTTAGTTTGGGCATTGTTTTTATTTAGTAGGTAAGCCTGCATTAGATGAATCACTATGTTGGGTAATACAATAATATGTAGGCCTATTATAACACTATATCAAAGTATTACATGCATATGCTTGTATTTTAGCTCCAGAAGTACTTGGTCCAGAAAAGTATGACAAGTCATGTGACATGTGGTCTCTTGGAGTTATAATGTACATACTGTAAGTATACTATTTCTACTACAGTATATTGTTATAATACACCAACAGATATCTTAAGAGTTGTCTGTCCTTTTATACCTGTTTTATTGTAAGTGTAAAGATGAAATAGGTTATACTCTAAACTCTAGTTGCTATTGTCTTTACAGTATTTCTTGTATACAAAGTACAAACCAAGTGCTTGTACTTTGTAGTAGCTAAGGATGTACATGTACCAACTATAGCATCTCTTATTAGTCTCCATCAAGCAGTGCCAATAGAGTGTAAAGTATGTATGTTTATAGCTTACTGTAAACATCCACTTCCTCTATGTTAACCACACTGTTTGTTTGTACATAAACTCATAGTATGTACCGTCATTATGTGTACATATATACACTGTAGTCTATGTGGATACCCTCCTTTCTACTCCAACCATGGCCAGCCCATATCCCCTGGTATGAAGAAGAGAATCAGGAATGGACAGTATGAGTTCCCTCGTGCTGAGTGGTCGCAGGTCTCGGAAGATGGTAAGTAGTCAGTGAGTCAGTCAGTGAGTCAGTCAGTGAGTCAGTCAGTCAGTGAGTCAGTCAGTCAGTGAGTCAGTCAGTCAGTGAGTCAGTCAGTGGTGTGTAGAAGTAGCCTAACCTCTTATACTTACTAGTGGTGCAATAGGAAGGGAGAGTCAAGTATGATGTGTTATGAAGCATACTATAATAAACATTATGCCAGGGTATTTGGCTAGTGTGATTTCATGTGTTGTACTTTTTTAGAAATGTACTTAGATTTTAGATTATAAAGTGTATGCTGACTGGAGTGATTGATTACATTTTCTTTGTAGACTACTTTACAGTGATTTGTTCAGTATATCTTGTCATCAGTTAGACTTTCTTTACCTCCTTGAATGGATAGGTTATTTATAATACTTGTATAACAACTGGAAATGGTTTAGAAATAGCATTCTGTCCGGACAGCTAGGAATATCCCACCGGTGGTGATTGTTCTGTAATGGGAGTTGTTACCCCTTGTGTATGGGGGGGGGGGGGGGGGAGGGGAACTCCCATTCAGTAGGTTCATATGGTTTGATTCTACAGTAACATGTAACTTGAATCACTTCACTAACCTAGTAATGTTACTGTTTTGTAGCCAAGTCTCTAATTAAGAGCTTACTGAATACAGATCCAGACAAGAGACTGACTATACAGCAGGTGCTTAGACATCCTTGGATAGCTGTAAGTATTCTAGACATCTTTGTTTGACAGTTGAGATGTGTTTATGTAACATACAGTATTATTGCCATGTTAAGGAATATCATTAGTATGGTAGCTGATATCAGAATTTAGTTATAAAAGTCACTGGGGGTTTATAATATTACTCGTGTGTCTAATATTATGTAATTATGTCACAGCTAGTGAAATATATAATAGCGTTATATCATATATCTGCAGTACAAATTAGTACAATAATATATCCCATTATATTCTAGTGATATCTTGATGAAGTAATTAGCATGTTTGGATTTTACAAATTAATGTGACTGGGTTTGCCATTGAGAAATAATGAAATACTAATTCTATAGCTTGCCATGTTGTCTAATTTTATAGTGTTATTGTGTATTTAATGATTTTAAGAGTAAGCAGGTGGGTTAGCAGGAAACGGCAGGGAGGGATGAATAGTTCTCATTGATGTATGTACATGTACATGTAAGTATATATTATTTGCAGAATAATCTGGCTGTTCCACAGACTCCCCTTGCTACTCAGGGTATCCTAAGAGAAGAGAATGACAACTGGATGGAGGTTCAGGTATGGTTGTGTAACTATCTGTTACATGTTTATAATCTATATGTTATATACTGTACAATGACTCAGCGTGCGTTACAGTATGCATTTATATATCACATTTGTAATTACCTTCTCCTGCTTGAAAGAAATGGCAATGAGCAGTTACCTTGTCACAAAGTTTAGAATTTAACCCACACTTCTTAATATTGTGGTCTGCTCATCTTACAATGGTTTCAGATTTAATGTCCATCTACTACTTCATATATTATGATGTATTTTTAAGGAAGGAATTTATTTTTGATACTTCATGTTAGCATTAGTTATTGTTAATGTATACCATAGGATGAGATGGACAGAGCATTGGCTGAGAGAAGAATAGATGATGATCAGATTCACCTCAAGAACATCGGCGTCTCTGAGAACCCCTTACTCGCTCGCAGAAGAAATAACAGAAACTGAGGCTAAAGTAAATAATTATAATTATAATAATTGTTGAACTATACTTCAATTATAATAACCATGGTATGTGTATCTTTCTAGGTTAAATATCAGACTAGGTGGTCTTATGTATTAGCATGTTACATATCAGACTAGGTGGTCTTATGTATTAGCACATTACATATCAGAATAGATGGTCTTATGTATTGATATGTTGTGAATTTTGCAGAAGTAAATTTTGTTTTTACCTGTAGTAATTCTATAAAATTATTGACCATGGAACTACGCATAATTATATGAATATATTTCTGTATTATAGTTTGTTGTTGGTGATGCAATAATTTTTCTATATTGGTTATATGCACAGATCTGATTTGGTATTGTAATGTACACGAGTGCTTTTGTTATGTGTTAGTGAAATGTATGATACACTTTTCTACCTTTGGCCACAATGAACAATACGTTCTCTGACTTACGGTGATGTGTTATTATAGTTATTCTACTTCAGTGTTTACATTTCCAATAGAATGTATGGTTATGTTTCCGTATTCTATGCAATATTATAATATAGTCTTATTATAATATAGTCTTATATTTTGGTGTTCAGACTTTGTCAATAGTTTTTTTTTTTGTAATTCCTGCATACTCGGATCAGATAAAACAACTAATTTTTGTAATATAATGTAATGCAACTTTTGTAACACTACTTACTTCTCCAAAATGGCAAATTTATTTGTAAATAAATCTAACCTATATACTGAAGGTACATGTAGCTCCTTCCTTACATTTGTTTGCTTATTTATAATCTCTATTGAATTCACCCAAAAGGTTATGTGCTTGCACGTGTGGTTTTTTCAGGAGTATCATTTGATATAGTCTGGCGACAAAATTATTCTCCCCTACACTTAAATGACACCAATAAAATGTTACTCTGGGAATTGCCATTGTAGAAGGTTGAAACTAATTATGTTATATTTTGTTAATACCAGTGCATCTTACTAATTTCACTAGAGAAAATTACCAAAATTGAAGTTTCACAATAATATAAAACCAAGGAGCAAGAGCAAAAAGTATGGACTGGCCTGCTCAAAACCCCTGGACAGTGAACAAGTTCCGGCAACCATGGACATAGTTGGTGTGCATATTATTTGAATAAAAATCATTTCCAGGCAAAAAGTATCAAATTATCCATTTTGGTGCTATTTGGCATCTTCTGTACGACTGACTTAGTTTAGGTTGTATTACATGTATATCTAGTGTTTTATTAGGTTTGGCAACATTTTCTCCCTAGATAAAAGAAACATCATGGCAGCTAGAATATTATTAGGGGCAGGCACAAAAAAATCAGGAGTGTCCTGACAAAAATCTAGACACTTGTTAAGTATGCTTACCCTAGGAGATAAGATAGAACTAATATAGATGTATGTACATTATATTACAATGTATATGTAAAACAGCAAGAGAACATTAGAAGATTTAGACTTGTGTTCTCTTTCTGCTTGCTTACTAGGAGAGAACAATTCTGAAATCAGCAACTAATGGTAGTATTACGTCTTCTCACATGGTAGGTCAATGTCACGTGATCTGGTCATGTGGGTGATAGTTGCCCAATCATATTTTTTGTTGTCCGAAGCAAACAGATTTGATTGCGAATTTGACTTCTCTTGTGTTGAACCAATTCAAACTAGCGATGTAACTTTATTTTGATTTACAAATAGCTATACTATGTTCAGGTTCTAATGGCGTAGGTCAAGTTATGTGGACGGATGTTATTTTTACATAAAAACCGATCTTTACGTTGCAAAGATAACTGTAATACTATACTTGCTTACCTTTTTTTGTCTTCATATCGAAATATCAATAGGAATATGAATATTGAATATCGGAATATGAATGATACTCATACTGATTAGGCTAATTATGATAATGATGATCATTATTGGTTATCATATGATAATTAATGATTAATGATAATTATATAATCATAAAATAATAATCTAAGACTTAACTAGCGATATGTTAAATTAAAATAAATTTAATTTTTATTTCAATTAAAATTTATTTATGAAATATGATAATTAAATTTATATATATTTCTTTCCAAGATCAGAGTGAATGAGTCAGAAGAGGGCGTTTTGAGGGGATAATGTTCATCTTGATCATCATCAAATCAATCATAGTCATAATGATAGTCATAGTGGAGGCGGATAGTCTGGGAGCGATCCAAGTCTTACTTAATCACTGATTAACTTAATTAAAGAGTCGAGATAATATCACAATCGTAATACCAATCGACAAGACAATACAGCATACATTGTATGCTCAATATCAGTGTAAAGTAAATCTTCATTAGGCCTATCATAATCATTATGATTATGTTTATTTTTAGCTCACGCTTACTGTTACTTTCAACTTCGGTACAGTCTGTATTGAGAGTACTATTTATCCACACTCACTGTGAGGCTGTGCATTTTGTGCAGTACTCTACTTTATTACACGTACTAACGTTATTGTCCTGATGGGCCGAGTCGTCACTGTTGATTGTAGGCCCTATGTGTGATAGAGTACGGCTGAAAACCTGGTGAATAGGTAGCGGCAGTGTGTGGCATTTTTTAAATCTTATTTGATAAATTTAGGCCTAATATTAAGTCTTCTCATAATATGGGAATTGTAAGCCCCTGAGTGTTCCAGTCTTTATCAATAAATTATAACATAATTATGCTGTTTAGCGGTTAAGCGGTTTTCTGTATCAGGGTCTGCATTCCATCATTCAAATAGGGATCCAGCTCACAGTGATAACGGCCATGGATTATTAATAACTTGCACTCCTAGTTGGCTTAGAACCAGCTAGCAGTGTACAGTTGTAGCAGTAGCGGTTTAGCCTACACCGATGTTTGGGCCAATAGGTGGTCAGTGCTGTAAGTGAACTGTGTACTGCCCATGAGATAACCGTAACGGGCAATATGAGATTGTGGTCATAAAATCTACTTGGAAATTCATCTGTACCGTATACTTCTCGCCGTTTAAGAAAATAATACAGTCTATAGTATCTCCTACAACATTGCTATTAATGGTTCTAATGACAGATTTATTTTAATTTTACTTGAAGTTTTTATTATACTTTGAACTTTTATTGGATTTTATCTCCAATAGCAACTCCATCAATTGATAGGCCTATGGGTACATAATCTGTTGTATGTAAACTAGAATTGAATCACTTCTTACAATGTAAATATAGTCGACTAATTTTAGCTGCATGTATTATTGCGTAGCTTATAATACCCATAGGCTTAGGCTAGGTCACAATACTTCACACTTCGATTTACATGCTCAGAATTTTCCAAATACTGCAAAACAGGACGACTATTTATTTCTATATTTATGGTCGCCATTATAGGCCATTACTTTGGTAACTCTTGTACCTTGTTTGGTGAAATATTTTTATATGTAGGCGAGCATATTGAAGAGTTTTAGAAGCTAAAGGGCTTTAACTTGATATGTTCCAGTTTAGACTTTAATTTGCCAAAACCTTGTTTTATGCATAATTATGTTGTCCAACAGGCACCACATGATGTCACCAGTGATGTCACGTTACAATTAAATAACAATTAGCTTATTAGTGTTCTTTCATTTATAGCAGTGTGAATGGTAGCAGATATGGATAATGAATATAGTGCAACGCCAAAGTCCAGAAAGCGTCCAATGTTTGTAGATGATACAATTATTTCTACTCCAACTCCGTTAGTTGAATCGACTCGCTAGTAAGTAGAAAAGACTATGGAACGTAGGATTTTATCCAATTGCTTGCCAACTGTTGTCTGGTTCTATCACTACAAGCATAAAACAATTGTCACAGCCTCATATCTACCTGCTTCTTATATATTGTTGTGTTGTACATGACTGTACTGCGTTCAGGTAGTTTATAACTTGTTTTAGTGATGTGAAGGCGGATGTATCCAAGTTTGCAGATTCGTCTAGCATACTCAACTTAGATGGTAAGTAGTTATACAGTCAGTCCTAAGTAGTAGATATACACTCATTCCTCTGTAGTAGATATACACTCAGTCCTAAGTAGTACATAATTATGTAGATATACAGTCAGTAAATGAACTCACAGTCACTAAGTTGTGGTTTTAATGTTTGTTGTTAAATATAGCCTAGATATTAAGAAATCGATTGTTAAACGGTGTGATCCATTGCATCTCTTGTCCAAGTCCCCAAAGAAGCAGTGTTACAGTTTATTTATGCCTTGTCAAAGTTTGTATTGCACAGTTTTGCTAATTTTTGTGTCTAAACTATCGCTATGTCAATGTGGTCCTAATGGCTGAATGGTCTAACAATTCGTATTTCTCTCTCCCACTTGTTAATGTAACTATATTTACATGTACATGAGACAATTTTAGTATCCTGTATTTCTATTACTTCATAGAATTGAGTACGTTGTCTCTGAAGGCGGATGCAGCACCTTCCCCATTAACAAACATACCTGGTGAGTCTGTCTGGTAAACTCCCTTAATTTCTGTGTACACAGGATTTTCTATTGAACATGCGATCCATAATTTACTATTTACATGTAGGCCTATATTACAATAATGTTGAATCAAAAGTTTGAATATATGGGTTTTCTGTTTTCCTTTGTGCAGTTGTGTTATCTCGGTCTAATGGTGTAAATATACGATATTGCAGCAGTGTCCAAAGGAAGCAAGGGATCGTTTGGTGAAGTGACACGGAAGAGTCGTATTCCCAGGCCATCATCAGCAAAGCTCTCGGATGCTGGAGATCAGGATAAGAACAACACCTACATAGTCAATAGTTCAGAGAACCTGACAGGGTCGAGCTCTTCTAGTATAACATCTGGTAAGCCCGTAAGTCCAGTCCTGTCAACACCACCTGTGAAGACAACTCCAATAGAGCCAATAGATCTAACAGCTACTCTGTCCAGTAGTCAGAATGGAAAGTTAGTTCTCGAGTCTAAGGCAGCAGGAACCTCAGTGACATGTGTCAAGTCACCTAGTATAGCCCCAGTGACATGTGTCAAGTCACCTAGTATAGCCCCAGTGACATGTGTCAAGTCACCTAGTATAGCCCCAGTGACATGTGTCAAGTCACCTAGTATAGCCCCAGTAACATGTGTCAAGTCATCTAGTATAGCCCCAGCGTCATCTGTCAAGTCATCTAGTATAGCCCCAGTGACATGTGTCAAGTCACCTAGTATAGCCCCAGTGACATGTGTCAAGTCACCTAGTATAGCCCCAGTGACATCTGTTAAGTCATCGAGTATAGCCCCAGTAACATCTGTCAAGTCATCAAGTATAGCCCCAGTGACATCTGTCAAGTCATCAAGTATATCCTCAGATCTGGTAACAACAGGTAACAAACGGGTCCGTGATGAGCCAATGACGATTACTTCTGGTGACCCAGTAGCACGTATATTAGAACCTGCACAAGATATACAAACGGACCAACTTATAGACATCTCTGTAGATCCTCCAGCATCTGACACAACAGCGAAATGTTTAGCTTTGTGTGGACAGGCATCTGTTGTTACCTTAGGGGATACACCAGATACTAGTCTGCAGCAGCTACAGGTGAGCACTGAGGGTGCACAGTCTAGTCTCAGTGGGTATAAGTCTCGTATAGATCACCTCCCGGAGAGTGCTGCAAGCTCATTGGTTTGTGCAGGGGTAACCGAGTCATCACCACTACATGGCAGTGTAGAAAGAGTATCTGCCAATGTAGAGCAAGCACCTGCCAGTGTGGATGTAGTACGCGATAATGTAGAGCAAGCACCTGCCAGTGTGGAGGTAGCAGAGGTAGTACAGGACAATGTAGAGAGAGCACCTGTCAGTGTAGAGGGAGCACCTACCATTGTAGAGGGAGCAGACACTGGTGTAGAAGAGTCAGAGGCTAATGTGCAGGTACACCCGCCTAGCTTGTCAGCCTACCTGTGTCCTGTAGAGATATCTGCTATTACAGAGACCTCTTCATCTACTAACTCAGGTAGGTCTTTGTTGGAGCAGCTGTTGGATATGAAAGTTGGTACAATTTTAGCCCCAATTCCAATGTTTCAAGTTGCATATCATGGACAACCATGTATGTCTTATCGGTTGAGAAATCTTCATAGGCTAGATTTTTGGCCATTATTAATAATGGCAGTAGGCCAATAGTTGAAGAACTGCTGCTTTGAGCTAGTGCTAGTATTATTTATATTACTTAGTTTGCTTGAAAATGTCAACATAATACTTTAACTCAAAATAGTTGTTTCTCCTGTGGACATAGACTAATGGTTTGCTTTTACTCTTACTAAAGGCATCATCTGAAATGTTTGCATCAATTTTACTAGGCTAAATGGAGGTTGCGTAGAAACTGCTATCTCAAATAATTCTTCCCAAAAGATTCTTTTAAGAAAAATGCCCACCTAGGTTTTTTATTTTTATCAACTGGTGACCTATTATAGCAGGTGTGCTCCATATCACTGTATGTTAGAAGTTGTCTATACGTGGAATGTCACTGTTAGAGAGAGGATAACTGCTATAATGCTTGGTACTAAATGGCCACATGTATAATAATATATCGGTAAACACTATCTTTTTAATACATGTACGTTTATATACGTGGTTATTAATAATTCGCAGCATGTTTGAATTACATTGTAGAATAAATCTTTGTGTAAGTAATATCTAGCATCTACAAAATTGAAGAGGGAACCACTGCTTATAACAATATTCTGGGGTTCAAACTTGAAATGGTCCATGTTTTATCAAAGTGGTAAGGGGGCACAACTGCTAATAAAATGTTGGAAACCTGCACTATTGTATGTTTTACACAGTATCCAGTGAAGCTAAGGTCATTAGGGACTGCAAGGCTTGTGTAAACAATAAAATATAATATGGCACAAGTTGATATTGTTACATCCCTGCTACTCTTGTTTGGGATGTGATGCTTGCCCTATTCATCTTGTGTATTTATACAACTACTTAGGTTTTGTTAAATGGTGTTTAGTAACTAATTAGTAGCGTTTGTTTAGTTTTGTATAAGCAAGTCAAACTCTGTACACAACACAACTTGTAGGAGAGAGGTAGTAGTAATACATGTATGTGCAAGGCTCTGTGAGTATCATACATGTACTACTACCATTACTTCTCCCTCTCACAGCAGCTGTTTATATAGCATGACACTCAGGTTTCTCTCACTGATAACAGATGAACTGGACAGTATGTCCACTGTCAGCTTAGTGAGTGACCCTGATGACTCAGTACAAGCCTGCTATTCCAAGGACTTTATTAAAGCACTCATGTCTAAGGATGGAAAGGAAGTACTCAAAGCAATATCGCAGTGAGTTCAGTATTCGTATTTTTCACCTTATCCGTAATACCCTACATATAGTTATGGTAGTTATGGTAGATTTGAGATTGCGGGTTATTAACATTTTGCAATCATAAATGATGAAATTTTTTTTGAACTGGAGTGGACATGCATTCGCTTTTAAGTGCTCATGTTAGTGGTATTACTTCTATAAACCTGGTCGTTATAATGTCAATGTAAAAGTAAATATTAGAATTTAATTATTGAAATAGTAATGTTTTGTATTTATGATTTGGATGTGTTTACATGGTGAAAAATTGATTTACATTAGAAACATTGAATAATTTAAATTAAATTAACATTAAACAACATTAAAACTTTACGTTGGACTAGGTCTGTTTTATTTAATCCCTATGCAGGTTGAATATAATACTAGGAAATAGGTCAAAAATAGTGACTAGTTGTTTCATGTGTTTAGGAAGATGTCACAGAACAAAGGTCTCTCTGCTGCCTCCCACACTTCCTCTACAGATTCTACAATGAGCTCTTCCACCCCATCCACTTCTGCTACAGGTAATGCCTCTCATCTGTTTAGTAAATAACCAATGGCCACCATTCTATGTTTACCTGTAACTAATGGCTACCATTATGTTTACCTGTAACTAATGGCTACCATTCTGTTTACCTGTAACCAATGACTACCATCCTATGTTTTATATAGGCATGTTGCGCTTTTCTAGCTAACTGTGGGAGTTGTCCCCTTTTACTTCATCACCAACAATTAGCAGACAACTCAAATGCCCTGAGTTGTAAGCAGCGCAGTTTCTTGTTTCTGTACTCTGCTCTTATTACTGTATTATCCATGTCTCTCTGATAATATAACTGTCTGTCGTCTTGTTCTTGTAGCCAGTTCCTCCAGGTCCAAGACAGAACTACTGGAATTGCCCACTACCACAACAGTGTACTCTAAGACTGTAGACTCTTTCTTTGGAGCCGATATGAGCAGAGCATCACGCGTCTCTAACCTACCCAACACTTATAAGGTACTCAGTCTACAGTAACACTGTTCACCTACCCCACCATTTTATAGACACCAGAGGCTATATGTCCGTATAATATCCCTCTTTTTATAGAATTAGGTTGGCTGACATCTTATTCTGAATTTATTTACCTTCAAACTGAGCTATTGTGATTTAATTTTATTACTGCAAACAGATTATACATGTGAATACGATTTGCAAGATGAATACTCTGTGTTATGTATTAGTCTTATAGCGGATCATTTACTGGTATGAGTAGGCTAATATAAAAGTTTAATTCTATGATACTCATGTGCTTTACAGCTCTACATGTATGCAAGTGTTTGTCTGATATAATTATACATGTACAGGTTTTGATGTTATTCATACCAACACATAGTCTACTTAATGATATTGATACTCGTCTATGGTAATCCACTGTTTGTTTACTGCAGGATATCTCTGATCAGACTGGGCTCACAGCTACAGGTAGTGCAGTCTTCTGTGATAATACAGGGCTATCTATCAGCTCCCTACAATCTAGCCCTAGACGTACTGCCTCCCCCACAGTACCAGCAGCAGCAGACACATACAACAGTGCTATCACCAGCACTGTCGGCCACCATCTGTTCCCTACAGAGACGACGTTTAGTAAACCACTGGAGACAGTGCCAGAATCAGCAGTTATATCTTCTACTCTAAATGCGCCTCTAAAGAATGACACCTCCAGTTTAAAAGAGCAGAGTTCCTCTGCAGATGTATCTCTTCCTAACTCTTCATCTCGCCAGATCTCACGGGAATCTGCGCACCATTTAAGTTCTACGGATATCTTTGAGGACACATTAGTCAGTAGTAAAAGGGAGGAAGTACTTGATAAGACATTGACTCCAGAGAAGGAAGTGCCCGAGGTGGAGAGACCTCAGGCTATAGATTCTCCGGTGGAAGAACCTAAGACTACAGCAGTACCAGTAGAAGGACCACAGGCTAGCAGTCCATTGGATAAGACTGCAGTGAACACGTTTAGTAGAGATCTAAGTTCTCTGTGTTCTGTAACTCCTGGTAACCCAGTGTGTGAGAGTTCTCACCTAGTCAAACCCACCTCTGCTGCAGACGTTAGTGGCGGTGTGGCTGACCAATCAGCTAAAGGATTGAGTTGGAGGTGAGATTCTATTGACCTGCTCTGTTATTAATATCCTCATGTATTATTTCTACCGAGTAATCAACATGTAGGCCTATATTGTACTGCACAGTACAATAATGGAGTTGTTATGCTATACAGCAGGTGATTACGTAATGTGTTCATGCATTGTTATTAATGATTGTGGTTAATACATTGCAGTAGGTAATTGTAAATAATAACACTTGACAACATCTACAATTGTATATAGGTCACATCTACCCAAGCCTGTGCTCTCTAATCTAGTAGAAATAGAGGAAGGTGATGGATCTAAGTCTATACAGGTCCATCATTGGCTAAGCTCACAGTGTACTGATTGTGAGTGATCATCTACTTTTTATTTCAAATGTATTATATTCGTATACTACTCAGGATACGTACTACTAAATTGCTAGTTGGAGTTGTCATTCCCTCACACAGGGGAAGGGCAACTCCAATCAAAGTATTTTAACTGTTGCGTGGAATCAAGCGCGTAGAACGACATGCAGTGTACCTCTAGTTAACTAGCTACTAATTAATTATGTTTGGTATAGAGATTGTACTCGCTGACTCATATCATATAACAGTATAATCGCTTATTGTGTTTGACGAGCAGACGTGACGCAGTCAGACGCTGTTACCATGTACAATCAAGTGACCCTTGACCTGACCACGTCCAGACAGCAGAGGATGACCTCCATGGACACAACTCTACACACTATGAACAATGAGAATACAGCTAACATGACCTCTAGACTGTGTGTAGATGATGGGATACCTGTAGTGACAGAGAAGGTAGTGGAGAGGCTGATAGAGGTACCAGACACTCTGGTAGTACCTGGTTATCACTGCACTCTCACTAACACTAATGTTAACATCCCCATAACCAACCTTTGTGACAGGTGAGTGCATGTTCTCTATTTCATATCTACTTGTAAATTGTCTGTAGATGTAAGGTGTGACAACTCCACACTAGTTACATATTTTCCCATTTTTCTAGTTTAGTTATCTGTGGGACTTTGACTGAAGGTCGTAGGTTGAGTGTCTAAGTTCATTGTATCTATGGTTGCTAGAGTTAGTACATTATAGGTTCAATACTTGAGATCTACATGTATGTCATATCTAATCTGCATTGCATGGTTTACATGTACAATCTACATTTTGTATTGACAGGTGGCTGCAGGTGTCTGTATCTCTAACACATCATATGGTGAATGGCAAGGAGTCCAGTACCAACCTTCTGTTCTTCAAGCTGGCAGACACTCTGATTAAACCCTCAACCACGTCACATCTATCCGTGAGTTATCTCTTACTTGCATCATTATTGTTCACTGGATTTCTAGTAATTATCATAATTTATATAATAAGTATCATGAATACAATACTGTGAATAGGAATCCACGTGGTATTGCCCAGTTAGTCTCTAAATCACGTTCTCAAACAAGTCTGTTAGAGAGTGCTCTATTCCATTGTATCTTCTCTTTCTCTCTCTCCAGGCCTGGTTGAACACTGCAGTTCCTGGTAGGCATGAAGCTAATATAGTGGTGAAGGTGGAAGGGGAGACAACTATGTTGGTGCAGTCTGCTATGTGTATAGATATGGAATCACCTAGTATAGAGGTAGGCAGCTTGTACAGTATATCGTATACTCAAACACAGTGTATGTGCAGTATAGGTTGGCATCTCTGATATGTACATGTAAATGTAGATAACATCTAGTTGTATAGAGTACTGATTTAATAGCTTCATGTATGTCCTGTTTATGTATGAGAATTGTAGATGTAGACATATATGTACATTATGATACGATGCACACACGTAGCCTCTCTTCCACTCCTGGTGGATATGTAACAGTAGATCTACATGTACTTGTACATACATAGTGTATCGGTATGATCAGTGTTATATCTGTGTCTTATATTCATTTAGCTGGTTGACAACAAGGATCATATACTGGAGTTTGGTTCTATGCTCTTTGGGCAGGCAAAGAGTATACCTCTCACACTTACAAACACATCAAATGTACCAGCTACTCTCCTGCTCAAAGTTTTACAGGTATACATGGTGGATGTTCAATCAAATGCCTGTCATAGAATGTTTTGGTCAATGTATGCACATGCAAGCGCACACCTGCTTGGATGTAGACACATGTGTCTATTTTAGTAGAATTTTTTGCCTGTAAGTTGCTAAGCATTCAAACATGTTACTGATCAAATATTTTGGTAAGAGTGGAGTATATGCCTGTATTGATACTAGGATCCCCACAGCCGATGTTATTTGGAGCTTGGACTAGGGTCAGACAGCAGTTCCTCTAGTAAAGAACTCTCCAGAGATGGTAGTGACCTCAAAGTAACACTGGGTAGTCACCTTCAGTCCACCTGCACCCAAACTCTATCTGTTACCATCAAGAGTCCAGATACACCTGGTATAGGTACGTCACTGTATGGTTACACCCGGTATAGGTACGTAACTGTATAGTTACACTTGCTATATTGTAGGTACGTTACTGTATGCTATGCCTGATATAGCCGTGTTACTGTATTGTTACACCTGATATGGGGGATGTTGTTATATAGATACACCTGGTATAGGTATGTTACTGTATAGTTGCCCCTGATATAGGTATGTTACTGTATAGTAACACCTGGTAAAGGTATGTTACTGTATAGTTACACCTGGTATAGGTATGTTGTTATATAGATACACCTGATATATGTATGTTACTGTATAGTTACACCTGATATAGGTATGTTGCTGTATAGTAACACCTGGTATAGGTATGTTGTTATATAGATACACCTGGTATGAGTATGTTGTTATATAAATACACCTGGTATAAGTATGTTGTTATATAGACACACCTGTTTCAACTTCTCTGCAGATGGTTCTCCTGAGGTACTTAAAGGGGTGATAGGTATTTACCAGGCGAGTGCTATAACCAGGGATCCTTTACTAACAGTCAGCACTGCTTGCGTCTGTGGCTATGCCAGCATCCAACTACCCAACAAATACCATGTAAGTATTCCGGGCTATTTGTTGTATTCCAAGTTAATTACTAGGATAGAATAGTAGATTATTATTTCAGGTACACGTGGTACTTATGTTTGATTCACAGTGTTTTGATATTTAATATTCAGATAACATCTCTAAAATGAAAGTTTGCCCGCCAACTGATATGGAATAGAAAGTTATTCCCATAAAGATCTTCTGAAACAGAATGTGTAACACATGACATGACCCTACATATACATGTATATTTACATGTACATACACATTACTATACTGTATATATTTTGGTATAGATGCTTGAGATGTGGCTATACTGTATATATTCTGGTATAGATGTTTGAGATGTGGTGTGAAGCTCAGAGTCAGACGCGAGAGACGGTTCCCATCATAAATGGAGGAGATGTTCCTGTTAGTGTCACTCTGGCAGTAGACAACAGGATGTTCTCTGTGAGTCCAGAGTATATGGAGCTCAGACCAGGAGTGGAGAGTTCATTTATTCTTACATTCAGCTCCCATGATATAGAGGACCCTTTCTGTCATGTCAACTGGTAAGTCTAGGGCACCTTGTCTAGAGTGTCAACTGGGAGTTTCTATCATATTAATCATAAAATACCAACAGTGTTATTTTATAGAGTAATTTTGTCCTTTTACTGCATACATTGCAATAACTAACATACACGTTCTCCTTGAATACTTGTAGTAGTGTGACAGCGTGTATTGAGCCTAATGGTCCTGTGTCTTCAATAAATGTGCGGGGGCTGGTAAACACTCCTCCCTCTATGCCTGCACTTAGCCGGAGTTCCCCTACACACACATTGTTGCCAGCACTCCTTCCTCCTGCCCCTGCTGCCACAGACTCTATGAAACTGAAACTAAAGTGTGCTCCTGATATCATCAGATTCGCAGGGGCCGATATGAACAGGAAAAAGTAAGACATACTGTCTGTATCTCATTGATGTTTAGGTGACAATTCTCTTAATTGTAGTGAAGTGCTATAAACTATGAAAGTGGAGATTTAGTTGAGTACATTAATAATTAGGATGGTGTTGGATAAGATTCCAAAATCAGATTTATACTACAATGTATCATAGATCTGATGATATTGCCAATATGTGGAAACGTGTATTCTAAGATTCCATATTTGTGGCGACATAGCAACTTGTCATTGAACTACTCTAGATATATAACGGTTCGAATACTGAACTTGTATGAGAGACCTATGCACCTGGTGTGTGACGTTAATGAACCTCACTATAGAATAGTCAGCACCAGTATCGATGGCAAGGAGCAGCTTCTGTCTACCAAGGAGGTTGTCGTACCCGCCAGCTCTTCAGCTCATGACTTCTGGCACCTAAGGCTAGTGTTTGAGCCGAGTAAGACGGGCGTTATAAAGTCCAGACTCAAATGTAGCTCCTTAGCCAACAATATTAGATTCAGGGTGAGTCATTTATGTATAAGCTTCGTGATCTGTAATTTAGTATCAAATTATCACGTTATTATGTAATTTAATTTAGTCCTTTTACTTTTACTAATCATACGCATGATCATTCAGTTACCCATATAAGGCTATGTTACAGTTGCCCATACATGGTTATGTTACAGGTACCCATATAAGGCTATGTTACAGGTACCCATATAAGGCTATGTTACAGTTACCCATATATGGTTATGTTACATTTACCCATATAAAGCTATGTTACAGTTACCCATATACGGTTATATTACAGTTTCCCATTATGTGGTTATGTTACAGTTACCCATATATGGTTATGTTACAGTTACCCATATATGGCTATGGTGGTATATCGCACGTTGAGCCGTCCATTCAAACGCCTGTCAAAGATTCGGGGGTGTATGATCTCTCAACTGGTGAACTGAAGAGGAATAACTTTACACACGACATGTTTCTCAGAAATGTCGGATATCACAAGGCATTCGTCATCGCACGATGTTACTCAGGTATGTACAATCATTACTTGCACGATTTACGTAGAATATATTAGGGAATTGTTATAGGATTACACTATAATAAGACATTATATAATTATATAATCTAGACATTACTTAACACTGTAGTTGGTAATCTGTAACATGACAGCAACTGATGCAGTTTATATCTCCTCTCAATGTCTGTGCTGCAGGACCGTCATGTACACAACGTTTGGAGTCTACAAGGATACAGGTGCAGACGTGTCCAATGATAGTGTCACCTGCTGATGCTAGGGTGAGTGAGCTACTTTATACTATATTCCTATTAATACAACACAGGGCTATATACTATATTATATGTGTGCAGTATGTAATCCAGGTCACCTTCATCCAGTCATAAGGGTCAACATAGCGGTTAGACTGTAAATTACGACAGCACCTTAAATTGACACACTGTGTGTGTTTCTGCATGGATACTTGTTTCTATGCATTAGTTGTTGTTGTTGTCAGCATTAGTTGTTGTTGTCAGCATTAGTTTATGCGTTTCTGTCCAACTATATCAAGTATACATGTACGATTGATTGAGTTATCAACGTTGACCAGTCTCAGTGCTATCACATAAGTGGAGCCCGTCCGTTACATGCATATACCTTCTATTACATGTACATTCATTCTATGAGTATATATTTAAAATGCAAACAGGTAATAACTTGATGTCACAATAGACTGAGTGGGGACAACTCCATGTTTTTGTGCTAACAGCTACACTACATTCATTGCAGTGTATAGTTATGATTTATAGTATTCATGTGGCTGTTTTGGTTGTAGAAGCTGATGATAAGTATGAAGATAACAGAAAGGGAGAAGGTGCTATGTGAACAAAAGTCTAACATCATAGCTACGATTAAATTCTCATTTGTTGACAATATATTGCGTCAACTCTTGCAGAGGTATGCTGTCCATATTTTATATTTAATACAGGTGAATGCTCAATAATAACTTTAACCAAAAGTAACCTACATATTAATTGTGGTGTACATTGAATTAACAAGTGATTGCACTTCACTTGCGTTTGTGTTGTAGAATCATAGCGGTTCGTCCTGAGCTCTGTGATGACGAGATAGCTCCATTTCTCCAATGTAGCCCGGATGACATTCCACATCTTGGTATGTTGTGTGCTGTACGATGTGTAATAGCTATAGCTTGTGATATTGTTTATAGATTAATAGATAAATAATATACTTGTAAAAATAATTAGTAATTGTGTATTCCATGCATGACCTGGTGGTCGTGTCATTAATGCTAATAATGCTAATAGGCATATAATTATGTATATCATATGTGTTATGTATATCATATGCATAATATGAAAATGTATAATGTTTATAATAATATGTATGGACAAACCCTAGGTATGCACTAGCATACTATATTGTTCTATATACATACCATTAAACCACTCAGTGCTATACTTACAATGTATATACATAATTATCCAGTACAGGTGCTGGTCTACTTCTGGCCTCCGGTTTAAATGTCATCATTTTCTGTCCTCATGATTTCAAAATGTACATTGTATGCTAGTCTACATGTACATTAGATACATGTTCTGCTTAGTTCATGTTACATGTCCATATATGTCTACACTTGTGTATCGTGTTACATACAGAGCTGCCATTACCTGATGACGCTTGTAATGTGAGGATATTTAAGAGCAGCATCAGATCTTTTATGATAAATATTCATGGCGAACCCGAGAAGGTGACACAGTCTACTGTCTCAGCCCACTTTCTCGCTGACTCCGCGAACTCTCACCAGATACCGGCAGCATCTCTAGTCGGTGGTCGGCATCATCTCTCACCAGTCACCTCAAACCTGCTCAACTCTGCTATCTCCGTATCCGCTCGATCTCTCACCTTCATCACCGATAGAGCCGGAGACACTCGTCAGTTGACTTTCAATATTCGGAATAGGAGCACAGAGGATGTCCAGGTATATTATACAATCATACTACAGTACATATAAGATACCTGTTATATGTACTACCGTGTACACGTCATACACATCTCCTTACCTGTTATATGTACTACTGTGTACACGTCTTACACATCTCCTTACCTGTTATACATACTACTGTGTACACGTCATACACATCTCCTTACCTGTTATACATACTACAGTGTACACGTCATACACATCTCCTTACCTGTTATACATACTACAGTGTACACGTCATACACATCTCCTTACCTGTTATACATACTACAGTGTATACTTCATACAGGTTGAGTTCTCACAACTGGCATCACCTTTCAAATGTAAAGTAAAAAAGGCTACTTTAAAGTAAGTGTTATGATTTCCATATCTAAAAGTATGTTAGGCTCAGTTATGCTTTAAATAGACTGTCATGGCTATGATGATATTTTGTAAATGTATTCCCAAAGTTGTGTTATTTTCCACCAATAAATGCCCCCACTCACCAGCTTTGTTTCAAAATGATAAGTAAATGTAATAAACCTATGGCATAGTAATTTAGTGTTTGTTGGCTTACAACGTCTACTATTATATTATATTACATTACATTATATTATATTATATTATATTATATTATATTATATTATATTATATTATATTATATTATATTATATCATAATATTATATTATATTATATTATATCATATTATATTATATTATTATATTATAGATTCAGAAATAAAGGTACTATCAGAATAGACTTTATGGCTACATGTCCAGGCACCTGGGAGGAAGTGTTCACCATCTCTACTCCTGTCAACGCATTCAATGTGACACTAATTGGCAAGTGCCTTGCAGACTCCTCCGCTGCCATCAAGTCATGACGTCACTAATGACATCACAGTTCACCACATGATAGAGCTAACCTGTCTTATTCAAAGTCTTCCATGATGGTTTTATGCTGTCAGGTCATTTATAGAGTTTGGAATTTTTATTCATATTTATTTCATGTAGAGTGTAGATAAGTTTGTGTATTTAAAAAAATACTATACTCATCATGATTGTAGTTTATTAGTATCATGCATTTGTAATATTATTTCAAGGGGCCGTAACTTCTAGTACCTTGGTGATTCTAAACAAATTTATAGTATTGAACAAGCAGACAGTCCCCTCTCATTTATGGGAATTAGTTGCTGTTTGTAGCCTTATTTTATTGTATTTATACCAAATGAAATAAACCATTTCAGATCCTTCACTAATATTATATATTGTAAATTTAGTATAATATTCCATCTCCTGATTAACAATGTTCAACACCTACCTGTACGTTTAGCAGTACTACCAGGAACCAGGGTATGCGTAGGTTCCAATCTCTTCACATGTAATATGTGTTGCCTAAAGTTGCTGACAGCAACTTTAACCCAGGCATACCAAGTCTCCTGCACACCTAACTCAGATCTGGTAACCCCTCTTAAACCTGACAGCCCCCCTCCCCCAATACTAAATCTCCCAGGCTTTCACATTCGGAACTTGTCTGCTTCAACTTGCACCCACTTCCTTGCTTGGCTTTATTGCTTTGGAGCTCCTAAAAAACTGTACATTCCCTTCTAGCTCACAGAGAATTGGTTGCATTCCTACAGATACTGTACATGTATATGCATTGTTGTACCATATACTATATACTTGCTATGATCTATCAGTGTCAACATGCATTTGAAGTTGTCGTGGGCCAAAGTGTTTTATTACGTAAAGTTGTAAGATGCACATACAGTGCATAAAAGTAGTCAATTAAGGTTTTCTCTCCGATGGTGATCGAGGACTAGCATCCAAGTATAAGGAATAAAAATTGAAATGCTTCTAGTATTACTTTACATCATTAATGGGCTCACAGAGTTTTATTCAGTTGAATAATCATAGGGCTACTTAGCAACAGCAGCAGTTGTCTCATCCTTATAACAATAACTGGCACACTAAGTCCTTACACATCACATCACAACGTATGTATGATGACTTTGATATGCAGTCCATTATATATATCACGACCACTTCCTCTGCAATTGCATAAATTTTTAGGTTACAGTATATTGCTACCGTGATTTCTACAAGGTAGTTGTTTCCCCCAGCTTCCAGTTATAATGTATTTCCATTTTAGTGTAATACGTTGTTACAAATAATGGTTCAAAGTTTAAGGGTTCTTTTCTGCTGTTTTTACATTCATCAAAGTTGTTATTTGAGAATAATCTTTCAAAAGATAGCACCTTATACAAAGATATTAGAATGTATCATGTGCATACTAGAATAATATTAGCTAGCTCTTGTATAACATACACTGTAGACTGGCATTAAGAACTCTTCGGAGTTAATAAACGCAGGATCCAACGCTTACATTTGGATACTCCATATAATGTACATGTAATTTGGTAACACTAAAAATAACTACAGGACATTGCAGATACTTTAGAAGTGCTACATTATTTTAATAATTGCCTCATGTGGTGCAATGAATTTTTGGGCAAGCAATTTTCCCCTATAAGAATAAATTCTATTGAGCTATAATGAATTATGTTTGGTATGTACAGCCGTAGCAGTTTTGTGATCTTGATAATATCCCACACTATTGGTATAAGGTTTACCCTTAGTCTGAGTTCCAAGTTATCAGAAATAGTCTGTGCACAAAGGTGTAATAATCTGTGTCCCCAAAAAGTGTAAATAGTCCTAAAAACATTTCTGAAAGATGTTTTTCTCCCACATGTAGCTCTTCAGCTGTATTATTTTCACAATTGTATAGTATAAAATACATAAGCATCCATACTTACCAACATCTATCAGCTGGTGTAACTGTAAAATAACATCAAGGCATTACATTGTATAACTTACACTTATATAATAATATATAATCTGCTGTAAGTACCAACAATGGGATATATATTAGCTCTATCATTGTTGTACACAAATACATTATCTTATATGATGCACTGTCAAGGGTAGTGTCAATATTACATTAATGCGCATAGTTTTATTTCCTTGGATGATAGAGTTACTAAGCAACAGGAGTTGACAACAAGAACTATCACACCAAGTCTATACACATCATTGTATATTGATTCAGTATGATTTATCAGAGAACAGACCTCGGTAGTACTGTAGGTAAAGCTGCACCAGGATACAGAGAAGGGAAGGAAGAGAAAACTGCACAAACATTTACATAAATCTCTAGTTTGTCAAGGAGTTCACTAATTACATGCTATAATTGATTGCATCACTTCCTATGGTCATCACTGTGTTTGCCTGTCTCTATAATTCTGTTGTTTACTTCTTTATTAGGTTCATAGAATGATTACCTTTAATAAATTGGTGTTTTTTCATCTTTTCTGACAATATTCTACAGGTGATTGAGAGGTGACCTAGTGACCACCAAACCAATTCCCATGCCACATGTTATAAATTTCTTTACCTCAAAAGAAAGTACATTTTAGTTATAGGATCCCCCTATAAATCTTGTCTGACGCTTTATGTTATATACAATGTAACTTCTCATGCAATTTTATAAATTTCTAGGTTAAGTATAGCTGTTGTGTTTGCTATACAAAAATTATTTTCTCCAGCTTTTGTTAAAAACTTATTTATGTCATTGTATAATATTATATTATTGTTATTGTTATATTTATAACTTGACCTGTTGTTTGACATGAAGGTTCGAAATATTTTGCTGTTTCCTGTATATACATTGACTTTAAGTTTTTATTCGAGAATAGTCTTTTATATTACACGTATAATACAGGTAGTTTATGTACATAATATTAATGTGATATTAAAGTGTAAGCTGGATACTAGAATGTTATCAGCTAGTTCTTGTGTAGCCTGGTCAGGTATTTACATTTTTTGCAAGGCAATTACTGTACACCATTATTCTTGCCAACTTGTAATGACGGTTAGACTTAAAAATGAATTCACTTTTTACTTTAATGCTGTTATCATCACCTCATGTTTTGGCTGGGTGATGAATTACTTTAGATATTAAATCTACATGTAGAGGAACAGATAACTATGTCATACAAAGTCATCTCCTTTTTTTGATTGATTCAAATTGGCTGAATTTAGGGAAATTAGTTATTTATGAGTGGAATACCTGTGCACTAGGTATTTGTATTTATCTGCATACATGGTTGTGTTATTTTGGTGGAAGTACAATTATAGTCACATACTTTTTTAATGAGGGAAGTGTAAAAAATACTATTTTGCAAGTTTGTCACATGCACATGTTGGTTCTAACATGTTTGTCATGAACTACATGTAATGCAAATAACTGCCATTTCTGCAATATGTTGTGATTGGATATAATGTTGACTGCCCTCCGTATTATGGGTAAAATACATGTGCATGTACATGAAAAGCTTTCGAACTACTTTCGAGGTGGATATTGCCGTAGACACACTGGGTGGATACCTATTTTGAAAATAACCTGGCAAGATCAGTTATGACTAGATATTGCCGACTCAAAGCTGGTTTCCTAGATCTCGGTGGGGCACCAGTATATTCTTATAGACCTGTGTTAATGGTTGACCCAATGTATCTGAACTATGAAAACTGGACAGGTATTGATAGTTGCTAAATACGTGCTAAGAAACGTCTACATGTCGAGGTTGAGGTTTGGAGTAAGAACGGACAACTTACAAAATGAATAGAGGGCAACTCTCACTTTGGGAAGCTTCGCAAAGTGTTCACTACATTATAAACACATATGAAGTCTCTTGTTATGTATTTAGTGAAAATTTATACCTGAACTGGGAGCACAATGGTGTGGTTAGGAAAAATAACTCTCAATGAAGATGGCTTTTATGGACTTTTACAGGACTATTACGTCTTCAAACCTCAATGTTGTCATTTGATGAGGACTTTTTTCAAACTGAACTACTCACTAACATATCTTACTAGTTCAAAGCACAAAAAGTTCCAAACTTGACAGTTACGATCCGCCAGTTGTTTAACTGCTCTCCACCCAAATTCTAGAGCTATCCTTCAGCCCACATAAGCCACAAACAGGTGAGGATATAAAATACTAACAATAGACATACATGTAGTTGAAGAATGTACATGTACAAGTCATTATAGTATGTGCACTGTTTGACTATCTCTCTCTCTACATGTACCATCATTGTTGCTATGTTACAGATACATATTCCACTTACATAATTTTAGTGTGTTCAAAAATAGCAATTGTGGTGTGTCAGGTGTAAGTGTCTGCCGCTCTCTTATAGACTAGTGTGAGCATCAAAATCTGCATACATGAGAATATTCAGGATATTTTTTCTAATCTTCAGCAAAAAGTTGATAAATTAGCCAAATAGGGGAAATAAGATGATATATTGTCCTCAACTTGCCTTGATTAATTACTGGGAGTTCTGGTATAAAAGGAAGGAGAGAGAAACATTTTAATCATATCCAGCAGTCACACAGATCTGTTCATATCTCCTATTCATATCTGGTAAGTTACTAACCGATATAATACTGGTACATGATAGTATTCATCTGTTTATACATGTATATTATACTATATACACATATGTGTGTTATAGTATACATGAATATACTTTTTAATCTATAATAGTGTTACAATAAAATCAACAGAGTTACTAAAATAAGACAAGTAGTATTGAAGTTATCTATAGTTGTATTTATTCTAGATATTTTATGGTCTAGGAGATAAGCATACTCTATACTAGAAGATATGATTGTTCACACTATCACACATGCTGTATATTATACATATGGATTCTTTCACATTTTATCATATAAATTTTTGCTCTTTTTATTGTATACACTGTCACAAAATGGTTCCAATTGATGATGAAAAAATTGTAGCATTTTTCATGCTGTCTCATTATTGATGTTTAACTTTTAGAAACTCAAACATAACATCACCATCATGAAGGTTCTTTTTCTACTTCTGGTCCTCTGTCTGGCTCTCTCTTCAGCATTCTATGGATTCCGCAGAAGTTACGGACTTGGATACCGACGATTTGGATTCAGTAGATTTAGGCTGGGAACATTTGGACTGGGGTAAATATACATGTACTTCACCATAAAATAAATATACATATACCTCACCATAAAATAAATATACATATACCTCACCATAAAGTAAATATACATGTACCTCACCATAAAGTAAATATACATGTACCTCACCATAAAGTAAATATACATGTACCTCACCACAAAGCAAATATACATGTACCTCACCATAAAGTAATATACATGTACATGTACCTCACCATAAAGTTATAATCTTACACACACACAAGAAAGAATGCAATATGTGCCCCTGTTAGTATTTGAAGATACTGGTTCACCAGAACATGAAGAATAGAACTTGAATATGTACACCTTGCACACATTTCACTGCTGTGTTCCTGTGCGGGTGGTGGGTTTTCCTAATTCTGACAGACTTTGTCATCTACATGTAGATCGATCTCCAAAATCTTCTCGGTCAAAGCCCAATCTTGACTGAGAAAATGTTTGAATACATTTATGTTTCATGTAATTATACAGTGTTGTATTTGTGCTATCAATATTAATTAATCAAAATGCTGATTGTTTTAGATTCAACCGATATAGATTTGGAAGTCTTTATTACTAAAAGCCTGACATGAGAACTCTCACCACATTCCTGACAACGACATGACAACATGGCTCTGCATGATGTCAAGACAGCAAGAGTTATTCTTCTCTCCTGATTAAATTTCTTTTAATCCTTTTTTTGTTAAGTTTGCACCTCTCACAATTGTTGAACTTTTACCTTGTTTATCATTTCTGGATAATAAACTTATGAATTAGAAACATGAAAGCATTTACTTGTAGTGAATTTACAAAGTCTTAATTTCTATCAAATTCCTACAAAACACAACAATATAGTATTCAGTTTAAAGATTAAGTGAATGGAAAAATCTGATTGGAACTTGTACTAACAGCACGCGAAAATGAAGTTACCTGCAGTGAAGTTATATCTAACAATTGTGTATTATAGCACATGTTCAAAAATTATAGGTTTCTACTAAGTTCTACATTGCGTTCATATTAGTGGTAGATCTTTTTATATAATTAGTTCAAATTAATGTGCCTTGAATTAACCATGTCTTTCAAAAGACTGACAAGCTGCGGCGCTTACACTATTTGATATACAGTATTATATTTTTTTTGTCCAATTAATCAGGTGCAGTAAGATTATGTGTATGCCGTCTTGAGTTATTTTTGAAAAAAGTTACAACCATGATCAACAAAGTTGACTTTGACATTATTTATACTCTAGCAATGTGCTGCGTTCACCAAACTGCTTAAAAAGTTACTATCAACTGTATTACAGAACAGAAGGCTCAATTTCATCATCATAAAGGTTCACTCTAGCTCTTACTGGCTCTCCCTCTCTCTTCAGAGTATTAAGGTTCTCTATGTGGAAACAAATGGAGATTTTATTAATTTAAAGTAAACTAGCCTACCCCAATGTACCTGTACTTCTCTTAGATTTCTAGTACTTTGTATGTTTGTGCTTTTTAGAACAATGCATTAGCAGTGTTTATTTTGAAAAAAAATTTTCAAAGTTCACGAGGGAGGAATTGCTCAGAGCTTGAAAATAAAAGCATACCATGTATGTACTACACTTGCAGCTACAGAGAAATGTTGCTTTTGATGATAATAAAATACATGTATATAGTATGAATAATTCATGCTATAAACCTATGTTAGTACGTGTACATGTATGTGTCTCAAAATCACTTTAGCAGGTGCTGTAGCCAAGTATATACCAAAAATATTATTTACTAGTCAAAAGATCAGTGGTTGGCTATTGGTTGATTAACTAGAATACAATAGGAAATACTCCCATCGGAATGAAAACTATAATTTTGACTGTTGTCAGAGCAAACAGTTCTCTTAGAGATAGTCATTAGCTGTTTTTGAGACACATGTCGATGTTTGTAGCTGGTGTTGATGAGACACCCCTCCCCCCCCCCCCGTCTATTGGTGTCACTACAAACTTGTGACGGGAATAGAACTAAGAATAGTAAAAAGAGGCAGCAAAAAGTAAAGTCTTGGCATTCAAGCGTTGGACTGATTTTTATCTACAATGTAGAAGATCAAGATTATATTTCTGTTCTTTAGATTGGTTGCAATGCAGAAGTTTAAAAAATGAGTAATAAGGTTCCAAGTAGTATATCTGCTTTATAGAACTCTAGGTAGACAAGTTCTACAGAACTGGTTCTGCTGTTGAAATACTGGTATCCATTACACATACCCGATCATGGTGTGAATTTGATCAATTGCTTGTGAGGGCAGCCAAGGCATTTACATGTACATGTATATCCAGAAGAAATTCGCCGTAATGTGCAATATCTACTTGTATTTCTAAGTCATGTATGCTTATAGGAGCACAGTTCAATCAATTGTTGACTTAGAAATAGGTCAAGTTTCAATTCTCAAGTTTTGTAGAACAGACACTGCAGCAGAGCCACAGTGTGTTATTATACAATTCATCATGGTCAGTTTGTCCCATGCTGGAAGCTAACTAAACCATGGTTTAGTTAGCTTCCAGCATACAGTTCAAGTACGTGCTAGTATTGGTAATTCATACTTGTATAATACATCTCTAACTTTACAGTGTAGTTTTCCCCCAAGACAAAAGACAGTAACTTCAGTGAACTTGCAATTATTACCAAATTATCAATAATTTACACTGGTTTTCGATCTTTTTTTATACTGATGATGACCAATAATAGACTAAAGACATTACAATGATTACATGTGAACAATGACAAGCTCAAGGGTTTACTTAATTTGGTTAGAGTTATCTGTTCTCTGCTGACAAGGGGTAGTAACTCCAGTAGCAGTTCACATAGTTATTAGCTATAGCTGTAGAGTTACCCTTGGCAAGACTACATGAAACCATAACAAATTTGATGTTTTGTATTTTCAATTAGGTAGCAAGTTTATTAAGGCACAAACAGAAATGTAACAGAATATAAAAATAAAGAACAATTTAGAGTACACTCAAGGGTCAAGTGATGAGTGGCACAGCAGCAGGGCAAGCTGTTGTCATAAGAGCCTCAATGAATACATTCAGACAAGTATTTAGTGTTCTGGTTCTGGGGAAGTTGAGGAGTGTTCTTGAGTCCGTATTGCCAAGTGATTTTTTAAGTCTTGAAACTTAATAATAGCCTCCTACAAAATGATTAAAGATACTTGATGTCGGTTAATTATTACCTGTTTAATAAATAATATTTTATTGCCAGCATCTTCTATAATATAGTTTAACATAAACATCTCTGATGTAGAGCAATGATAAAGTATAGACTTACTAGTATCGCCTGTATCCACCATGTCCGTAGGATCTGTATTGTCTTCTGTATCCGTATCCACCTCTGGAATATATAATAATGTTATATTAGAATAGGTTAGTTTACTGTTGTATTAGGTATATACCTAGAGTACACATTATTTAGATCTACTATCTGAAATGTATTTATCTATCAGGATTACTTTACTTTCATACATCATATATATATATATATGAAAGTATCAAACTATCAATTCTGAGATGTATTTATCCATAAGTGTAGTACTCTATGAATTTGTACCGTGTTACTATTATATATAATAAGTATATATATTATGCTTACCTTCTGTATCCATAACCTCCACGCCTATAACCAGAGTATCCACCAACTCTACCATGATATCTAGACCTCCCGAAGTATGATGCAGAGGCGAGGACAAGGCAGAGAGCCAGAAGTGCAAAGAGAACCTTCATGTTTATGTTTGGAGTTTTGGATAACTTCTAAAAGATAGCAAGTCATTATATTATCACCTATCACTATTACCAATACCATCCATCCACCAGTAGTCTACCAGTGGTTCACCAGTGGTTCACCAGTGGTTCACCAGTGGTCTACCAGTGGTCCACCAGTGGTCCACCAGTGGTCCACCAGTGGTCTACCAGTGGTTCACCAGTGGTCTACCAGTGGTCCACCAGTGGTTCACCAGTGGTCTACCAGTGGTTCACCAGTGGTTCACCAGTGGTCCGCTAGAGGTCCGCTAGAGGTCCGCTAGAGGTCCACATGAAACTAAAAGTGCATGACTAATCAAATAATTTACAATCATTCTTGCTGTATGCAGTTACATTTTTATGTTTTGTGGGTTACATTATAGTGAAATCAAGACTGCTTCATTAGGGATAACATTATTATACTGGAATGAATATGCGATAGCTATTATACGTAAATTTGTACATGTACAATATGTAATCTACTTGTGCATACTACATAATAATATGTACTGTATAATACATATATTATACTGCATACATGTTTAATAGCACTACATTGATGTCGACCTATTCTACATGGTATCCAGTACAGCAATTATTACTAAACACATTATACATGTAGGTATTGATTATAGTAGATATACCCACTTGAAGCATGTTGCAACTTACCAAGCTATATTATAAGAAATATCAGCTTTACACACATCAACATGTAGTTGAATACAGGTAAAGTAGTTAACAACTGTAATTGATGTACACATACATACTGTTACATTATAAGTGTAAATAATAAAGGCCTAAGTGACTGCTTACCTGTGATAGGGGCTGCTGTGCTGTAGAGTGTGAATAACACCAGTGTTTCTCCTCCCTTATATACCTGATCATGTCATAAATCACAACACTGACATGCTGCTGTGACACTTCCAACAGGTAATTGCAGCTAAATTGAGTAGCACAAGAACTTGTTACAGGGCCATTCATTTGACAAGTCTGCCTCTCTCTCCTCCCAAACTTACACAAGATTCAAGGGCTACATTTTGATACTCCATCTAATTTGGTAAAACTGAAATTAACTACAGGACATTGCATAAGCCTTGGACATATTACAGTATGCCTCATGTGATATAATTATATTATAATTTTGGGCAAACAATTATACCAAGTCAACGGAAAACAGTATTTGGTATGCACAGTTATAGCAATGTCATGGTCTTATGGTATTCTGCATCAGACTGCATACCCTTAGCCTGAGTTCCAACCGTTCCAAAATAGTCGATGCATTAGGGTATACTAGTCTGTGTCCCCACAAATGCCATTATTCCTCATCTCCAGGACTCTACAATATCTAGATTTGAAAGTGAAAAGATTTGTGCAGCTGTATCATTGAGAATGTTCTCTGGTAAAAGAGATCCTGCTAAGTCATTTAGTAATCTGGTCAGCCTTGAATTACATGTACATTCTGTAAGATATTCTTCTTCTCCTACAGCAGCTAATCAGCTGCCATATCGCTTTCATATCTGTTAATACTGTATCATGCAGCTTGTGAATGTCACCGTAAGCAATTGGTAGCTGATGGGTATTTGCATAAGCAGCAACTTACTAGCCAACCGCCTGGTGCTGATGACAATGTTAAAACAGGAAATTGAATTATTCCTCTAACGAGAGAAGATTTAATGCTTAGCTAGCTTCATTGTAAGCCCTCGCTTGTTATTTTAGAAAATGAGTTAACTAAACTATAAACATAAATTTCTTTTTCTCTGATCAAGGTATGACTTGGCCCCGAACTCTTTTCCACATGTATTGCCTTGGTTCTCACAAGTACCTGTGCTTGGTATGGAGTTGGGCAATCGGGAGGGCTGTCGGACTAACTAAGAAAAGCCTAGTCTCAATACTAGAAGTGGTGAACCAATGAGGTGACATAAAACCAACAAGTTTTACACAGATAGTAGTTATGCTAATGATAACCCAGATCTACTCATCCAGTCATCACTATGAAGGAGTTAGAACAACCAATAGCAGATAAACGTAAAATAAAAAGTTAATGTATGGCTGAATGGTTAACTGAATATAAATTGTTTGATTAAAGTCAGAAAAAATATATTAGGCATCATCAGATTCTGTTACACCCAAAGAAACTTCTTTTTAATAGTCTGGCAATGCGGTCAAAGAATAAGAAGTCAATGTGTGGACTGGAGTATGTAGATTACATTCTTTGCTTCAAAAATAATAATATCAGAAAGCCTAACATCTCATTCTCTGAATATCTTACTAATAAAAAGCGATTCCATGCCGCTTTCAGGCAATAAACTTATTTGTCATGACATGGAAGATTTATAGACAAATCAAAATAATTAGCATATCCTGTTGTCCTGTGATGACAGTACCAGCACAGAAGATGCACAGGCCTGAATATAATTCGATATTAATTTTAATAAGTTGTACAAAGAACCTCCTGAAAATATCAGAAAGTAAAATATGGAAATTGTAACAGTAATTATGAAGTTTAGCGAATGAATAATTAATTAGCCAGATTCTACACGGCTTCCTCCATTACTTCCAAATGATTATTTATCAATCAATCTTTATCAAGCAAAATTTCACAATAACTACATTTGTAGTGTACACTGGCTAACGGATATTTTTTTGCAAAACATGGAAAATGCTGTATAATTAAATCAGCAAATTGATGCTTACAAATATTACAAAAAATCTGATAACATGAGTAAGCATCACCAGATCCTTCTGATTTAGAACATTACTTAGATAATTCTATTACCATAATGTAGCCTATATACAGATTTTCTATTCTATTACCATAATGTAGCTTATATACAGATTCTCTATTCTATCACCATAATGTAGTTTATATACAGATTCTCTATTCTGTCACCATAATGTAGCCTACATACAGATTCTCTATTCTATCACCATAATGTAGTTTATATACAGATTCTCTATTCTATCACCATAATGTAGCTTATATACAGATTCTCTATTCTATTACCATAATGTAGCTTATATACAGATTCTCTGTTCTATTACTATAATGTAGCCTATACACAGATTCTATATTCCATCACCATAGTGTAGCTTATACACAGATTCTCCAGTCTATCACCATAATGTAGCTTATATACAGATTCTCTATTCTATCACCATAATGTAGCTTATATACAGATTCTCTATTCTATCACCATAATGTAGTTTATATACAGATTCTCTATTCTATCACCATAATGTAGCTTATATACAGATTCTCTATTCTATTACCATAATGTAGCTTATATACAGATTCTCTATTCTATTACTATAATGTAGCCTAAATACAGATTCTCTATTCTATCCCCATAATGTAGCTTATATACAGATTCTCTATTCTATTACCATAATGTAGCCTATATACAGATTCTCTATTCTATCACCATAATGTAGCCTATATACAGATTCTCTGTAATGTTAGCAGGGAGTATTTTAATATACCTGTACTATCTACTATGTATACCACAATAAAATCTTCGTCTTGCTATACATTATAGTACATCAGCTTGCTCCACCGCTTTAGTATGCTAGTGATTGATGCAAAAAATACAGAGATGTAGTGGCTGCAGATATCATAAAGATGTTTGCATTATTATCTCTGCACTTGACTTGTCTCCCTCTTAACTGTTTGCATAGACATTGATATTACTATCACAACTCACTCGCATGATAGAAAGATGATGGCAATGATGATGTGTCTATTATAGCTTTCATTTGCAGTTTGCTACCAAATTATTTAGAATCATCTCGTAACACGAAAATATCGAAAGATGATGCTATATCATGTGATGTTTATGAGCAATGTATCGTATGAAAGATAGACATTGCTGAATATGGGCACTTGTATAACATGTACATGTACATGTATTGTAAACTGCAATGTCACCTAAGACTTTACTACCTGTCATTAATACCAAAAATAAATACAGTCAATCACCTAAGATACAAATTGTTAAGTAGGCTAAATAGCCTAGTCATTATTTTGCTATAACTACGGTTGAATATATTGTAGAATTCTGCTTCCCAACGGCACACTTTGTTGTCAATTAATAAAGATCAGTTATGCAGCAGTTTTGTTATTCTTAAGGCGCTTTCGTGATGATAATTATCACATCACGTCACGAATCAAGCCACAACCAACAAATTTATAATTTCACTGCCGATGGTCATGTGATCCTCACGTTTTATTATTTTGATGCATCACCAATGAAATAGTAATAATTTGTAGTTCCCTCAAATCAAGAAAACAGTGAATGCGTGAAAATTTTTTTATTATTTTCAATTCATTTATTAAAAATAATCTGAAGCTGCCGAACACCTTCGCATCACACTAATATTTTACATGATGCATCGCACTGCCGTAAGCACCCATAATCTCTCCCCCTCTCCCAAACCCTCCTTCTCCCACTCTCTCCTACTCTTTCTCTCTTAGTATAGCAAGTGTTACATCATTGTGTAAATTTTAGCTATTTTATCACAAAGGAAAAGGTTTACTAGTCACACGGGCACGAAGTATATTATAAAGTCAGCATAAAGAATTTACAGGATACACTCAAATAATGGCTCATGAGACAAATTGTGCGCAATTGTGCTTTTTCCAATGGCTCACTCATTTAGATTGGACATCGCAAAATTGAGAATGATTTATACAGGCAGAGGAATATCTTATGAGAAATATTTGTCAAACTATTTTGAGTTCACTCAATTTAAGTTTCGTAAAGCAACTAATTTTCCCTTTCTTTAGGAGTAGTAAACAGCCAACTCAGCATCAGGTAGAATCTACAGTCAAAGCACTGCTATGCTAACTGTAGTTAGGAGTTACTATTTAGGTACATGTAAATTCATGTCACCTAAGGAAAGTCGAGAACTCCATATTTTCTCTTTTCCGATGAGGACCTCATGAGCACTAAAAGGTGTTTTAATATATATATATAGTTATTGAGCTTGTTGTTTGAATACATTGATATTGATTATGAACATTCTTACATCATATCCACTGTTAAACTCTTCTACTGGAATAATATAAACTATTATACAAAAAAATTTTACTTACTGCAAGTATTTATTTATATTTATACATTTCAATTTTAAATGCATTTATTTCGCACCATTCCAGTGTTTGATACCTTATTACTGTAGCTCAGACATATGCCTACAAATTATCATACATAGATGTAGGTCGCATTATACAAAACAAAGCCAAAAGAGTGGATGGTACAAACATGCACCAGAGAAAAAACTGCTGTATAACTGATCTTTATTAATTACAACAAAGTGTGCCGTCAGGAAGCTGAAGTCTACAATATATTCAACCATAGTTATAGCAAAATAATGAGCAAGCTATTTAGCCTAATTAACAACTTCTACAATGTACTTTGGTGATTGGCTACTTTGATCTCTACGACTAATAAATAATCTGATGCAATCACAGTGGCACTATCATATATGACTGTTCGAATTTCAGCTACATGACTTTGTATTCCTGTAAATCTTAAATACTATTATACAAAAGCATATTAGCAGTGTGCTCTAGTATTAGGACATAAATAGGTAGAAAGCGCCACAAATGTCAGCAATTACAACTCCAAGGAAAACCTTGGCTCACCAATGATACTTTTTCTCAGTTTCACAGGTCGGTCGTCAAACATTGTTTAGTTGTTATTCATTCATCAGCCGCTGATTGTGTAACGGTAAAATGATACAAACAGATCAAATTTTCAGCATCCTTGTTAACTTTAATTACCATGATAGTATATTATGTACCACATAGGCCTATCTGGTAATATTGGACTAGGTATTTTATTGTAAATTCTGGCATGTGATATAACTGATGTTACATCATTCTCAGTAATTTTTATTTTTATTCTCATACCAGGACTAATTGCAGCACAGATAGTGTAAAAACACACAGAAGTCACTACAATGCCAATCCAAAATGCCACTTAAATTCTCAAACTTGTATAAAAAACTGGTCTCTGTATTCTACAAAGACATAAATCTAACCAGTAGCTAAGGTGATGGTAGCTCAAGCTTTTTAGCCTACTGTACTCTGCTGTATGATATAGCCTTTGCTCTTTGAAATGTCTCAGGTAGGATGTTAATTGCATCATTCTATTACATTATTCTAAATCCAATGAGTTATTTTTGCTCCTCAAAATCTCAGACAATGAAGTCACATGTTACACTTTTTTGCACAAGTAAACAGCAAAAATGATCTAACATTTTTTTATGTCCTGTTTATGTTGTAATCACAAAACTTGTCAAATATTTCATTTTGACTAACTGCCAAGCAAATGTAACTGTACACTTGGATTTATTACAGGGGATTATAATGCTCCCAATAATAATTAAGTCAACACAATTCAGCACATCATTTGCCTGCAAGTTATGAATTCACATACTGAGAAGGTTAGGCCCGTAAATTAGATAGCTTATGGTCTGCTAGTTTTGTCGTATATTGTGGCCAGCAGTTAGGAGGTAGGCGAGGGGGATCTAGGATTCAATACTTTAGAAGCTCGAAGGTGATTAGTAGGCTTTTGAGTAGTCTTGGTTGAAAAAATTACTTGATGTCTGGCAGTCATTGGTTGCCAATTTTTTTAGAGCTCTGAGAGATTTCTACAGCACGGCAGCTTATTGCATTTATTCCATAATAAGTGATGATAAAGTAATTGTCTGGTATAGCTGCAAGAAGCACCTATGGGACAGCAAAACCAAAACTAAACACGGAGCCCACACAGTATATAATGAGCAGGACTAAAATTAAAGTATTTACCTTCTAATATATTCTAACCGTAATATACACTGTATATGGGAAATGTTTTAGACTATGTGATAGATGAATTGAATACTTGCGCAGCTCTAGGTATTTGGATAGCTTTGCATGTACAATAATGTTACAGTTACATGTATTTGTTGTAATATGTATACTTTATGTAGTTATATTATATCTACAGTAATATTATATCTAATAATAATAATTTGAATGCCTATTATTTTGTAATGAGGGAAGTGTAAAAATACCACAGACACTCTTTTTGATTGCCATGTTATTCACATGACTAACACAGGTCTATGGTATGGTCTAATGTGCTTATAATGAACTGACTTAACTAGTATTCCGTCATATTATCATATTAAATATAATATAAAATTATGTATTGATACTCGATACTTCCATTGGATGCATATGAGTGCTATAGTACCAGTTCTAACCCATGTCCCTATATTATAGCTTTATATTTATCGCTACGGCCTCCTATTTGTAGCCTGGGTACCAGGGCCAGGCCAACAATTCCAAACAGCTACCGAACTAGAATCTAATCATCAGTTAGTTTAAACTGCTATATCGGAGCCAAGGCTATACTTTCCAAGCATTTTCCTTCATATTAGCAACAGAGCTGAGTATTAACTGAATATGTCAGTAATAAAAACATTGTCTTATCGAGGTTACAGATTGTACAGGTTACACACTATTGTTGAACAAGTATCAATAATATACGTATGGTTAACTTATTTCCCAGCAAAGAGAAGAAAGTGCTTCCTGGATGATATTTTAGTGATACTTGGTAGGTATACAATCACACATGCTAGTGTCCAAGAGATAAGTAGTGATTAACCAATCACCATTAAAGGAAGGGAAACAAGAGTGATTAATTACCAGGAGTTCTGGTATAAAAGGAGGGTGAAAGTAACATTCTAATCATATCCAACAGTCACGCAGATCTGTTCATATCTCCTTTTCATATCTGGTAAGTTACTAAATGTATTTTACATGTATTCTATTTTAAATAGCTGAAAAGTCTTTAAAGTACCTCTGCATCTTAAAACAGAAATTAAATATATAGAAGTAAAATTAATTGATACAAAATTAAAGAGCAGATACTCTAGAGTGCCATTATCCATGTTATGTTCACTGATTGTATAGTTTTACTGAAACACAAGCACGTGTCCCATGATGGGTACATTTAATGGAGTAGAAGATAGACTTGGTCCCTCACATCTTGCCTTTATTCTAAACCTACTAACCTTGTTGTCGGAACCCCGAGCACAACAACAAGATCTAAGGCTACCAGTGTGACCTCAGCACAATCATGTTATAACATTCTTTTCTTATAGTTGATGTTCACTTGCTATCTTTTAGAAGTCATCAAAAACTCCAAACATAAACATGAAGGTCCTCTTTGCACTTCTGGCTCTCTGCCTTGTCCTCGCCTCTGCATCATACTACGGAAGGTACGGATATGGTAGAGTTGGTAGATACTCTGGTTATAGGCGTGGAGGATATGGATACAGAAGGTAAGCATAATACTTATACTTATAGTAACACGGTACAAATTCATAGAGTACTACACTTATGGATAAATACATCTCAGATAGTTAGGGGGTTTGGCCACTTTTATATATACATGATGTATTTTCATGGATTTGAAACAAGTCTCTGACTGCTCAAAAATAAATTCCTCGCTTAAAAATACATCATCTCAGATAGTAGATAATATGTACTCTTGGTATATACTTAACCCAGCAGTAAACTCACCTATTCCATTATTATAACATTACTATAACTATAATTATATTCCAGAAGTGGATACGGGTACAGATCCTACGGACACGGTGGATACAGGCGATACTCTAATAGTAAGTCTATACTTTACCATTGTTCTACATCAGAAAAGTTTATGTTAAACTATATTTATGGAAGATGCTGGCAATATAATATTATTTTGTTAAACAGGTAATAACAAGCCAACATCGACTATCTTTAACCATTTTGTAGGAGGCTATTATTAAGTTTCAAGACTTAAAAAGCACTTGGCAATACGGACTCCAGAACACTTCTCAACTTCCCCAGAACCAGAACACTAAATAATTGTCTGAATGAATTCATTGAGGCTCTTATGACTACAGCTCGCCCTGCTGCTATGTGACTCAACACTTGCAGCACTCTAACTTGTTGTTTATTTCTCTATTCTGTTACATTTCTGTTTGTGCCTTAATAAACCTGTTACCTAATTGAGAATGCAAAATATCAACATTGTTATGGTTTTGTCTTGGGAAGGGTATAGTATGATAGATAAAAACATGAACTGTTGTATGGAGTTGCTACCCCTTGTGGGCAGAGAACAGATAATTCCAGTCGAACTAATTAGAATACAAGTTCACTGGAGTAACTGTCTCTTATTTTGGGAAAACTTGTTGGAAATCAATATAATGCATAATGTGTGCATGAATGTTTCTAATCGCACAAAACTACCAATACAAGCACAAATATCAGCTGGTTTAGTTAGCTAAAAGGGGTTGTGATGTGCGGTTTGGGTTTGCTGTATTTGTGCTGCTATAAGCAGAGTTGTGTCCTCCTGCCCACACTCGAACAGCTAGCACTATTCAATGCACAGTCTGAGAATAATGAATACAGTATTACATACTATATAACACTCTGTGGTACTATGGCAATATTTGCTCTACAAAACTTGAGAAAAGAAACTTGGCATCTTTGCTGGCCAATAATCAACTGAATAGGACTCCTTTCTACACATACTTGATTTACATTGTAGAAGTACAAGCAGACAATACACTACCATCAGAAATCAAATGTGGTGCATTTTATAGAATACAATAATAGTATGTCTTTAATTACTAGTGTCTAAGAGTTTTGTGAGTTTCACGGCAAATGAGCAGTGTTAGTATTGTAGTGTTGGAATATGAGCAGGGTTAGTATTGTAGTGTTGGGATATGAGCTGGGTTAGTATTGTAGTGTAGGGATATGAGCAGGATTAGTATTGTAGTGTAGGGATATGAGCTGGGTTAGTATTGTAGTATTGGAATATGAGCAGGGTTAGTATTGTAGTGCCATGGAGTTACCCCTCTTTCTTCTGTAATCTATCAATTCTTTATTCTTCCCATTTAGTACTGAAAGAAATCTAATCAGCTTCTTTGAACATTGAACCACCTAGGACAGTCAGTGAAGTAAACATTAGAAATTAGTTATTGACAACATACTCATATTAGGAGATACAGTACTATGGCCTGTGCACTATGTGGGGCATGGATTAGCATTACTGAAAATGCCTACCCTAAAAGCAGATACATTTTGCGAGTGAACTCGCAAGTAATTTCCATCGCTATTAATATCTGCTTTCAAACTGATTTAAATAATTTCTGGTTTAAACAGATCATACATGCAGCTATATAGCTATATGATACATAGTTGAATATTTTACAAAGCAGGAAGTATTTGCTATGACATAATTGGTAAGTAGCCTAGAGTAGGAGCTTAATCAGAAGATTTTTTAACAAGCTATGGTAATTATTTTACCTCACAGGTGGGCTTACTGCACTATATAGGGGTCAGCTGTAGTTTTGTACTGTATGTAAGTGAGGTTTAAATCTGAGTAAACATAGAGCTTAGCTAAGCTTGGTTTTGATGCTGGAATATGCTTAAACATCAATTTTGGGACTTAAACAAATTTCTTTCGCAAATTGCTCCAGGATTAGCAAACTCGCGAAACTTTCTTCTGCGAAATATTTCTGCTTTTAGGGTAGATGCTATCTAGTTAATGTTTGACTAAACTCACAGCATGTTATATTGGGGTTCATATAATGATAGCCTGGCTTAATTGTTGAGAATCATTAGATTGTATACTATAAGCTTTTTTGTTGTTGGTTTTTTCGGCTTGGCGTAGCTTTCTGAGCTGTAACTTCAGTTATATATCATGTTACATGTATATAAAGTCAGTTAGCAAGTAAGCTGAATAGCAGCAAGAGCAGCTAATTCCTTCCAGCATTAATCTCATACATGACTTTTTCACATGTAATTCAGAGTTGTGTTGCCTTGCTTTGTAGTATCCTTAGTTTCATTCTTGTTATAAATTCATATTATTGTACATGTAAGTGATGTTCTCTTACTTAAACCATAGCTTTTAGTGCAGTATGATTTTGGATATTCATGTTATTTATTACTAACTCTAAATAGCTACATGTAACACACACAGACAGCAAATTCATATTATTGTACATGTAAGTGATGTTCTCTTACTTAAACCATAGCTTTTAGTGCAGTATGATTTTGGATATTCATGTTATTTATTACTAACTCTAAATAGCTACATGTAACACACACAGACAGCAAATGCTAAACATCAAGTTTTGCTGTATAGAGGTGGTACTGCTACTGCTAATTCCGAGGTAGCTGCTAACAATGCTCTACATGTTAGACTCTAAGGTCTATTCACGTAAACCTCACTATTACTATTCACAATGTACCGTTAGCTGATATCTATCTCAAGACTATTGTAATTATACACAATTCGTAAATCACCGTACTTAAATTATCCACTGAAGTATCCACAATATACTACACAATGCAATGTCACGAAACGCGTATCGATATCCAAGATTATTACAATTACTCCAACAAGTAGTATACAATTTGCCTCCAAGAATTCCAAGTTCAATTACTAATTATCCACATCTATATCTGATCCACAATATACTGACTATCAATTCAATTTATCACACTGGTGCCGATGTAGACACGAGTGTGGGAAGCGCTTGGGAGTGGTCTGCCAAGTTGTACTCCCACCATTACATAAAGAGTGAACAATTATGTAGCTCTATTAGTGTTGCAAGGACGTAGGCCCGATGCTTAGGCTCATTGAAGAGTTAAGGATCGACTTCGGTCTGATGTTTATACTCATCAAGAATGTGGTAAAAGTCTTATACGAGTATGAGGACGAACTCGGGCGCTAAAGGTCTAAAGGGACCAGGGCTGGAGCTGTCTGCCTGCAAGAGTAAGACTCTGTCGGTTGAGTTGAGAGATGTTGCTTTATTAGAGCACAATCAATAACTGACTAGTATAAGCAAATGTGCTTACTTTTATACTAAATCAGTTCCCGGTAAAAGCTCCGGTAAAAGGCCCGATAAGGTATCGGATGGGATGATAAGGTATCGGCCCTGAAAATTGCATAACAATATGGCTGACAAGTGGCCAAGGTCCGACCTTAAAAAGGTCGGCCATGGCAAAAAGGGCTTATAATCATGTAAAAGATATTATATGTAAAAACTAGAATGATCTGAGACATCGGCCATAATTATAATAGGCAAAAAGACTTAAGGGTATGCTACACGGACGCAAAATATATGCGATTCGCATATATTTTGCGTTTTGCGATTTCTGATGCTGCACTTGTGCGAATTCGCAAGTTTATTGCATGCTATAAATTTTTAACGTTACAAACTGCGAATCGAGTGCTGATTGGCTACAGCTGATTGCATGCTGCAGACGGTTTTTATGTTTACATTTCTACAAGCTGCTAGCAGTCGACTGTAAATAAAACTAAAAAACAATTGATTATATTATTATTTATTGTATTATTACTTCATAATCATAATATTATTCTACTAACCATGGACGACAACTGCATCGCTATGCTTATTGAGCTGATACAGCAAAGACCAGTTCTCTGGCAGAAGTCTCATCCTGACTATAAAGACACCAGGAGAATCAAGGAGAACAATTGGCAGGATATTGTTTCCATTATTAATAAGCAATTCGGCTCTAGTTTTTCAGGTGCGTGTTAGAATAGGAAACACTCGGTTGAATGTATCATAGATCAAATAAAAATATTTGTACCTGCATGTTTCGTTATATTGCTAGAATAGTGCATGTTTTAGTCTAAGTAACAAAAAGGGGCCAAATCCCAGAGCACCCTTCTTCTACTACTCGTTACAGGTTCACAGACTACACAACTAATTAGATTTGCCTACCCTTTGTTGATGAGTAGACAACTTCTCTGTATTGCATTGTCGCAAATTATTTTTATTTAAAGAACACAAACATTTACTTTACAGTCTCTATGGTACAAACTAGATGGAGAAGCTTGAGGGACACTATGAGAAGAAGAGAGAAAGAGCAAGAGTTGGCAACTAGGAGTGGAGCTGGCCAAGTTGAGCCTCCCAACTGGAAATGGTGGGGTGCCATGGCCTTCACCCAATGCTCCTATTCACAATGCGAGAGGTATGTTAGTAGCTGGTTAATAGAACACAGACATAGAAATACAGAACATTGAAAAAAAAAACAATTGACATTAATTAATGTGCACATACAAGAAATGAAGTCACATACATGTATATAAAAATTTATTATAATGGCATAAATAATTTCATTTTAGTGTTTCCAATCTACCATCTGAAGTTATCGCTTCTACACCATCATCATCGACCTCATCATCATCCTCAACACCCAAAGAAATGTCAAAGAAAAGAAAAATAGAAAAAAAGACAGACATAGAATCTATGTTAAGTGAGGTAGAGAAGCAATTAACAGAAGAGCCAACAGATGACAGCCATCACTATGCTATGAGTCTTGCTAGTAGACTTCGTAACATGTCTGAATATAAAAGAGCTTTAGCTAGAAAAAAAATTGAAGAACTTTTTTTTTGATATTGAATTCAACATTAGTGAGCCCGAGACTGCTAATGTCTATGGTAATACATATAGACAGTTGTAGATTCATTAGTAATAAAATAAATCTACATGAATGTATTAACCTATCTTTCATTTATATGATTCATCTGCCATGGCAGACTACCTTCATCAGAAAAAAAGTAATCCTTAAAAGATTCCCTTACACGAAGAGCTTCAACAGATGAATTTCGTGTAACTTGAGGTCTGTGTGGATTTTCAGCAGTAGATTTTCGCCAAAACCCATCTGCAACATTGCCATTGGTAGACAAAGTGTCCAAGAAACCATACGGTGTGTATGCTGGATCTGCAGTTGCTCGTAAATAGTTGTGCAGCACACAGATTGCTTGAATAAGCAGTCGAGCTTTACTAGGTTCAGCTATTATCGGCTGAAAGAGCAACCTCCATCTGTGTGACATGATGCCTGTATAAAAATATATTTAAAGTTATGAACTACTACTACTATGAATTCTACTAACACTACTACTAACATTGCTACTAACAACACTACTACCATTGCTACTAACATTACTACTAACAAGTAACACTACTGCCACTACTATTACTACCCCACTGTTACTAAAATTATAGGCATTTGCCCAAAATATTTACCAAAGGTGTTCTCAATCACTCTTCTACATCTGGACAGTCTGTAGTTGTAGACCTTTTTACTGTCATCATTAAGCTGCCTCCCTGGAAATGGTCGCATCAGGTAAGGCTTTAAAGAGAAGGCCTCATCTCCAACAAATACATATGGTATGGACTCTCCCCCTGTATTTAAAATCAATAAATAATATCACATAATCTCAATAACATAAAGCTAAAACACTCAATTTGTTTATAAGTTTATAACAGCTAAACAGAATGCTATTTGACCATACCTGCTGTGAGAGGTTTAGGCTGGGGCAGATTGACTTCGCCAGTTGATAATGATTTTCCAAAGTCTGATGATTCCCACACACCCCCATCACTTAGACCACCTGGTTGGCCAATGTCTATGATAGAGAATCTATAGTCTGAGTCACAGACTGCCATCAGTACTAGGCTTTCTCTACCTTTGTAGTTGTGGAATACTGAACCGCCATGTTTTGGTTTCTGGATGGTTATATGCTTTCCATCTATACTCCCGAGACAGTTAGGAAAGTTCCATCGAGAAAATCTAAAACATGATAAACATGGCAATTAAGCTCAAACTAATTACATGTAAAACAGAGATTTATACTTCATTTGAAATTGATAGTCGATCAATCTATTCTATTTTTGTTGGAGACTTGATGAAAAGCTAATGAAAATTAAATAACTATAATTACTATTACATTACACTCATGTTAATTAAAAGTTACCCCTGAGAAATCTTCTCCCAATCTTCAGGACCTTGAGGTGATTTAAGGTAGATTGGTTGAAGTCTGGTCCAGAGTGCTTCACAAGTGTCGTAGATGATCTGAGAAACTGTTAGCCTGCCTAATCTGTAGTGCTGAGCAATTGATTGATGGCTAGCTCCTTCAGCTAGATGGTGGAGGGTCACAGCTAGCTTCATGTCTGGCTTTATGGATTCTCTCATATTGGTGTTGGCTTTAGTTATTAAGGGTGCAATTAAGTTTAAAATAGTATCAAAATTGTCTGCTGTCATTCGTAAATATTTTTTATGCCTTTCTTCATACTCAGGGTTTCGGAGCTCTTTAACTAAAGATGCATAGATCCCCTTTCTATCTCTGCTTCGATTAATTGGATGAACCCAGTACTTTCTCTTCTTCTGATTATTTTTATTTAATTTTAGTAACAGTAATTTCTTTTTTATTAGCAACAATCTAGTGCGTCGGCAAATCATTTTGTTTAGATAAATCTAAGCAACCGAAGGATGTAAACAAACAAAATGGCCATATTACCGTTTCCGGTGTAATTTGATTGGATGAAATTTATTTTCTAATATATCAAAAGAGAGCACAACTCCGTATACAATAAAAACGCAACTTCTGTGTAGCACCTACAACGTTTTCCGTTTTTTAAACTTGCGATATTCGCAGAAGTTGTGCGTCCATGTAGCATACCCTTTAGAAATACAGTGGAACTTGGATAACTCGGCCTCGCATAACTCAGATAATTGGAAAACTCAGCCTCTCCCACAAGGTCCCAGCCTCGGCAATGATAATAGGCTTTAGATAACTCAGACTTTACTGCTCTAACTCGAACAATTTCTTGAAAGCCAGGTTTTGAATAGTAATAAACTACTGGATTATAAAGCAGCCACCCATAAAATTGTTATGTCCTATAGCTTCTGGGCTACTGCAATGGCTATTTTTAAACCTATGATGGGCCTAGCTTAGCTAATTATGCTAAACACTTAGACAAACAAGCAGACATTGTCAATTATTCCAGTGAGAGCTAATGAAGTAATTAATAAACTATTACAGAATTATTTACTAAATAATTTCACATTCGCAACTCTGGTGTCTGTGCTGTAAGGCCTACATGATCCTTTCATCTTTTATTTATCATTTATCATCCTTTCATTGGACCTTTACATGTATTCCTAAGTGGCTGTACAGGAATTATATTGTCATTATATATGATCACCTAACTCAGACTTCTCATAACTCAGACCATTTTTGCTGGTCCGCTGAAGTCGGAGTTATCCAAGTTCCACTGTAGTTAGTACAATACTATCAACTTGCTATAATGATAGTAAACTATAATAGACAAGTTTAGGCAAACATGATTGGTTAATGATAACAGTAATAACAGTAGTAGACAATAGACAATTTGTATTTGCAGTAATATAGAGTCAATGCAGCTATTGTAAGAGTCTGCATGCTACTGAGCTGAAACACCACAATATCACCATGAGTTATTTAGCTTGTTGTTTGAACATCCTTACATTATATCCACTGTTAAACCCTTCTATGAAATAATATGAACTACATTGTATACAAAGAAAATTTTACTTACTGCAAGTATTTATTTATACTTATACATTTCAATTCTAAATGCATACATTTCGCACTATTTCAGTGTTTGACACCTTATCAGTGTAGCTTAGAGATAATATGCCTACAAATAATCATACATAGATGTAGGTCGCATTATACAAAACAAAGCCAAAAAAGTGGATGGTACAAACATGCACCAGATGGAAAAACTGCTGTATAACTGATCTTTATTAATTGACAACAAAGCGTGCCGTCAGGAAGCTGAAGTCTACAATATATTCAACCGCAGTTATAGCAGAATAATGAGCAAGCAATTTAGTCTAATTAACGACTTCTACAATGTACTTTGGTGATTGGCTACTTTGATCTCCATGACTAATAAATGATCTGAAGCAATCACAGTGGCACTACCATATATGCCTGTCCGAGTTTTAGCTACATGACTTTGTATTTGTGTAAATCTTAAATACTATTATACAAAAAGCATATTAGTAGTTTGTTCTATTATTAGGACATAAATAGGTAGAAAGCGCCACAAATGTCAGCAAATTACAACTCCAAAGAAAACCTTGGCTCACCAATAATACTTTTTCTCAGTTTCACCGGTCGGTTGTCAAACACTGTTTGATTGTTGTTCATTCACCAGCCGCTGATTGTGTAACTGTAAAATGATACAAACAGATCAAATTTTCAGCACCCTTGTTAACTGTAATTACCATGGTTGTATTATGTTCCACATAGGCCTATAGTGATATTGGACTAGGTATTTTATTGTAAATTCTGGCATGTGATATAACTGATATTATATCATTTTCACGAATTTAGTTTTTATCCTATACCAGGACCAATTGCAGCACAGATAGTGCAAAAACACACAAATGCCACTACAATACCAATTTAAAATGCCACTTAAGTTCTCAAACTTGTATAAAAACTGGTCTCTGTATACTATAAAGATATAAAATCTAACCAGTAACTAAGGTGATGGTTGCTCAAACTCTTTAGCCTACCGCACTCTGCTGCATGATATAGCCTTTGCTCTGTGAAATGTCTCAGGTAGAATGTTAATTACAAAATCTCAGACAATGAAGTCACATGTTACTCTTTTTTGCACAAGTAAACGGCAAAAATGATCTAACATTTTTTATATCGTGTTTATGTTGTAATCACAAAATTTGTCAAATATATCATTTTGACAAAGTGCCAAATAAATGTAACTGTACATTTAGGTTTATTACAGGGGATTATAATGCTCCCATTAATAACTGAGTCGACACAATTCAGCACATACACTGTAATTTGCCTGCAAGTTATGGAGGAGGTTAGGCGTGTAGATTAGATAGATTATGGTCTGCTAGTTTTGTCGTATACAGTGGCCAGAAGTTAGGAAGGAGGAGAGGCCGATCTAGAATTCAATACTTTTGAAGCTTGAATGTCCAGAGAAAGTTTGAAGATGATTGTGAACTTTTGAGTAGTCGTGGTTGAAAAAATTACTTGATGTCTGGCAGCATTTTTCAGAGCTCTGAGAGATTTCTACAACACGGCAGCTTATTGCATTTATTCCATAATAAATGATCATGAACTAATTGTCTGATATTCATGTAGCTACGAGAAGCATTTATCAGACAGCAAAACCAAAACTAAACACGGAGCCCACACAGTATATGAGCAGGACTAAAGTTAAACTATTTACCTTCTGATATATTCTAATGGTAATATACACTGTATATGGGAGATGTGTAGACTATATGATAGATGAATTGAATACTTGCGCAGCTCTAGGTATTTGGATAGCTTCTCATGTACAATAACGTTATACATGTATTTGTTGTAACATGTACACATTATGTAGTTATATCTAATAATAATAATAATAATAATTTGAATGCCTATTATTTTGTAATGAGGGAAGAGTAAAAAATACCACAGACACTCTTGTTGATTGTTATGTTATTCACATGACTAACACAGGTCTATGGTATGGTCTAATGTGCTTATAATGAACTGACTTAACTAGTATTACATCATATTATCATGCTAAAATATTGTAATGGTTTGGGGGGGGGGGGGTTGTGATGTCATCCTAAGACGACCCTGTCCAAAATGAAGAACCTATGAGTGGTGCTAGATCTTCTCATTACATGAGGGATCAACAGGTACTAGTAGTCCAATGACTACTCAAGACGACCCATGTGGTCCCAAGTCAATGCTTGTTTACTATACTGAGAAAGAGTATGTTCCGACTTAGCAGGAAGCTCAGGGAGCAAGGGCGAAGACCTTGACGACTGGAGCGACCAATACTACAGAGTGAAGACTCTGTATAAGTAGTATAGATGTGTCTTTATTGAGATCCAAGCATCAACTGAGACAATGAACATAAAAACAATGTGCTTTATATAGTATAAGAACTTCCGGAGGAAGCTCCGATAAAAAAGCCAGCGTAGTGTCGTAAAAAGCCGATGTAGTGTCATCCGGAAATTGCACAAGAAGATGGCGGCCGACCCAAAACATATCGGACACAACAAAAGATGCTTAAAATCATCCAATTCATGTACAAAATGAATATCAAGTAATTCTGAGAGGTCGGCCCTCTTTACATGGGTATAAAAAGGACATAATTGCTCAGTAATGCACATAATAAGTATATAAGTGACAGTTTACTACACGGACAAGTTAACACAGGCAGATTAATGCAATGTAATGCTTATACAAGTGTCATGTAGTCGGGAGGCTGAGTTTAGAGTCACATTTAACCATTACAATATAATATAAAATTATGTATTAATAAATGATACTCGATACTTCCACTGGATGCATATGAGTGCTATAGTATCAGTTCCAGCCCATGTCCTTATCTTATAGCTTTATATTTATTGCTACGGCATCCTCTTTGTAGCCTGTGCACCAGAGCCAGGCCAACAATTCTAAACAGCCACCGAACTAGAATCTAATCATTGGTTAGTTTAAGCTGCTAAATCAGAGCCAAGGCTACACTTCCCTCGCTTTCTCCTTCATATTAGCAACAGAGCTGAATATTAACTGGATATACACAGAATAAAAACATTGTCTTATTGAGATTACAGCTTGTACAGGTTACACACTATTATTGAACTGGTATCAATAATATACGTATGGTTAACTTATCTCACGACAAAGAGAAGAAAGTGCTTCCTGGTTGGTATTTAGTAGGTATACTTGGTAGGTATAAAGTCACACATGGGTATAATTAACCAATTGTAATTAACCAATCACCATTAAAGGAAGTGAGGCAAGAGTGATTAATTACCAGGAGTTCTGGTATAAAAGGAGGGAGAGAGAAACATTCTAATCACATCCAACAGTCACACAGATCTGTTCATATCTCCTTTTCATATCTGGTAAGTTATTAAATGTATTTTACATAATTTCTTTTAAATAGCTGAAAAAGTCTTTAAAGTACATGTACCTCTATATCTTAAAACAGAAATTAAATATATAGAAGCAAAATTAATTGATACAAAATTGCAGAGCAGATACTCGAGATTTCCATTATCAACGTTATGTTCACTGACTATATAGCTTTACTGAAACACAAGCACGTGCCCCATGATGAACACCTTTCTAAGGATTAGTGGGTACATTTGATGCAGTAGAAGATAGCCTTGGTTTCACAAATTTGGCCTCTATTCTAAACCTACTAACCTTGTTGTCCGAACCCAGAGCACAATAACAAGATTTAAAGCTATCAGTGTGACCTCATTCAGTAGAAATCGGTCAGCACAATCATGTTATAACATTTGTTCCTTATAGTTGATGTACACTTGCTATCTTTTAGAAGTCATCAAAAACTCCAAACATAAACATGAAGGTTCTCTTTGCACTTCTGGCTCTCTGCCTTGCCCTCGCCTCTGCATCATACTACGGAAGGTATGGATACGGTAGAGTTGGTGGGTACTCTGGCTATAGGCGTGGAGGATATGGATACAGAAGGTAAGCATAATACAAATTAATAACATGGTACAAACTGATAGAGCACTATACTTATGGATAAATACATCTCAGATAGTTAAGGGGTTTGGCCACTTTTTTATATACAAGCATATAATGCATTTTCATGGATTTGGAACAAGTCTCTGACTGCCCAAAAATAAATTCCTTGCTTAAAAATACATCATCTCAGATAGTGGATAATAATATGTACTCTTGGTATATACTTAATACAACAGTAAATTCACCTATTCTAATATAACATTACTTTATGTTCCAGAGTGGGATACGGATACAGAAGGCAATACAGATCCTACGGACACGGTGGTTACAACAGATACTCTAATAGTAAGTCTATACTTTACCATCGCTCTAAATCAGAGAAGTTTATGTTAGACTATATTTATAGAAGATACTGGCAATATAATATTATATATTAAACAGATAATAATTAACCAACATCAACTATCTTTAATCATTTTGTAGGAGGCTATTATTAAGTTTCAAGACTTAAAAATCACTTGGCAATACGGATTCCAGAACATTTCTCTCAACTTCCCCAGAACCGGAACACTAAATACTTGTCTGAATGTATTCATTGAGGCTCCTATGACTACAGCTCGCTCTGCTGCTGTGTGACTCACCACTTGCAGTACTCTAACTTGTTGTTTATTTCTCTATTCTGTTACATTTCTGTTTGTGCCTTAATAAACCTGTTACCTAATAGACCCTTTTCCACAGATCCATGTTTCAGTTGTGAAACATGGAGTTGTCTTCTCCTGGAGGGGAATAGTTTCTATATACTGACAGTGTGGGGAGGTACACAATTAGGATTATTGGATTAAGAAATTAAGTCACAATTTTATCTTGCAACTATATTGCATAAAACTTGCACACGATTACTATGCATAACATTGAAGAAATTTTGTATCATGCATAAATGACTTACAAGCAAAATACCTCTGCAAAGTTAATGTCTTTACCTGGAGGTAACCGACCCTGGAACAGGAACTGAGCTCTGCTCTTTGATTGGACAATAATAGCTATGAAACAACCTCCCTAGTTTAAATGAAAGAGACATGATTAATGCAGTACATCTAACCCACTGCTTGTACCCATTATTGAATTCTTGTGGTAAGTGGCACTTGGAACATTGTCAATGAATAATCCACCTCACAGCAAAGTATACCTTTGTTCTTGAATGACAATATTTATTTTTATACCAGTGCTACCTTGCCTGATGTAACAGGACATACAATTGTACACAGCAACTGTACAGGTATGCCCAGCTGTAACAGAATGATTGGAATCTTGCATCTGGGCATATTGTCAATGAATAATTAATCCTACTACCTGTAAGAGGTCAATAATTTCCACACATAAATATACCAATCATTAACCTTTGTTTTTTGCTCTTGAATACCAAAATAACAGCAGTGGTAGCGGTAACAAAAATTACACTATTGCTATCTTCCCTTATTTAACAAGATGTGCCAACAGTATAGAGCCTAATACAATATTGTAAACAACCCAGTTCTAGCAGATGGCAATAGGTAGGCTTATATTTATAATAGAGAACAAGCATGTAAAAAGGAGTGTTGTGATTTGATTATCCATATAATATATTTAAAAATTAAGCAAGTATATATGAGTACAATATTATCTTATAACACTGTTTTAGCCAATTTTATGATTACTATGTTGATATTGTCGAACTACTGCAATATGTATGAATAGCATATAATTTTTGTTATGAAACAAAAATTTGTAGAACATTGAATAAGTTGTAATGAAAATGCACATTGTTGGCTTCTGAAATAAATGGATCATTAGTGGCCTACTGGGATAGCATTTAAATTGTGATGTGCAGGAATCCTAGTCAGTCGTTTCTTTCCACTCCTTCACAATAGGTGGCTGTAAATTTGTAATAGCTGCACAAATAGCAATAATATCATTGGCCTTATGAACTTCACGATTTCAATATATGACAAAGGGGGCCATACCTTCCTTTTCATTGACCCAAGCCTTCAACTTGTGTGGATCTGGTGCTGAGCATCCAGCATTGAAAAGTGCTTTATAATAATCTTTTTAGACATTTCTTCTTCTCTTACACCAGACTTTTCTGGTATTTCATGATTGTACATGTAGTATACACTAGCACATAATTTAGCTGGTGTTCTAGATACCTTGCAACCCCACTTCCTGCAGTAATCTTTCAGAGATTCCAGGCTCCAGGTGTTTACTTCCGCAAGACTAATAAGGTTGTTTTCGAAAAATTGTGTTGAGTCCTCCATTATAATAGGCTATTGAAAATGATAGAAAATTTTACAATTGTATATGATTTGCTATAGCAGTTGTGCACTTCTCAGTAGCTGTGTAGAATATATTGTCAACGACATTTATTTATAGCTTTGGGCCTAAGCAGGATCTAATTATAGTAATGTCATTTGAGCATATGTATGATAAATATCTATTATTGCAATCATTCTGTTACAGCCAGGCATCTACCTGTACAGTTGCTGTCTATGTCATGTTACATGTACATCAGGCAAGGTAGCACTGGTATAATAATATTTGTCATTCAAAAACAAAGGTATATTTTGCTGACAATGTATTTCATTGACAATGTTGAAGTGCCACTTACCACACGAATTCAATAATGGGTACAAGCAGTGGGTTAGATGTACTGCTTTAATCACGTCTCTTTCACTTAAACTAGGGAGGTTGTTTCATAGCTATTATTGTCCAGTCAAAGAGCAGAGCTCAGTTCCTGTTCCAGGGCTGGTTACCTCCAGGTAAAGACATTAGCTTTGCAGAGGTATTTTGCTTGTAAGTCAGTTATGCATGATACAAAATTTCTTCAATGTTATGCATAGGAATCGTGTGCAAGTTTTGTGCAATATAGTTGCAAGATAAAATCGTGACTTAACTTCTTAATCCAATAATCCTAATTATGTACCTCCCCACACTGTCAGTATATAGAAAATATTTTTCTTAGGAGAAGATAACTCCCGAAACATGGAGCTGTGGAAAAGGGTCTATTGAAAATGCTAAATATCAACATTGCTATGGTATTTGTCTTGGCAAGGGTATATGTAGTATGATAGATAAAAATGTGAACTGTTGTATGGCGCTGCTACCCCTTGTTGGCAGAGAACAGATAATTCCTATCTATTGCAATTATACACAATTCGTAAATCACCGTACTTAAATTATCCACTGAAGTATCCACAATATACTACACAATGCAATGTCACGAAACGCGTATCTATATCCAAGATTATTACAATTACTCCAACAAGTAGTATACAATTTGCCTCCAAGAATTCCAAGTTCAATTACTAATTATCCACATCTATATCTGATCCACAATATACTGACTATCAATTCAATTTATCTATATCAATATGCCACTAGCTCAAGCATCGATATATTTTGTCACGTTTCACGTTTATCTAAATACCTTATATGTATACTCAATATAACTCCACTTTAATTTTCTTTCATATTCCTTTTCTATTGACTTATTAAATCAACAATCTATTTAACGAAAAAACAGGGAATATGAATAAAATACACACATTAAAAATATAAAGCTAACTAGGTAAAATATTCACGACTTACTATACTAAAGTACTAAATCAGTAAGCAAACCAGTAAGTGACTAATAATATGATGTCCTTTCTTTTTATACTTTATGTGATGCTATTACCATATCAAACTTATTTTTTATTGGCTAAAATATTTATATACTATATACAATAAAACATCAGTTATATCAATCTGTCATAGGGAGCTTGGTTGTCTATTTAATTTCTATTGGTTAGCTAAGGAAAACACTGCAGTATACTGGACAACTGCTACTGTTAATTCTGACATAACTTATCTGTATGGGCTATAATATAGTGTAGGGGCGTGACTTGTGGTATGTCGCTCTGTAGTTATAGTCCTTTCTAACTTCTGTTGTACCAGCAGTTGAAGAGCGTTGCTTATTTGCAGTATTGTGTTGGGTGTTTCGTTCCTGCAGGAGTTGCTTCCACTTTGAGGAGATAACTTCTCTTCTGTAAGGTATATTTTATTGCTTTGGAGTTGTGTGTTCTGAAGTGTTATTTTGGAGTTATTCTCTCCTGTAGGATAATGTTTATAAAGTTATGTTTGTCATTCTGTACATCTACTCTGAACAAGCCTAAGATCTACTACTTCCGAAGGAATAAAGGTTGGTGTTCAGGCTAGAGTTCTACGGCAATCAAAGTAAGTGCTGGGAGCATAGGAACACAGTCGGCTAGGTGAGAAAGGTGAGGAATTCAGGCTAGAGAAAAGAGTGTGGCCCTATTACACTGAGTGTAGAGCTATGCGATTATAAATGCTTGTGTATATAGTGTATATAACAATGTTAAAATTCAAATTTACATAATATATTACAGTAGATGTAGTTCACAGGTTTTTGGGTTTGGGGTTTGGGCTCCATGACATTGCGTTACATGAAAAACCAGCGTCTTGGTTGTGGAAATGCATTCAGGTAAAATATTGATTAAAATAATGTACATGTATGCTACTTGTGAATATTGTTTTACTCCTTTTACAATGAGTGGTACAGTTGAAGGTAAATGAAGCTAGAGGATGGCAGTTTGTCTCAAAGCAACAGATTTATTCTTTACAAAACTGACAAAATCGGCACAAGTGGATCGACAAGTTGTGATTAAGCGAAAGATTATCAGGACCAATAAAATATTTTGAAATGTGTAAATTTACGAAATGATTGTAAGATTATGGTAAAATAGATTATTAATATAAATTTGTAGTTTTTTAGCCAAGATTTATGTAAAGTAGGTTCACTGTTTTAAAGCAGTATGTTGCTGGAGGTAAATAGTTTGACCTCTAACAAGCTGTCAAGTAGTGTCAAGGTCAGAGACGGTTCAGATACCTCGTTGTTAAATTTCTAATAGCAAGCTCCTTTAGTGAAACAAATAGTTATAAATTACATAAAGTTTTATTCATGAATTACACATACTACCAGATATTTCCTACTGAGCTGTAATCATACATGTAATAATATAGCAAGTACATTTTGACATTATTTTACATTCATTCATGAGATGTGATTGCAAGAGAAAATTATTACAACTTGGCAAATTTCTGCCAAATCCTCTAACATTTACATAACATTTCTCTGTAATATTGATATGTGTAATTGAACTACTAGGGCTGAGCACCACTAACTGTATGAATGGGAAGGCCTCGCAATTAAAATATAAAGTGTTGGCAACACAATCGCATTTGTAGCAACTGTTAATTAACACTTACCACCAAATCTCCACCATCCTTTGTTAAATCTGAAATAAAAAACAAAAGCATATTCCTATCTTTGCTGTCATAATGGATGTAGAACAATACTCATTTCCAAACAGCCGAATTGCTTAGCGTAAGAAATTTTTGCCAGGTTGCTGATACTGAAGCAAATTGCAAATGAAATTATTTGCGAATTAGACCCGTCGCGAGTTTCCAACTTTTTTCTGACGAGTTATATACAGATGTTTTTTTGGTAAGGTAAATAATTTCACATTTTTTTGTTGCTTTTGCCCTGTGTTGTATAATTCTGAGTTGTACTTACCCCAGCTTATATATTTTAATCTATTACATGTATATGCAAAAACTTTTCTGTAACTAAAACCTCTGTGAAGTCCATATTCTCCACCGCATCTATGGAGAGAGAGCCAGACAGAGGTCCTTCATGATGGTGATGTTTGATTTGAGTGTGAGAAGGCAATACAAATTCTTTATCATCAATAGTAGACATTTTTGATAACGGCTGGGATTGTGTTTGGTTTGCTGTAATAGTTATTACATTGTGGATAAAGCAGTCACCTATTTATCATGATGGATGCGTGAAATTTTCCACTGGAAGGTGTCAGACAAGCTGCACGCAAGATCCAAGATATTTATGTACATGTGCACGAATATCATATGAGAGGTATAAAAATTTAAAAACGACATATATGTAATTTATAAAACAGTGATAACAGCGTGACTTGCAGGAGTTCTGAGTAGAGGATGTAAACAGATTTGTGTGACTGTTGGATATGATTAGAATGTTTCTGTCTCCTCCTTTGTATACCAGAACTCCTGCTAATTAAATATCCAGGAGTTGAGCCTCATAGCGTAGAACGGGTATTATTCAGGAGAGGAGGGTGGAGGTAGCTGGAGGGAAGTCCTGTTTGCAGACAAGTTAACTAGAATACCCAAATCTAGTAGAGCTTTTGATCCGAAGACATGGGCATCTGTATGTATGTATAGATACAAATACATAGATTTAAATGAATATTCATGTATATGTTATACATTAACCTACAATAAAATGCATGTACATGACTAACTGCGTCCAGTTTCAGTATAGGAAGTCCTTACTGCGAATCTGTCATCTAGAACCCTGAGATGAATAGTGAACTGATTACATATTGTACATATTATAATACTAATAATGATTTTAAAAATAATAAATAATAAATAACTTGTGTAGTCAATTCTTTAATTTTCAATAACATTTTTGTTACAGCTGGTTGCTAAGACCGCTGCCACTGTACATATATTTGTAAACATTAATAACAATAGAATTATTTTGTAGCCTAAAACTGTCTGTTGAAAACATGTTTGCAAAAGTGACTAGTGAATATAATATACCATAATTGTGTTTTTCACATTCAGCTCTTAGGTGTAGTAAGTCCAAGCTATCTACAACACATTATGTGTACATGTTTTATAATATGTACGTACCAGTAAATGCCTAAATGTGGAATTTTTCACAGCCAAAATAAACTGGAATTGCTGCTGACAGTTTGCGATTCATAATGTTGCCATATATATATGAGTATAATTTATGTTCTGTGTTCTATAACCCGCTATTGAAGCTACACTGCATTGTATGACAGAGCTATCGATGAATAATATAATACTATAATGCATATGCAAACACACTACTAAAGTCAAGAGTATATCATTCTTTAGTCTTCCTAGTCTGTCACTTCTTTAGACCACAGTTAACTTCCTTTATGCTAATATACCCTAATTAAGAGAAATACCTAATTAAAAATATCAAAAATAGCCAATATATTATACATGCTTAAATTGATTAAATTGTTATTAATTATTCATGTTGCTAATCGATTAACCATAATTTGGTGTAAGATACTACCGTGTTGTCTGAGACTGACTGACCATCCAGGCATTGTGCACATGAAGTGTTAAAACAACTTCTCGACCCCCCCCCCCCCCAGACACCAGCTGATTTATGTAAATAACATTACTTTGTTGCAAAGAAGGGGTTTTGTTATAGATTAAAAGTACTTTAAACTACTATTTGCCAAGACATGAACTACAGTGTATTACAAAACTAGTAGACGAACAAACAGTTAGTTTTGCTGCTTGGGCTTTCAGCTGTTCTTCTTAAATTTTCTTTTAAAGTTACAAAGTGAGTATTTTAAAAAAAATAAATCTGAATGAAAGTATGATATGGTCTAGTTTTATTTCACTAGACTAATGTTGCATTTATGTAATGGTGTGCCTGTAATATGCTTGTATAGTTAGAGCATTGAAAGATGACAGGAGTATCACTAGGTACAGTGTGTGCATGTAAATGTATTAGCCTAGGTTCCAATTCAATCTGAACTGATTCACAGGCTACTAACGAAACACGAGTGCAATAAATTACTTCCTCCACAAACCCATATTTCACCTTTCATGTGGAAGTGTCAGACACCATGCAAGCGTAATGAAGATAAATTCCTGGATATTTAATTACCAGGAGTTCTGGTATAAAAGGAGGGAGAAAGTAACATTTTAATCATATCCAACAGTCACACAGATCTGTTCATATCTCCTCTTCATATCTGGTAAGTTACTAGCAAATATAATGCTGGTACATGATAGTATTCACCATATTAATTATCCTAAATACACTGGTGTGCTATAGTACGTATATGGTACATACTTTTTAATCTATAATCATGTTATAATAAAAGTAGCAGGGGAATTTATTCTATTAAAACACGACAGGCATTGGAATTGACCATGATAGTTGTATTTATTCAAAATATTTTATAGTCTAGGAGATAACATACTCTATACTAGAAGATATGACTGTTCACACATATAGACTATTTCACATTTTATCATATAAGTTTCAGCTCTTTTTATTGCATACCATCAGTAAATAGCTCCAACTGATGATAAAGAATTGCACTACCGTCTCACACTCAATAAATATCTTTTTAGAAACTCAAACCAAACACCACCAACATGAAGGTTATCTTTCTACTTCTGGTCCTCTGCCTGGCTCTCTCTTCAGCACTCATTGGATATGGTAGACGTTTTGGTTACAGACGATTTGGTTACCGACGATTTGGGTTCCGACGATTTGGATATGGAGTAGGAGGATTCGGAGGACTGGGGTAAATATACCTTACAATAATATAAATTTGCCTATATACTTGAAAAACACATGATAGTTTGATTCCCCATGAATATTTGAAACTATAACCTATCTATTATTATCTCATCAGAAAAATAGAGCTTGAATATTTTCATATAATTATACAGTTTTGAACTCATGTTTTTAGTATTCATTAATCAAAATGCTGATTATTTTAGGTACAACCGATTTGGACTTGGATTTGGCAAGAGAAGCATTTATTACTAAAAGCTTTGACAAAGGGACTCTCACCACATTCCTGGCACGACGACATGGCCCTTCATGATTTCAGGACAGCAAAAATTATTTTTCTCTTCTGATTGAATTTCTTTTAATCTTATTTTGGGGACAACGGATATATTTTTTGCAAAACATGCTTAAAATAATTTTACACTGACCTTAAACCTCTTTCTTGTTAAGTTTGTACATGTATTTCTCATCATTGTTGAATGTTTATTATTGAATAATAAACCTGTAAATTAGAAACATTAAAATAATTTTTATGCTTTGTAGTGAATCTACAGCCTTGATTTCTACAAAACATGTTCTAGTCAGTCTACAGATTGAAGATGATCTAAAAGAAATTATGATTTCAAAAATAATCTTGCCATTTCTTTTAACTATATAATAAATTACGTCCCAGCAATTGTATATTTTGAATACATGTTTTGACTCATGTTCAAAATAGTAAAATTGTGCTAAGTTTAGGTTGGATACACATCTTTACATGAGAGGTTTGTTAGAGCATCGTTAGCCGTAGTTGTGATATTGTTTTGAATGCAAGACTTGTATCAGCAGTAACAGAATGTCTGACACACATGAACTTTACAAGACAAACTAGTCAAACGACAAAATAGCAGTAAACGAAACAGAACAGCATTTTAACTGTTTTTAAAGTTTTGCTGTCGTGAGCAGCTAAATCTCCATCTATTTATACTTACCTGAACTTTATACGCTGAAAATCATGCATGCTTTTACCTTCATATTGTAAATAACTACGACTTCTAATTATATAAATACTTCTATGTACATGTGTAATGTAGACCGATGAAAAATTTCATATTGTTTTACGACTGTACTATGTTGTACTGCTTCTGTAATGTGTTACCAACATCAGCTCGGTTTGAACTTGATGTGCTGATCCCCTTGGGCATTTCTCGTAATACAATTGTTATATTTGCTATTATTTTGTGTACCTCCATGATGTATTGAGTCTGAGGTTTTTTGAATAATTAAATAAGTAGAAGGTATGATTGTAAGGAAATGGTCCACCAAACCCTCCAACTTCTGGCCAGAGTTCTAATCAACAAAGCAAAGACCTGAATGAATCCAGCAATATCACCACACTTGATTGGTTAAATATTCCTATTTACCACATTTTTGCTATTTCAATCAATATTAAATACCATATAATATGGTTTTCCATAATGAAATTTATTGAATCAACATTGTCTCAAGGTTTTATTCATTTGATTAGATATTTAATTTACATGTATATTGTAATGTTTTGTGCTTTGGGTTTCACACAGGTGCCGATATTAGCACGAGTGTGGGAAGCGCTTGGTAGTGGTAGTGGGCTGCCAAGGTAAACTTCCACACATTACATAAAGAGTGAACAGTTATTTACGCTCTTATAGGTATTGTAGAGGACGTAGGCCGATGCTTAGACTCATTAAAGAGTCAAGGATCGACTAAGGTCCGATGTTTATACTCATCAAGAGTGTGGTAAGAGACTTATAGGAGTATGAGGACGAGCTCGGGCGCTAAAGGTCCAGAGGACCAAGGCTGGAGCTGCCTGCCTGCAAGAGTAAGACACTGTAGGTTGAGTTAAGAGATGTTGCTTTATTGAAGCGCAATCAACAACTGACTTAGGATAGAAAATGTGCTGGCTTTTATACTATTTGGATTTCCGGTAAAAAGGGCCGACAGGGGGTCAGGCAGTACGATAAGGTATCGTCCCCGGAAATTGCATAACAAGATGGCTGAAAAGTGCCCGAGGTCCGACCATAAAAGGGTCGGCCATGCACAAAAAGTGCTTACAATCATGTGAAATGAATTATATGTTAAAATGAGTAAGATCCAAGACATCGGCCATTAATTATAATAGGCAAAAAGACTTGGACTAAAAGTAGACAATAATGTACTTACGAATTTCATAAGTAATTTAGACATTAAAACATGCATAGGGTCATTCAAGATAGAGAATATCCGCTTGGGTGACAAGGCCTTCTTGATGCCCTCTGCATAGGTCGGCCTGGGTGTCGAGTGAGTCGGCCAGTCCATTACAATATACATTGTAGCATTTCTGCAAGATACTACCTCTCATATGGCACTTCGTTGACTGCAGCTAGGCCTAGGATTATATCATTACAGCAATTAGACATTACTATTGGCAATAAAATTTTATTTAATTTTATTTCCACTTCATGATGTTGACTGTGGTCGCTGTCAAGGTATTATTTGGAGATAAACAGGCTGGCGTTGATCTTAACCCCCCACTGACATAATGTCTCTCTCTAGTGTAGGGAGTTGTTCACTCTATGTCTTCTTGGTCGGAAATGCTTTATGACCAGTGTTCGAAGTGTGGTTATACAGGAGTATACGGTGTGTACTCACCTCAATTTTAGTGGGTACACACGTACCTTCATGTTAATGGCTAGTTGTCCCCATGAAGTCTCTGCTGATCTGATAGTGTAATGGTAGAGTGATCAAATATGTGACCCAGGCGCTCATTTTCGAACATCGTGCGCACAGAGTTCTCAAATTTGGAGGGGCCCAGGCAGTACAGGGGGAAAAGCAGAGGTTTCAAATTTTCAGATTAGACAGATTAGACGTAAAGCCTATACTGAGAATGAGATTATCATTCATGGGGGCATGGGTTATAATCCCACCAAAGCACAATTTCTTTATTTTACAGTAGTAATTCACTAATTTGTTAGCTACTAAAAGATTTAGTGGATAGCTATACAATATTATATTACTCTCACTAATCTGTAAGATAAGATTACTACATGTGTGTATTAGGATGGTACATTTATTGATGCAATAATAATTTCTTTGTCTCAACGGTTTATTCTAACACTGTGTTAAAGCAACTTCACTGCCCAACAGTGTCACAAACCTGTAATTAGCTAAGCTTTTTATTGTCTGGTCTATAGCAAATATGTGAATGCTTTTTTGGGCTGAGACAGACACAGCTCAGTATTGAGTGGGAAGGCGTTTGTAATGGCAGTAAATTTTATCAACTTATACTGCTGCTAATTTCTAGGACATTATATATACTTCTATTCTTATCTGTCATCGTCCAGGATTTACATTTAATACATCCTCTAATGTTTTCTAAGTACACGTATCATTTATTTTCCTAATCAGTGTATTTTATGTCGTAAAGGAAACCTTGTGTTTTAGAGTAATGCTCCTCAGATTATGTAATAACTACTGGATTAATTGCTTCATATATGATTTAATATTAATGACAAAGCTCTTTTGCTTTATATTTATGAGTTCTAAAATTATTCTTTTCTAGATACGGCTATTATGTACCATCTTTGATCCCACTCAGCATTCACAACTGTTATCCTATGTCTGTATATACATGCTATTATGAGACGGCAAATTACTCCACAATAAGCGAGTTTGTAACTAATTTTTTATTCTTATTTTGTTGCCGATAATTGTCATTTTCTCAACTGAAATTGTTGCTTTGAAGTATGAAACACATTTACTGCATTGACTGCCAAACTGTCATTTATGAACAATTGTCTTGCACAGATTTTAATTCAACTGTATTTCACAGGTTACGATAGATTTACTAAATAAAAATCATCCGTTGACTCGACCGTCTCATAGTCCAGTACAATACGTAATTCTATATTCAACTATAGGGAACACCATAAGATTGCGTACACGTTGCACCCACCTCATTTGTTCCACTTTGAACACTGTTCATAACAAACCGTAGTGTTTCTTCTTTATGATCTATAATCTACTACAAACAGGAAGTAGGAAGGCTTACTATTCAGACTTTAGAAGTAGGTCATCCATCACATACAGTGAATGTGAAAGTAGGTCACTCAGTGACAACACTACATGACGTCCATTTGACTCTGCCCTCTTCAAAGGTGTTAGCCTCTCTCTGTAAATGTACCTGTAGTGGAGTCATGCTCTCAACTTTTCACCGGTGGCTAGATGGTACTGTTAAAGACAAAGAGAGACAACTCCATGATTGTAATGATCCATATTTGTAGTCTGACAGCCTTATCGCATTGGTTGTGGTAAAAACAGCGCTATTGAACAAGGTAGCTCTGTATGGTCTCACGTTAAAGGTGGATCTTTGAAAACACCCACTTGAATTCTAATTATAACGTACCAGGAGCAGGGCTTTGGATTCACGAATACCTTGAAGACTTTCAATATAATTTACTGGTATTATAATTTGGTATAACAGGCATTTTCTTCTTTTTACGATTATTTTGTCATTTGACTAGTTTATCTTGTAAAAGTTATCTATTAGTTCATATGTTTCAGATGTGTTCTGTTTTAATGCTGATATAAGGAAGTCTTAGACTCCCAAGTGTCAAGTTATTCCAGCTGATAACAATATCACAGCTATAAAAGTTGTGATATTGTTATCAGCTGGAATAATTGTTAAAGGTGCTTTAGCAAATCTTTCATATGAAATAATATTGAATTAATATTTTTGAGAATTATGTGTACAAAGTGTAAACCTAGCACAAACTGACCATTTTTTAACATTTGTTATTATAAATACATGTATAACATGCAAAATACACAGTTATTATACATGTACATGTATATGGCTCAAGCATCTGTTGATCATTTAAATTCAGTGTATGATAATATTCCTTTTGTATTTTACGAAAAAATTATACCTTTTGACTTTTTACATTGCTTATTGATCTGTAGACTGATTTGAAATATAACTTGTAGGTATTAGGTAGAGATGAAGACTTTATAAATTTACTACAAAGCGTAATAATTATTTTAATGAATTATTTTAATGTTAATGATTCACAAGTTTATTATCAAGAAATAATAAGCAGAGTGAAAGTTCAACAATTGCAAGAAATACAAACTTAACAAAAAATGAGGTGGAAGGTCAGTGTGAAATTATTTTAAACATGTTTTGCAAAAAAATGTGTCCATAATACCCAAAAATAAAATTAAAAGAAATTCATTCAGAAGAGAAGAATAGTTCTCGCTGTCCTGAAATCATGGATGGTCATGTCGTCATGTCGTTGCCAGGAATGTGGTGAGAGTTCCTTTGTCAAATCATTTAGTAATAGATGCTTCTTCTGCCAAATCCAAATCGCCTGTAGCTAAAATAATCAGCATTTTGACTAATGAATACTAATAACATGGATACGAAACTGTATAATTACATAAAACATATTCAACCTCTATTTTCAAATTCTGGTGAGATAATAATTAATGTTACAGTTTTAAATATTTATGGAGAATCATATTATCATGTTATTTTTTGTAAGTGGGTAAGTTAATATCATGGTAAAGCATATTTACCCCAGTCCAAATCCTCCGCCATATCCAATTCTACTGAATCCACCAAATCGTCGGTATCCAAGTCCGTAACTTCTGCGGAATCCATAGAATGCTGAAGAGAGAGCCAGACAGAGGACCAGGAGTAGAAAGAGAACCTTCATGTTGGTGTTTGGTTTGAGCTTCTAAAAACATATTTATTGAGTGTGAGAAGGCAATAAAATTCTTTATCATCAATTGGAACTATTTTTTGATGACTGACAACAGAAAGAGCTGAAACCGATATGATAAAATGTGAAATGTGAAATATGTGTGATAGTGTGACCAGTCATATCGTCTAGTACAGAGTGTGCTTATCTCCTAGACTATAAAATATTTACGATCGATACAGCTATGTTCAACTCCAGTGCTTTTCTTATTTTAGTAGAATAAATTCCCTTTTACTTTTATTATACACGAGTACAGATTAGAGAGTATATAATATTTACTATAACATTCCTACTATTGTATATAAGAATTAATCTGGGGAATACTATCATGTAACAGTATTATAATTATTGGTTAGTAACTTACCAGATATGAAGAGGAGATATGAACAGATCTGCGTGACTGTTGGATATGATTAAAATGTTACTTTCTCCCTCCTTTTATACCAGAACTCCTAGTAATTAAATATCCAGGAATTCATCCTCATTACGCTTGCATGGTGTCTGACACTTCCACATGAAAGGTGAAATATGAGTTTTTTTTGGAGGAAGTAATTTATTACACTCATTTTTCATTGGTAGCCTGTGAATCAGTTCAGATTGAATTGGAACCTAGGCTAATACATCTACATACATACACTGTACCTAGGGAGCCCCGAGCTAGCTAGCCACTGTTTAATGATACTTTAATTCAGACCTTAACCGGGTTGATCTGTCAATGCTGTAACTATACAAGCATACAGCCATACCATTTCCTATGCTTTATTGCTATTTTTGCTATGCAGTAAAATGTGTATATGATTAGTCTGGTAAAATAAAACTGGACCATCATGATTAAGAAATTTCTCAAATTTCTTTGTACTTTTTATACAAAAGTGCAGAAAGAAAGAAAGACCACCCAAGCTGATATAATTATGGGGTTTGGTGTAGCTTATGTTTAAAGCTGTTATGGTACTTCATGTGTATTTATGAGCAACTATGTCATTGTTACAGAAAATGGAGAACTTCCTACATCAAATTTTGGTTAATCTGGTAGCAAAATGAATAACTGATAATAATTTAATTATGTTCAGGTAAAAGAGTAATATTACTTTCTCTCCCAGTTTAATTTGAAGAGAATTTAAGGACATATTAATTTAGCATATTTTTAATATTTTTAATTAGGTATTTCCCTTAATTAGGGTGTATTAGCATAAAGGAAGCTAACTGTGGTCTAAAGAAATGACAGTCTAGGAAGACTGAAGAATGATCATACCCTTGACTTTAGTAGTGTGTTTGCATTTAGATTAACGTATTATATTATTCATCGCTAGCTTTGTCATACAATGTAATGTAGCTTCAATAGTACAACACAGAAGTCAAATAGTAGAGAAAACAGTCACCAGCATTGGCAGCATTATGGGGTGCAAATAATTCTGGTAAAAACACAGCTGAATTGGCTGGCACTAGTTTAAAATAAGCAATAGTGCTTTTAAGCCATACCAGATTTTTTTTAAAGCTGGTAATATATGATAGGCCAATGCATGGGAAGCACATTAAATCTGCTCAAAATTGAACTGCTCAACTTTTGCCTTATCTTATTGAGCATGCTACTTTTTTTCACAACACATGGTTTTAATTACATTTTCTATCTTAGAATCTAAATCTTGGCAAAATAAAATATTTCAAAACTCAAATTATTTTACATCGTCTTTAGGTTAGATTATTGGAATGCTAGACAAATAAAGCTGATTTTTGTCATTATTTTAGTTCTGTGATTTTCATAACTGTTGTTTTTTGTTCACCTGATTAAAATGTTGGCTATAAATTTAATTAAAAAAGCGCCAAATAATATTATTATGCAACTTTATTAATAAAATTCTTTTACAACCGAAGAATTAATTAAAATCAATCATTTTCAATTGATGGCTATTTGTTGAGGCTGGTACCTGAGTGCTCAGCCTTAAATATGGAAGTTTATTTATCACACACAGCTGACAGTGTGGAACTCATGGCTGATATTAGCCAATAAATCTGCATGTATATATTGTTAAGAAATCATTTCAATTAATAAAGTGAGTAGGTAAAAACAGGAATGCATCACCGTGTGGCTCCATCTTACATTCATGTTACTTTTTGACAGTAAGATAATGGGGTGCATCTCCACTACTCAAATCAATATCGTTCGTACTTCCTAAATTGTTTAATTGACATGCAATCCTTAGACTTCTGATCAATACCACATCTAATGTAGTAGAGTAACTTATCACAGTTTAGTTTTCTCCGCATCTATTTCAATGTAATGATGTTACACTTTCTTAGCTTATTTTGTCTTTTTTTGTTGCTATTTGAAGTAGTTTGATTCTTTATTTGTTAGGACGGTGTTGTTGTAGCATTAGAAACTGTAGTAGATTTAAAATAATGAGACTATATTTATTTTTGGCACTAAAGATAGAAAAACATTTATTTCAGTCATAAAATAAACACTAACATGACAAAGATATAACATAAAAATGATATTAAATTATCAAAAACATAATTATAGAAAATTTTCCTCAAATCTCTTCTTCTGATTACTCTCCATGGTAGGTAACCTTGGAATGAACCAGAGTTTCTTGGGGAACTCCATTCTTAATCTCGGTTTAGTAAATTACTGTAAGATAATATAATACAATATAATGTGTAATTAATACATGTACAGTACATGTATTATGGACCTACAATGTACTTATAGTAGAGGTACAGAGGAATATTGGTACATGTGCATGACATTTTGCGTTCTATATTCGACCTGCACTACAGTAGTACGTATTACACAGCACAGTAACGAGGTTTCAAAAATATGCTTTTAAAACTCACCTGGAAGCCTCCTGCGGAAGCCAACAATTCTCCTGAAAGAGAAATCGAGTAATAATTTAGTCAGTCATAAGATTATGATTATAACACAATGTCATTCTACTAATTTTACAATAATTGCGGAATAAATTTTTTTTTATTTCTGGAAAGTGTTTTTGTTAATGAAAGGCAATGATGATAATATAGCAAATGTACCAGCCATGCCCATACAGTACATAATATATACCATTCATGTAATGCATATTTAGTTTATAGTGTTTTTAGCTAAAGATCTAGTACACAAAAAAATATATTTACCTTGGGTAGAAGTTATTGAACCCAACCCTGTTGACAAAACCGAATCTTCTGTTGTAGCCGACATTGAAATGGTTGTTAAAAGCGAAGCCTCTTCGGTAGCCAAAACTATTAAAACCATTGTAGCCAAGTCTGTTGAATGAAAATGTTGCAGAAGCAACAGCCAGGAAGGCAGCAACAAGTGCAAAGAAGAAATTCATGGTTGGTAAGCAAGGGCTTTCTGAAAAAAACATTACACGATATATTTTAAAACGTGTAAATATATGCATTTCAATACTTTTTATACAAACTTATTCATGATAGTGAGATAAAGCATAAGTAGAACCATGTCACTTACAAGAGTGCGTTACCCTATCTTGCTATTGTGGTTAGCATGCAGCATGGTCATTGATCACTAGCAATGTGAGGCAATGTGAATAGTACACCAGACAGCATTGCTATAATACAACTTTTTTATTTAATCTCATTTTGAGCAGTTATAGGCTAAATACATGTACATACATTTGCATAAACAGTTTTTGCTATAAATCACATATTGAAATACATATTTTTTACTTACCTCCTGCTTTCTCAAATAGTTATGATTTGGATCATCAACCTGGCTATTCTTTTATAGTTACTGTGCTGCCGTTCTGTAGGGTGAATCTAAAATAATTAGAATAATTAGCATAATATTGAACAGGTATCGGCCCTACTACCACTTCCACATTTTCCATCCCGTTGAGATAAGTATATTTTGCCAGACAGATGCCAAAGTTATAGGTTGGGAAGCCAAAATAGTATGACACATATACACCCACAATGATGGGTTGTGGGATGTTGAAATTATCAAGTGGATCAAATGCTAACAACTTGTTTCCTGTAGCATTATTAAGGCGCTTTGCTCACCACCATAACACACCAGGTCCAATATTTCAATGGAAATTCAGTTACACATGTATGTTTAGTTAAAGTTCAAACTTCTACAATGAATTGGTCAAGTGCTACTTGGTTCCAGACAGATTTTCATGTTTCAGACAACTACAAGGCTGTAACAATACACCTTAATGTATAATAAGCAGGCTATACGTATACAATCATTGTATATTGTCATACATGATTACCTTTCCTTGCCTTACCAGCATCACATTATATAACTATAATACGTAGCAAGCATGAAGGATTATTTTAAGTCATCACTGAATTTACAGTTGGGTAAATGCAAATACTCTGAAATTACTATAATTTACTGATTGCTAGTTTGTTGATTGGTTTTTTATTGTAATTAAAATGCCTGGAAAAAGAAGGAACTAGCAACCTAAATTAAATATAATATCGAAGATGTAGCAGCTTATTATGCCTGTTAGTTCAATAGTAGACATTTTATTTTGTTTACTATTTAGGAAGTGATCATTGCACATGATTATGTCGGTCGGTTTGCAGAGTTTATTTAAAAGAGGAAGGGAGACTGTAAACGCAAGAAAATATAATCCAATACAATACAGGAAGGGAGAATTAATGAGTAAGCCAAGTTAACATAATTTAATTGTCGCCGATTGTACAACAAAATTTTTTGGCTTCAGTCATGTTTTGGAAGTTGATTCTCTACTGCTGCACTTGATCCTACCTGTCCACAGTGATGATATTATTTATTGATGGTAACATACATTGTACATTAATATGGAAAAGAAACAGATCTGCATTTATACATGACTTGTGCATGTAGTTTACTTAGCAGGGATGCTGCTTAGGGGTGTCAGCTACACGTATAGCATGTAGAGAAAGTAACATTCATATAATATCTGCAGTTGATACAGCATATTAGGGAGCAGCCGTGGCTTAGGGGTTAGAATGCTGAGCTTTCATGCTGAAGGTTCCAGGTTCAAACTCCAGTCACGGTGGTGTTAGGAAGAGCATCCAGCCACAATTGCTCCTGTGCCCCATATTAAAGTCCTTGGGGTCATGCAAGCCAGCATGGCTTTAAGGCAACTCCTCTACCCGTGCCAAAAAATGGCCGTGTTATCTGGGCCTTTCTCACAGGGAGTTGGCCAGCACTGGCACCTGGCAGTGAGAGCTGCTAGGGGCTGGTCACGCCGAGGAGTATAAGTTGGTGAGTTGATACAGCATATTATACACGTATAACACTACAGTGTGGAGTGTGCATATCCCTAGCCTCACTACCAATAACCTGCCTCACTGCAATGTAGTCAGGATCATAGCATGCCTGTTGGGTTTTCATAGGCACAACTACCTCTATTGTACTTAGGCTAGTGGGCATGTCTATTTTACCAATACTTGTCAAACTATTGCTGAGCAAAGTAAAGTATTGGCAGCTGTCACTGTACATGTTAACATGTGTATTTAGTGTATATAATTATATACATGTAGATAGCAGGTTTTAGTAAAATTTCATTCAGGCAAAATGGCAGAAACCAAAATGTATGAAAATTACTATTAGTAATCCATAAGCATTGAGTAGCACATACAGATTTTACTCTAGAGTAAAAGTAGAGACAGACTTAGTTTGTGTGTTTCTTCAGAGCAGTAGATGACTGCAAGTAACCTGCAAGCTTAATTTGAGTAAGTAGGAACTTGACTTGGGCTATGTGTAAACCTGACTTGAGTTAAGTATAAACCTGACTTGAGTTAAGTAGAAACTAGACTTGAACTAAATAAGCTGACTAGCAGAGACGAGTCAGTTGTGTACTTGTGGCCACGACAGCGCTAATTGACCTGAATCTAATAAAATTGTCGAATTCAGTAAAATAACAACTTACTGCTGGTGAAATTCATTACCGGCACACATGTGGGGAATGTTGATATTAGAATCAGTGAATTCAACCATATGGTTTCCTTACCAGGGAATAAACACTGCCAAAGAGAGACCAATGTACATGTAGGTAGAAAATGCTCAAAGACACCTGTGTGAAACATGACAACTTTGTAACTTTGAAGTGTTTCTGGGGGCAGAAGTGATTTCTAGAAATTCAAAGTTTCCTTATTTTATATTTCAAAGAATTTGAGTTTCTGCCAAACTTGAAGGTATTTTGTTATGAAGAGATGCTGTGATTCATACGCGTTTAAATTAACTAGCTTAAATAGACCACATATTTACATAAATTAACTTAGTTGATGGTAATTTGGTGGAAATAGACTCTCATTAATTAAGTAAGTGTGTGACTATGGGTAGCTTTAGTGACAATTAGACCAAAAATTTATGAAAAGCAGTTTTACCAAACTGGAAGCATGTTCTTGCAAAAATGCAAAATTAAGCAGATAACCCTTTGAGTAGGTTATAAATGGCAGTTTATATTTTCTATGACTCAGCAAAGATATTATTAGCTTTGGTGTAAAAAGAAAATAAGAAGCTCATTATCATAATGACATACAAAATGTTTAGGAATTTATTGCACACACAAGTTGACCTCTGGTTTGGTACACAGAAGCGTGTATGTACCCTTTGTGTTATAATTATAATACCTAAGCTGTAGTCCTAGAATATTGTCAATACTAATGTGCAAATAAAGTGTAAATTAAAGCATATACATACATATACATGCATGTACTTCTTGATGTAGATGCACAATGTAAAATGTATAATTATTATTAATGAAATAACAATGGCATAAGACTGCTAACCTTCATTGCACAGTTGCATGCTTGTTGCCATGACAGCTTTACTACACTCACTACTATCTACTATATCTAAGACAGAATCTATTGTTTATAACTCAAATAGTTTTTTATTCCAAGTAGAATTACTCAAGGGTAAGCATAATTATCTAACTATTAAAGTGGCACCCAGAAATTTGTAACAGCTATGATTTTAATTTACAGGGAGCTGTCGTGGCCTAGTGATAAGGGCTCTGGACTTTCATGTGGGAGTCCCAGGTTCGATTCCCATAAGGGTCATTGGTGGTGTTAGGAAGGGCATCCAACCTTATAATGCTCCTGCGCTACATTGGTTAACTTTACCATTGATGAAGTGCCTTCTCCACCCCAAATTAGAAAAATTGCAGATCTCTATCGATCATTGATTTCCTACCTGGGATTAATAGCGGGAAGTAAAATTGGTAAGTTCGATTTTAACTATACAGTGATGGCTGATAAAAACAAAGAAATGCATTATTTGCCATAGGATCACAAATTAGTTCTAGATACATTTGTTTAGGCTATAAACTTCATGTTTGTAAAGGGCCCAGTAGCCTGCCTGAAATATTGTATTGCTAAAGCCTAATTTCCTTACAGCTTGCAGTTGTAACAGGATGTGAGAGATTGCTATCCACTAAGTAAAATACTTTGTATGGGTTCTTGTATGATGGACATATAAATGTTCTTTCTTTCTTTGACTGACATATTATGTTCCCAGATTTTGGATCAGTTCCAATTGGACTCAGGTAATGCGATGGATAAATTGAAACAAATGAATAAATTAAAACAGTGTGAATATTGTGGTGGGATCATGTTAACATCATGAAGCAGATAAGATGGTCTAGATGGAGCTCTTGAATTAAAATACATGTGAACCCCTACTCTCTCCTACTAATGGAAATATATATGCAAGTCAGACACATCTAATCTTTCCCACTACAGATCAGATATATCTGTATGCGAAATAGGTTCGGCTTGTAAGGTCTTAGTCACTGCATATCATTCTTGATTTTTTATTGGATTGTTAATTGCACTCTAAAACAGACTAAGCTCACACCACGGGGATGATGAGATTTATATCATTTAAGAATTAAAGTCTAACTTGAAGTTGTCATCTATCATTATTGTTTGTAGTAATTCTATCCAATGATGATCTGGGAACTTGATAGGCTTTATCTTTCATTGGCCAATTCACTCTAAACTTATGTAAATTAATGGAATGCTAACTTCACAATTGATTCTACTTGCCAATGCTTCCAGGTTCTACACTGAGGTTTTGGTAATTTTACTCAAACTAATTATGAATGCTGGAATTGGTTTAATTATGAAAGTTTTATAAAATTCCCAACATTGAGAAAAATACAAGACAACCATGGCAATAGAATAATTATTTTGTTGTAATTTACATTATTGTGTATTTTCTATTATGTATTATCATAATATAATTACATGTATTATGTATATTATGCATTATGCTTAAAAATACATCATTTAGTTAAATTAATCATGATCAGAAGTTGTCCACTCTTAATTTCGGCTCCTCTCTGAAATTGAGAGAGGATAACTTTTAATTATGATCATTGAGTTATGAGTGCACATGTGGTGTTTACCTGTGAAACATAAAATTTTAAAAATAACAAAGCAACATAAAATTTGGCATCACTTTATACGGAGGACTATTTACTGTAGTAACCAGTGTTTGAAGTGTGGTTATACTGGAGTATACGGTGTGTACCCATCTCAATTTTAGTGGTTGCACTGCCAGTAGGGGAATAATCTTATTTTAATAGCTGCTTTTCCCCATGCAGTCACTGCGGACCTGATAGTGTAGTCTTGTAGTGGTAGAGTGCTTGATTATCATGCATAGGAACCTGGGTTCGAATCTCACTGGAGCATGATTTTTTCATTTTATTGATTCACTAATTTTGTAGCTACATGTACTATAAGATTAAGTGGATAGCTATACAATACTAATCTGTGTACCTATCTCATTTTTCCACTTCGAACACTGGTTGCCACAAAAATTCATTAAATTTAATATAATATTATTATTTTATTTGAGCCACTACTTGTCATTTTCGACCTAAAAATGTAAACATGGAGAAGATAAATCCAAACTACATAGATTATGGCGTGTGGTTATAATAGTTGTTGTTTACTTGTCATATATATTTATACATGTACATGTACATAGGTAAGATTAGTATTGATAATATGCTAGTAGACGGGTCGTTTTTTGAGAATGGTTTACAAAACATGTACAATACATGCTTGTGTTGAACTAACAATCTGGAAGTTATTCTATCTGATCTTATCTTACAAGTTACATGTGAATTTTCATAGACAGAATAGCTACGGAGCTTTAGCTCACTTTTATATTATTTAACTCCCTGTATACAAACACATTCTTTTTCAGTCTTGCTTTAATCATACTTGTACTTTAGGAAAGCCATAAATATATTTCTCTGCTAATAGTTTACACTATCATAATCAATATGCATCGGATCGGCTGCACAATGGCTGCCAGCTGCCTGTGTATCCAAGGAGTAAGAAAGAAGGAGGCTCGTCCATGAAAACCTGTATATTTGTTACAATGGGCTTCCGGTGTTCGATGTGTGCCTCGGGTACTTGGTAAAGTCAGAAGAAAAGATGATGAATATTTTTCAAAAAATAAAATTCACACATCAACTGAAATTATAATTATAAACGATGTCAACAATTGGTAACAGTCTAATGAACAGGCTGACTATATACATACTACATATTTCAATGGGATACAATAGATATTGGCAATTGGATTTAAAGAAAATTGCGTATCTCAACATAAAATGACACTTTTTTCAAATACCAACATACTCAACAAAATAACGAAAAATAATACTGATAGATTTAAACTTGCTGCAATTGGTTAAGTTGAAATCCAAATTTAAACTATGCTCCTTCATGAAAAAAAAACGTACAAACGCCAAAATCGCGGTTAAAAAGAGCAAATTTGTGCAACACGTTTCTCTAACATCAGGACTCCATATACTTAATTTGATTTATGGTGTATAGTTAAGATACAATTTTAGTTGGTAGGCTAGTTTGTGGGCCCTACAACATGCCCGCACTAAATGAAAATAATGCTCAAACTATAGTCTATGTCAATAAACAATAATGTTTATCTTTCCATAAAAATGATTTTGATTGGATGCTAAAACTGTGACATATTAAGCGCCACAGCCATGCACATGTGCATTGCTGTTCAGCAATGAGGAAGCGCATCACGATTCAATAGAGTTGTCCACTCGCTTAATGCCAGCGACTCATGTGCTCATATTTTTAAACCGAGGAGCGCATCAAACACAAAATTCTCATAGACGAGCCTCCTTCTCTTTTACTTACTCCTTGGTGTATCTAAACAAAAGGATCGATTTATGCTCTGAGCTGGATAAGATGCAAAATATGTTGAACTTGAGGAGACTGTATATATAGCAATAATTGGTCAATTGTCCAGGCATGCAGTTAAGTCCCCAGTTATCATCAACATGCTTTGGGCAAAAACCGTATGCTTTGTGTTCACAATTTTTTGTATTCTCAAAGCTAGAGCATTAGTTTTCAAGCATTAATATGTCGTTGTATGGTTGTACACAGTTTATCAAAGCAAGAGGTTGGAGATGGGTAAAGTAATATTGGTTACTAACCAGTTTAAATTGAGTACTGTGCATAGTAATGCATAGTAAATAATTACAGTGTACTCATATAATATATAATAGAATACACAGAGTAATTTGCAGTTACTGTACACTATAATACTCTACAGTAATATCAAATGGAACCACAGTGGGTTTATGGGTTTATGTAAACATACATACAATTTGCATAAGGATGAATAATTAAGTAATTATTCACTTGTGTTTGTGGGTGTTTCATTAGAAGTTGTTTCCTCTTTAACAACTCTAAGAAGAGAAAGGACAACTCCACATAGTTATCAAAGCTCTGTATCAGCTTAAACAGTGTGCCAAATAAGGAAATCTAGTGACAAGTTGAAATAGAACTAGTCACTAGTAGCTCTAGTTGATGCAAAATGTAAATCTGATCAGGTGAACAACCTAGAAATAGTTTGGACTGGGATTACATAATATTAGGTTGACAGTTGATAATGTACAAAAATGGTCAAATGGTTTATTTCAGTTCTACCTCTTCTTACTAGTTTTATGTGTATTTGAACACTATAAATATGTGTTGTAAAGATAATGTGGCTACAGTTATACTAGGATAAATCCTTGCAATCTGAACCAAATCATATATAAATGGGATAGTTTGCTGGATATAGACTACTTGCTACTAATATTCCATGTATAGGTCATCTAGGCCTGCATCTGTTACAAGTTGAAAACTATTTGAATGCTGATAGCTCTCTTGACCAATTTACATGAGATAATTTTAAACACATCAACATCCGCTGACGCATGGAGATGAATAAATTTGCAGAGTTATCTCGCCCTATTAGCAATTCCCACAATACTTTCCCTACTTGTTATGTAAATTATTTCAGGAAAGTCTGTCTCCCACAAATTAATTCACAATATAAGACAGGACCATCAAATACATAATGTGTCAAGTATAAGCTATCTCTCAAATTGTTTGTGGTTACCATGGGTTACGAGGAAATGCCAAATCAAGGGGTCAAGGATGCTATTCCTCCAATAAGCATTTCCTAAAGCAGATACAAATTGAATAAGTCCTTTAAGTGGAGAGGAGCAAAGTGGAAGTGTTTATTCAACAGAAGGGAGGTAGGTTTGTTGGTAGTTGACTTGTCTTTCCCGATTTTCATATACATTGTATCATATACATATCTAGGGCTACACAAGTTATGTACAATATATCATTTATACATGTTTGATGCTATGCATGTACGCTGTGTTAGATGTATTATACATTTGTAATATTATATACATATCTACATGTAGTGCAGTCCATGTAAATTTATTATGTAGTGTAGACTGAAGGATATGGATAGACTAAATGAGTATTGCTAGATGTAATACATGATTTGTGGTGTAATGATAATATACTAGATGTAACAAAAGACTAGTGCCCTCTCCAGAACTGCTGTTTACGCATTGGTCCTACCAGTGGTCCTACCAGTGGTCCTACCAGTGGTCCTACCAGTGGTCCTCTGTAATTATACAGTCATGTACATTTGTAATTCTGGTGTGAATGTGATTGTCACACTAGCAGTGTTTGTGGGTCTTGCAAAAGACTATGAAGTTGTCTTCTAGTTGGAATCTAAAAATTTAGAATTGATCGAGGTCTGCTACACTACATGTATATTATATCATAATTCACAGGTTAAACTTGCATCGACCACCAACTAATATCCTCACCAATAAAAGTATACACAATGAAGGTACTATGGCTACTAATGTCGCTGGTTCTGATGTTACTATTGGTGGAGACTAACTGCCACGGGTTTCGCAGCGTTGGTTATGGAAGGCCATATTTCAGACGTCAGCCATACTTCAGCCGGTACAGGTGACTATAATACTTATGGAACTATGCCTATTAATACATGTACATGTATTGCATTGCTGAAACGCTGTATAGATGATGATGGATATATATTATAATAATTATATAGATAGTATACAATATAGCGTTAACACCTCACTACAGTCCCTGACGGTGTGCTGAGCCATCTAGTTGACTAATTCATCATAGTGGTGTTAGTTTAATTAGTAAGTCAAAATTTAACAACTCGTCAACTTTGGTACAAAAGTGACATGAGGCAATTCCTATATAGTGTCATTAGTGCTACTATACCCCTTGAAAAGGAAGCAAGTATTAATGATGGCACTTATTAACTTGAAAACAAGCATGTACATGTAGATATTGCTATGGAGTCCCACCTTGCATCCCAACAGGTTTAATACAGATGTGGGGCCTTGAATTCAAGTTAGTCAGGAAATTCTCTAGTTACCTCAGTTTAAAGTTAAGTACACCTTTTGAAATCTCTCCATATAATAAAAACCACATCTTTATTTCACCTACTGTACATGTAGGCTACTCCACAGTTGTAGACTGTCAAATAGCATTTGTTCTTAGAGCATTATAAAAATGAGTCCTATTTAACGTAGCCAAGGCTGTAACAACTGTTTTTGGCTGAAGGGCAAGAAGCCCAGGCTGGAGTATTCTGGCTGCCCAGACTGGCACTAAAACGCTCTTTACCAAATCCAAGCAAATGTCATATACATGTTCACAGGCTACTTACACTGGCCACAAATTTGTGATAACTGTAGACCTATTCAAAGCTCAATTTTGAGACATGACACCAACAAATATTTGTGTTTGGACAGATTTCTGGGGAGGCAAATGCCCCCTTGCACCCCTGATTGTTACAACCCTGAATGTAGCATGATTTTGTGTACAGTGCAGATACAGATACATGTAGAAGTACTACGTCAGTTATACGATTCAACACTATATTGTTTGTTTTCCATGATTCACCTTTACCTGAATTCATTAGTCACAGTAGAGCTATCACTAGTCTACTTTCCCTTTTCCCACTCTCTCCCCGATGTTAAATAGCATTCTATATGCAGGTATTTCTTCTCTGGTTTTTACATGTAAATAAAGCATAGCTATACAGTATCACTGAGAGAATACACAGCATGGATAAACTCAATTAATAATCATTAAATCACTTCTGAATGAAGACTTTTTATCTATTGCTTTCTTTTGGCATATATATGTTGTTTCCACCCAAAATTAGCATAAGGAATAGATACCTGTATTAATAAGGCTAGTCATCATGGGTGGGACTCCTCTGTGTTTCAACAGGCAATGACGGCTCCATAGAGGAAGCTAATAACCATGGGATAATGGGTGTGCTTTGAATATAATACCTTGTATACTGTGTATATTCAGTGCCTACTTATCTGAGTAACAATGGAGAATGATGTGGTGGTAATTGAATATTCTACAGAGAGACATGTAAAATAATAAATAACTGCAAATAATTAGATTTTCCCAAATAATAAGGTAGATTTCTTACACTATATACTGCAAAAGTGTTCGCATGGAACATGCAAATGTATGTTTATAATACATAGTGTTCACAGGAATATGTACAATATACATATATAATAATTATACATGTACACTGTATATACAATGTAGTAATTAGCCTACATGGAATACGCTCTTGGGTATATAATATTATACAGTGTTCAAATAGCAAAGATATTATGTAGGCCTACAACACATGTATATAATATACTCGTATAGTGTTTCAATAGGTATATATTATGTAGAGTATATTAATCGATGATTCCACAATTTTGTACAAAAGATTTACTAACTGTATGTACTGTAGAGTAGAATGTAGAAAACCTGAACTTGATACAGAGAGAAGTCTGAGGTTCATTTTTGACAACAATTAAATTTCTTGCATGCACAGTAATTTCATCGCCCCTCAATCCAAGCAGTAAAATTGTTGAATTTAGTCTCCTATAATCATAACATGTTATTCTGTGTCAGAGATCAGAATATATTGGATAACTATAAAAAATGTCATTTTAAAAATCGTTTTTGTTTCATTTAAATTATTTGTCTGGCAAAGTAATTCAAAAACACTACTCCAACAATAAGTCACATTAATTTGGCAAATTTTCAAATTTGTCCGATGGATAATTAATTTCTCGTCCGGAATGAAGTTCACTTGAAAAGAAATGTGTTACAAGTTGGTACAGAAGCTACTGTGGTATTTCAAGATTTTAAGGATCTAATTATATTTTAGCAAATCATTCCAAAACGTGATACTCCTTAGATGTTAAGTTTAGTGAATTAGCAACAAGGATACAATCAATCAACTGAAAGAGCGATAAAACAACAACTATGAGTGTGAAAACACCGCCATCATTTCACGAGTTACATGTAAATACTTGTTGATAATTATAAAATAGAGCCATAAAATTACATATTGTCAAGGATTGACACAAAATAAAAGTTCTCAAATTAATTTGCATAATTTATGCAACAAAATTGATGTTCCAACTCTATTTTATTACAAGACAAGCAACGAGGAAAAAAGGGGAGAGATTTTTGTTCATTGAATAATTTTTGTTTATGTAACAGTACATTCTAATCAAGTACTAAATAGTGCTAGCTTGTATAAACACAGAACACACAGCACTAAAGGATATAGTTATAACAGTTGTAGTATCTTCACAGTAATCTGACCTTCATGTACTGCTAATTACAAATCAGAAGAACATCTTACCAGATTTAGACTGTGCTCCTGACTCCTGCGATATGTCTAATATAATTTTAATGTTGATATTCTATTATCCTTTACAGAAGCAGGCGATTTGGAAGGAGACGTTTTGGTTCTGGTAAGTAGAGAAAAGTTTATGACTTGCTTATAGACATACACACTCAATGCAGTGAGATACTACTGTGTTAGATTGGATAGAAGTTCACGAGCATTAAATGGGTCTAAATACAATATATATAATGTATGTAAAACTAACAACCCTACCTACCACTGGTAGATTCTAAATACATGAGTGACGCCATATTGCACACTTTGAGGACGGGGTATCTACTCAGAATGCACACGTGTATGTGACAGATGATTCAGCATAATTTTACCTGTTGTTTTCACCAAGACTAGACATAATGGAGTCTGGAAAAAAATTCTAGAGTTAATTTAAGCTTACATGTGTCGATGGTAGACAGCAGGGAAGAAGTATGGCTATTAATATTTGCAAGGTGCATTTCCTGGGAGGGCTAGCTTGAGTGCCATCACGTTGCATTCATGACGCAAACACATAACCAAGCTGTTGTTGTGCTTCTTGGAGTTTCTACGCTAGTGCTTTGATTGCCACTTTGAATTTGCACATAGAGCAGTAATTTTATTCACATTTCATGATTTTGGTTTTTTATCAATGAAATTAATTTTCTTCTGGATCCACCTGTGACTAAACAAAATATTCGACAGGACAAACTAAATCTCTAGCTTGATAGTGCTTTTTCTTCTTTCCCATCCATGACTTCTTCAAAAATTCAGGTTTCGTAATTGTATGCATAAAAGGGTCCAACTCCACCTGCAAAACACACATTCATAAGGTCTCTCCGTAAGTTTAAAAAGGTTTCAGTTTAAAAAGGTTTCAGCGGCTAGTTATAAGTCAAATGTAAGGAAAATTATGTAAAATAGTTGGCATGCCTGTAAAGTCATTAAATTTATTATAAAATTTATTCACCAAATGCCTGCAGACCAGCGCCACATTAGAAGTTAATTAGATGTAAATTACATGTCATTAGCATAAAGGGAAGCAGTACTAGATGCAAAATGTTGTACACTGTGGGTTAGAACTTTAAACTGAGTGTATAAGTGTACTACAACTGCATGAAACTTATCACTGTATTCTAAGGGCACTTTAGTAATGTACCCTACAGTTGTCTAAGTACAGTTGCAGCAATGGGCCACATGCCCGGCAAACAATACAGAAAAAGTACAATCATGTAGTTTTTATGACTATGATATAGCGTGTCAGTCATTATTCAAATTCTGGTGTTGTAAGTTCAATTTCTCTTACTAGATTCTGGGCTGACTGCACTCAACTAACAGGATGTTGTCTATTGTTAACAATTCAATATGTTTCTTGTATCCTACAACTGCTGTACAATTCAGTCAATATGTGCATTTTATCACAGAAGTTTGTTTGACAGAGTAGGAAAACTCTCAACATCTAGTTTGCAATATGTTTTTACGTTTCCCACAGCTTGTTTCACAATCATAGTATCAGTGTATAGGCTACACTTACGTGCTGATGAGCTCTCATCTAGATTGACTATATTAGAGAAGTAAATACAACAGTTGACCCCGTTTGAAACAAATAGAGTTGGTCTCATAATCAATTAAGCTGTTATTCACAGCCAGTTTGATAAATTACTAAGTAGCTGCAAGCTTTAAGAATTACAATCAAAATAGCAATGCAATATAATTAAAATATTTCTCTTAACCAACCAGTGTCAGGCTGTGATTCAAAATGTTGTTAAGTTTAAATAATTACAAGCATACCAAGACCCTCCCTACCCAGTGGCCAATGGTGACTCACCGTAAACAGAACTTAAATGCATCATGTTGCACTAGTTACACAGGCACGTACATGTAAATGATTGATGTCTACACCCACAGGCTATTCCTGTATGGTTGGTTATTGGGACATCTTTTCCACCACCCTTTATTTAGAGTGTCCTGAAATTAATAAAAAAATTCTGAAAGTCAGACAAGAACTATGTGGGTTAAATTTTATTAGGTTTGTGCAAGAGGCTCTAGAGTATAAAGGTATCCTAGACAGTTTAAATAAGTAACAATTATATAATTATATATTATTATATTGCATTGCATGCATGTTGTACTACATTATTATACTATAATATTAGGTAATGTATAATATATATTTGATCGAACATCTTAAATCTCCTATCCTGCTAACATGTACAATATTCTTTAATTGTAGCCTTTTACTAAGGCCCTGAGTGCCTACGGAGAGGAGAGAGTTTGCGAACTATGAAAGAGAGCCCGGCCAATTCAACCCACACTAACACAAACCAGACTTCATCCACTGAGCATTAAGTTGAACAATCATTCTACCTGTACAGTATACATATCTATTGGAATATTATATTTACTACTAACTGCCATGGTTTTGTTTATTGCTCCCAAAATGCTTGATTTTGTAACACCTGTTAAGAGTAAACGTTTTCCACAATTGTTATTATTATTATTATTATTATTATTGCATGGAATAATGGAAGATTTAGTCACTGCAGCCTTAATATTATATATTTTTTAATATTAAAACATGAATTCTTGTAACATACTTTCAGCTGCTGAAATATTACAAAGTTGCTAGAATTACTATAATATTGTGATCATTAAGTAATTGCTTAGTTAAAATGGACTATACAGCACAGTACAAGTAACTACTAAGCAGCTATTGCCTTGGGTAGTCGTCACACTATATATAACTAAGACACACAGTGCAATGAAAGCATAGCTATTTGCTTCCATTACCTGAGAGTTTGATAGCAATTTCTAAACCAACTTTAGGACATCTGGTTCATCACTTTGTATTACCTATAAACTTTATAGTGTGACCTATAAACTCTGTAGTGTGACCTATAAACTCTATAGTATGACCTATAAACTTTATAGTATGACCTATAAACTCTGTAGTGTGGCATGCAAACAGTTATCGGTGACCTATAAAGTGGCTACCAAATAAACGCTGCAAATAAATTATTCACTACTAACTCCCACTATTTGTTCAACTGACTATACACAAGAAGGATCATACTTGGTGAAATGTGAAATTATCCTCTCTCTAGAAAAAAATGAAATGAGAGAGGACAACTTTGCATTATGAACATGCTGTACAATGTGCCCTACATGTACATGTGCATGTGCATTTTATGAGTTACTAACGCACTACAAATAGAAAGCAAAACACACATACCTAGCAGACCCTGAGTTCTTTTCTGTGGGGACATTTTGTTATGTAATCATGTTCTAACCAAGTCATTGTGCACACTGTAGGAAACTAATAGACACACACTTGACATTGTTGGCAGGTGCTTGTAGTCTATCCTCTATACCATTTAGTTTAGAGAAAAAATGTGTCACACATGGACGTGTACGTTGTGGGACATACGTAGATTAATGAATTTCATGGTAATAAATCTGGAGTTATCTTCTTACTTTCACTATAAATAATAAGAGAGAAGATAACTTTTCATTTCAACATCGAAATTCAGGGTTGGATCATAAGTAAAACTACATGTTTGTGGCATGTATTATAGCATTATTTTGTGATTATTGAATATTTAAATTGAATGCACTATGACCCACCATACAAGTAGACATGACATCATATCATTACATGTGTATTTCTGTTGTTTAGTATCCTCCCCGTGTCATGTACTGAGTTGGGAGTTGTCTTATCATGCACATGGCCAACAGGTGAGTACAACTCCCACATATTAGGTCTAGTCAAGTGCATTGAAAGATACAGTATAAAGTGGGTAAAACAAAGATTTTTGGGATAGAGTGACTAGCTTTATTATACAGGAAAGTAACAAGGAAGTTATAGCCCATAAATAAAGAAATGAAATCATGAGACTTTATTATGCAAATTACTTATAGGATATAAATAAAATGACATAGAAATAATATATTTTAATGTAGAATACTTGAGTTTGATCAAATGCAGTTGAGTTGAAGAAACTCCTTATATGTACTACTGATAAGATGACATGTTTACAAATATTCTACTTTATAATATCATCCCATCTACTCACTACTAGATTGTTATTCACACAAGGTTGCTAGATCTGCAGATTTGTGTCAAGCAGACAAATAATATTCAAGTCAAGAATCAAGTCAGATCATATAGACTATTCTCAATTTATAAAAAAAAGTCATGTAAAGTCAAGTCATCAGATGAATCAAATCAAAAGTGGAGCAAGAGTAAATAAGCAACATTATTTTTGTAAGAAATAAAGTAAGAGTCAATCAATCAGTGTCAGAATGTTTGAGTCAGAGTAGAGCTAAAAGTACAACAGAAGTTCAATGCTTTATTGCGTATTGTTATGTTAGATAGGATTGGGGAATGCTATATATTTAATAATGAAAGTAACAAATAATTCTACGTGTTGTATATGATATTAAAAATGTTTTACCTAGCAATGACCATTAGTGCAAAAAGACTGAGCGTGACGTGAGAGATACATATCGTGAGACTAAAAGAAGACAACTCCAACTAAATGAATGAACGTAGAATACTTACACTAGGGCACAGCTAACCCTAACCTAACTCCTGTAGCCAAAAGATCATCCTAGTAAATAAGCTATCCAACTTTGGTTGGAGTTGTCTTCACACTCTCACGCCATTTATCTCTCATGTACCGCTAATGTCTTTTACCATTTACCAAACAATGACCATCAATGAGAGGTTTTGTACAGCATTATAGTGTAGTAAAAGAGATAGAGAAGGAAATAATTTAATTTAGAACCAAAATTAGTCTGGGTAAATATTAGTATTAGTCACTCTTTATTTATATCCTAATAGTTCAATAACAATGTTATCAGCAGAGTGTACACAGTAAAGGTATACAGACAATGTGTACTGATAACATCAACAAGTAGGTGCTAATTTGCCATTGGGTACAGTGGTGAAGATGAACAAAGAACATTTTAAAATTGCACCTATTTATTGTAGGTTTGTTTAGCTACAAGCCTTTACCCTTCAGCTTATTCTATGTTGAACAAGACTTATTACATAATACCACCAAACCAATAGAATTGACATTGAAAGCCAGTCATGTAATAGTCAAGCAGGATGCTTTGTAGCAAGGTAGAAATCAGGTCTCAGTGTTCACGCAATGCAAGAGCAAAGGTCAATTAAATGTAATGAACAGCTGTTACTCCAGCGCCTGTCAATCTGTTGAAGCTTTGTTAGCTATTCAAATGCTTTCAGAACTTCACAAGTATTAGTTTGGTCAAGTAGCTACAGCTAAGGAAGTAGCCAGTGGTTCATTCACTCTGACTTTGGAAGTCTTTGCAGAGCTGAAGTAATCAGGTAAGAATTTCATATAAAGTTAACGTACATCTGAATGATAATGTATCCTCTCTTGGTACTTCAATTTGTACAAAATGTAGGCTAGAAAATTATGATTCTACGTAAGCAGGCAGATGAAACCTGACTGACCTCTCTCCAACTGAGAATTTCATGTGTATCTGAGCTTTATGTGGTGACTTCTTACTCAGGAGAAAGATGCTTGACCTACGCGAGTGTTTAGAGAGTTATTGTTCAGACGACTCAGACTCCGACTACTCAGAAGGCTTCTACGACGATGAGGGTTTTGAAATGTATTCAGATTTGAGACGCTTTAGAAGCTCTAGAGTTGATAGGCTCCAGTTATACAGTAGTAATTTAAGGAAAGCTGATGAGAAAACAAAACATGGTAAGATTTACTGTTTACATCTGTGTATATTTCTAATCTAAAATGTGCAGTATATAATCAAGTAGCACTAGCTGACTAGATGCTTTAGATCTTTAGGCGCAAGCACCTGTCCAAGCACCGATCCAATATGGCTACTGCGGTAGAACTGAGTTTTTGATTTCTCACAAACACAATCATGTAAAATTACTTTGTATCAAATTTCACAACTTCAATAGATATTGGATAATGTTTCATAGTCTTGTAGTTAGGATTTGAGACCGGACAGTTCAGAATATCGCTGCCAGCTGCTATACCTTTACCAATGCCACTAGCTATTTTCTGTGAACACAGCAGTTTTATATGCAATTAAAGCTACTACTACCAATAATACAGCATGCTGATGTGTTGTTACTGCGGAGTATTCAGATACTTATACTTATAGATGAGGTACTGTTCGCTCAGAATGTGGGTGTGCATTTGCAACAGTTTTCAAGGAGACTAGACTCGACGATTCCACTGGATGAAAACTCTCTGTTTGAAGCTATTGTAAGGCAGGTCTCTAACTCTGTATGCAGCAACCATAAAGAACTAAGGCTAATGGCAATATCCTATGGAAGGAAACATGCTGCATATTTTTCTACGATATTAGGCATGAGTGAAGAGAAAATTCGGTCTATGGTTGAGCGTTTTCAGTTGGGACTGGTCGGATATTTTCAGTCTAATGTTCCCGAGCTCCACGAACATCGAGATTTTATGCTTACAGTAATACAACATGCTCTAGACATAAACATTGTACTGATAGAATGCGGTGCAGGTGGAACAGCAAAACAGAGTGGTTTCCCAGAAAACTGCCAGATAACCAGTGAAACTGTGGTGATAGTTTATTCCGGTTTCCCAAAACCTTACTACGTTGCCACATCAAACATTGAACCGGCTGTCAGGTTGACTGAAAGTGTGGAATTGAATTCAAGAGTTTCCTCCGCTGCTCAGAAATCTAAAAATTCACATGTTGCTAGCATAGTAGACCGAATAGCCAATATAAAGGAGAGACTTTCAGAAGTCCAGTTTCCCTTCCCCAAAAAGAAAGTCAGATGTGCTGAGTGTATCTCAAAGTCCTCTACAACGTTTTGCTTAAATAATATTGGGTGTCGCTTGGCGCAGATAAAGCTCCACCTAAACGAGTAGCTCCAACATGCACATTCTCCCCTGCAACGAGGACAATCATAGCCATATGAACGGTCCCAGCAGCATATTATGTTATTGCAATTTGTTGCTCAATGTGTTAGGATGTTATCTGTTGTTAGTGCATTGTTTTGTCTCTGCTGTTACTGAATAATAAACTTGCAATTAACGTTGAATCAACCTTTTCTACACAATTATAGTTGTTTGTATTAAAAATCTCAATGGTCTAAGACTAGATGTGCATAAAGTAATGTGGGATAATAGATTAAACCTGTTCACCACTAACAAAATACACTGTGCCAGTTGTGGGGAATATTTGTAGTCTCAAAAAGAACAGCAATATTTGCTGTTAGGTGCAGTAGCGGAGAAGTTTGGATAGCCTTAGTTCCTTGTTTGTGGTTGGGGTTTGGGGTAAGGGCGGTCAACCAGCAAGATATAGAGAAGACAACTTCTCCTGCTTCATTTTTGGCAAAGAACAAAGGCTATCTCAAATTCCTCCACTTCTGCACCTAACTCAATATTTGTACATTGGTGCCTGTCAGACATGGAGAGTACTTCTGATGCTTGTGAGAGTAAACTACACTTTTGTGTAGCTACTTTCTCTGTACAACCACCATATTCGACAAGTTATTCAGTTGGTTGATGCCAGTTACTAATAACTAACTTCCATAATTTTATGAGAAATCAATAGAAATGAGAGGTAAGTATTAGTTGAACTGTTTTAACAAACAGACAGTAAGTAAACTTCTAGTCCACTGACTGAATAGAAAAAGAATATTATTTATACAGTGTTGACCCAAAGAGCTGTTAATATCAACTAGAAGACTAATAAAAAGGTGAGAGATTTTCTTCACCAACATAAGTAGGCTTCGGCAGTAATTTAGATCACTGTTTTATGAGTAAGTCTTCACTTTCAGGCTGAAAGTTTTAGCTATTTTAAAGTATTCAAATGCACAACAGCCTGTTGCAAATCACAGCCAGTGGAAATAGTATGACAGTAGTACACATTGTGTAGTTTATAATAATAGATTTGGTTACATCTGTGGAAATAACCCATCCATGACTAGGGCTTGAACCTACCCACCTAATTGGTAATAATGATAATAATATAATGTCTGTGGTGCCAAACACAATTCTTTAACATGGCTGCCCAATAGCAGAGCTAGTCGAGGATATTATTATAGTCTAATATGGCACAGAAGGTAAAACCTTCAGGACAAAAACCTCCAGGTCATTGGTGGGACTCGAACCCATGCCCTTGCAGATGACTTGTGTTATTGCTGCAAGACCAGAGTGACTAGCGCTAGACTGCTCAGCCACCAACATAGTAGACAAAACAAGTTACCATCTACACCAGACTAGCCCAGGAAGTTTCACTGGGGAGCAGACTCACCTCTACCATTGCCCTGCAATATGCATGGGGTTAGGGGTTTGGCTATTTCTATTACATTATATTTGCAATCCTTCTTTTGCAAGAAACTTTTCTTTGAGCAGTAGTGGACTTGGCGCCACATCTGTGAAAATAGCCCATCCCAGACTGGGTTTGAACCCAGACATCACAGGTGCACTGCATTGTTCTACTCCCTAACGGCTAATCTTCAAATCCTGTATTCCTGCTTCTTATAAGTTATGAGATAAAAGGTCTGCTATGTATATACATTGTAAAATATCATGTCCCAATCTATTCACCTGATCACTGCCAGCTTTTCAGAAGTCAAATACAAGAGACACAATTATTGATGATGTCATCAACTATTGAAGACTAAAACCAATTAGGCATACACAGCACTTTTTGGTAAAGTAAAAAAAGTAAGTCCGCTTAGTTATGTTATTTGGTGTCTTATTACTGCATGTACATTTACAATGTATACTGTGGTAGCTGGTATGATATACATGTACAACATAAAAGCAAATTTAGAGGAGACCTTTATCCAGTAATTTCTCTGAATAAATTAATGCAAGTTATAAGCAAGGTTCAGCTGGCAGTATTTTTGTCGCAAGCAAGACACTCATAAAAACTAGAAAAACTGCAATAGCTGGACACTTGTGATTTGCAATTTCCGAAAACTAAGTCAAAAAAGCTAAGGGTATTTAGTTTAGTGAGAAGGTTGCTTCTTTGTTAGAATTCCTGTTGCAGTGCTTTTAAAACTAAAATTCTCAATTTTGCTCTGCGACTTCTAGCTCATAATTTGTTTTTACTTCTTAAGAAAAGTAGAAAGATGTTTAATGGCAACAGAAGGCAGGGTGCGGAGGAAGTGTGCAACTGCCTGTGTGAATCATGTATTGATGAAAGGACTGATGTTTGCAAAGGATATCGAGGTGTGCAAAATACATTCTACTGTTGAAAAGCTCTTTGTAGGAGAGCTTTCTTGCTTTTCCTTTCCACCAGTAAATTGAATAATAAAAATGTCTGCTATGGAGCGAGTAAATAAATTTTTTAACATGGATAAAGTTAGTGATGCCACTACAATCATGTTCTTCAATTTCTAAAGTTACCATGGTTACGCTTTATTTTGTAGGTTACCATGGTTACCTTTTGTTTTGTAGGTTATCCTAGCGCTGCTGAGCAGCTAAAAGCTATTAATCGTCAGATGTGCTCTCTGTCATCACAAATAGATACTTTGTTTGAGAGTATCGCCAAACAGATAAACTTTATGACTAAAGTATATCTTATTCACACAGTTTGTCAACAAGGTCACAAGTTTCCCAATAAATACTTGCATTTCTTTGATTGTGACGAAGAGAGATTGAAGGAGACTCTGAAGCAGCTCAGCTGTGCTCCTTTAGAAACCATTGAGGCTGATGAAATGATTCTCACTATGCTGAGTGACGGTCTCTCTATCAAAATAGTTTGTCTTGAGTCGAGCAAGCGACCTTTACACTTCCCAGATGACCACAGACCTATTGATGACAAAACATTTGTGATTGTGTTCGATCGTCACAACAGTAAATACTACCCGACATCACGAATTGGAGAAAAACCAGGTAGGCTAAACCCTACCAGCAACTTCAGCTGTTGTATTATATTTCAGTCTGAACAACATACAACTACTCCGATGAATTACAGAATTAAGTTGGGTTTCAAAATTTCTTCTGCAAACTTATTCACCAAATGCTCTCTTTTATAGATGCCTTGGCGACACTAGCAAAGTACACTAGAACAGGTGTGTACCATGGCTCAGCGCTGAATCAGCTAGCCAAGATGAACCGCACATTAGTTCCAGTGGCAGACGACGGTAACAGCCTATTCGAGAGTATTGCTCTACAGCGCCATCCTGATAGACATTCAAACGCTGAAATACTCCGTGCCCTAGCCAGCCATGTTGGTACCTTTAATATACAAAAATATCATCACCTTACTTTAATGGATAAGAAGAACTATTTGCATTATGTAAATGATTTGGCAAAGGATGAAGCCTGGAGTAGTGATACTGGACATCTAGTACTAACCATGCTGTCCGATAGTTTAAATGTTCCTATCATAGTTGTGAGAAGTAACTACCCTCAGCTGCAGTATGGTGATCAAAGTTCAGATCAGTGTAAGAAAGACACCATTGTCATCGTACAAAGCGATCTAAGGCCTGAACACTATGATGCTACTTGCCTGTGTCAATAGAACCAAACAACTTACCAGTGCTTAGTAGTCATAGTGGTTGTGTCAAAATGCGTAAAGTATGAAAAACTCTTTTGCTACCCACAAACCACAATGTAGTTGCTTCTACATAATATAAATTATCCTCATTTGTTTTTAATAATAATAAAAATTGAAAATAATAAGCATCTTGATCAAACACTTGACTATCGGAAATGTTGTGCAAAAGTTGTATAAAAGTTCTGCACACAAATTGTATAAAGGTTGTACAAATTGTGTACAAATTGTGTACAAATTGTTTGATCGTCACAACAGTAAATGCTACCCGACATCTCGACTTGGGCAAAAACCAGGTAAGCTAAAACCTTACACAACTAAATTTGTGTAAAAGTTGTGTGTACAAGTTGTGTACTAAGCGTTCTACATTATTTTTCACTATTTTACTGATATAATTATCAGCAGAGCAAAAATATGTCTTATAATTATTGGAAACAATTAATCATGCATACCAGAGCAAAATATCTTTTAACTTGCAACATTTTAAATAAAAATATAAATAATATTAGCATGTTTAGCAGTGATCTGTAGTTATAATTATAACCTTAAAAATAGTCTAACATAACATCATTTTGTCCATCATAACACTTGACAGTCCTATTCATAAGGTGAGTTTATTGTGCAGTTTTACCTGATATAGTTTAAGATGCTTCACATACGTCAAGATTATACACTAAGAAGTATTAACGTGATCTAGAGAACCTTTGGTGCGCTGCCAGTGAGTAACAAACCCAAATGATCATTTTAGTTTTGAGTGTTTGAAGCAATACACATACTTGTCACCTTTAGTACAGGAACAGGATTATATTTTTATATTATAGTGGATGTTACTGACTTGGTATGATATACATGTACATGTAATACAGGTACTTCACCCACTGGCTGGGAGTATAAAGCTAATAACTAAACCCAACTAATAGGATGGCTAGTGGACAGCATTACAGATCAGGTAAATGTGTCTCAAGATAGTTGATAGTATGAGAGTGTGAGTATCAACTGGACATCTGAACATTCTGTATATTAGACAGCACATGTCTTTGGATTAGAGTACTACATAGGGAAACTGAAAATTGATTACGCTGTGATAATAAAGAATGTTTGTAAAATAAATTAATCAACCTTCAGACAGAAATGAAGATGATGAAGCTGAAAGCACAAGTAGTTCCGACCAATCAGAAGAAGATTTGAGTAAGTACATGCGTACTGTGTATTCTACAGCATAGTAAGTACATACGTACTGTGTACTCTACAGCATAGCAGGTACATGTGTACTGTGTATTCTACAGTATAGTAAGTACATACTTACTGTGTACTCTACAGCATAGCAAGTACATAATATGTACTGTGTATTCTACAGTATAGCAGTGGAGAACATCCATATTATGGTACCATTAGCTTACAGCTATGTACATGTACCTGATGACTATCGATGCAAATGCTACTACCTTCTATGATATAATGCACGTCAAGTTATTCTGGTTCTACTTCGCCAGTTTTTAAATTCGAAGACATGATGGGAGAGGAAGAAACGAAGAATAATTCTCAAGCATCTTCAGCTTCTCCACAGGCGTACGGCATCCCACCCCCACCTTATACAGCCTCACCTCACCCATCAGAAATACCTGCAAGTACATCACCACATGTTGCCAAGCCTAAACCAGTCTCTCCTGCTCTGCCAGGTCCATCTGGAATGAGAAGAGCCGCAGGAGACATAGGTATGTGTATCTGATGATTGTAAGTTAACACAACCCTAAAAATTCCTAACCTACCTTGTGGTAATGTTATAAGATTAGGCCAAAGCTGATACACCAGTTCAGTAAACACTTTAATGATAATGTGGATGCATCATTCTACTGTGATATCAGATGAATGGAAATGTGTGCATGCATTAATATTTTGGTATAATTTGTAATATTGCAAGTAATGCCTAAAGTTAACAATATTATTTGTTACATGTCTGCTACAATTATTTTAAAAAGACACGCCTTCTATCAGCAGCGCACACATATATTTAAAGTTGGAAGGGAACGAGAATCTCTGTTACAAATTCAACTTGCACTTTGCATCAAACAACTTGTGTACTATCAGAAACTCACTGTTGGAATATAAATAAGTTAATTAATTCCTGAAGGAAAATCCAATTAAAATAGAAATGGCAAGACTGGTATATTTACTTAGTTATGTTAACTTTATTTTTAATTTAGTTCTAAGTTTAATTTCTTTCTGTATACATTTTTAAATAGGAGGCCATACTGTTGAAGAAGTCTCTACCCAACTGGCTCAGCTAAATAGGAAGATTAGATCGGTTTGTCCTGATGGAAACTGTATGTTTGCTAGTGTTGCTAAGCAACTGAAAGATCCTAAGTTAAACCATACAAATCTACGGAAACTAACTTATACCACAGGAATGAGTAACCTGAGCAAATATAGTGGATTTCTTTTGGGTGGCGACAAAGTTCTGACGCAAGGTCTAGAGAAACTGAAAGAGAACGGTGTATGGAACACAGATGTTGGAGATGTTGCTATTTCTATATTAGCTGATGCAATTAGGAAAAAGATAGTAGTTTTATCCAACCGTCTACCGCCACTTCACTTTCCAGACTCCGACAAGGAAATCACACCAGACACTATTGTAGTTGTTCATGATCAAGTTGCAAAGCATTACGACGCAACGTGTACAAAGGGTAAAGATGTGACTCCCTCCTTTCCAGTTACTAGATCCACTGAAACTACGCCCATACTCAGTCAACCAAAGTCATACAGAGGTCAATATAATATATTCATGTAATAATTAGGTTCATTCTTGTTATACCTTGTATATCCTTGCAAACAAGAACATCTGGCAGATGTATCTACCTTCTGTCACGCTGTTTTGTGTATAGACTAGTAGAACTTAGATTGCTATACAATAGCAGTAGGGTTATCTTTCTATCTCTTTTAATTAGAGCAAATGATAAAACATCACCAGAAGTAAATTGTACAGCCATCGTGATGTAATTTTGTTGAGATAGAGTTGCTATAGGTTTGCGAATGTCAGGAAGGGTAAAAGTTACATGTAGTCCTAAAAGTACAATATTGTGTTTGATATCTTGTAGCCATGACGACGACCTACGAGAGTCACTGCAGAGTAATTGATCAACTCGATGAGCTTAGTCTGAACATTGATAGAGTTCCAATTACTGGCGATGCAGTATTTGAATGTATTTCAAGGCAGTTAGTACTTTCAAAACACATGACCCCATCTCAGTTAAGAAAGACAGTGGTAGAGGTTGGAAAAGCTTGTCCCAGGAAATATGCTGCTTTCAGAGATGGAAATGAAACTAAATTGCTGATGGATTTAAATGACTTAGCTATTGATGGATATTGGAAAGACGAGCTGGAAGAGATGGTTCTCAACTTGCTCTCTACCTGCTTGGACATAAGTATTGTTGTACTTGGTAACTTCCAGACTCCCCGATCATACACTGTAGCTAAGCCAGAATCTAGAGTTGTGCTGGTGTATGACAAACTCAGATCTCACTATAACTCTGTCACCCCACAGTCAGCTCCAGGTAATATTTATCAGCTTTAGAGATCAATGATCTATCACTAGCTGTTTTCATGGGTTGATAGATAGCCTCAGTACATGGATTGATAGATAGCCTCAGTACTTGGATTGATAGATAGCCTCAGTACATGGGTTGATAGATAGCCTCAGTAGTTGGGTTGATAGATAGCCTCAGCACTTGTATATTGAATAAGTGTAATGCAGAATCTCTATTTATGTGGTGATCTTCCAGGTTGTTTCCACTGGGGCTGCAAAAAAAGAAAGACTGGAAAAAGCTGCTTGCGTGGAAGTATCTGTGGATGGTTTGATGATGCAGATTCTGATGATGAAGAGAAGAAGTCATTCTTCTAAGCAGACATCGTTTCATTGGCGATATTTTATTGCTAATGCAGGAAACCACGCCCATTTCAATTTTTACGTTATACATTACAAAATATATATAATATGTAGAAGGTAGCTCTATTTTATCTAATATTGTTGAAAAATTATTCATTTTATACTGTTTAGGCCATTAAGATTTGGAATAAAAAAAATATTTTAATTTAAAATTATGCAGATGGTAGTAATAGATCAGCTGTCATGAGGCAGGGGAGAAAACTAAGCAATGAAGACTACAAATAATTTAAATGGTCTGGGTTTTAACTACTATTTTATTTAAGCCTACAATGTGATTATTAAGTTATAGAAACAAATGTTGCAAAGAAAGTTTTACCTGCTTGATATACCATGTTGCAAAATAATAATTATATTATATTTAATGGTTCAACTAAATCCAATGAACGGTTGTATAACTGATATAATTGATGATTGGAGTTGTGTTCTACTTACATATTATATACCTGTTAGTACATTGGAAATAGACCACTGGTGAGTGAGGAGAGAGCAAACATTTCTGCTGCCCACCAAACCCTAAGCAATTCTTCTACTTCAATATAAAAATATATAGCTAGATTAGAAGCATGCTGAATTTGTGATTTGGTTTTAGCCTATAATATACATGTACAGGGTAAATATGCATGTATATTTATGTACATGGATATACATAATTGTATTATATTACATGTATGTATGTTAGACAGATGTTGAAATGTACTACTGATATACATGTATTTAGAATGTGCTATATCTATGTAGTGCAAATACAGAATTACGGTGCACTGGTTGTAGAGAAGAATTGATATACAATTTAAATAATATTATAATGTGTACATAACTGGATAATTATATAGTGTATATACATTGTAATATGTAAAATTCAGAGTTGTAAAAGCCAAGGGGCAACGTTGGGCATTTGTCTTCATAAAAATCTGTCCAAAAAACAAATATTTGTTGATGTCAACACTCAAGTTTGAACTTTGAGTACACTGATCAAAAAATTTATGGCCGGTGTTTTAGTCTGAAAAACAGTTTGCAGCCTGTGATTTTATACAAATAATATACAGTAACAAGTACATAAGAATTTCTAATATGCTAAAACTTTATGGGTGAGAATGCATGCAGCGGGTGTTCTTCATAATAACAATATTATATTTGTGAGTAGTAACCAAGTTCTGTGTTCCTAGAAGGAAAGGGGTAAGTCAAGTGATCTAGTAAATATTTGTCCCACCAATGTTTTCATCTCTTTCAGTTTAGTATTTAGTTAGTTTGAATTAATTTGAAATTATAATGAATATTATTTGATACTATTGGTCCCTTTTTAAGGTTAAAAGGTATTTTTTACCCAATATTGTCACAGCATAGACTTTAATGCAAAAGGTAGTAATTCAACTTCAAGAAATTTCATCATTTCACTTATTTTAAGGAGTGGCCAGTTGAAAGTTGACAAAAAAGACCAGTAGAAATAAAGAAACTGAAGTATATCTAACTAAATATGGCTGCTTCAAATATTCCAGAGGCAACCAGAACATCGGCTGGTAGGTTACTGCCATTTTTGTATAATGCTATCATTCTATCTACCAATTTTGATCTAATCATACATCATCATCATACATCTACGTCATACATGTACATGTTTTACATGGCTGTAGGTAGGGAATCAGTAGCCAACCATTTTAAATAAAGCTCTAACAATTCTGAACCTCATTTTCAAAATTCTCTTCTGCTGATGGGACTGCTTGGGTTTATTCATAAAACTATCTAATTGGCTCACAAAATAAGCAATTTTCAAGTTCTGCAAATCAAATCTGGCCTGGTAATAATAGAGTAGCTTGCAAATATGAAGTACTACTGACAATCAGTGATATTTAAATTCTGTCCATAACATAGATGACAGAACATGTGAAACGGTTGAGCAACAGCTGAATGCCATCTGCCGAGAGCTGGAAAGTGTTCCACAGAATAGCAACAGTTTCTTTGAGAGTGTCGCTCGCCAGATTGCTAATCCGTCAATTACACAAGAGAGTCTGAGAGTTGCCGCTTCCGCAGCGGGTCTTGCTTGCCCGGACAAATATTTTAGGGGAGATAGCAACAAGGAGAAGAAAAGTTTTGCTCTTTGGAAAATGGAGGTAAAAAAGTTGACGAAGAGCTATTACTGGAGTGTGACTCATCAGTATGATTTCATTGCTATGTTGAGTGATGCGATCAGTAGGAAGATAGTTATCATAAGACACATGCGGTTACCACTATCTTTTCCAAACGACGGCTGTCCTATTGATTCGAGGACAATTGTGGTTGCAGAGAGTCTGGCTTCCTATGAGTACCAATCTACAAAACTAAAGACTCGTGAGTGAAAATTCAAACAGCTATTGAGATACTGAATACTTTTTGAACATTTATCCTACCACTAATATAACTAAGTTTAGCTATTCGTGACTGAATGTATTTATGAATGAAAATGACTGATTATTTCAGAAAATTATTTACTTGCACTGTAATATCTCTTTTGACAACACTGTCTGATGAAATTAACAATAATCCCGACAATAAGATGAGCAACTAAATGTAGTAAATGGATTATTCTTGGCCAATACCTAAATTTCAATCAAATAATCTTAGACTGCCTTACAGCGGTTCTTGCTGATCGGCCAAGAAGAGTACGAGAAAACCAGACTACCCACACAACCACCGTTTACAGAGACTGTAACACCTGTAAACCTTGCACCACTGAGACAGCAGAAAAACTTGTCTATGTGACAGCGACACCTTTACAAGGTATGTCTGTTTACTCATATTGACTGGTGATCCACTAATTCTAAGACTATAATAATAGTCTCCCTAGTTCTACTACTGAAGCAGTTATTCTAGCATTATTTCTGCAAAAGTGCATGGCAAAAAAAATTCAACTCAATTTTCTAATTAGTTATCCCAATCAATTTTTTTGCAGCCACAGTAGGATATTTATCAATGTTATACAACAAAGTTTCGTATATTTTCCTCAAAGATTTTTTTATTTTATACAGTCATTACAGTAATAGGTAAGTAAATAACGCAGCCATGTAGAATGTTTAACTAACACTACCTCAACCTGTTACATTCTTCAGGGAGAACAGTAGTTGATGATCTCAACCTTGGAGATAGAACAGCGGCAGAAGATTTAATAAATCAAGAAAGATTCAAAAGACAATGCCAAGAATTATGGAACCCAACTGAGGAAAGAAGAGTAAGACAACTTCAAGACTGTACGACCCAAAGCTTAGTTGCTCGATCACTGTCTCAACCACCTTCACTGTCGTATGAACATGCTGCACAGCAACAGGCTAGAGCAAGAGCTCCATGTAGACAACCAGAACTAAGTGCTTTGGCATCTGCTCAATGTACCAATGACTGCTTTGGCCAACAAACACAATGCATAATGGAAAGATTGAGAGTTCAAGCTGAGAGAGAAAGACAGGCTAGAGGGGGGTCACAACTTCAGAACCAAAGAAAAACAAATTGCGCAAATAATTGTCAGCGTAAATCGCAATTCACCAATGAGAATTGACCATTGTGAATATTTTGTCTAAATATTTCTTTTTCGCTATGATAGGTTCTGAAGTTTATTTGAAGCTAGGCATTCTTATTGTTGTTACCCATAATACACGAGAATGTCAAAATACATAATGTAATCATTCCAGACACAAGAAATTTATTTTTTGCTGTGGGTTACATGCGTGTAATTACAATAGTATGGTCTGCAGTGCTTCAAATATTGACATTATGTTCTGTCCTAATGAACAAATTTAGGAATAAAGTTATAGATGTTTCTGAGGTTCAGTATGTTATTAAGATAACTCTAGAACATTCTCTGAACTCAATATTAGCATGAAATCAGAGTAGTTCTTCCTGTCGGACTCAAATCAAGATCCTTAGCCAATCAGCATTATGTGAATTCTGGTAATATACCAAACTCACAGTCTACTTTTCAAAATGCTTAAATAATGATTTCTTTGAGATTAACCTCCTGTTTATCCGCAGTAAAGACCTCTAGACTGACTTTGGATAAAAGCATGCTTATTATTTTGTCTTACTTCTTTATCAACTTGTTAACTTGATAGCAATGTATATAATTATCCACTAGACATCTTCAACTCCTTCAAGAGCAGGACCAGTGAAAATTTGAACCCTGAGGTCACAGGAAGTGTGAAGCCATCTTTGCTCAGGAAGCAAACTAGTTCAACAAAAAAGTAGTATTTTATTTTTGATTAACTGAAGGTATGTAATTGTACTACAGGTTCACAATCTTGTTCAAGGCCATTAGACTATAGTTAACATAAACTCTTAGAGCACAGGCTATGACAAATACTAGGAAAAGTTTACCTCTACTTAAAGACCTGTTAATCCATGTCTAGCAGTTGTATAGATTTTATATAAACTGATGTCAAATGATGACATTCTCATTCTTGATTCTCTATGGTGCAGCACTCCACCAAGCTATTTCTGGCAGTTCTTTGTATGCAAATGTTATGATTACTCCATAGAGTAAATTTAAATTTAATCAAACAGCAAATACTAGAAAGTTGTTGAGTTGAGATTTGTAGGTCTCAGTGAACAATGATTAGGTTCTATTCCACAGTCTGGTATTACAGAAATATAATAGCACATTTTTTTAGTTCGTTGTACAATATATAATTATTTTATATTAATCTTAGCACAGAAGCAGTTTCATTTCATTTCGAGTTAAGATAAAATGTAGCATAGGGTATAAGAAATGTGCCAGTGCTACACACATGCACATGTACTTTATATATTTTGTAGCTTTGAATACAGCACGTAGTTTTATTATACTATTGAATATACATTGGTGAAGTTATAATAGAATGTAGTATATGAACCATATCTTTGTAGAGAGAGAAAGAAGGAATTGTTATATTTATTACCGCTGGTTGGACTAGCATTTTCTCTCCACATATAACTGATATATAGCATTCCAAGATACAGTCAACTAACATGGCGAGCAAAGGTAAAAATTCTGCAAATATGTTGTGCTCACATCTTGCATAATGCCTTTAACATTCTTGATAGAAAATGAAGTGAGGTGAATACATTGTATACCTACCTGTATTCTAACACTGCGGAGCTCTGGGTAAGTTCTCTCAATTCAACCATTAGTTCATTTAATGAGTATAGGTTGATAGGTCATGTGATAGGTCATGTGATAGGTCATGTGATAGGTCATGTGATAGGTCATGTGATAGGTCATGCGATAGGTCATGTGATAGGTCATGTGATAGGTTACTATTATTTACTCCTCCATTACAGGAAATGCTTGCCAGAACGTAAGTCAACAGCTGGAGGAGTTATGCAGAGAGCTGGATGAAGTCCCTCAAGACAGCAACAGCTTCTTTGAGAGTGTTGCTAGACAGGTGAATGATCCGAGCACAACACAAGAGAGCTTGAGACACATTGCTTCTGCCAACGGTTTATCATCTCCAGAAAGATACTTTAGAGATGAATGTGGCAAAAATAAACGATTGTTGACTGAATGGCGAATGGAAGTTGAGAAACTGAAGAAAAGTTACTTTTGGAGTCTTAAGTTTTACTATCAGCACATCGCAATGCTAAGTGATGCATTAAAGACTAAGATTGTCATTCTGAGAAATATGAAACCAAGGCTAGAGTTTCCAAGTGATGGCTGTCCTCTAGATGCTAAGGTTATTATTGTTGTAGAAAGCACGTTTGTACATGGCTATCATTCAACAAAACCTAAATACAGTAAGTAGTAGTCCTGGGCATAATACAGTTATCTCAACAATTTTGCCATGACTTTAAATTTGCTATACACTATGTAGCATATGCAGTCACTTCTTATGTGGTGCTAATAATAGTAAATTAGACAAAGACTCGACTTCTAAATTGGAACCTAGTTCTGGTTGCTACAACTATTGCGCCATCTACTGAGTACATGTAAATCAGTTGAACCATCTTACTGCCCTTACCATGTAGATTAGACAAAGTGTTCAAAACATTATGGTGAAATTGTGTGCTTTCCCTGCTCTAAAGTGCTCACACCTCAGTGCTAGACGTGATGGTTTGCAAAACATATTGTGTGTCTACACCTGAAATGCACATAATAGTATTACTGTATTTGTTATAAATATACATGTATTTCTCATGTTATCATATAATATCTTCATATTTTATGTCAAACAGACAAAGCTGGCGAAAAGCAAAAAATGGAGTCATTCAGACATTCCTTCCTCAATGCAGAAGCAGAGAAGAGTAAAACAAAGCACTTAGTATGTGGTGAAAAACCCATGTCGGTGTCAGAAGGGGTGTGCCCATGTGATGCGAATAAATCATTTGCAGGAACCTATGAGAGGGATGCAAATTATCATAAACAGTCGAGGAAAGCGGGTAAGTATTGTATTTGAATATCAAAAGGAAGATATTGAACTACTTGCACTATTATTTAGTTTACCTATATCTATCAACCTAAGTTCTTATAGCGCTACTTTCTGAGTGCTTGGTACTGAGATAGATAGAAGATACAATCATGTAGGTGAACAAAATGTAACAGCATGTAATTATAGGTACAAAACAATACAAACTGTTTTCATGACACACTTACACTGGTAGAACACTGACACATGTGTTTCATGACACACTGTCACACTGACACACCGACACACCGACACACCGACACACCGACACACCGACACACCGACACACCGACACACCGACACACCGACAGTCCGACACACCGACACACTGACACATGTGTGTTGTGCTTTCAACATCATTTACAACAGCATAGTGATCTAATTATTTAATTTTTGATGTTACCTAGCTGGCTGAAAAATTACTGAGTGACTGATTGTATCTATAGTGCGTTGAAACAGAAAAAAACTAAAACATTTTTTGTAGATGAAATCTTGACCTACTCTTGTTTGTCCAAGCCTACTGTGGCTAAAAAGGTGTTTGGGGATGGGTTTGATTCCTCACGAAAAAGCCGCTGTAAGTCAGGAACTGAGAGATCTGGGAACGAAAGTTTGGCCAAGTCACTATGGAACAATGGCGCTACAGATATGACATGCCAACAGAGACAGTCAAGGTCATTAACAAGGCCACAGGCGGGTAATTCCTGCTTGCCCTTTACCAAGAGGCGAGCTGAGAGTGCTTATGTCAGAACATCATTTTGGGGGCTGCCAAGGGAAGACGCTCCAACGACTACTTATTCTACAAGCCTATTTGGAGAAGAAGAAAACAGAGAGATATTTGAAGAAGCATTATATTCAGCTAGACAGTCCAGACCTCAAACCAGGAACTGCTCCCAGAAACCTGAAGCATATTACACCTCGGCATACGATGATTTTACTGGATTTCACTTTTATTGAAGAACTTTGTATACTGTCATACATAATCTGTAATAAAGGTTAAATTTTGCATAAGCAAAACGAAGAATGTAGGAAAATAACACAGCCTTCAAATTTTTATGCATTGTGCGTTTGAGGAGCGTTTTAAGGACTACATTTATAAATTGCTTGCCTCATAATATTATTGTAGCCAACCAGTTTGTATTTTATGGAAGCCGTGTTTCCACTCTCCATAATTTCATTGAGTAGCTACATTGCAAATATCCATATTCTGCAGGATCATTAGCTACTCTTTTTCATTAGGGACTGTATTTCCACTTAATTGAGATAGGATTTGTGGAAGATTTGGTTTGGTTTGGTAGATTTGTACAAAATAATATTAATATGTGAATCTGGTTTAAGTCAACACTAGTGTTACAGTATATGGCTGGAAGTTTGTAGAAGAGAGTGATACTTTGTACATCGCTAACAGGGGAGACAACCTGAACAATATAGGGATTAAATACAGTGGTTGAGAAACTTTCACTTTTATTACAGTAATTAACAATACTACTCTGTCAGTTACACAGGAGCCAGAAATTCTTTACCTTAGCATGTGTGTTGTAATAACTGCTATTGAATTGTAGGCCTATAGCTGAGTGAATGTTCCAGTCTATAATTATGCTGTGAGAGACATAAAACAATAAAACTATTAAATTCCAGGGAACTCAAGTGGCAGAGCTCACTCTGGATTTTACTCCCAAATGTATTACATCATGGAAGCTGGAACTCCTAATGATGCTGTCAAGGTGAGTTCTATCCGTGCTTCTAGTCTTGAGCAGAACCTTTTTTGTGACTTTGACAAATAAAATTATCCGTTAAGGTTATGTAACTGGGGTCTGAATTGTGAATTTTATTTCAAAATTTCCCCCACATGTCTGAAAGGCCCTGGAAACTGTTGTCTACATGTACATTATACTGTAATATGTTGTTACAATAATTGGGTTTGATTATTATTCAAAGCTTACTGGCTTGCTTTTATTACAGTGTTGGCAGAATTACGTCCTACTAACACTGTATTTACATGTAGTTTCTCTTACAATGGGAAGTATTTTTTCAAGTTGTTTTCTCATGAGCTCATTGAGAAAGAGATGATAACTCCACAAAAAGGATGTATTATGAAGTGATAATATCGTGATCGGTCACTATAGAATACGAAAAACACAGTATTTTATATATTTGCATATAAAAAATTATTTGAATGTTTATAGAATAGAATAGGTATCATAACGAAGTAATTCCTAAAAGCCTTACAAGGATTTACTTGTAAAAAATAAAAAAATATTTACATGTACAACCAGGTGTCTAAAGACCAGGAAAAGGCTCATCGCCTCATGGTGGAAACAGGCAAGATCTATAGACTCTCAGTACAGTAAGCAGGCTTCATCTATTTTATTTGTGACATAAAAGACAAGTTTACAGTTCAGTGTGTGCAGTGTGTCCGCTCAGGCTAAATGGGCATGTATACAAGTATAACCATAGTCATTATTTTACCTCTAGTAAAGCTTTGGTTCATAAGTTAGGTTATAGACGAAGTTATCTAGCAGCCATAGCAGATTGAACAGGCAGCAGTAATAATGCAAGTAACATGGTGAAGGCAACACAATGTCATAGCATGTGCTGAATATTATTGTAAGATGCCTTAAAAACTATTTGCACATTTTGTAGGGCTTTATCGAACAATCAGGGCATATCTCATCATACATGTAGTGGGATGAGATGAACCAGGCCTGGCTACCATTGCCACCGGTAAGTGTAAATAACTACCTGTGAGCGTAGATAGCACTAAGTGTCGATAGTCATATACAAGTAAGTGTAGGTAGCCACTTATAAGTGTAGATACTGATAGCCACTTATAAGACGTGTAGATAGCCACCTGTAAGTGTAGATATCAGTAAGTGTTTGTATACTACCAATAAATGTAGATAGCTGGTATATACAGTAGATCGAGGTCTCCTCTAATTTTCATCATAGAAGCATTCTATTAATCTGTCTTTGAGTAAGCGGTGTCCATATTATTGGTTCAACTTTTGAATGTGTCCTTGTTGTCCTACCTAGCAATCCATTGGGTGCCATTGGGGTACGGCCCGTACCCCAATTGCAATCCTATGAAGTTGACAAGACCAGGCTATACCTGAAGTCCTCAAGAGTACACATAGCTCTTTGTCACACCCAGAAATGCGGGCCTTTAATATACTTTTGTAGCTTGTTCATATATTTACTTGGGTATGGTTGTGAGGAATTTTCACTCCCATGTGTGCATGTACACTGCTGATGTCGTTATTAAATAACTTCCAGAAAACTCAATTCACTAAAATCATGAAAATGTTTCCCATATTATTTTGTATAAATATTGTTGAAATATCTCTCTTATTCTTTCTTTTCTATTCTCAGTATTTCCAGTGAGAAGAAACCAGTTTACCATGTTCAATAAGAGCACACCACCTAGTAGCACTGCATACAGCTAGGACAGCCCTCCTAATACGTATTAGCCTAATGGAACTCAAGCTGTGTAGGTTATCTCCTCATGGCTCTATCAGTAATACTGTATTTTAACTTAGGTTAATGTATCACTTGTTCCTGTCCTGGCATACCCCAATTGAGATATACCATTCATGCAAGACATCTACCAAGATACAACTTCCTTACTTATAGCTCTCTTGTCTGATTATGCTATATTCCTCTTCTTTACCGGCTACAGAGGTTTGTAACAATTCTATAACCAGGTTGTGAGAAAGCTATATTCTATATTACTTGTAGCTTTCATGTTACTATATATATAGCAGACTCTCGTTATCGAGCATGTCGGTGGTATTTTTTATGTACCACAGCTCAGGTGTGATTTTTTTATAGTGGTGTGTGAGCTTACCAAATTCTCACCACCACTCTTCAGTCACTGCCTGTTAAGAACCCAGCATGAAGCATTGTGCTACAAGGCTGGAACAAACAGTGCTGGTGCTGCCAGTTTCACCTGCCCCGCCATGATGTGGCTGCTCATGTTACTATAGAAATGGAATATACAGTCAATTTTGAAAATTTTTGCTATTTCATTGTCAGCTACTGGACAGTTTTAAATAAAAAAATTCTGTAGCTACATGTAGGGTGCAACCATGGACAAATTCATTTGTGATTAGAATGCACATACAGGGTGTAATGATATTGATATGTACATTGTATATCTTCCAGCTACCAGATCCTATCCTACTTTCCAACAGACAGACTAGCTCTATGAGGAGGGTGTCTAGAATATAAAACAACATCACTGTAGTTCCTGGAGACTGACACAGGATGAGTATTTATCAGTAGGGAACATCTTAACAAGCTATTTCTACATCTTACATACATGTACATGTATATGCAATAGGTTATGAGTATAGTACACATACAATATTTATGTACATTAAATAAAATATGTAGCTGATGCACTGCTATCATGTTCATCATTTCCAAAATAAACATCAGCTGTGTGTGAATAATCTATCCTACTTATCTACACTGGATTGGTCACATGACACCATAGGCTATTTTGTTAGTTAGCTGATAAGTGTTCTTGTTACGTACCTGGAGTTGTCATCTCCTTTGTGTGTATCAAGCAACAGAGTATGTGGCTAGACACTGAACATTTTCTTTGTTATCTGACATCAAAATTTAGAATCTAAGTTTATTATAAATTGCAATTATGGCTTTCTCTACATAAATACATCATTAAATAAGATGTTTCTTTGCACAAAATATATGTTGCAATGCAGTGAATTCTTGCTACAAGGGGGTTGTTTTTTGTTTATTTTGTAAGTTGTCCGCTCTTATCCCAACCATAACATATAGGTGTATCCTAGCACCCTAGCACATATTTAGTAACTGCTAATTTCTGATTACATTGTTCAGTATTGCATTTGATTCCCATAGCCTTAGACACAAGTCTCTGTATAATGGTAGAATATCCCTCCATGTCCTTAGATTTGTATAGTTTAGGCTACAACCACATACATATAATTCCTGCATTACTGAGTTAGTTAGTTTTGACACGTTCAACACTTTCAATGCACACATCATTACAACTCTGCAGTTATTTAGTTAATGATGAAATATTTTATGCAGCTACCTTGCTACATGTTATACTTTATCAGCATCAATCAATGACTGAGAATGAGTAAGTCACACAGCAGGAGAAAGTTAATTAATCTTTCACTCTCCACAAGTGGAAAGTGGAAATGGTAATGTGCCATTGTTAACAGATGTATGAGGACATTCCTCACAGAATTAGTTAACAACATGATTGTGACAGACCTACCATGTGACAGATCTACATGTACTGTATACAACAGCATTGATACCTGCTGTACTGAGAGGAAAGTAGATGACTGTATGATACACTTTTTGCTGAAAGTAGATGTACATGTATAGTACTTACGGAAGGTAATTTAGAAAATGTAGGAAGTCAGTGCATGTCATTATTTGACCAAAAATTTATAATGTTTCAGCAGCAAAAAATTAAAAACAGCAATGACAATGTATTTTATAAATTGCCTTTCCAGAAAATCAATTGTTGACAAATCACCTAGTTTTTAATGAGAAATTCTACGTCTAAAATAAACTCTAGTATTATGATACTGCATCACGGCGTTCCAATAAATCTGAGTTGAAATTTCAAATAAATTTTATAGTTTTTAAGCCACAGCTGTGTATCTCTTCGGTGGCAAGTCTCCTTTGCCTTGAAACTGACCTGATCCTGTCACCTGCCACCATTGTATGGTATTATCATTTGTTCACTTTCACTGCATCCTAACTACAGTGTAGCTTGCAGTTTGCATCCCTTACGAGGCTACTGAGGCTACTGAGGCTACTGAGGCTACTGAGGCTACTGAGGCTACTGAGGCTACTGAGGCTACTGAGGCTACTGAGGCTACTGAGGCTACTGAGGCTACTGAGGCTACTGAGGCTACTGAGGCTACTGAGGCTACTGAGGCTACTGAGGCTACTGAGGCTACTGAGGCTACTGAGGCTACTGAGGCTACTGAGGCTACTGAGGCTACTGAGGCTACTGAGGCTACTGAGGCTACTGAGGCTACTGAGGCTACTGAGGCTACTGAGGCTACTGAGGCTACTGAGGCTACTGAGGCTACTGAGGCTACTGAGGCTACTTAGGCTACTGAGGCTACTGAGGCTACTGAGGCTACTGAGGCTACTGCAGTGCGAGCAAAACAACTTCTCTTAGAATGAATGAAACAGGATAATCATTTATAGTTTTGACCAGAATATAGACAATATTTAACTAGTTTATTGGTTTGCTAAGTATTATAATACATTGTACATGTACGGTACAACATGATAAAATAAAAAACATCATGGTACTCATAAGTCAGCGTCAGCAATTGTGACCAGTTAGGTGGCGAAAATGTGAAATGAAAATTATAACTGAAGAAACTTCAACAAAACAGTCTGGCTTGTTCTGACTCATGATATACAAGGTCTGTGACAATAATATAAAAATCTATAGTTATAAAACATTGAAAAGAAATGGTGTTCATATAAACCTACATGCACATGTATGATGTAAGTGAGAAGTCTTTGCCCGTTAGAGTTTTAAGACAGAAAATTTAATAACAAGCTGCAGAGCAAGCCATGTCAGTACTAATCAAAGCCTGGTTACCAGGAAGTCACCAGCGAAAATACAGTGGATGAGCCTAACAATTCTATAAACATGGCCTGTGTGTCTATGCTCCACAGGAAATTAATAAAAATATAGTTTTTAGAGATTTCTAGTATATTCATGATTTCAATTGAAATTTCACCAGTTTACTGCAAGTCAAATATCACATTCACTCACTGCCAATAATCTTGACCAATTGTAACGGCAGTCGACAGTCAGATATACATTACTATATTATATTTGTTAGGTTTGGATAAAATTATTCACATTTACTATTATTGCACAAAAACCTATAAAATATCACTTGTATACCAGCTCTTGTAAGGTGCATGTTAGGTTCAAACGGTCACAAACCACAAGAGACTCATTGAAGGCATAAAAGTGCTGCCCTCTATCTGATCATACTTCTTTAGTAGCTCCTCTCACATATGAATGGCAGTGCAAGCGCATTACAATTTTTGTTACGGTAAGTGAAGGTGTCTTTGGCAGAGATGCCAGACTCGAGTTAAAGACTCTCACTCGAGTTAATTCAAGCAACATTTTATGGCTCATTAGAAAGACTCGTAACTTGAATATACAGCTGCCAAAAACTTGTAACTTGAATTGTAATTCAATTATGGCTATGATCAAAGACTCTTAACTCACACATCATTATGTTGAAATATTCAATAACTCGAGTTTTCATTGGGCAGCTGTGAATTGTAATGAATAGAAATAACCACAGTTATAACCACCAACCACAACCACAATTATAACACATTTTACACTAAAACTGTGACATTTTGCTTTGAAATTTGAACTTCTAACACCATTTCCTAACAAAATTTCACCATAAGCTAAACAATAACCCAATAACTCTATAAAAAGACTCGAGTTAAACAAGAAAAGAATTGAATTGAAACTTGCTTGTAGTTAACTTGGATAACTTGACAAAAACTTGAGTTTCTGTGGACATGTAAATATTTAACTCGTAACTTGAAAGTTGTGATCTGTCACTGAAAGAATTGACTTGTAACTTGAAGAGTCACAACTAAGAGTTGGCCATGGAAACTTGAGTTTCCAAAATAAAACTTGCACACATCTCTGGTCTTTGGTGTACCGGACTTTCATGCAGGTATATGGACTGTCTGGCTTAGTTATGCTACCCTGAAAATACGAGGAGTTAACCGGTGCTCCATCGTTCCACAGCCAATCTCCATCAACTCTGGAGGCGCCCACTGAGAAGTTGTTAATGTTCCAATCTACATGTAGGTATAGATTTAAAGTTCTCAGTATAACATCATTATTAGGCCTAGAATATCGTTTGAAGGTACATGAATAATATACATTGTATCTAGCCACATGCAGATGAGGGCAGAGCATAGTTCATAGTATTATATACATGATTTATGTGTATTTTAATGTACTTTGAAACAATAATCAATTCTGTTTGGATAACTATTATACTTTTGTAGCACTGTTATCTACAGTAATGCTAGCGGCAGTGGTTCAAATTTGAGTATCAGTTTATAAATGCTGTACAATTATAGTACATTATCCAGTGCATAGTAAATATTAGTACCAGATGAATTTCTTAAATTTTTGCTCTTCTAATACCCATAACTATTCAGTTAACAGAAGTGTTATCAAAATATTAGGAGAATAAAACTTTTAAAAAATGTGTTTAATGCTCATCTAACCCAAACTAACTTCTTCAAGTATATAATATTATAGTACTTTGAACAGCGCACAAATTTACACATGTACACTTACAGTGAATATGAATGTCATTGCCAACCCTAGTGTTCTGTTCTGACCCCCTTATTTGGAGCATGAGCAGTAATATACATTGTAATAATATTTAACTGACATATTCAGGATTATGTAATGATAATAATGCATATAGACTATGTTATACGTGAGCCATAAAGTTTCCGAGCATCAACATAGCATCTGTTGTAAACATCACATCTACTGTAATATTAGATATCATATTCCGAATTGGCAAACTACATGTAATGTACAGTGTGTATGAAATCCCTAACATATAAATTGAGAAGTATATAATGTAGTCTGTACCTGGATTATTGAGACCCATGTTGATCAACCAATCAACTGATAATGTAGTGGTCAGCATTACTACCGTAGCATTCATACTTTCACAGTGAGCCTGGGCCATAGGAGCTGAGATTTCCTTCTTCACATACAACAGGCACTTCTTACTCACTGGATTTCTAATCCAACCTTGCTCCTTACATTGGCCAATCACTGCAAAATGTATGCACTAAATTCTAATTTAATCTTATGTAGGCTAACTAAAATAATATATGAACAAACCCAGTCAGGGACTAATATTTTTATGGATGTGAAACAATTCTCTGACTGCTCAAAAGGTAAACTCCCTGCCTAAAAAACCTTATAATATATAAAATATATATAGCAAAATGGCCAAACCCTTAACACATAATGATTATATTAGCCATATTTAGTGCACTTTACAATACAAGTTATATAGGAAGTAAAAAGACATAATAGTCTTACCCTGTTCATAAATTTCAGCATCATCGGCAACGGTATTGGCTGTAATAGACCTGTAGATAGACTGATATGGTGAGAGGTCACACAATCCAGATGATGTGTTGAATGTGAACGCCTCACATGTAGCTCCTCTCTCTAGACATCATTCTGTCAGCACATCCCAGAAACTCTTTAGCAACAAATGACTCCGATATCAACATCACATCTCTCCCTTTCACTTTTTTAAATAACTTCTCTTCTTGAATGTTTAGTACCTACAGGTAAAATCAAACAATGGAATTGCTAAGAAAGCATAAGCCGGTGCTATTTTATTCAAGATTACAAGCTATTTTTTGGACTTTGTGCTGTTTAATTATATAAAATGTAGGACCTAAATAACATTATTCATTTTGGGGATTCAGGCAGATTCAACACGCATTTGGTATCCATTTAATGGACCTCTGAAGATGAACGACCCTGAGTGACTAAATGGATGGACAATTTTACCACTGCACCATCCTGCACCAAGTTTTGTTGAAACGACAGTCACATTTACATGTACTAATAGGTCATTTAGAAGTTTCACAATATAACATGCCCGTGTCATGAGCACGCGCCATAAGATTGTGTTAGAGAGCATGTGCGTGGAGGAGTTCGAGAGTGTACAAGCGCAATCAGTTAAATTTGTATAAATGAAGATAATATAATATTACCTTGGAAAGAGCCAAGACATCTACAGTACCAGATATTAGTAGTAGTATTTGTAGATGCATTTCTACCTTGACTCTGCTGCCAGTGGGAATGATATTGTATTTCTAAAATGAGTTTCAAAATTTTATGAAATAGCAAGTTAGTAAATTCTATCTGCAACAGTCTATGGAGGCAGATGAATGACTGAAAGTGTGAACTAATGCGTAGATAAACAACACTACGTGTATTGTTGAAAGCTCTTCAGATGTTCAAATTAAAATAATGTTCATTGCTAATAGCCTAACTATTAGGTACACAATATCATGAAATATAACATATTGATTCGTTGCAAAACTGAGAAGGTTATTCCCACTGGCTATTATAATCTTATATAATAAATTTTGTAAAATTAGTCTATTTCAAGTATGTAAGCTGACAGTAGGACAACTGGAGTTGAGTTTTATAAAATAGGCAATCTTGTTTGAGTAGCTTGGGTGTCATATTGAGTGTTGACGTTGACCTGCAATTGTGTAGAAACCCATCATGTTTGCAATTATTTCAATTATATTGATAGCATTTTGAGCAAAATAATTATAGGATTTATAGCATGTAACTTGTCTTGTACCCACTCCACGTTCTCCACCCAAATGTATTGCATCATGGGAGTAAGTACCCCTAATACAAAGGTGAAGGTGATCACTATAATGCTTCTAATCAGCAGTATGAGTTTGCAGTGTTAAGGAATCGCCTAATGTTGGCCCAATGTTGGCCCAATGTTGTCTACGGCGTGACAATCAAAGAGTTTAAAAATATTACTCACAGCCACTAGCTTGCCTTTGTTGCCGAATATACAGTATGTTATTATGTAGTTGCAGCCACTCTGTACAATGGTAAGTTTTGTTCCGAGTTGTCTGCTCATTAGATTATAAAAAGCTCACTAAACAAGAAAAGATCACTCCATATCACTTGTATCATCTTGATGGAAAAATGTTAACAAACACCTTATCAAAAAAGTAGATTTAGAAGATATAAGACAATTTTCTAGTAATGTTCTGATTCTTCCGTATTTTGCTTCCTTACCAACTACAGGACAGCATAGGTTTGCACCAATTCTATAGCCAGGTTACCATACCCTTGTAGCCTTCATGCTACTATAGAGCTCATAATTATGTACAGCCATTTAATCCTCAACTTCAGGATAGCTCTAGATTAAACAACTCTACAGCTACATGTACAAACAAGCACATTGCAATGGCCAGTACTAGGGTGCACTTTCGTATTACATTTTTAGCCTCCATATCAATATTTGAATAGAACATGCATTCAGTGTGTAATGACATTAATGCATGTCTTCCATGTGTATATTTTCCAGCTACCAGATTCTGTCCTACTCTCTAACAGGCAGACCAGCTGTAAGAGGAGGGTGTCTGGAAAACAGTATAACATAAATTATGTAGTTCCAGGAGCCTGGCATATTGCAGTGACTATTTAAATACATCTTTTATAATTGCATAGGTTATGAATATAACTATATACATGTACGCATAACATTTATGTAAATAAATGTAGATGACCCACTGTTATGGTTATTTTGACTCAGGTTTCCAAAATAACATTTTATAATGGTGCAGAATTTGCATGTAGTTATTAGCTTTGTAAATAAATTGCTTATCTCACTTACTGAGAAATTGCCACTGGATTGGTCAGATGACATGGTATGTTGTAAGTTAGCTGATGGGTATTCTTGCTACCTGGAGTTGTCATCTCCTTTATGTGAGGAAAACTATCACTATTTAGTCTGAGACTGAAAGTTCTCATTGTTGTATGAAATATCAGTATTTAGGATCGAAATCTATTACTCCAAGTGAGGTTATTTAGGCTACAAATTCACCATTTGCATTTAGCATTATTTTCAGCAAATGGCAGTTACAATGTTTTATCAGCCAACCTATACCAAGCCCACTTTTTGAATTTCATTGACTGCCATTCTGCCAACATGCTTAATTATATTATTTCATCATTATTATTTTATAACTGACCGACGAATCACATAGGGCATTTTACTTTTTGCAAAAACATTGGTGTTGTAGTTAGGGCAGTTTGCCAGATATAAAATAGTAAAATAAGAAAAAATTCTAACTATTTTTAACATTTTCGTGTTTAAAACTTGTTAGACAATCTAAAAATGTAAAAATGTCGGTTTTGGGAATTTTGTCACTTAGCGCATTGTTCCATGACAAGTACATGTTAGCAACTTACACATCATTACAACATCATTACTATCTAATTTATAATAAAATAATCTGCGCATCAGAGTGGATTTACTCCGGTAACATCAATCTTGACTGTAAGATTTAAGAAGTCACTGAGGAGGAAGTATAATTAATTTATTACTCTCCACTTGTTGGAAGGTGGAAATGGTGATGTGCCATTGTTTACAGATGTATGTGGAAATTCCTCACAGAATTAGTTAACAACATTTGGCAGACTTACCATGTGACAGATCTACCATGGGACAGACCTACCATGTCCAGCAGAGACATTGTTTTGACACCGGCTGTGCTGGAACTGAACAATAGAACAGAATAGATGCACTTATTGAAGACACTACTTTTACAAATTATAAAATGTAGGAAGTCCGTACTTGTAAATGTTTGACCAACAAAACAATAATGTTTCAGTTGTAAAAAATTATAAATAGCGATGACAATGTATTTTATACACTAAATTGCACTTCCAGGACAAGGAATTGTTGACAAACTACTCAGTTAGATCAGTTGCAATGCAATGATGAATTAATTTATAAAATCTAATTTTTAAGTTGACATCTGTTCAACATAAACATAGAATCACTAAATAGTGCTTGAACATAAACCCTCTCATATATCATTATCCCTTATACTTCACAGGCCCTTAACTTAGTTCTAAAATAATAAAGCCAACTGTAACGAAATAATCTTAGGGCAACAAGTTTAGGCTATTCAATACTGTACTCCATTAATAATTACCTGTGCCCCGCAGTGCCCCGCAGTGCCCCGCAGTGCCCCGCAGTGCCCCGCAGTGCCCCGCAGTGCCCCGCAGTGCCCCGCAGTGCCCCGCAGTGCCCCGCAGTGCCCCGCAGTGCCCCGCAGTGCCCCGCAGTGCCCCGCAGTGCCCCGCAGTGCCCCGCAGTGCCCCGCAGTGCCCCGCAGTGCCCCGCAGTGCCCCGCAGTGCCCCACAGGGCCCCACAGTGCTCCACAGGCCCTTCACAGGTATGTATGTAGCTAAGCAGATCTGGTGGCAGTCAGTAGAGAGCAATGAATATTATTCATTGCCATACTAATTTTGTATAACATAAAGGGATGTGATTACACTGTGGAAATCTGGCTTGCTGTCTGTAAGTGTCTTTAGAATGGTTGACATAAACTACACTGTTGCCTATCATATACAAGTACAAGGTAGGGTAACACAGGATATTTGTTTAAAAATCGGTTTTATTCTCAGCTAAAAATAGAGAAATACATGGTAACAAATGACAAGGATATTTTCACTAAGAATTGTTGAATAAGAAATTGTGGTGAGATATATTATTATGTTGTGCAAAGATGCATTCTGTCAGGTAGCCATTTTTAATTAGGAGTGACACCAGCTGTCGACAAAATTGAATCTCAATTATCTTGTTTTAAGAAATATTTGAGAGATAAAAATTAGTTTAATGGAGGTGAAGCCAAATAGGAGACAACAGACTTATTAGTAGACACAAAATAAAGTCAATTATGGAACTTTAAAAAGATTTCACGGAATGTTCAAATATTATTCTTTCCACCAATTAATATAAGTATGTGTTATTATTACCTATTATGTTTTCATGACATGTACATGTATAGTCAGGTATTTTTGTTCACATGTCTTATCAGAGCCATCATTATTTTGTTGATAAATGGCTCTGAACTTGATTACCAGAGCAGGTGCTAGTGAGTGCTTAGGGATCAGACTGATGACATGGCCACATAGTGTTCATTGGGGGTACTCATGTAGTTGTTATAATATACAATATTATACATTGCATATAACGGTAGGCAGCGGATTAGCATATTATAATAAACACAGAGCATGCAATGACACCCCTTTACTTCACCTGACAATGTAGTCATCATCATCTAAACTTTCCCTCGCATAGCAACAACAATGACTGATTTAAATAATTATGCACATTAGATGCATTGTTTGAAGGTTTAATATTGTATACTGTGTAACTATTTATACACAACACACAGTGTATTGTGAATATTAAACTGCATCGTATTTCGGGTTGGGTCATCAGGATTGTCATTTCATTGTTTTATCCACTACATTATACTTTTCATAAGCCTCCAGTTTTAAAGAAGGAAATTCCTCTAATATCATCATTCTCTCCTCTAATACGATTTTATAGTATTGTTTGATATGGCAACTAATACTACAATGACATTATTAAATGACAGAATAAGATTCCACCCTGGCTAGCAGGTGGAAAATGGTGGAAATAGATATTATTGTTTACTGTTCATGTGACAAGCTTGGCAGGTAGTTTGTCACACAACAAAAAGCCAATCAGAAAGCTCCCTTGCAGGTATATAAACAGCTGCCAAATATATTTTCACCATCTTCTTCACAGAATTGTAAGGTAAGAGTCTCAATTCAACACTTGTACAACTGCTGAATAGTAAAAGTGCATTTTAGGTATACAAGTGCATTATAGTTGTAAATGTATGTGCTATCTGTATAACAATAAAAAATGTATTACTGGTAGAATAAATAGTTGCTATAGACGTGATGTACATGTAGGTTACTATTTAGGACACAAAGTTCATGTGGACATAGAATTTATCTTGCAATTTGGTACAAATACAAATGCGTGTAATTATGGTGTTAGATTGTAAGGAGTTGTCTGCTTTGGCTACTACAGCTTTAAATAATTAAGTGGACAGTAATTTATACATTTGGACCAAAAAATAATTATATTTATGACTGATTGGGTTTCCCCCTGGCAGATAAACATTGTACAATGAAAGTTCCATGGTAATTATAGTGTTATAGACATTGTGTAGACCAAACTTTGCCCAGACTGTGATTTTACTGCACATTATGTAATGTAATATTTTAGAAAAGCATGGATTTAAATTTAATATCAGAGCTCTCAATAGTTTATTAAAGAGATTTAGTTGTAGCTATATAAGTATATTGCACTATTATGTCCTAAAACTGATATTACAGAAAGATCCTGTTATAAAGATGAGACTTGTTCTTGCTGTCGTTGCTCTCTGTTTGGCTGTCCACACGGTTTCTTCTGCCAGCAGCAGTAGTAGAGATGATGACAGCAGGGGTCATTCGGTAAGCAGGTACTCCCACAGATACACGGGTCACTCTACACCCAGCTATCCTCGCACTTACAGATACCAGTCAGACACTAGGAAGCAGTCAGCGTATGGCCGATCTCCTAGACCGACCACGTACAAGCCTTATTCATACACGCATCATCCAAGGCCATACCAGTATAAGCCAACTTCCCTTGTGCCGCCTCCATACAAGCCATCCCCGTACAAGCCATCTCTGTACAAGCCAACTCCGTACAAGCCATCTCTGTACAAGTCATCTCCATACAGGCCATCCCCGTACAGGCCATCCCCGTACAAACCATCTCCATACAAGCCATCCCCGTACAAGTCATCTCCGTACAAGCCAATTCCGTACAAGCCAACTCCGTACAGGCCATCCCTGTACAAGCCATCCCCGTACAAGCCAGCTCCGTACAAGTTGTACAAAGCATCCAAACCATAGTGAGTAGCGTAAATTACATACTATTTCTGATTTTTCAACCAAAACTATTATATATATAATTATAATTATAATTATAATTTATAAATAGCAATAAGAATTCAAATTTTGAATTCTTATCGCTATTTATATAATTGTAATATTGTACATGTATTTTACATGCATATTGCAGACCTGTAATTGTGCAATGTAGTTCTACAATATTTTTTACTTGTTTTAACTGTCATACAGCATTATAGCTGCAGCTCCATTAACTGTAACACAAATGATTGTATTTTTTTCTAGTTGGTATGGGCGTACAAGTAGAGGGAGACCTGTCATTGGTGTAACTAAAGAGGGCCGTCCCATCACAGCAGAGTCTCAGCGACGTACCAGACGACCAAGCTATACAAGAGTGAGAGACTCCTATAGCTACCATTCGAATAGCAGAGATTCTTCAGCATCCAGCCGAACCACAAGGTTTGGAGGTCAATTAAGAGTGAACAGGCACTCTGCTGCCAGCCGGGGAGAGTCCTCTCTCTCTGACAGCCACTCTTCGGATGGAGATCACTCAGAGGAAGAATGGAGACAGATCTTTAGGATGGGAGGTAAGAAACTGGCTCTAATACCAGGATCTGGTTCCTCTAGCAGTGACGTATCATTTGGAGACAGCAGCCAGTCAGATGAGACCTGGACAAACATCTTCAAATTCAGGCGAGGTCGAATCACCCTGTTTTCTGGTTCAGATGAAAGGAATCCACACGTATACAGAATTGGAGGCGGTAGAATGATGCTGGGCACCTCTCAGAGTAAAAGCAGTTCCAGCTCAAGATATGTCAGTGATGATAGATCTAGGTTCAGAGGCTAGATATGATCTTATTATTGCACATGTATAATTACACAGTGTGACATGTTACTTATTATAGTACATGTATAATTACACAGTGTGACATGTTACTTGTTATTGTACATGTATAATTACACAGTGTTGTTTTGTGGATTTAGCGTTAGAATCCAATGATTCTGCCTGATATTGAAGTAAGCACCCATTATATTCACATATACTACTAAAACTGATAGTGGACACTGTATTTCAAGTTCCCGACTAACCAATATCACTCTATTTTATTTCTCTACTTGTTATTAGATGTTGTATTTACCAGATTTGTCAATTATTTTACATGTTAAGATAACAGAATAAATAAATGTATTAATACTCACTAAATAATCATGTTACTTTTTTGCCTTTATGGTGAAACAACAGGAATCAAAATATGGAAGTCAAACAGCGATCAAGGTTTTTTGCTTTAAATCTATCTGTATCTTCACACATAAACCATTTTATTCCAGAAAATAACTCAAATGTGCCATTTACATTTGTAAAAATGTTTATCAAAGCTGTTGTACAATACAATCCTGTAAATATCTTCTGGTTATTATTAAACGTCAATGCTATCATCTACATGTAATATAATATTATGATGATGCTGGACAGAAAAAATCTATTAAAACGTAGAGAAAAATTTATATAGTTTTTCACCAGAAAATTTTGGTGAAGTCAAATTATTCACACAGAAATAGGAAGGACATAAGATAAAAGTCTAAAGTTAATATTTCTGCCAACAACCAGCTGCTACAATCACAGACTGCTTCCTATTTAATCCTACATTCATTTGCTAAATGTGTATATTTTGTGCAAAAACAAAAAATTTGCCAAAGTCTTGTTTATAAGGTTAGTCACTCTCATCACTGGAATCAGCTGCTGCCGGGAATTCAAAGCTCTCTGGAGAATCTGAGCTGAAGAATAAGGCTACCCTATTACTTCCTGCTGGTCTGGTTCCCCTTCTACCAAACCCTTCACTACTAATAGAGGAGACTTCCCGTCTACCAAACTCTTCACTACTCATGGACGAGACTGGAATAATTACAGGTGTCCTCTGGCCCATGCGGAAAATACGTCTGGGTTCCATCTGAGATGGTGGGGTCATGGGAGCCACAACTTGATTGGTTGGTGGTCTAACAACTGGTTGAACATTCCTGAATTTAACTGTTTGAGGTTGCTCCCTTCGTTCTACTTGGCTGAAAATTTTAAATTGGAATCAGCATAGTATAATGCTGCATTATACTCAACGTGCCACAATAAAGATATGTATGGATAGTCGAGTTGAAAAATAAACAGTTTGTTTCCAAGTTGTGACTTGTGAATCCAAAGCAGTTCAAGGAAGAATAAAAATACTTTGAAAATGAGAGAAAGTAAATCTTATGAACTGGTGAATGATAACACAGTTATAGCTTACCGTGGTGGTGCAATAGGTGCAGAGAATGTGGGTGGTCTACGTGTTGGTGCTGCTGGTTGTGGAGGAGCAGGTCTGGGCAAAGCTGGCTGTGGAGTAGGTCTAGCATAATATGCTTGGTAGCTTGGTTGTGGTTGAGACGGTGTTTGGTAACTGGGTCGAGGTGGGGAGTATTGAGGCTGATAACTCTCTCGGGAAGGGGCGTATTGAAACCGTGTGGCAGGTCGCTGGTAGTCATATCTTAAATTTGGTTGAGTAGCAGTCGGTTGATACTGCGGTTTAAAATTTGGTTGCACATTTACAGCACCAAGGCTCGGACGTACTCCAAGTGGCCTGTAGTTGGGCCTTACGCCAGGAGGTCTATAGCGGGGCTTTATTCCGGCTGGACGGAAATATTTATGCTGTGTATAATCATTCACACCTTGACCTCTAGAGGCTGTCGGCATCCATCTACTCTCAGTAGTGGCAATTCCAACCACAAGAAATAGAAGAACAGCTTCAGGTCTCATATTGGCTGGAATTAAGTGCACACTGTAATCTACAAAAATTGTACAGAAACAGAGTGTTGGTTGCGCCTAGACAGTCAGCATAAGCTTACTAAAATAATCAAATTTGTTTGGGAGGTCTATTCCTAATCAACCCGCACATCAACCAAAATATAAAGTTACAAGGTAAGTAACATGTCTACAATATGTTGTGTGTATGAATTGTGTAACCTACCTGATCGAGAAGAACAATTAATCGCTTCTGACAGGAAAAGATGTTTCCTCAGGCTTATATAATCTCATTTCTTCTACTAATTATCATTCGTAATTCTTAAATAGGCAATTAAGAGCTCATCATAAATTATCTTGTCAAAATGCTAATTTCTGCTAAATTTAAATTTATGGAAATCCTGTTCTTAAATCTAGGAAGTAGAAAGCACACAGAAATTTGTTAATACAATCAAACAGGAAGTATTAGATGAGCGTTTCCCAGTAACGTGCGGGATTACATGGCACATTCCACGTACACTTCTGCTGCTAGGCTGGTAACTTATACAACCCTGCATGGCATGTAAATGTAGACCAAGTTCCTTACTAATATTCAGGTAGAAGAGAGGGTGGCTAATTGACGAGACTCTTTATTAGCATTTAATATTTAGAATTTTACCATTGTAATTATGTTATCAATTAATTAATTTCATAATATGAAATGCATGTTAATTTATGTTTGCTCCAAAAAATGTGAGTTAGGTTTCCTTCATTAAACACAAATGTTACTGTTTCTACGCCTTGAGAACCAGACAATATTATTTAGTTATAACAAAATTATTTATTGTACAAGGCAATACTATGAACAAAGTGGGTTACTTTTATACTTGAGTGAAAATGTAGCATAATAATATACTTAAAACCGATGCTGGAGATCTAAAATGTCCCTTTATCAACTTACAGCTGTCCCAAGGCTAACGATAAATTTACGTTGTGTATCTCTTGCCTGGCAGTGTCCAAAACTCGTATCACTAGAACTGTGATAACAGTAATGTTATGGTATTCAGTGTAACAATGACTGTTAGTATAAGTTGTATTTAAAGCTTCTTAGGACAACTAAGTAGCTATGGAAATTAAATTTCTAAGACGACAGCTTGAATCAAGCAGTTTTGCCTACTGTTGAAGCTGCCCAGAGCCAACCTGTGTGACAAACCTTTTGCTCAGCAACTGCAGCTGTTAACATTAGACTCGGCAGAATCATTGGCCAGAATTAAGTGGGACAAAAAAAACTTGAATCACCAAAACAGAAATTGCAGGTCCACGTGCGAAATTGTATACACAGTTCTATGAACCCCCTATATACTAGTATTGGACGGATATATCTCTCACTAAAGCTTACAAAACATATGTGTAGTATCTACTTTAGAGTACGGCTACACACTTAGCTAAGAGGCTATGTACAATTTTATCAAACTATTATACAATACATGGCCACCATAAATGATGCATTGCAGTTCTTTTCACAAGGAGGGGAGATGAAAAGCTAATAATTTTGTGGGAGTAGGGCTATATTTTGCTCTGTTATAAAGAACTTAACCCAGTGGTATCTCAAGCATAGACTGTAGCACATGTACATTGTATATACCTGAGGTGCTAGCCACTCTCATTACTAGTCAGACATACCAGGGCATAGATGTACAATATACCTTGTTAGGTTAGCAATTGGTCTGGAGTCAAGAATCAAGACAAGTCAACATGTTTTAGGAGTCTGGCGTGTCTAGAACTTTTGCATACTGAGTCCATGTGTATAAAAATTATTTTTCCTTATTGCCTGGTAATTAAATGTCCTGTTACACCTGACTAATAACTGTGCATCTATAATTAGCTTCAGTCAGTTTTCAGTTTAGTTGAGATAATCTAAAAATAGATTACCTTGTAAACCAACTGAACATAGAGCTTCCAATGAACAAGGACACTTGAATGAAGTACATTAGATTTATACCTACTTTACATTCTATTTCATTTTTTTTGACAGAATTTGAAAGGAAACCAATTTACATGCATATCTTGTAAATTCAATTACCTCTAATAAACAACTTATTTAAATCCCCAGGCTATGGTGTAGTGAGGCTAATCCCCAGGCTATGGTGTAGCTAGGCCTGTTTTTCTGCTCCAAGTACAGTACAATAGCTTATTACTTGTGTATGAATAATTTGTAGGCTTATTTGTACATGTTTGTGACAGCATTACTTTATTCTTGTGTAAATGGTGTTGTTGACTAAGCAAACATGTAAAAGTGTTATTGGTAATGGTTTTTACTGACCGTGTTACAAACCTTACTGAACTAGTCCGGTTTGTATAAAGCCATGTTCAATAACATCCACACATTATGCTATTCAACCTTGCTCATTCAATTATAATACATGTATAATTACAGCTGTATAGTACATGTATATGTAGGTATGTTTATAATCATTGTACATGTAGTGTAATGCATGTAGACTGTATATTGTATATATAATATGTCAGTGTAGAAGAATAGTTCAAATGTTGAGGATATGTTGTTATTCTCCATTATTTGAGGTTCATTACGACATGTTCCTAAGAGTGATGTAATAAATAGTACTATAGTGTGATATTCACTCCGTATCTATCAGCTCAATTACAGTATTACAGTATAATGTGGCGTAGTTAGGGTTGTCTTCCTGTCAATATACAGTAAATACTAGTACTACACAATTAAGCAATGATAGTAGTATAGTCAGTGCAGATCTACACAGACACCCGGCCCTTTCCGCGTCGTATTAGCCCTAGATCCAAAAACTCCCCGGGCGGACGACCACCCCACCCGTCCTCTCGCCCCTCCTCTCCCCTAAACCTCACTCTATGTGCAAAGCCCTAGAACCTACTCCCCCCCATCGCGGGTGGGGTTTCAAAAACCTCATCGGCTGTTCCGCGGAACCCAGTCTAAAGAGCAAACCCCTCGCCCCATCCCACGGCTCGGGCGAGGGGGCGCGCGCGTACGCGCGCGCCCCCCGCCCCGCGAACCCCACCCGTCCTCCCTCCACCCGTCCCCGCCCCTCCCCACCCCTCCCCACCCCAAACCCCTCCGCCTCGCCCTCCGCCTCGCGGCGGTTCTCGTTTGCGAGTCCAGCCGTGGCGCCACGCCGCCCTCCCCCCGCCCATCCCCCGCCCCTCCCCCGCCCTCCCGCCCCAACGACCCGTCGCGACCCTCGCGGGCGGACCGTCGGCTGGAGTAGGGTGAAGCGAAGGAAAATACGGGTTAGAGTAATGATAGGCTACACCCGTGCGGAGTGCCCGTGCAGAGTTTACGACGCTGACTATACTACTATAAAAAACTTACCGAGTGGTGGTGGTGGTGCTTCCGGATGATTTCTTCGCCGGGGACTGTTGAGACTGAACTGGTCGGGGTGACACCGCACTCGTGCACTCCTCCGTTCGAGCGCCCCCGGACCTTCGATGAAAGACTCGCGTCTTAACCCTCATTTTCCCCGGACCCTCCCCTAGGGAAATCGCCCGTCCCCGTGACGAGCGGCGAGAGAAAGTGAAGGCGGTGGCTCTTCCGCGCTTCAAACCGTAGACTTCGCGAGGAGGTTAGCCGACGACATCATCGCTCGGAGGGGTAGAAATAGAAATAGATAAACGGGATAGATGGATGCTTGTCTTCTCATCGCCATCGTCATCATCATCATCATCATCATCATCATCATCATCCTACAAATAGACCCGCCTCTACGATGATGTCGTTGACTCGCCACCAATTTCTTTGACCACCGCGTCCACTTTCCCCCGGGTAGCAAACTCCGATAGGGAGAGAGCGCATCGTGCGCGTGCGATGTCACCCCCCACCTACGAATGAAGACAATAGAAGAAATGTGAACTGATAAGGGGTGAGTATGAGCGGAAGCTGCGCTAGTATCGTCTACCCCTTTGGTTTGGAGAGGTAAATGGTTTTTAATGTATTAGCTAGTGTTTTATTGCTCGGTTTTAAGGCTACAACCGGTAAACCCTCCGTTTTGAGGACGGAGACCCCTTACAATAGAGAGTGAATGTGAAAAAAATTATACGGGTATATGTACAAGGGTTATGATGCACTGTTCGTTTACTCTCCAATTTATCGAATGAAGTAGTCTCATCTCCGAGAAATCAGTACTAGCATTCTATAGGACTCGTACTCACCCCGTCTTCTGCAACCTTCCGCTTACCATAGAAGTAGGTGAGTCCGGTCTTTAGCTGGGTGTAGCTATACGTTTGGTTTCCTCTTCTGATAAAACCCCGATTGTCCCCTCTCACCGACTCCCCTGTCCTGAGCACGGAGAGGAACTTCTCTTTGGTTAGGGCGTTTCCTCTTTTGTTTAGTCCTTTGCTGCTATACTTGCTATCACCATCAGCGGACCAGCAAAAGTATGTTTTTGAGTTGAGCGCGATGACCCCCTCCCCCCGAAACTCCTCCTTAAACAGGCCGGGGGTTCGTGTTTCGTATCGTTGCACCTTCTCACAACATTCCCTCATCTCCCACTCTTGTCCAAGCACCTTGGTCGTGATAAAGTCTTCCTTGTGCCTATCGCAGAAGGGTCTGGGAAACCATCTACCATATTCTCTGTAGAACTCTTCTTTTTTATCTTTTCGGATGACCTCATCTATACTACGAGCACTCAGAGCCATGTAAGCGCTATCCGTGTCCATTTCTACGTACTCAAAGTCCTCTCTGCTGACGAATCTGTGAAAATAAAACGGACGGGTTGTAGGGGGGGGGGGGGGGGGGTTGGGGTTGACACCAAAGAATAAATAGAGAAGGATTTGATAAAATCTTTGTATAGTCTAGTGCTACTTACCTATCCATAAAGTCGTAGTAGAATTCTAGCATTCTCAACTTGGCTCTCTGGAGGATAACGAATCCTACGACAGATGGAACATCCATTCGAATCTAAAAGAAAGAAAGAGAGAGAGAGAGTTTACCCTACCACTCAGAAAAAGTTTCGTCAAATCAAGAATCAAAATAAAAAAAAAAAGATTGTCAACACTTGCCTTTTTCTTGTGAAGCTCTATCTCAAAGTAGTTTTCATCAACTTCGTTTAGACTAGAAAAGTGCCTACTCCTCACTTTGACAGCCGCCTCCTCTACTGTCTCCACATACTTGACAGTCTTATGTTTCTCTTTATTTGTTATGGTCTTTCCGTAGGCTGAATTCCCAACGAGCTTGCTGGTGCTGGCCAAGAGGGCCAGGTCGGGGTTCACATCCCCACCTCTTCTTGCGTCTGAGACCGAAGAACCAAAGTCTTTGTAGATGGCTCGTGGGATAAAGTGAACAAACTGATAGATCCTGGTAATTATCAAACCTTGATCTAGATACCATCTAGCCAGATCGGAGAGTAGTGTGATTCGCTCGCCAAAAAGACTCCCCACGAGCATTCGCTGAGGTCTCTTCAAGAATCCGTTCTGTTCGGCAAAAGCGCGCATGTGTTCGCTAAGGTGTTCTCTTCCCACGTTTATATTCTTGAAAATAGGTGCCATCTCAGAGAACTTCGCTTTTAGCTCTTCGGGTACGGAAATGTCACACTCCACTAAACCATAGTACTCTCCACTACGAATGTTATTGATTATCTTATCGAGGTTGACGTAACCCCTCTCCGGATAGAGAGAAGAAAAGAAGATGGTGAGAAATGTCCTAACTTCTACATCTGAACGAACTCGCGCTTCCCACTCACACTGCCGAGTGGTGATGAGCTTATAGCCTAGAGCCTTGATGTAATCTTCTTTCCTTGCAGTGTCCACCCGGAGCTCTTCATTCGTCATGTTTCTGACACCTTTTCCGTTCCCTCCTAGCTCGCACTCGTGCCCATGCCAGTAGCAACCGTGGAATTGGTACACCGTCCGACTCTGTTCGCTATAACCATCCACTGGTAGGTTGTGACAGCCTATCCTCATTTCTCCTCCATTCTGTTGGTGAAGGATGACCTCTCCTCTCTTCCACGATTGGAACTCTAACCAACCATGCGCCACTTTGCTGAACTTTTTAATAGGTTCTAGAGCAAAGCCTCGGCTCTCTAGCCTCCGCCTGGGATAACCCGTAGGCATATTCCCCATCATACAGTATAGGTAGAGGGCGTTGGCATCAACTCCCAGAATGGACCTACAGGGTTTTGCGGATGTGCCATACATCTTCTCTCGAATAGAGGTCACTCCAACTTCATGATGTCTGTGAAAGATAATGCTTGGCCCTCCCACGAGGTTATCGCGAAGAGTATGGTACAGACTTTTGCTCTCCTCATCGAACAGACATATGGGTTGCGAGTTGCAAAGTTCGTCTCGGAGAGACATTAACCTATGCAGCGGAAGAGCGGCTTGTGGAGGAGAGTAGCCATAAGGTCGGGCCTCCACCTCCATAAACAACCATCTGATAGCCAAGCCTGGAAGCGAGATTGCGGATTTCAACATGTCAATACCCTTTTGTCGATAGATAGAGCTCTGACGTGCAATGGCCTCGATGAATGGGGCCACATCGAGGTTGTTGTACCAGATGAGAAAATCCCTGAACGTTTCCATGTTCTCTCTTTCCCACACGACCTGACAGTGGTGATAATCTTGCTCGCTCAATTCTTGCTGAGTCAGCGAGTTGAAAAAACTCTCTCGGGGAGGGAGGCCATAATAATCCAACCTTCTCAGGGAATCTACCCAGTCGTAAGGAAAGAATCCCTTACTCTCTGACACGCCAAATGCCTTCAAGTATTTGGAGTAGTTGAAGCCCGGTGCGATAAAGTTGCATATGTCAAGGAACCTAAAACGTCTACTCTCCACGCAGGACATACTGTTAACACGCTTAACGATGAAGACAAAATCTTCTCCCTCCTCCTCTTGTAGAGAGCGAAGCAAAGGTCCCTTTAGTATATTTAGGTCATACTTTTGTGAGTTGAAACCAACCACCGGAACGCTGGAGATGTGCTGTTCTAACTCTCTTTCTAATCCGGAGAGACCGGACTTCACCCTGTAAGTCGAGACGTTAGAGAACTTTTCGTCAGCAAAGGCTTCTTCTCTATCCGCCCGATCCGCAAGGAAAGTAGAGAGTCGCTTGCGTACATCCCGGAATCTTTCTCCGAACAAATCTCCTGCCACGTCAGCAATCTTTGCTATGTAGTGGACGAATTGACGAATGCACTTCGTTCCATCCTTGCTGTCGACACTCCTCACAAAGCACTTGGCCTGCTCAAACCCCGGGACGTTAGAACATACAGATATGCTCAGTAACTCGTGTCTTGCACTAAAAGTCATTGTGGAGGTGTTAGTTTGTAGGTTGTCTTTTGGCATGAAGCATTCAATATCATAGGTGATATAGTAGGGGTAGTATAAGAGGTCGGGGTTCACCACCTCTATTCCCGCCACTCGCTTGAGTTTTGTGAATATGGTTGGCGGGGGTCCAAACGTTCCACCAGGGAAAACAAACACCGATGCTTCCTCTGGCGAGCACTTATGTCGCCGTAGGCTGGACAAACGTGTGAAAGCGCCATCGCACAACTTGCAGGTGAAACATCTGGCAAACGAATCAACATTCTTTATCCAGCTGAAGTGTTTTTCGTACATGTTGACAAAGAGTTTACGGGCTTTGTTTCGTGCCCCAGATGACCAAACTATCGGAGCTACCCCCTCATCAGTTAGGCAGAAGACTATTATAGATATGTCAAAATGATCTTCCAAGGCCAGCAGATCACTCGCGCCCACCCCGGGAAAGTCTGACAAAGTTGATGAGGGTGGGGAAGAAGATCTAGATTGTCTCATGTATTGTTTAAACAAGCGATGTGTTGTGGTCTGAGAGGGGCGATGACAGCAACATCCCTTCTTTGGGTCGCAGTTACAGTCATACATCATGGCCAAACATCTAAAGAAACACAATTTGTCTGGGTAGGGACGGGCACCTCCTCTGGCCCAAAAGTCTACATCTAGTGCTATCACATGTCGGTTGTTAAGTATGTAGTCTGGGAGTTTGCTCACTGCACCACCCACCTTGCCAATCTCTAGGAGTTTATAGATGTAGAATGTCAAATTTGCAATGTGACGTAAAACCCAAGCGGTGTTCGGTCTCCTTTGTGCTGACCTCTCTCTCAAGTCGAGCTCCTGCACAGATTCGCAAAACTCTCTCATCTCATTCTCTGCTCTGATCAGTCTTGGCTTGGGGAAGAACGCGGCATTGTTGCTTGATGAGTGAAAGTAGCGCAACTCTCCACTGGTCTTATGCTCGAGGATGACTCCAGCGCTACAGTTAATCTTCACAGTACAAGGTACTCTCTTCCACATCGCTCTCAATTTAGTCCACACCTCTTCATCTCCTTCATCTTCACATTCCCCTCTCCACACTCGAACGTTGAGAATGTCTTCTACAGGACGAGAGTGTATTGTGGACCTGATCGAGCTCCAATAGCGGGCTAGTAGCACCCCCATCTCATCCCCCTCTTCAGCTGTTGGAGGTTTGGACCAGAAAACATCATCAAACTTCTCTGCATCCCCCTCATCTTTTTCCGCCTTGGCCTCGCTATGAAATCGTCTCATGTGATGACCTAGCTTTCTCCTCCCATCAAAACATCCGCCACAAACCGGGCACTTGTGTGGGTGAGCCTGTGCATGCATTCTCTTCGTGTGCCTGTCTAGAGAAAACGCTGTTTTGAGAACCAGACCGCATAGTTGACAAGTGTGCTCGGCCTGACGAGAGCTCTCCCCCCCTATAAAAATACAAAATAGTAGGGTGTAAGTTATTCTTTTACCTCATACTACTATTAGCAATCCACAATTGTTACCAACTACCTCATTTAGCACTAACCTTTTTTACTTGTTGACATCTCTGATCAGGTGCTGACTAGTAGGTAAGTGTCTCTGTTTAGTCTCCCTATAAAAAATATATAGTAGTAGGGTGTAAGTTAATTTTTTTTGTTTTTGGCTCAATAGCGTTATATACAATAGACACTTCACAATTGCTGCCGATTACCCTATTTAGCACTAACCTTATGTTGTACTTGTTGACATCTCTGATCAGGTGCTGACTAGTAGGTAGCTGTCTCTGTTTACTCTCACTCTGTTGACTAGAGGCTGATTGTTCATACTGCTAGAGTGAGAAACTCATACCTTAAATAGTAGTATTCAGTGGGCGGAGTCTAACCATTTCCCCACCCTTGGCAATACCACCCCGATGTGAATCCGAAGCCTCCCGATGTGAATCCGAAGCCTCCCGATGCACCCCGATGTGAATCCGAAGCCTCCCGATGCATCCCGATGTGAATCCGAAGCTTCCCGATGCATCCCGATGTGATTCCGAAGCTTCCCGATGCATCCCGATGTGAATCCGAAGCTTCCCGATGCATCCCGATGTGAATCCGAAGCTTCCCGATGCATCCCGATGTGATTCCGAAGCTTCCCGATGCATCCCGATGTGAATCCGAAGCTTCCCGATGCATCCCGATGTGATTCCGAAGCTTCCCGATGCATCCCGATGTGAATCCGAAGCTTCCCGATGCATCCCGATGCACCCCGATGTGAATCGACACATCGGGACACATCGGGATGCATCGGGAAGCTTCGGAATCACATCGGGATGCATCGGGAAGCTTCGGAATCACATCGGGATGCATCGGGAAGCTTCGGAATCACATCGGGATGCATCGGGAAGCTTCGGATTCACATCGGGATGCATCGGGAAGCTTCGGAATCACATCGGGATGCATCGGGAAGCTTCGGAATCACATCGGGATGCATCGGGAAGCTTCGGATTCACATCGGGATGCATCGGGAAGCTTCGGAATCACATCGGGATGCATCGGGAAGCTTCGGAATCACATCGGGATGCATCGGGAAGCTTCGGAATCACATCGGGATGCATCGGGAAGCTTCGGATTCACATCGGGATGCATCGGGAAGCTTCGGAATCACATCGGGATGCATCGGGAAGCTTCGGATTCACATCGGGATGCATCGGGAGGCTTCGGATTCACATCGGGGTGCATCGGGAGGCTTCGGATTCACATCGGGATGCATCGGGAGGCTTCGGATTCACATCGGGGTGCATCGGGAGGCTTCGGATTCACATCGGGGTGCATCGGGAGGCTTCGGATTCACATCGGGGTGCATCGGGAGGCTTCGGATTCACATCGGGGTGCATCGGGACACATTGGGATTGGATAATAAAAAGGGAGGAGTCAAGAAATGAGCAGATGTATAAAGGGAGAGTGGGATCACAGTCTCAGCATTCAAAGTTCAGCACATCACTACTGTACAGGAACACTACTACAATAGTACATTATCAATGGATACTGACAACATAGTCCAGAACCAAGAAGAGTTATTTGCGGGCTTAACGGACTCACAAATGGATGGAATTATTGAAGAAGAAGAGTGCAGTCAGAAGAGGAAAGAAGAGGTGGATGCGTTAAAAGAGGCACGGAAGAAGGGGAAAATAATAGGAGTGGGGAGTCTTGCCCGAAAGGATCTTTCTAACATGGCGGACTCTCCGTCCTCCCCGGAGCGGGCCTCGGATAGGGGCGAGACCACAACAACCAAGAAGAGGAAGAACCCAAAAGGAGATGAAATCTGTGCTAAGAAAAAAAAGAAACCCCAGGTGATTGTAATATCAGATGATGATGATGATGGCCACGGAGCCGATACGGCTACGGAAGAAATGGATGGTGGTGAGACGACGAAGGGAAAAAAAGCTACCAAGTCCCCTTGCAAGGGGAAGAAAAAGAGCGGGGGACTAAGCCTGGAGAAAGCTCGTGCAGTGGTGGCAACCCTAATGTAAGTAGCCCTATTCGTATATCTATAAATTACCGTACTATCTTTCTCCCGTTTAACCACTTTGTCGGATCTATATACACCACTTTCATTATTGTAGGAGCATGGGAGCGGAGAAGAGGAGCTCTCTGCAGACAACGGTGAAGCTGTCGGAGCTAGAGCCAGGAACTGTGCTAGAAGTGAGTGGAGGTTCGGTGGTTGAAACGGCATTCGGAAAAGCATTCTTAGCCAGGGCAAGCTATGTGGATGACAAGGGGATGAGACATTGCATCAGCTTTCACACCAACATTCGTCACGCCATGCCCAAGCTAGCGGATGTCAAAGAAGAGGAGCTAAAGGACCTTACCCTTCCACCTAGGATCATGGTGTACTTGGGACAGCAGGAGACCGCTAAAGGACAAAACACATTCAACCGTATCGAGAGCGTGTGCTCCCTGCCAGGAGCAGCCATGAAAAAGCTGGCCGGTGACTTGAGAAAGAAGACCTTGGCCCAGTTGGAAGAATTTTTTCGAGTGCAAACGCTATCTTCCTTCCCCGTTGGTTCTGTGCTGGTGGTGACCGCGCTCCGACCCACATACGTCCCAAGATGCGGTGATGGTGATAATGCGAGCAACTCCATTGCCACCTACGAGTGCCGGATTGGAAACGAAGAAAAAAAGGGAGAAGTCTTCCTTCCGGGACGTCTGGCAGTTTCGATGAAAGAGCTCCTCCCCTCCGTGATGGTGTACAAGGGACAGAAGACTTCCAAGAGCGGGAGAACATTCTACGATTGTGCCATTCTAGACTCCATCCTCGGCGAGCGTCTCCTCCCCGCCACTGCACAGTTTTGAGGCAAAAACTTTTGTCATTCACACTCATTCGTGTCTACTTATCAATTGATTTTATATTATTACTCTCAAACTCGTGTATCGTTAGCCTTACTCATATTTTTCATAGTCGTATATCGGTTTTTATCGATTGATTTTATATTATTACTCTCAAACGTATTGAAAATTAAAACAAACTCGTGTATCATTACCCTTACTCATATTTTTCATAGTCGTATATCAAGTTTTTTATCGCTTGATTTTATATTATTACTCTCAAACGTATTGAAAATTAAAACAAACTCGCGTATCATTACCCTTACTCATATTTTTCGTAGTCACATATCAAGTTTTTTATCGATTGATTTTATATTATTACTCTCAAACGCATTGAAAATTAAAACAAACTCGTGTATCATTACCCTGACTCATATTTTCATAGTCGTATATCATCTATTCTAGAATACATCACACACCATTACTCTAACCCGTATTTTCCTTCGCTTCACCCTACTCCAGCCGACGGTCCGCCCGCGAGGGTCGCGACGGGTCGTTGGGGCGGGAGGGCGGGGGAGGGGCGGGGGATGGGCGGGGGGAGGGCGGCGTGGGGCCACGGCTGGACTCGCAAACGAGAACCGCCGCGAGGCGGAGGGCGAGGCGGAGGGGTTTGGGGTGGGGAGGGGTGGGGAGGGGCGGGGACGGGTGGAGGGAGGACGGGTGGGGTTCGCGGGGCGGGGGGGCGCGCGCGTACGCGCGCGCCCCCTCGCCCGAGCCGTGGGATGGGGCGAGGGGTTTGCTCTTTAGACTGGGTTCCGCGGAACAGCCGATGAGGTTTTTGAAACCCCACCCGCGATGGGGGGGAGTAGGTTCTAGGGCTTTGCACATAGAGTGAGGTTTAGGGGAGAGGAGGGGCGAGAGGACGGGTGGGGTGGTCGTCCGCCCGGGGAGTTTTTGGATCTAGGGCTAATACGACGCGGAAAGGGCCGGGTGTCTGTGTAGATCTGCACTGACTATACTACTAATGATGTATTTTTACGCAAGGCATTTTTTTAGCAGTCAGAGACTTGTTTCAAACCCATAAAACTACCAGTCCCTGACTGGGTTTTGAACCCGAGCCTCTACAGCACCTAGGGCTAGGCAGTTTTCCTTTTGCACTTAAATTTGTTGTTTTGCAGTGTTTTAAAAAAACTGAATGATAACCAAGTTGTTTGCTACTGCTCGATTTTTCTGATTTTTCTGATTTTTCTTAACTTTGGGAAAAACCTAATCAAGTCGCTAATTTCATGCTTGATTTTGGGAGTTGTCACGCTCTGCTTTTAACTATAATGGTGGCAATTTTATTTTGTTTAATAAACTGTAATTATTCAATACTACTAGTTTGTACAGTGAGTATGGGTACTAAAAACTGAGTAAAACTACAGTACAACAGATTATCACTAGGTGACAACAATGGTTGCAGCTACACCTGTATGCAAGGATTATATCGAATTATACACTCAAGATTGAAAGAGGGGCAATATGCATGCACGCGTAGGTAACACCAACATTACCGGAAATGGACACGCTGAAGTTAACAGTTGCGATTTGAATCAAATCTAACCGCCACATTCTGTTTCAGTTTACAATTTGAAGTTTCGGGGATTTTGAGCAGAGTGGAAAAAACTGAATAACTGAAACCTAGACGGCATGCAACACTAGTACATGTATATCAAATTTAATGTAGCAATCAGCAACAATAGCAAAAAATGACAATTTAATTATTTCTCATTGGATGAATCAACTGTTGACTGTTGACTTACTGTTATACATTGTATGCGCTGCTGTGACTGTACACCCTGAGGTACTGCGTAACCATCATTACAATGTATACGTGTACATGCACTTTGTATGTATAGAGCCATATTATTTAAGGTGTGACAACTCCTCAGCTGACATTCATTAAGGTGTGACAACTCCTCAGCTGATATTTATTAAGGTGTGACAACTCCTCCCTTGATATTCATTAAGGTGTGACAACTCCTCCCTTGATATTCACTACGGTGTGACACTTACCCAGTGCAACTCCAATTTTACTCAGGCATGTAATTATAACTCCAATATTCAAACTTACATGCACGTTTATGCTGTTAGTGACATATGGTATTCATGTATTTTCAAAAGTCTGTGGTAACATATATAATATTTATGTAAATTATAATACTATTTAGCCTTCTTGATTCTTTAAAATTGATGGCAAAGCACATTGTAAGCATTGTAAGTACTTGCAACATTATTTCCACTGGTCACCTTAATAAATTAGTCATATTATTAGGTATTTAATCAGGTTGTAGTTGGTTTGTAGAGTAGCTATACATTCTGAGTCCTATGTGGAGCTGAGTCTATTGTCTATTCTAGAGGTTCTATAATTATTAGTACAATTGATTCTTACATATACCATTGTGTGTGTGTGTTGTGAATTCAGCTTTCCACAAGTGGCTTATACATATTAATATATAACGGTGCATGTAAACAATCAGCTTGCTCTAATTTGATCATCTGCATAGGTGTTTGTAAGAAAGTAAAGGAACCTTGTCTGCTCTTTGAATGATAAAAAAATTTATTTAGTTTCGACATTCAATATTACATGTACATGGTTTACTCCGTAAAGTTGACTCTGAATGTTACTTGCCTACTGCTCATATGATGGGCTCACGATATACAGTGTATGCTGTGTTATAGACTGGAAAATTGTCACGAAATTTCATTCTAGGTTTTTCAAAGTTCTGCTAACAACACACTTTTATATTTACATGAACTAACTTTTCTTTCTATTCATAACTCGACTTACATGTATACAAGGTTTCAATATTTATTGGTAAAATTAGAATAGAGCAAACAAAAAATTCAATAAAAAACTCAACAACAGGACTGGTGATATGTAATGCACTAGGTAGTAGGTTTTAATATGCAATGCAACAACTAAAATTGTACATTGTCCAGTATCTTAAAGATAAAGGCGAAACAGACTCAAACTCATGCAATTAAATCTGTTTAGCCAGAGGGCCAGTTTCGGTTGTTTCTGAACTCTCTCGACACGGAAGAACGGCTCTCACTACTGTGGGAATTTCCGAGCATCATTCTACCACCTCCAATTCTGTATACATGGGGATTCCTTTCATCTGAACCGGAGAACAGGGTGATTTGACCTCTTCTGAACTTGAAAATGTCTCTCCAGGTCTCATCCGACTGACTGTCGTCTCCAAATGATACGTCACTGCTAGAGGACCCAGATCCTGGTATTAGAGCCAGTTTCTTACCTCCCATCCTAAAGATCTGTCTCCATTCTTCCTCTGAGTGATCTGAGTCTGAAGAGTGACTGTCAGAGAGAGAGGAATCTTTGTTGTGGAACGAAGGGAATCTACGATTGAATCTGTTGTTAGCAAAGATGTTTGTCCGTCGACGATTTCCTTGCTGATTTCTCTGTTGGTTCACCCCGTGACCTCTTCGTCGAAAATTCTGTCGTTGAACTCGGTGCACATTTCTCTGCTGATTTCTCTGCTGATTTCTCTGCTGATTTCTCAGCCGATTGGCCTGCTGACGCCTCTGTTGCTCTCTCAGCCGATTGGTCTGCTGACGCCTCTGTTGCTCTCTCAGCCGATTGGCCTGCTGACGCCTCTGTTGCTCTCTCAGCCGATTGGCCTGCTGATGCCTCTGTTGCTCTCTCAGCTGATTGGCCTGCTGACGCCTCTGTTGCTCTCTTATCTGGCTCTGTATTTGACTCCTTCTATGATCCACAACTCTATTGGTTTGTTGGTTGTTAAATCTTGTGTTATGAAGCTTCAAGTTTGCAGATCTGTGTGGATTGACTGACTGTGCAATGATTGGGGTATTATCTCTAGTCACACCAACCACAGGTCTTCCTCTACTAGTACGTCCGTACCAACTGTAACAGTAAGGAATATTATATACAAGTTTTATCATTGGTTTACTAGTGGTCTATGTTAGACAATTAATACAATGTATATAAATGAATGTGAAATCGCAGTAAAAGAAAGTTTCTCTAATATATTCAATATCATCAAATAGTTTGCCATGCTAAAACATCCAGTATGTCACTTACCTACTTACACAACACAGCGTGAGTTAGAGCTATATAAGTAAGTGCAGTGCATTATTACCTACAGCATATTTACGTATGTGCATTATAAAAGAGTTCTTTATATTAGCAATATGATAACTTACGATGGCTTTGGTCCAACTTGTTGATGTGGATTAGGGGTATGTGGATGTTGTCTCCCTCTGTAGTTGGCCAATTGTTCAGGCCTCTTCGAATATCCTAGGGAGAAGGCTGTACTTACACAGAGTCCAAGAACCAACAAGGTCAATCCTCTGAAGCCCATTTTGGAATTCTTCTTGTAAGCTTGAATATAATAAGGAACATGAGATGGCTTATCTTAAATTATGGTACACAGGCTATCAAATGATTATTCTACTATCATAATGTTACTAGGGATCATGCCACACATGAAGCAAGACGGCAAATTGTAGCCTAAATGACTGTAATATACAGAATCTCACTGTTTATTTGGGCAAGTTTAATTTTAAAAAATGCCTTTTGTTTGAATTCATTTTATTACAAATTTACTCGTCTACCTGCATGAACAACCCAGATACACATAATACTCTATCTCAAACCACAGGTTCGTACAAGGTTCATATTCTGTATTTCCACACAGTTATACAACCAATAAATATTAACTTACTGTACCAGAAGCTACCCAGAAGATCTTGCCAGATGTACTGCCACTACTTTGTGTCTTTCAGAGTCTAATATAGCAAAGTGTGTAGACTCTCTGATTGGTCACTGCAATGCATGGCATTTATGCAGCTCTTTCATTGGCTATTATACAAATATGAGCTGGTAATGCGGAAGTAGCCTATTATGTATTTTTGCCTGAAATTTTTGCATTTCCTAATTAATTAACTTCGCAGGGGGTAGGAAACTAAACTCAGTAGAGACAATGGTACAGTAGATTTTAGTCACATGTGCACTTAAATCTAAGAAATGATACTTAATCAATACTATTGGTCGGCGCGGCTAGACTTTAGGAGGTAAATAAATTGAAACTGAACTATTTATAAAAAGTTTATTAATATGTAGGAATATAATAGTGAAGACACGCCTGTGAAATTGTATACACATGTCAGCAAACTAATTAAAACCTTATAGTCACATACATCACTGGTACAATATAGATACACATTTTAGCATCCAAGCAGACGCACGTACGCATAATATTATACACACCTACCACATCTGCACATTTAGATTATACGCAGGAAGACTAAAATTTTCTTTCAATTAAAAATAGTCCTATGAGGCTGCATCATACTTGCCAAGTTATCACCTAGATTGTCTTCAAAGGACAATCTAAGTGATAACTTGGATCAGAATCTTGGAACTTGGACAATCAGAAACTTCAAATATGGAGGTTTTGTTGGAAGCGGTACCTACACACTGGGGTGGAGGTGGCGTAGCGCACTCCCACACAGCCAAAATCTATAATATAATATATACAATGTATATGTGTTTGTATACTTAATTAGTTATTGCAAACAATCAAATCGTTTGAAAAAAACATTATTCCCGCTTTCAATGTAGAAATATCCATATTTGTCAAATACTAAATATCAACACCATACAACATTTATTGCCAACTTTTATATTTAGAGCGCAGTACTAATATTTTCTTTTTTAATAATATTCTAATAATTCATGTTTTCTGTTCATCAATAGCCGTTTATTATATTTTAAATTTTACTGTTTTATTTATCTTACATACATGTATTTACCATCATTTTCTCCATGGAGACTTTCTTCCTTCTTCCGGTGCAGTGCCCTAAATGGGGTTCTATTGCAACTGATGCCATCTACCATGAGATAACACTGTTTTGCCTCTTTGGGGTTAATTATACTTTTTTGCTTTGCGTTTTTGTCATAAGCTATTTTAAAGCCATGAAAATTTCACTAAGCTTAGCCAGCTAAACTGAAACATTACTCTAGCAAAGGTCGACAGTCTAACAATTACTAGTTAAAGCACCACCTCATCTCGCTTAATACAAGTGATGCAAATCTTGATCTAACTTCAACACTGTCATCTTGGTCCAGGGATCATCATCCATTGTCTGTTGCTTCTAAACTACAGGCAACAATATTTGCTTTTAAACTTTAGATATTGCATGTGTAGTAAATAGACGTTGTCTAGCCAACTCCAAGCAAAATACATGTACCATGTAAAGCTATAATTGTTGACAGCAAAACATTTAAACATTAAAATTTAGTGAAAATCTGGAGGAAATAGGGAGTTTGTAACAAAGTGGGAGTAGGGTGTCAAAACTTAGAGTATCTTGCCTAAATTGAGAGACTTGGCAAGTATAGACGGCATGTGCCACATTTGCAAGTAGCTGCTACCTTAAAACAATTTAAGTAATATGATTCCATCAAAAACAGTTTAATATCACGCCTCTTTATGCAAATAATCCTTGATCTATTGCTAGGCCTACAGCATACTGCTAAGCTATATCTATCTGAGACAACTGGTTGGGGTCATGTCATTGTATATGTTATTATAAATGAGTATAGCTAATTAGACTTTAAGTGTGAATATTGAATTATTTTTTAAATTAATTTGCTAAGTGAGAATGACATGGCGCTGCCACTTTTGTGAGTGAAGCTTCTACCAGCATTGTTAAGTAAAATGTGTGGCACAAAACTAATCAAAATATATCTTCCTGAAATCTATATTTCCAATGATGTTGGTCAACTTGCTAATTAGTTGAAGTGAGCATTATCCTGCAACACGTGTTTGTACGTATAGGGGTTGCAGTGGTGCTTGTTAAACAAAAGTTGGAGCTATTTGAACAAATTTATACCAGGTCTCTGCATCATACTTGCCAAGAAGCAGGGACAAAAGGTCTGGTCTCGACTGTTCAAAATCCCTGGACAAGTGCCAGAATCTCTGGACAGAGTTTTGTTGTACATGTATTGTATTTGAATAAAAATTATATTTCAAAGGTATCAAATTAGATGAAATTACTCATTTCTACTACTCACTTCAGTGATATTTAGTGGCTTTGAGACTATTTTGTTCAATGTAAATGTTTTATTTTAGGTTGTACATTCGCATCTCATGCTTCATGAGGCCTGGTAACATTTTTGATTTTTGACATTTTAGACATTTTTGACTTTTTTGACATTGGGCAAAAAATCAGGACAGCTTGAAAATTAGTGGGGACAGGCGTAGAAAGCAGGGGATGTGATTGGTGAAAAATCACAACTAAATCATTAGGGTTTGGAGAATTACTACATCAAATCATGCATGGAAGAAGTGCTGCAGAGCATTCAGTTTCTATACTATCCATTTTAATGTAGAACATCAGCTTTATCAGTTGCAAAGTTAAATCAACTCCTGTAGCACCCTGTCAACACAAACAAACACTATTTTTATTATTTCTAACTAAAGTACTAAGCCAATTAATAGTTTTAGGGAGAAGCTACTAGCTCCTGAATGTGAAAATTGCTGTAAATACATACCTTACCACCCATGAAAGGTAAGCAGGTAGGCCTACATGTTAACACAACAGACAGAGCTCCAGACATTTGTCTTTTGGGAGAGGCAAACACATCTATTACTTTGTATAATTATGCAGTATATATTTATTTACATGTATGTTTAACTAATTAAAAAACTTTTTTAATTTAATATTTTTTGATTAATAACCAATTGTTTATTTTTTAATTACAGTGTATAATATGTGTATGTATTGTGGTTACAGTGAAAGGAGGGTGAATTAAAGAAGTTATCACATTAGATAAATCTATTTTTCTCAGTTATTATTACAGTCAATACAGCATCTAGACTTGAGATTATACAATGTACATGTACACTGCAATAGGCATTTCCGGTGCAGTGAACCAACTTCATTTGTTTAACTTTGGACACTGTTACTATGGGACGCTGTTACTATGGAACACTGTTACTATGGGAAACTGTTAGTGTGGGACACTGTTAGTGTGGGACACTGTTAGTGTGAGACACTGTTACTGTGAGACACTGTTATTATTGGACACTCTTACTGTGGGACACAGTTGCTGTGGGACACTGTTACTGTGGGACACTGTTACTATGTGACACTGTTACTATGGGACACTGTTACTATGAGACACTGTTACTATGGGACACTGTTACTATGGGACACTGTTACTATGGGACACTGCTACTGTGGGACACCGTTACTGTCACTGTGAGTAACATGGTAGTAAAGTGTAAAATGAAGGATACAGTTATATTATAACCTCCAAACATTTTGATTGAGATCTTCCAGCCCTGTATTCCTTCCAGATGTGAGAAACCACAGAATATTTTTGTCCAAGAGTCATACAATGCATCTTGCCAAGTTAGTATTAATACTACTTACTTTTGAGCAGTCAGAGACTTGTTTCAAATCCATGAAAAGACATCATGATTATATAGAAAAGTGGCCAAACCCCCTAACATCATACACAGAGCAAGGTGGTCACAATAAGAGGGGTTCCTCGTGTGCAGTTTGCTCAGAGCATGTCTACTGCTCACTGGTAAAGCTTCCTTTTATAAGGTTGCTGAGCTGGTGTAGTGGTAGCATATTCCGTTCACTGTGCTAGGCGATTAGGTGCCGTAGAGGCCCCGGGTTCAAACCCCAGTCAGGGACTGGTATTTTTATGGATTTAAAACAAGTCTCTGATTGCTCAAAAATAAAGTCCTTGCCTAAATATACATCACATATAAAAAAGTTGCCAAACCCCCTAACATAATAGTTGACTGGTTTTTGCTACCAATATTATGTCCTGTTTTGTAGTTGGGCTACCCTGTTAGAAATATATATGTACATGTACTTGTATAACATTCACACACTATTCTATTCAACCGCTCATCCAATAATATTACAGTGACATAGTACATGTACATATTGTTAGAATTATAATGTATAATTGCAGCATTTAGTGGTACATGTAATGCATTCACAGTAGACTATTCTTGGCTACTTTTCTCTATAATATACATGCCCATGTAGGAGAACAGTTCAAATGCTGCGGATACATGTACATGTATGTTATTATTTGAGATTCCTTACAAGTTATTGAGAGGTTGATGTAGCAAGTAGTACTATTTAGTGTGGTACTCACTCCATATAACCATCAGCCCAATGGTACTAATGTGCTACAATAGCATGGCATCTGTAGGTTTGTCTTCCCCCCAACATGCAGCAAATACTTCCAAGCCAATCAAATTTGTATGTTGTATAACAATTAGCAAACAATAGTAGTGAAAATACTAACTCGTGGTGTATGGGCGTACAACTACTACGAGCAAATTAACAAAAACAGAAAGCAGATATTAAGCGCTACCAAGGAGTAGATGAAGTTGTCTACTCATTAATTCAACTAAGGGCATGGGTAGATAAATCTAAGGAATTTATGTAGCCTGTGAACCTTGCAGGGGATAATTGGGGGCACTGGTACACTTGCCTTCAATCTCTTTGGGATTTACTCCTTTTTGTATCAAAGATTAACACCTCCGCTATAGAAACGCGCAGGATGAAATGTTTACTGTTTACTATGCGTTTACTATACTATCCAATTTTACTCAGGGATACATAACTCCGATATGTAAACTTACACCAGCATTAATTATGCTGTTTGTGAAATGGTATTCGTGTATTTTCTGAAGCTGTAGTAACATACATGCAATTTATGTTCTATAAACTATGTTACTACGTTCACCCTTTGCCATGCTCTGAAATTGATGACAAAGTAACAAGTTTAAGGATTAAAGAGGGAGTATTTCCAAAATTGACCAAAACCAATCAAAAGGCTGAATAGCTTGTTGAATAGTACTTGCCTAGAGCTATTCAAAAAGGTCTGCTAGTGCAACAGCAGATGATGTCATCAGCCACAAATGGACCTCAAACACAGGCAGTCTATGTCATCTGAGTAACCCAGTTAACCTTGTTATAAAGCATATGGAAAAGCTTATTCAATAACTTTTCTATTAACCAAGAGTTTATAAATTCCTTCTACACTTTTGATAACATGATACTTGGCCACATATATTCACTTGTCTTTTTTATTTCAAATATCAAGGAAGTGCAATTAGCAAGAAAACTTCTCATTTATTTCAGGGTATACTACAATGATAAGACAACTTCTTCATATTTTCTAAACACTCCCATGAGTGAATAGAGGTAGTGGGTGTCCGATTTTCCAGTATTTTTCCAAAATACACATAACTACTTATGGTAAAACAATATTAGCGCCGAAAGAGAAATGAATAACCAAATTTAGCATAAATGGTTTCCAACTATATTTCTCTGCTCATACAAGAGGGGACAACTCAGGAAGACTACCCAGTCTTTGGTGCTACTCCCACTTTAATTATCACCACTGCAATCACTTGCAACATGATTTCCACTGGTCACCTTAATAATCAGTTTATTATTAGGTATTTAATCAGACTATATTCTAATTCCTATGTTGAGCCGAGTCTATTCTACAAGTATGCATATTATGACTGAGTGACCAAAATTCCTGGGAAAATGCAATTAAATTGACAGTTACTAAGTGTTATGCATGCAGATACAGCAGTAGAAGCCATGTAAATATTCAAACTTACACAATACAATCTCCTGTCTATGCTAACGTCTGTAAAGATGATTGTTTTCAGCAAGGAATTTTATTTAATTTCGGGATACAAGGTTACATGACTTGCTCGTGTGGAGTTAAATTTTAATGTTACTTGCTGACTGCCTGGACGACAGACCCATACTTTATGCTGTGTTATAGGCAGGAAAACCCTTGTTATAATTAAATTCACATAAATTAAAAATTTTGCTTTCTATTAATAGTGCATATGTATAGTTTTAACATTTTATTTGGAAAATTAAAATTGTACCAACAAAATTCAACTAAAAACTCAACAACAGGACTGTTGATATGTAATGCGCTAGGTAGTAGGTTTTAATATGCAATGCAACAACTAAAATTGTACATTGTCCAGTATCTTAAAGATAAAGGCGAAACAGACTCAAACTCATGCAATTAAATCTGTTTAGCCAGAGGGCCAGTTTCGGTTGTTTCTGAACTCTCTCGACCCTGAAGAACGGCTCTCACTACTGTGGGAATTTCCGAGCAACATTCTACCACCTCCAATTCTGTATACATGTGGATTCCTTTCATCTGAACCGGAGAACAGGGTGATTCGACCTCTTCTGAACTTGAAGATGTCTCTCCAGGTCTCATCCGACTGACTGTCGTCTCCAAATGATACGTCACTGCTAGAAGACCCAGATCCTGGTATTAATGCCAGTTTCTTACCTCCCATCCTAAAGATCTGCCTCCATTCTTCTTCTGAGTGATCTGAGTCTGAAGAGTGACTGTCAGAGAGAGAGGAATCTTTGTTGTGGAGCGAAGGAAATCTACGATTGAATCTGTTGTTAGCAAAGATGTTTGTCCGTCGACGATTTCCTTGCTGATTTCTCTGTTGGTTCAACCCGTGACCTCCTCGTCGAAAATCCTGTCGCTGAACTCTGTGCACATTTTTCTGCTGATTTCTCTGCTGATTTCTCTGCTGATTTCTCTGCTGACTTCTTAGTCGATTTCTCAGTCGATTTCTCTGCTGATTTCTCTGTTGATCTCTTAATTGATCTCTCAGCCGATTGGTCTGCTGACGCCTCTGTTGCTCTCTTAGCTGGTTCCTAATTTGATTCCTTCTATGATCCACAACTCTATTGACTTGTTGGTTGTTAAATCTTGTGTTACGAAGCTTCAAGTTAACGAATCTGTGTGGATTGACTGGTCGTGCAGTGATCGGGGTACCATCTCTAGTCACACCAATCACAGGCCTTCCTCTACTAGTACGTCCGTACCAACTGCAACAGTGAGGTTTAAACATTGGTTTACTGGTGGTCTATGTTAAACAAATACAAACTATACATGTACAGTAAATGAGTGTAAGAAAAAATTCATCTAATATACCTAAAACTAGCGAATGATTAACGGTGCACTAAGCGAATAACTCACCTACTTATACAAAACATGTGTATGATGCATATACATGTACATGTATTACTCAGAGCATATTTATGTAAATTATAATAGAGTATTTTATATCAACAATGTGATAACTTACTATGGCTTTGGTCCAACTTGTTGATGTAGATTAGGACTATGTGGATGCTGTCTCCCTCTGTAGTCAATCAACTCTTCAGGTTTAATGGGAACTCTTAGAGAGAAGGCAATACTAGCACAGAGTCCAAGAACCAACAAACTCAATCCTCTGAAGCCCATTTTGGAATTCTTCTTGTAAGCTATAAGAAACATAACTTGTGCTATTGAAAACTATGGTACACAGGCTATGAAATGGTGCTTCTACTTTCATTACGCCACTTGGATGCTGTACATGTATATGGTAAAACATTCATGTAAAATGCAGCCCAAATGTTATATACGGAACTTAAAATTTTATTTGGGTAAGTATAAAGCTAGAAAATTTATTTGCTTGAACTCATTTTAGTTCAAATTTACTTGTCTACCTGCATAACCAATTCAGATACAGACTATGTACTACATGTATATTACAAGCCACAAACTTATACTACATTAATGATGTCCATATTTATGCATTTTCACACAAGAAGTGATTTATACAACCAATAAATAATAACTTACTGTACCAGAAGCTACCCAGAAGACTTTGCCAGATGTACTGCCACTACTTTGTGTCTCTCAGGGGCTAATATAGCAATGTGTGTAGGTTATTGGATTGGTTGGTGCACTGCATGGCATCTATGCAGCTCTTTCATTGGCTATCATGCAAATATGAGCTGGTAATGAGGAAGTGACCTATGATGTATTTTTGCCTGAAATGTTTGGATTTCCTAGTTAATTAACTCCTCAGGGGGTGGTAAACTAAATTAGGTAGATAATTTTAGTTACACTGAGATCTTAGAAATGAAATTATCATTAATATTGCTGAATGTCTAGGAATGTAGCAGGTAAGCAAATTGATATGAAATTGGACTATTTATAGAAAATACACACCTGAGCAAAGCTATTAGAATATTTATTATAAAGTTTTACGTCACGCACACAAACATACATATTAGACAAATGCACAATTTCCCTATGCAAGGGTAGACTACAAGGAGATTAAATCAAGCAATATGACTTAATCCATTCTTAATCAGTTTTTTCTACATTCTATTTAATCTCAATTTATTCTTAATCTTGAAAAAGCATGAACTGAACCAATCACTAATTAATATTAGCTTACAATAAAGCAATCTTAATCAACTTTAATCGTTGAAATTAGTTAAAAGCACACCTCTGATATTTTACCATGATGGATTCCACCAAACAGTTTACATTACACCTCTTTATGGAAACAATCCTTGATCCATTGCTAAGTTTCCATTATATACTGCATATATCTATCCGAGACAACAGATTGAGGACATATTCCAGCATATATTATTGTACATGTATGTGAGCATGTGTAAGTGGTACTATCTACTGCAAATATAATAACCAAATTATGATTAACTATTCAACAACATTGATGACACCAATATTGATAAAGGAGTCAACTCAAAGGTATCATCATTCAGTAATCTACCAACAGACAGAATCTAACCGTCACAAGCTAATTAGTCTTTAAGCGTGGATATTGAATTTTTCACATTAATTTGCTAAATAAGAATGCCATGGTACTTCCACTTCTGTGGGTGGAGCTTCCACCGACATTGTTATGTAAAATTGTGGCACAAAACTAATCACAGTATATCTTCCTGAAAGACACACATGTATCTTCAGTAATGCTGGTCAACTTGATGATAAGTTAAAGTATGCATTATCCTGCAATAAATATTATTGTATTAATAGGAGTTGCAACTGCGCTTGTAAAACAAAGGTTTAAATCCACTTGAACAAAAATATTCTTGTAGGTGCGGCTGGTAAAAATTGCAATATTATTGCATTTTCATTTAGTGTTTGGAGAATTTACAAAATCTAATCATAACTTGAGCTACAGAGCATTCAATTTCTCTAAGATCTATTGTAGTGGAGAACAGCAGTTCTGTCAGTGTCAAAGTATAATAATATCAAAAACACCTTTCAACTTAAAAAAACACTATTTAACATTTCCTACTAAAATAATAAACAAAATAGTAGCAGTTGGCAAAAACCACCAGCTTTGCACACCAATGTTGATGCATAACAGGCTATATAATCCGTGAAAGAGAGATAACTTTGATATTCCTTAGACTTAGTGGGAAGAGGCAAACTCATCCATCACTTTGTATAATTATACATTTAGGTAATTATTGACTTTTAACAGATCCAATAAAATCAATTTCCTCAAAGTAACAGATTAGAAGCTCATAAGCTTTTTTCCTCAAACAAAAAATGTAGCTATTTGACCAAAAGTGTGTCTCTTTTTGCTTTTACTAAAATATGTATCTTTTACCCAAACCAATTTGGTTGTTTACTGGATTTTATTAGCCAAACACTGGTTGGTATGTGACGAGATAATTATGTGGAATATATTGATATTGAGAATATGATATTCCAGTTCCAGGAAGTGGAAATAGTGGAATTTTCAATTACACAGTCGGTCTCAAAGCTTACCCTGTTATATGTGTTATATGTGTTATATATGTGTGGTCTGTGCAATATTCAGTGTGGCCTGGGTCCCATTCTCTCAAAGCTACATGTAGTAGGAGGGTGGTATGATTGTCCGTTGCGAATAGGTGTGAAAATTGCAAAATATCAGCTGAAGTTCTGCATTCCAAACCGAGATTGCACTTGGATAACAAAATATCTAATCCACAACTTACATGTACAAATTTATATACAGTTATTACTCAATCTGCATACAGTGTACTGATTAGGTGTTTGACACTTCATCAGTGCAGCTCAGAGATATTCTTAAGAGCACACCTTGACAATACTCTGTATATTTACAGCGAAGCATATTTAAAAGGTGTGGAACACACTGAACCAGAGTTCTCAAGCTGCCAGAGAGAGCGGGAATCGCAGTTATTATACATGTACACATACAGTGTAGTATTGATATGAAACTAATCACTGGTAGTTCTATAATCTATGTGTCTTGAAGATACAAAAACTAAACAACAAAATGTTTATAATTAGATTGGTCACATTCAAAACTAAACCTGATGCAAACTAACAAACACAATTGTCTTATTGTGGTGAAACAGCCTGCCTGGACATAGACTGAGTTCTTACGCTTTATGTACACGTACATTGACATTGTACACGGACATTATTATGCATGTACACACTTATCCATATTATCCATATCCATTCATGCATGTTGTGTTATCTTATACAATTATATTCATGCATGTTTATACTACTTATATATAATCAACTACTATAATTGTGTGCTTTACTACTATTATCTGTCAATCAGACTATTGGAATTACAACTTGGTTTTTTCCATATATTGTTAGCAATTACCTTCTCTTGTCTGATTATATTAAATAGAGTCTTTTGCCATGTACTGTGAGTATCCATTAAGGCCGATGCTTTGGAATAGGCTCATACTTATATGCTTTATGTTTCGGATTATTGTAAGCACTTTTTGTGCCAAAGCCGACCCTTTTTGTGGCCGACGTCGGGTGGAACCATCCATGTTGTTGCATCAGTTCCGGACCCGATACCTTATCGGCCTCTTTTTGCCGGAAGTAGAATTAGTATATAAGACAGCACTTTTTCTGTATGAAATCAGTTGTTGATTGCGCTCTAATAAAGCAACATCTTCTAACTCAAACCTATAGAGGCTTTCTCTTGTAGGCGGGTAATTCCACCGGCGGATCCATAGATCCATACAGCTCAAGTTCATCCCCATCCTCGTTTAAGCATATCTCTACACCACTTCTACGACTTAGGTTGATCCCGGATTCTATATGAATCTAGCGTCGGGCTTAAGATACTAGAATACCAGATCTTTCATTGCACTCCTCTCGAGTATAAAGTCTACAAGACCTACGTCGGTCCTGAGCTCTTCAATGAGTCTCGGCATCGGCCTACGTCTGATACATACTTGTAAGAGCACCTAGTAACTGTTCACTCTTTATGTAATGAGCAGAAGGTTACTTGGTCGGCCTCTACCACCTTTCAAGCCCTTCCCATACCAGTGGCCTATCGGCACTCGTATGTAACTATACTCAAAAACATTGCATTGTTCCTATCGGTGATGACAAAATTTGAAAAAGTGCCAACTATTTTCCGAGGCTTGTCAGTGCTACTAATGAGTTCTTGATGAAGAGTAATATCTCCTTTAATGAATAAATAACTAATACTGCATAACTTTAATAGATTTAGAGAGATACATGTAGTTTTTATTGTTTGATGACATAAAAAACGCTGAACATTCAATTTTTATATTTTAAAATGATTTTCTCAGGAGCAGATAACTGCTGCATGTATATCTACCAAACTTGAAGTTTCAAGTGCTGCATGTTTATCTACCAGGCCTGTAACATTAAATGCTACATTTTTCATGCTACTCTCAATATTTTAATTAAAAATTAACATAACAACATGCTATGTGACTACAATTTAGATAAAAAAGTTTTACTTCTTGATTAGCTTGGGATTTATTCTACCTGAGCAATGTGGGTATTGAATGAACTTATATGATAGTCCTAAAGCTAGAAGGTGGAGACACACTCATATATGGACATAGAAAGCATTACTTCCACTTAGGAAAAAGAGTTTAATTAACCTTGTGGTTTTCCCACTAGCTTAGCGCTATATCAGGTTGCCTTTACATACAGGAAGTGCACAGTACCAAGCACCTGCAGTTCAACTGCGTATCGTAACAGAGAAGAAAATATGTCACTATTTAATTATTCTTTTAATTTACATTGTACGTGTAGTTACATTTTGTAGATTATATTTGAAGTTGCTTACTCGTGAACTCCTTTATTAGTCATGGACAGACAAATCTACAATCAATGCAGCTAGAAATGTTTGCTAACCAGTGAGCATAGAGCATGGGGGGGAGGGGGTCATCCCCTTCAATATCTGCTGCTAAATACATGTAGAATCATCTATACTGTACATGTATCTTTCTAACAGCCCAATATTTAGACTATAATTTTAAGGCAAAACAGTGAATACTGAGGCGGCATCAGCAACTATTGGATAACTACTTTTGCTTCTCCCAAAGCAAACTTGTACATTTTTAGAAAGTTAGAATAGTGATGAATACAGTGTAACAGATATAATGATAATAATAATAATAATAATATCTGTGGCACCAAACACAATTCTTTAATCTTTAAGTGGCTGCCCAAATTAGCAGAACTGGATGTTGTTATAGTTTGCTATTATGGCACAGAGGGACAACTTTCTTCGAGGCAAAAGCCTCCGTGACTAGCGCTAGACCACTCGGCCACCAACACCTGTATAATACAGGCGCATTATACATGTACTTTTATATATTCAGTAGAAAGATATCTCACTGACTCCCAGCTACTAATATATGTATCAAGTTTTAGGTTTGTTTTTTCAATAATTTGCAAAAATGAAAAATATACCATAGAACTATTGCTTAGTTTGAAAACAAAATTATGATCTAATAGCACACTTGCGCCTTAGAATAATATAAATTTTGGTCTTCAAATAAAATTTTTCACATTAAAATATTATTTTTTAATCAAATGCTACTTTTTACTTACAGATATTATTCATCACTTTCAAATACTATTTTTTATATTTAAATTTTGTTTTTCACTTTCTTCATAATAATTTTTCATGTTCAAATAATATTATTTTTCGTGTTCAAATATAATTTTTTACTTCCAATGATTATTTTAGATATTCAAACATTTTTTTTTGGAAAATAAATACAGTTTCTGAAGGTTTCTTGTTCTTGGCCACTGTAGTTTGTTATTTATATCATACTTTGTGTGTCATTTAAAGGCTCATAGTATAAAGTTACAGCTGTATGTGGTTACAATTTGTTGCTGACGTATATTATTGTAATGGTCAGGACATTTGCCTACACGGCCTCAGCTTGCCTGATGGACAATACGGTACCAATATACAATACAATACCGATACGGTACCAATATATGGTACAATACAGCTAGTTGTCACAGCTCTACTCATCTATGTTCCATACTTAGTACTTACCTACATTTGACTTGTATTCGTATTGTTACGCATGTTTTGATCACATTGTTATAATTACCATATGCCTATATACTTAGCATATGCATTACTGAGCAATTATACCCTTTTTATACTTATGCAAAGAAGGCCGACCTCTCAGAATTAGTTGCAATTGATTTTGCACATGGATCTCATGATTTTAAGCACTTTTTGTTGTGCCCGACATGTTTTGTTTCGGCTCTCGGGCTTCTGGCAGCCATCTTGTTGTGCAATTTTCGGACGACACTACGTTGGCCTTTTACCGGTATCTTTCCGGAAGTTCTAATAGTATATGAAGCGCACTGTTTTTATGTTCATTGTCTCAGTTGATGCTTGGATCTCAATAAAGACACTTTTATACTACTTATACAGAGTGTTCTCTCGTAGTATAGGTCGTTCCAGTTGACAAGGTCCCCGACCTTGCTACCCAAACTGCCTACTAGGACTGAACATACTCTTTCTCAGTATAGCAAGAAAGCATTGACTCGGAACTTGATCTTTCATATAATGAGAAAACTTAGCACCACTCATATGTTCTTCATTTTTGGCAAATTTGCTCGTCTTAGGACGACACCGACACTCAACCCCAAAAAACCATCACATTGTTATAGGGTTGCACTGCCTGTAGTCAGCCACAGAAATAGAAGTTGCCACTGACCTAGTTAAATTGTAATGTTTGTTGTTATTGCGGTGGTTTTGATCTCAACTGCTCTACATGTTTAGTTGCTTACTACAGTCTATCCTATTAAAAAATGAGGTTCTATAGTAATACATTTCTCTAATTAAAATTATATACTATTTGCTCTCTGATCATTCAACATAATGTAAGGAAATATTAATAAATATTTATTTGTTGTTATATTATAATTGCATTCCAAATTAAATATAATATTATCCTTTCCTTGTACCTGAAGACACACTTTGCCATTTGGCCAACAAACACTAGAAATGCTAATTGAGCATGACAGCACAACCTGTGATCACAATTAGTGTAATTATCACAGCAAATGCTAGAGGAGATGATATCACACATTGTAATATTGGTACCTGTGTGTATCACACCTTTCATTTCCTTATTTTGTAGTAGATGTGGGCACCAACTTCAAACATTTCAAGATGATGCAATCTTAAAGCAGTCACACACTGTAAATCTGTAATGATTTATTTATCTAATCCCACGGCTATTGTATATTTAGCTACATTTCTCAGCAGTCAATATCCACTCTGTTACTGAAAAACTTTGGAAGGAATACTATTATAACTGGTAATAAAATATGCCAGAAATTACACTAGTTGCATTTACATACATCATGTAGTAATACAACATTTTACATGTAGTAATACGACATCTGCATGTAGTAATGCAACATGTACATGTAGTAATACAACATGTAAATGTAGTAATACAACATGTACATGTAGTAATACAACATGGCAATATAATCTGTAAAGATACATTAAGCATTTTGTGTTATTTTTTTGTTATATCATATGTACATTATTTCAGGAAATGTGTCTGCTATGTGGAAAGATTTATATCACATGTATATGCAGTAATGTATATTATGTTGCCAACTAGATAGAGGTGAAAGCCAAATACCTACAGTCATTAAGATTTGGCGAAATATTATTTTGCTTGTTTATCATGGCGATCACAATATTTTTCATCATATTAAACCTTGGGAACAAAATTTACCTTACATTAAATGTTGTTTTTTAGCAGAATACTGAAGAGCTTCCTTATTTCTGCACTTTCAAACGAATTTTTATTGAATATTACAAAATTAAATAGTTGTAAATGAAGCACTATGTAAATGTATATCATTATATACATAATACATGTAGCACAAACACATAGTACAATGTACATTGTATATACATCTACTTGTAGTACCTACACACAGTACATTGTACATACGCACACATACATGTATATTATTATGGTCATTGAAATGCATAGACAGAATAAGTGAGTAGGTGTAATATACATCAATGTTTGCAATTCAAAATGAATTTTATGTACATGTACATCTCATGTGCTTATAATAACACAGAACACTTATCACACATGTACACAGGTGCTTGTACAATGTAGTAATACAAGCACCTCTCATCTACCACACATGTAAAATATACAGGTGCTGTAGTAGTACCAAGCACCTATCATACATATAAACAGGTGCTTGTACAGTGTATCAAGCACTTGTCATAAGTGTTTCCTACCTAGAAGGCACTGCATGTATAAGATCGAGGCTGATACAATATTTGTAGCTATTTAAAACTAGGTGAGGCATGTTTTAAAAAAGAGTAGGTGCAGTATGTCTTCCTATAGAATGCCTTAAATATAATTTCATAATTATTGTGATGTAGCAATATAAAATGTGCCATACCCTCAGCACACTTGCCAAGTTACTGCTGCTCAAAATAGGAAAGATTGGGGCACATGGAGGGCTGTCTATAAAGCCAGAAAATGTTTTATCTGCCCATGTATATTTAATTGATTCAACATTAAATGTATTAATAGTTAAATGCTTTATCAAAATATTGCTTCACTCCTGTCAAAGTGAAACTATCCATAATTACCCAATACCGCGCGCAGTATTGCAACCTATCACATCACTAATACTAATGATCTTTCTTAATGATATACAACAGACAGCATGGCGCTGTGTTCTGAGGGGACTTATTTGGTAACAAGTGTTATAAAACAACATTGCTCCTCCAATTGGGAATTCTATTTATTGGATTGCGTAGCTTTTATGCGACATGTACAAGCCATGAATTTAGAGAAAATCTAGAAAAAAGAGGACCATTTAGCAAAGTGGGAACCAGGTTATAAAATCTCGAGTTTTGTCTTGGATGAAGAAAATATCTCTTGGGAGAGGACAACTTTTTATTGAGATCAACAGCATACTAATATGATGGGCATTATGTTAATAAAATATACATGTACAATGCGACCATGCAATAATAACTTTAGTTAGATTTGAAAACGGTATACGTATATATGTACATGTATATATGTAACCTGATACAAGGGTCACACTTCCCACAGCGATCCACATAAACATATTTGTTAAATATGTTTTCATAGTATTTAGCATTTACTACAATACCCAGAAGTGCTCAATTGTGTAGCCCTAGAATATCTTTCATGTGTTACTTCGCTCGCAGTAGAATCTCATTCAAGAATCCGATTCATTTTATTTTTCCAAACACTCATCCCATGTTATGTAAAATGCTACATGTACATGTTGCATGTTGGATGCTACATGTTACTTGAATGTGGCATATCCATTCAGCAAGTTGTAACAAACACCATACAGATGCTAAAGACAACTAGTTTAATGACTTGTAATAGTTATTTCTGTGAGCCAATGATGATTAACTCTTTGCTTTGAACCAGTAGACTGTACATAAAACACAAGCAACGTGATGCAATATTAAACTGACATGTTTTATCACGGCATCGTGACTGGAAGTACGTAAATTCCGCCAATCATACAAAATGAAAGAAAATATAGAAGCTCTTTCACTTGACTGGTACCATGGAGTGATAAACCAGGAACAATGATGAGTCTACTGCAGTTAATTGACCATGCAAGTTTGTTCCTTGTCAGCAACCAGGCGTAGAATGAAATCACCACCTCTGAGAGGTATATAAGGAGCAGAGTTTTTACTCATCAAGTCAGAAAATCAGCTTTCACCTTGAATTGATCCTTCATTTCATTGAAAATGCAGACGATCTTAATTTTATTTGGAGTTGTGGGTAAGCTTTTATAAATACCAATATTCCACTTGCTGTTATAAATATAATCTATATTGTTTAAAATTTAAAACTAGACACTGGTTATTTTACTCTCCTAATATTTTGATAAATACCAAGCTATAATCATTAGTTATCAACATTACAAGAAAACTTTTCTCTCACAGTGATAACTGCATTCAGTTATAGAAATAGAACGCAACAAATATAAAAGCCTATTACTAGTTCTTTAATACCGAACTCTTTATATACCCACCCAGGCATCATCAAAATAATCTATAATAGGTTAGCTTGAATCACTTTTTAATTGCGTGTATATATAACACAATTGTAGACTGTAGACATGTATACGTGTAGACATGATTGTAGGCATGTAGACTAAATTGTAAATTATTAAAACAATCCAGTTAATGAATCCAGCTGTGAATTAGATTTAGCATTTTACCAACAGACTAAAGATAAAGGTGTAGCTGATCTATTCACATAATTATTATGTGTATTATTTGTGCACAGATCAACCACCATGCTCCACTATGTTGTACAGAAATTGGTGTACAGATTAACCCACATGCTCCACTATGCTGTACAGAAATTGGTGTACAGATAAAATAATTGTGACATGACATGATAAATAAGTCACATCTTGTTGTTCTATTTTTATTCAAAGCAAAATTTTCGTGTGCTGTCAATGTTAGATTAAATTCCTAAAATTGCACCAGCTATGGTGTAACGTTAAGTGGTCCATACTATATTCATTTGTATGTGGTGTTATATTCTACAGTGTTCAATTACAGGCTATGCGAGCGCCAACTACATGTACTGTAACCTGTTCACTGGTTCTGGGTGCTCTGATAGACCAGGCTTTGATTTCACAAGTAATGGAACTACATCCACACCAAACTCGCTTTGCAACAAGAATTATCAGTAAGTTTTTTGGTTATAGTTTGATTTTTGTAAGGAAATAAAATGGACTATGAAGTTGAAGTGGGAAGAACAAGTGTTCTAAAACTTAAAATCATAATATTTCAATCTTATTGTTAGTAATATCTTATAGGTCTCTTAATCAAACCCAGTTACTCACAGCTGTGGATAAATTGTTTTGTATATTAACCTATACTCGTCAATGAACGGAGTTACGTATTGCTGTATAACTGTGATGCAATAATTACAGGGTAACTGTGACATTGTATGGTGGAGCTAATGGTTTTTACTGCTACTACTACATGGACAGGCCAGAACAGTTTAGATATGTCTACAGTATGGCCCATTCCAGTAAGTTAGAGCGTTAACCAGTCATGTCAAACTGTATGCTTGCAATCAGCTGTGTTTCTATAGATACAGTGGTCATTTGATATAAAGGATAAAATGTAGCTGGATGTTAACCTCTTAACTGGGTTTTGATTTTTTGGCTTTAAAATCAATTACCTGAGTATTATGATGTTACCATTGGTTAATCAACAAGTCTTTCATTAGCTCTTATAGCATCACAAAATATTGAGGTAAACTGAAAACCAATTTTGAAATTGACTACTGTGAGTAAGTTATGCAAAATTACAGTATGGCTGTGCTGGATGTGACAACATGGCTAGTCTCTATGTCAAGAGTAGACAGCCACCTCTTATAAGACACACCCTGGAACTAAACAATAAAAATGGCCATTGTAAACATAAAGCCAGCTTCTCACTATGTTTATTGCAGCAACTTCAGCACATATTTATGGTAGAGGAAAAGATGCAACAATTACAGGGCAATCTACTAGCTCATCCCTCTACGGCAGCAATAGCATCACCTGGAATAACGCTCACTCCCACTATGATGATAATAACTACAGGTAGCTAACTTCATACTTTCTCTCTAAGCATTTATGCAATCTTTGCCTACCGGCACATTTTGTCAAACTTAACTTACCAATACTTTTCATTACAACCTGAAAACCACACATTTGTTGACTAAAAAAATTGAAAATATTGTAGAAATGTACTGGAATCACTGTATTTTTTGAGGCATAAACTTGCAATAAATCCATAGCGAGAGTATAAAGTTATAACGTAGGAACACGTTGTGAATCTTTACAAAACAAGAATTGTCTTCTCTTCATTATTAAGTTGTCTCCTCTTACCTCAAACTCCAACTACAACATATAGGCGTATCCTAGCACAGATTTAGTAAACTGTTAATTCCTCTTTCTACATATCCATTGTAGCTGGATCCGGTGGACACTAACCAATAACAAAGTAAACATGTATGGTACAGATCAAGATAGAGCCATTCTTGGAAACCCATACTTTCTCAGACCAGCTTCTAGCTCCGTGAAGTTGGGCTTGAACCGACACCATACCTACGGATCCTTAGGAAGTGGTCTCTGCAGAGTTTACTGTCGCTTCACATACCCAAGCGTGACCAGTTCAAGAACATCTGTCAGAGGTCGCCCAGGAGCTCCTGGACCATCTGGTAACACGGCCGGTAGTGGTATTGATGGTGATGACCCTGAGGGCAACACTGCACCATCCCCTGAGGATTTGAATGCCCTTGGATAAGCTGGAGCCAGTTTCCTGGGACAATCCCACGAGTATACCAGATAACAGAGAGATCAGTTTCACTGTCTTTAATACATCTATCATATTACACAGACATAGTAATAAACAATATGTATATTCTTTCTATTCAAGTCAACTTACCCGCTTACATTGGCTCCTTCAATGTTTAGTCTTTTGCTATTAATTTTACAAGAATATAAAAGCCATACATGTACTACAAACTATTATACTAACTAATACTTGATGCTTGTAAAAAATAAACAGCTTTTCAATACACTGTAAATAGTTGCTGGTATATTTTTTGCAATTCCCATCAAGTACAAACGATTCCAAAGCACAGAAATGTTGTATATTATGCAACACTGAATGTGTTAATGTTTGCCTATGAGCTACACCCATGATTCGGCTGGACAAATATTAATTTTATAACCATTGCGATCAGGCTAATCAATACAACCATAATAATATACTACAATGTGCAATATTTGAAGCTAGTTGTAGTACATGTATTTATGCTTCTATATTGCAGTCCATTGAAGTCAACAAGGCACAGAATGACTATGCTCAAAGTGACTACGCATTACTAACTGATCCGGGGATATAATAGAGGCAGCCTACTGCTCAATGTACAGCCATGTACATTATGTTATATACAAGATACCTGCTATATTCATGTTAGCATTGTACATGTACAGCACATGACACATAAAATAATAAACATACCTTTGGATGCATGCATACAGGCATATACATGCATTCACATGTATGCCCCATCCTTTTGCAGATTTTATCAATTGGAGTAAAATAATGGGTTGATAAAGTAGAGGTCACTTTATTAGTACAGAGCTTTGATAGATTACTTGTGAGCAGAGATCAATGGGATTTTCATTATTTTGCTATTCACAGTAAATCATAGCCATGTACATTGTATGAAAATTATGATTACATGTATGTTTCCCTACTACAAATTTGATCTACATCTAAGCTAAGCAACATTGAAGTCTCTGGGTTACTAGCATTGTGATACAGTAGAGCACTAATTACTAATTAAACCATTTCTCCATCTCTTTGTCTCATGGGAGTGGCTGGCATGTTGTGATCTCAGGGTGACCAACCAAAATTTGTAAAAATGAGTCCAAAAAATATAAAAATGAGTCCAAAATGTTCAAGGAAAATTTTTCAGGATAGTTGCTGAATAATGACTGTACGAGTGGCATAGTAAATAATTTTCTGTGCTCCTGCACCAAATGGCATAGATGTTTTAAATAGTAGGATGTATTATTATATTTTTGTCATTTAGCGATATGTGAACTACCAGGCCTAATTTGATTAGATTGATGAAATGGGCCCTGACTTTCTATCTACATGTACATAATTATTGTATTCTATTACATTATGAGACCAACTTTCATACATTTAGCAGAATAAGTTTAGTTTGAGACATAAAAGATGACAACTCCCTAGAAATGTAAACAATGCTTAGAGGCCTAAGCTAAGCTAAATAGGCTATTTATTGGCTGGATTAAAAGCACAGCCCACTGTAGCAGATAATTGAGTCCAGCTTCCACAAAATCAGTATACAATTGTATATGCATCCAGCTTCCACAAAATGAGTGAATCTGCGTCATGCGTCCAACTAGCAACTGTTTCTCTAAAATGCGTCTATGGACTCATTATGCGTCCTAGTTGGTCAGTGTGGTGATCTTAAGCACATTTTATTACCTTATCTATTTAATACACTATAATTATATACAAAACAGCACTTAAGCCAGAAGTTTTTCACCACAAGGTTTCTTGCCAGATTACTTTATAGTCTCATAAAAAGCTAGTTATAAAAGCCTTTTGCACGTGTTTTCCTAACTATTGGTCAAGAATACACAACTCCAAAATTAATCAAATAAGTAGATTTCAAGAAAGCTTTGCATGTCAATGTATTTCTTAGAGTTGTTCTCCCATGCACTGTACGTCCCTTGAGCAAACAAATCCTGTCAGGTTGTTGAGAATTATTAACATGTAGATTGCGGATTTCTCTGACCCAGCATCACATTCCTTGCATTTATACAAATTCCATGCTTGTGTTTTTTAAAATCAAGTAAATAAAGTTTTCTGCGGAGTACATCTTAATACATTTATGCTTGTTGATCTCAATTTTTTAATTGAAGATTAGTAATAATGACATGCTAGTCATGAAAACATTAAACCATCATGTAATACCAGCTGCTACAGTCATTGTATCTATTGCATTATAATTGGTTGCAGAGGTTTTACTTTTGGTGAGCTAGGAACCTTTTAGCCTGCCATGTGTGTATTGAATGAACTTGTGTTTAATTCAGACTTACAACGCCGGTTTTCACAAAGCTCAGAAGGTGGTGTCATGAGAGAAATTTTATTGTGTTGTGTATGATATAATATAATATTATGATGAATGTGTGTACAATATGTATTGAATGAATTGTGTTTGTATAATAATGGTTTGTGTAATAAACTGTGTAATTTGCAATTATCTTCTCCTGTTAACCTCCAATTAATTAAGAGAAGACAACTTCTGTCCTCAAGTAATATCTGTCACACTAAGCGATATTTCTGTACGATACAAGTATGTCACATTTGTTGAAGTTTTGTGACCGTTGCCAAAAAAAGTTGTTTTAGCGTTTGTTGGTGCAGTGATGTTTATCGTTGCTATGCAGCTCATAGTGACTTCAAGCGTCACACCACCGATAAACATCACCGTCACAAAAGTTTTTTGACAGGCATTGCAGCACCGACAGTCGTCACAAAGGCTCAACGACAACGGTTGTAACACCAACAAACGTCACACCATATCATGCATTGAATAAAGGGTTGGGGTTTGGGGCTCGAACGTTTAAGGAACGTCCTGTACTCCTGTTTCTAACTGAAATTTTCGAACAGTTGCAAATTCAAGACTAATAAATGTATTACTGTAACATTATTCCATACATGTTCGTGTATGGGGGGAAAACTCTATAATATTGTAGTTGCAGTCCCTTTTCTGTCCTTCAGTATTAATTATTAGACACTAACATGGTTCTGTGTGCAGTTACATATATTCACTGCAGGGCTAGGAGCAGCCTTAACATACTTGCCAAGTCTCCTGATTTAGGTGTGATACTCCAAATTTTGAAACTCTGCACCCGCTTTACTAAAATCTCCCTATTTCCTCCAGATTTTCACTTTCTGTAGCTCATGGATCATGATGTTAGAAATCACATTTCATCAAGTAGACCCAACCTGCTAAGATCAGCTGCCTATTAGTGAATTTTGGATATTTTTACTATGTACAACAAATGAAATAATTTTTTATGAAGCATTTAACTACAGTATTTATAATGTTAATTCAATTAAATATACTTGGGAACATTAAACATTACTTTGGCCTTGTAACAGTAATTTAGCAAGTATGAGCCTCAACTCCTTAAAACTCCAACATGAAACAATTAATGCATTCTTGCACAAGAGAGCACCATGTGAACATATTCCCTGCATTTAAATGTAAATGTATGGCCATACATATTAATTACATAACTTATTCACATTATTTTTATTTTCTAGTAGAAAGTGACATGGCAGATGGATAAGCATTTTACATACATGTGCATGTATAACAGTATTAGGTAATAGTAACAACTTGAGCCATATTGTGTTTTTATCCTGCAACCTGCAACCATGCAACCTAATAATCCGTATAGTACCTGGATTCATATAACTGTAGGTTTGTTAGATGTGCTTTCATAATATTTAGTATTAACTATAAAGTACCATAAAGTAGTGATAGTAGCTGGCTTGTAAACATGTGATGAGCCTACTGCAGTTAATTAACCAACAAAGTTTGTTCCTTTTTTCCTTGTTCCTTGAAATGACATCACCACCTCTGAGAGTTATATAAGGGGGAGAGTTTTCACTCTCAAAGCAAAAAATTAACTTTTCCATCGAGATTCACATTCTACAACTCAGTGGAAATGAAGACCATCTTAATTTTATTTGGAGTTGTGGGTAAGTTGCTACAGATACAGGTATTCTACGCATTATTGTAATCTATTTTAGGTTAGCCTTTATCTCCTCCTGCGCTTTCATTACATGTAGACTAATGTACACCTTTAGGATTATTTAGTTGCAATAGTGGTGATTGTGAATTTATGTTTTACAATGTACCTATACCAATCCTCAATTATTAGTACACAGGTTAAAAATAAAGGTGCAGCTTATAGTCTATAATTGCATGATATTATTGTACATTTAAAAAATAATAAAAACAGATGCACTGTGTGCTATAAATGTAATATAGTATGAAAAGTATTTCCATCCTTTTATTGTTATTGTTATAAACTGTCTTCAAACGACGATGCCAGATAATGCCAGACAGTCAGCAATACCAGTGATGACGTCATGTATAGCATAGGAAAGTAGCTCACTTTCTGCATGAACTATTATTTTACATACATGTACATGTACATTGTACATATATGTTATATTATACATATATTATATTCTTGCATGTATTTACAGGCTATGTGAGCGCCAACTACTTGTACTGCAACCTGTTTACTGGTTCTGGGTGCTATGATAGACCAGGCTTTGATTTCACAAGTAGTGGAACTACTTCCACACCAAACTCGCTTTGCAACAAGAACTATCAGTAAGTTTCTTGGTTATAGATTGTAGTCTGAGCTTTGTAGGAAATTTAAATGGGTTTTGATGCTTAAGTGAAAATAGTACTTTTATTTTATTCCAAATGATAACTATATTATTACTTCTAACAAAATCTGAAGAAAGTTCTCCCATTTAACACCAAGTTACCAGAGGGTGTGGTTGAAATCATTGGCAAATTAACCTATACTCTTCTGTGAGCAGAATTTCTACCAATAACTGGGATATAACTATTACAGGGTGACTGTGACATTGCCCGGTGGAGCTGATGGTTTTTACTGCTACTAATACATGGACAGGCCAGAATATAACAGATATATCTACAGTATGGCCCATTCCAGTAAGTTAGAGTACAGTTACAATCACCGCAGAACATCCTATCTACCTTATACTTGCAACCATCTGATTTGTTATAAGCAGGTACAGGGCGCTAATAATAGACTTGCATTAAGAGTAAAGAGTATGATAGCCGAGCGTTGATCGCCTAACTATTTAACAGGCTGAAAACCCAAACCATTTTAGAATAAAATAATGTAACTGATTGTCAACAAATCGATCTATTAGCTGTTGGAACGTCATAAAATCTTCAGGAAAACTGAAACCTACTAACTGCTATGAGTAAGTTTTATCGAAATAAGACATGCCTGACCTTGACATGAAAATCAAGTTAAGAAAGTCTTATCTCAAGAGAGTAAAACTATTTCAAAGCAATAAAAAAGCTGTAAGAGCCAGGCCAACTTTTCTTTGCGTTTATTGCAGCTACTTCAATGCATATTTATGGCTATGGAAGACATGCAAGAGTCAAAGAACAAACTGCTGGTACATCCATCTATAACAGTAATGGGATCTACTGGAACAATGCTCACTCTTTCTATGACAGTGATAACTACAGGTAGCTAAATCCATACTTTCTGTCTTACTTTAGCAGCTCATTCAATCATTACGTACCAATACATCCAATGCATTCCATCATGGCAGGGGAATCGCAAATAAATTTGTTGATTTACAAAACATTGAAACTATTTCTTACACAAACTGGTATCTCTCTTCTGCTATCTTTGTCAATTGTCCATTGTAGCTGGATCCGTTGGACACTGAAGAATTACAAAGTGGACATGTATGGTTCTGATCAAGATAGTGCCAGTCTCGGAAATCCATACTTTCTCAGACCAACTTCTAGCTCCGTGATGTTGGGCTTGAACCGACACCATACCCACGGAAATTTCGGAAGTGGTCTCTGCAGAGTTTACTGTCGCTTCACATATCCGTCTGCATCAGCTTCAATAGTATCTGATGGAGGAGTTCGTGGACTGCCACCATCGGGTAGCTTCACAGCACCAACCGGTAGTGGTATTGATGGTGATGACCCTGATGGCAACACAGCACCATCCGTTGAGGATTTGGATGCGCTTGGTTAAGCTGAACCCTGTTTCCTGGGATGATCACCAAGAGTACCCGATAACAGAGAGATCAGTTGAAGTCTCTAATACATCTATCGCACTACATAGACATAGTAATAAACAGAATATGTATATTATCTCCATTCAAGTCAAGCTACATGCTTACATTGGCTCCGTCAATGTTTAGTCTTTCGCTGTCAATTTTACAAGAATAATGCAAACAATAATACAATGCTACAGTAACTAATAGTTACTGCTTGCAAAAAATAAAATCATTACAAATGCACAAAATCTTTTGTAGTTCTCATCGGAGGATAATCATGGTTAACAACTATTTATTAGCAATGAAATAGAAATATTCAGATTCCTTAGCTGGTGTAGTGGTAGCACATTCTGTTCACTGTGCTAGGCGATTAGAGGCCCCGGGCTCAAACCTCAGTCAAGGACTGTTATTTCCATGAATTTGAAACAAGTCTCTGACTGTTCAAAAAACAAATTTCTTACATAAAAAGCATCATACAATGTACTATAAAAGTTACCGTACAGCCTAACACCCCATACGTTGTACATGTATATTTATGCTGCATTCATATTATGTATTATGTATGATGCATTTTTAGCAAGGAATTTATTTTTGAGCAGTCAGAGACTTGTTTCAAATCGATAAATACCAGTCCCTGACTGGGTTTTGAACCCAGGGCCTCTACGGCACCTAATCGCCTAGCACAGTGAACAGAACATGCTACCACTACACCAGCTAAGGTTGGTAGGGTGCCACCAGAATTGAAAAGCACAACTTTCCCAAGATGGTATCCTGTTAAGGTGCTGTTCAGAAATAATCGAAGAGTAAAATATGAAATTTCACACTTTGATGATTGAACCATTTATTCCTATGACCATACAAGGAACAATGTTAATTAATAGTTAGACTTACTGCTAGATAAAATAAGACAACTTCCCCTCCCTCAGTTTAGACTAAGAGCAAAGGCTATTTCAAACTTCTACACCTCTGCACCTGATCCCAGCTTTACACACCTACACCTGATTCTAGTCTTACCAGCTTTATTCGCTTTATCAAACAATTTGTATGCACATTATGCAGTATATAGCTATATACATGTAGAAAGAAAAACAGCTAAATAGCAAAAAATATTTATGTACATGCACTTTGAATTGTTTCTAGTAGAACTTGAAATTTAGAGATTAACCAAAGGGTAATGATGACACATGGTATGGGTTGAATCATGGATGCTGGTGCAATATTTAAATATTTCAATTCAAAGTGATATTTCTGTATGATACAAGTACATGTATGTCACATTTGTTGAAGTTTTGTGACGGTTGTCAAAATAATTATTGTGGTGTTTGTCGGTGCAGTGATGTTTTTCTGTTGCTACGTAGCTTATAGTGACTTCAAGCGTCACACCACCAGCAAACATCACCGTCACAAAAGCTTTTCAACAGACATCGCAGCACCGACAGTCGTCACAAAGGCTCAACGACAAAGGTTGTAACACCAACAAACGTCACACCATGTCATGCATTGAACAAAGATCTCCAACAGCAAAAAAGTGTCTTCAAATAATGCGTATAAATTGTTAATGCATCACAGAATGATGTACCTACCCGGTCTGAGCACAATAATAATGATAAACATAAAAAAGAGCCAAATGTCAGAATTTCAATCAAGATTTTGAGCATATTTGTTGGGGGTGATACTACTGCAAACTGTTCTGGGTTATACAATAGTGTGTAACCATAGTGACCAGTCTCAACCTCTACTTGAGATTCACTGCAGACAATAAAGCTGGTGATACATTGCTGAAGAGCTCAAAACTAGCAACTGGTGACAGTATGTCAAAAAACATGCAAGCATAACTCCACGTGTAAACGATACTTTGCTGAGTAACAGACAATTTAGTCCTGTGAAATTTGGAATTCACCGCTCAGATATTGAGCTCTGATAAAACATATAAATCTAAACATTTTGCGTCCATAAAACCACATATTACTTTTACCAATATTACATAGATTACTAGATTATACTCCTCTCATCCTGTAAGTTCAGGTAATTAATTGTTGCGATATAATTATATTAAAAATATTTGGTCTTGTGTTAGCCGAGTCAGCATGCATCAATGTAATTCTGTAGACTACAATAATCATACCTACCTGCTATCTGCTTACATGGCTCCTTCAATGTTTAGTCTTTTGCTGTCAAATTTTGCAAGAATATTGAAAACAATAATACTAACTAATAGTTACTGCTTGCAAAAAATAAAATCATCACAAATGCATAAAAATCTTTTGTAATCCTCATTAGAGGGTAATGTTCAGCAATTTATTCGCAATGAAATAAAAATATTCAAGTTGCTGAGCTGGTGTAGTGGTAGCACATTCCGGTCACCGTACTAGGTGATTAGAGGCACCAGGTTTAAAACCCAGTCTAGGACTGTTATTTTAAACGAATTTGTAACAAGTATCTGACTGCTCAAAAAGTCAAATTTTTTACATAAAAAACATCATGCAATGTAATATAAAAGTTGCCAAACAGCCTCACATCCTATACATTGTACATGTATATTATACTGTATTCAAATGAAGCATTAAAGGAATATTATATTATTAATAATATATTCATAATTATGATACATTATGTTATTGTTGGTCATGCTAAATTCACATCCAACATGATAATAGTTGTTTCCTATCATTTATCATTCTTTTTCATCTAATCTTTACACAATTCAATCACAGCACATTACATACGCATTCACAGGGCCGCAGGGCCGCAATGCGTCTTTTCATGCTAAATGCATGAAAATGCATTTTCCATTTCGCTAGCAAAGAATTAAGTCTTGCAAAAATCTTTCTGCATGTCTAGAATAAAAATACAATTTTACAATAATAAGATAAATATTACTTTTATTAATAACACTGTTAGTCTTGAGTGTTTGGTAATGAAGTAGTAGTAAAACTTCAAGGTTCTCGGCAATGGTTTTGTGATACACACACAAGTACATGTATTTTTTAACGAAAGAATCTTGAACCTAAAATATGTTGACTACATCAAACTTAGCAAGTCCCATGGTCATAACGAAAACAAAAACACCAACAGCAATGATAAAATAAGCACAATAATTTATATACAAAAAAGGGGTCATATAGGCATGTCAAATATATACAATTCTGTCAAACATCTCAGATATTTCAAACAGACTGCTTTACATTGGTCTGTGTATAAGCCGCTGGCCTCTACTTTCTAGTGTCTGTGACCATGTAATAAGAGTCGTCTTCCTTATATAGAGGAGAAAACTTCAAACTGATGAAATTCATCTCTATGAGTTTTCTGTAACACAAACAATAATAATTAAAACATCTGTTGTGCAATTTAATATAATTAGCCTTAGTACATACATGTAGGTAAAGAAATTTTGGTGGTATTTTCAATGGCATTAAGTGTTGTGAATGAAGCTTATTTATCCATTCTAAGCTGCTATGAGAAAGTAAAGTGCAAAGCTTCACAGTTGCTAAATTAACTAATTCAAATGATAATATTTTGCACAACCTAGACAGTTTTGTATCGGAACCTATTACAACCGAATTCACTGTAAAAGAGTATAATTTACTCACCAAAATAGCATTTAGTCATCGCTGTCTGATCCTCCACTGTTTTCAGATGAACTACTACCGTCCCCTCTGTTAACTCTGGCTATGAACTCAGTTGGTCTCTGAATCAGTCTAAGTGAAGGAAACTGCTGTGGAGGATCAACTCTTCTAGCAGGAGTTCGAGCAGGAAGTACTGGTTGCTGCTGAGATGGTACTCTTGGTTGAACTCTCGGTGCAGCCCGCTGTTGTTGTGTTGGTGCTGCTGGTTGTTGTGCTGTTCTTACAGATGGTCTGGCGAACTGGTTGACCCTCTGTATTAGATGCTGCCGGGATTCATCAGACTCACTCTCACTGGATTGCTGCCTCGCAACGACCGGCTGTCTTTGATTGAACCGAAATATTTGAGGTGGTTGAACCGGTCGATGTTCTTCTGACTCACTCTCTGATGACTGTCTCCTTAACTGAGGTCTGAAGTTATTAGATTGACGAAAATGGCTTGTAGAAGAATCACTGCTTTCGAAAGAATTGCTACCTTCTAATGAATTACTATCTTCTGATGATTTGCTGTCTCCAAAAGAATTGCTGCTATCATCACCAAAGTTGCTGCTTTCTGAAGAAGACCCTCCTTCAGATGATTGACTGGATTGTGGTACATGTACTCGGGGTGGAGGCACCCGAGGTACATGTACTCGTGGTGGTGGCACTCGAGGTACATGTACTTGGGGTGGGGGCACTCGAGGTACATGTACTTGGGGTACAGGTGCAGGTCGAGTAAACCTTGGGATAATCGGTGCTGGCAGAGCCTCGGATGACTGACTCTCAAATGAGTGACTCTCGGATGAGTCTCTAACAATTGGTCTACCTCGATTAGTTACACCAATCACTGGTCGACCTCTGCTCGTTCTGCCAATCCAACTGCAAAAACATGAAATATAAATTCTCTTGTTTAACTTCAAGATAAGAAATTTGTCTGGAAATAATACAGTTCAGTTTGGTCAAAAATTTCCCGCAAAAATGTGACGATCCAGCTCACAAGCTGCTATTTCTACTTCTAAAAAGCTATTAATAGAATAATGATCACTGTGTAGGACCTAACATTTGCATGTAAGACTTCTCCACTGCTAAATTAAAATAATATTCTGATTAACACTGTTATTGCAAATAGAGGTGAAATATTGATACTAATGCAGCGAGTGATTACCTTGGAGGTTGAATTCTCGGTGCGTGGGTTGTAGTTCTGTGTATGTGCACGGTAGCAGTGCATGGTGGCTGAGTGATTGTAATTTTTCTGTAGTAAGGCCTTCTGGTAGTTGGTGGATTCCACCTCTGTGGTGCTCTTGTAGTTGGTCTTCTGGTGGTTGTAATTGGTGGATTCCACTTCTGTGGTGCTCTTATGGTTGGTCTTCTAGTGACTGGAGGTCTGTAATAAGGCCTTCTGGTAGTTGGTGGATTCCACCTCTGTGGTGCTCTTGTAGTTGGTCTTCTGGTGGTTGTAATTGGTGGATTCCACCTCTGTGGTGCTCGTGTAATTGGAGGTCTGTAGGTTGTGGTTGTAGGAGCTTCCCAGGCTTGAGGAGCCTGAGAGAGATGCCTAGTAGGATGAGGTTGGTGAGAGAGATGAGGTTTCAATAGCCTTGGATCAGTGGCTTTAGCAGAGTGCTCAGCATGTTGGTGATGTGGGTTGTCACAGTTGCAGGCGTATGTCACAACAATGGTCATGGCAAAAATCATACATATCCTTAGACACTCCATGTTGCAAATCGTCTTTCTGCAAAACATGAATACAATCAAGCAACCAATTCAGCTAGCTACAAACATATTTGTTTGTAAGTTATTGCAAAATAGCTTCCAAATTTAGTCCTAGGATTGATATACACAATATAAATTTTCTTTCATTTTAAGTTGTAAAATGAAACTTAATCTAGATGGGCAAGTGATAATAGATATCTAGATCAATAATTTAAAATTAAAAAGCTTCATATAAAACACTGAGCTTTGAATATACATACTTGTATGTTAATATGGCGCTTATATTTACCAGTTGACTTGCTCTGAAGACAGTACAAGAAAGTGTGATTTTTTCCAGAGATGTCAGCCATTTATATAGTGCTATTCGGGGCCCCTGATTGGTTAATTACTAGACACCCTTAGTTCTATGGCACACTTCAACTCATTAGTGTAATCAAAGATAAGTCAGTACAAAATATGCTCTCACTTCCACATTCTTAGTTCCCACAATTCATCATAGACAGACAGAAGTTCGGTAACAGGCATAGGTAGTAGATACCTCACATAATCCCTTTTGACTTGTCAATTCGATAATTAGGTGAACCAGGTAAGGGAATGTAATTAAAGACCAGACTCATGGCTAAATCTAAAAATAGATATCTGTAACAAAACAACATTACATTTCAAATTGTTACATTGCAACTAATTAAAATTACATTACATCATCTTCTCCAAGCCGTCGTCTTGCTACAATTTGCATGTTTTGGTACACAATATTAGATTTATTCATTTACTTTTCAGTCTTCAGTACTTCAGTACAACTGCAAACTGTAACTGTAAATGCAGGACAGGATTTCATTTAGTCAGGCTATTTTATTGAGCTAGTAATATGGTAACTTCAATCTTGGGAACTGAGTTTTAAATTCATAAACGAATAGGGTAATGAGCTTTCAACGTCCTTCAGAAGAATAAATATAGCAGTTGTTTTCATTTGATGACGAAAAGGTGATGCCATATCATTGGTGTCACTCACAATGTCTTCTATAGAGTGGGTTCTTGCTATGTGTCTTGGTTACTGTTAAGTTTCATGCATTTAAACCTTCTTATTTAATAAACCTTAGAACCTGAGGCTACATATATATGAACTGCATGGACTGCGCCTTGAGTGAAAGAAATCATCTTCCACGACATGTAAGTGTGTGGGACTTTAACCTTTGACCTGTCAGGTCTACAGGTCAGCAAGTCAATCACTACGTCATTCTTCTGGTGTCATCATGTCTTCTAGAAAAGTTGAAGTAACGATGTAATCGCGGAAGCCATGACATGGTACATTTTCAAATTTGTTTAAAAATTGATTTACTTGCACGTAAAGTCTCAAAACAGTCTTCTACTGAAACGTTAATTTAGAACAATTTTATATGAAACTTTAGGTAATAGAAGTTCTCTTGTAAACAAATGTGGTGCTATTACATTTCCCTAGATTATTGTTTTCATGCAAATATACATGTATTTAAACTTCAACAAAAGTCAACCTCTTATCAATCTCCATAGAATTATGACCTTCAATATTTGATAATATAGTTATTGTTATGCATAATTATGTTTGAAAATTACCTATTGTTTATGGTCTCATTGCATTATTATTTATGCAAAATAGGCTTTGGAAGGAAAAGTGTGCAAATTAAAAGATTGAATTTGGCTGGCACAAGTTGCTTTAGTGGTAGAGATTGTTTGATAGTCCTAGACTAAATTGTGGTACAGGCTGGTTCATCAGTTAATGGTCTCTTCAAATATTAGGCCAAAACTGTCACTTTTTCCAAATATTTTGTTACTGAATGAGTAATTATGTTTACTATATGATAGTTCAACTTATTTTCTCCTACCACAGCTCTATTATTTTCCCTGCCACATTTCTATTATCTCCCCTGCCACAGTTCTATTATCTGCTTTCATGATACCACTGCAGGAATTCTAGCTCATAATTTGAAAATACTACATGACAGGCCTGTCACCAAATATACGTACAATGTACTTTGTACATGTATATAGTTTTGTAAAAACTTAATAATTTAATTGGCATCTCAATAAAGTAGCAAATACACAGCTCAAACTTTCTTGGTTGCACTTGGTAATATGTGTATTAACAGTCCCTACCTTACCAAGTGTTGTAGAAATTGTGAAGTTACCGCTCTTCAAATATTCTCTCAAGGTTTAATTAAGAGTCGTTAGTTCATTTGGCTAATTTTCATCCCAAGGTTAGGTAGCTAGCCAGCAATGGGCAGCAGGTAAATTAGAATAAATTGCATAACGTTTTATTCCATGTGATAGGAACTGATTAACATAAAATTGGATTGCAACAAGTCTTGTACCCAGATTTCTATAATATACACGAACATGAGAAATATTATTCAAGAGCACCTACAGTAATTCACACTTTAAATTAAATAAAGTAATTTGAGCAATGCCTCTGGGTCTGTGTGAACCAGTTATCTACAATATTTGACTCTCTACTAGTAAAGTTTACTAATTTTATTAATTTAAATAAAAATACAATTAAATAAAAACTGAGTTAACTTTGTGAGAAAATGGGAAGCCAATTACATTTGTATTAGCATTTGATTCATCTTTTTAATTGACCTTTTATTGACCTTTCATTAAACTAAGATTCTCCCAACACAGTTGAAGAGTGGTGAGTTGACCGATGGTATCATACCACAGGCTCATTGTATGGTAACTATGCAGATAGTTTAGGAGTGTAAAAGCTCGGGCACATGACAGGTCGGAACGGTTCTATAGGCAATGCGTAGTACTAGTCCACCAGTGGCCAATAACCAACGTGGATTTCTAATAGATGACATGTTGGTCTTTGCATAGCCAAAACAAACTGCAGGCCGCTCCGTTCTAGAACGAGATTTTGTTGGCCGACAATGAACAAATCGGTCTCTCGTATAGCCAAGTCTTAACTGTCTATCTGGAAACCATCTAAAGAATATGATAGTTGAATGATGCTTGCTTGTGTACCATGTTGGCCATGTGATTGATATTTTTTGAAGAATTCAGAGCTTTGGTAAAATTCTGCCACTGTGATCGGTTGTGTTACTTCCCATCATGTTGACCTTTGACATGCCCACCGCATTAAATGCTACTGGTTATTGGTTAGGTGGCTTCATACTGCGTATTTGTGAGAACCTCATTGGATGAATAAGTGCCACTTGGCTAAGACCTAAATACTCGTTCAACTAGTATCCATTGCTGTTTCAACGCAATCTACAAATTGGTTTCTATGACCAGACCTTAAACCAATCAATTATGGCCCTGTATTTATAACTTATCATATTATATAACTAATTGAACTCCATATATGCATGTATCAATATGTGTACTAATTTGCTATGGTGACAAATTCATATCTTTGACTCTCTGTCCCAAAACTGATCATTATTCAGTCTACAAGGTGACATGCTATTAAATTAGCCTCCTAAAAGTGATGAAGTGCACAAATTTAAATAGAATGCATTCAATGCCTAGAGCCTGTCACCTGTGTCAAAGAACTAAAACTTTTTCATTTCTGGAAGCAGATTGGTCATTGATAAAATACAAAAATTCCTCAGCACAAATTTGACAAATTAGTTGCCAAAGAAAGCTGTATTTTTATACCTACTAATTAGAATGTTTCCTTTATTTGGCATAATACAGGAACTATGGGCGCGCTGGCTCTCTGTCATAACAATTACAAAACTTTTACTTTTAGCGACTGAATTCCTTCATTTTGGTACTTACTTTATGACTATTAAATAACACTAATAATAAATAGCTATTAATAATCAGAAAATATTTCAAGGTGGAAATGGACAAAAAATACATTTTATCTGTACAGAAGCAAATATATTGAATATAGATGTACCAGACTTATAACTTTAGTAGACGCTATCCCATGTCCACTGTAAGCCCAGTGTTATAATAGAATAGACTGTAACGGAATATAATCGCCAATCAAAAACATTGTTGATAAACACAAGTGAAGCAAGCGCACAGACGCCAATATATGGTCGTAACAAAGCAAAAAATGCTTTTGACTGGAAGTTGATGTAGATGCAGATGGAGACTGGTCTATAGCTCTGGCTAATCCCAGAGCAGCTTACAGTTCTTCATCCTATACCCAGCATTTTCATCACAGATCTTGAGATAAGAGGCAGCAGGTAGGGAAAAGTATTTCTTTGAAGATATACCCCCCCCCCCTCCCCGCCCTCCCCAACAATCACAGTCACAAATTTGACATGGATAAGCTTCAAACTCTTTTCATGGGAGACAACTTTACAGTTGGCATCTTTCCCTGAAGTCTATGTTACCTGATGCAGTCACACTTTAATGTCTCGGTGCCGATTCTGAGTTCACGTTTTTATTTCCAATAAATTGACTCAAGTTATAATAAGGCCTGGAATAGTTCTCCAGGGCATAATGCACATTCACTGTTATTACTTGATGTTTACGGCATATCAAGATGTTAGTGTGAGTAAATACTGTAGTTTATTAATAGAAAATAGTTCTGGACACATTATACATGTCCTTAGTATTTTGATAACAGGCAGGTTATCAATGTCAGAGAAGAAAAAAACTGTTAATGTTTTGTTGACAATGACAACACGACTGTTATCATCATAGTAAGAAACAACTGAACTTCTTGTTATCAAGTTTACATTAGTTCGCTTGCAGCTACTAATACACATGTAGATTATATCATAAAGTAACATTACTTTTTAGAACATACAGCACTACATGCATGTACGTGGTACATGTACATGTAACTGTATTCGTATGTCTGTTCACTAGGCATTTGTTCTCGCAATATTTCATGACAGGGTGCTGCTTGAACAGCTACATGTATACTACAAACCTAGTATCAAAGATACGTCTTTGATATAATATGGTGGTGTTATAAATACCTGCTTTATAATCTCAAGTGGTCTGTCTAGTTGTGGTCTATTACGCTTTATTATTCATATTAGATCCTGCTGCTAGCTGACGAGCTTCTTTGCTATCATAACCTAATTTTATGTACCTTATATTTTAAGGAAAATTAACTTGCAAAAATACCTGTAAATTTTCTATTGATATGCATTGAAATGGATTCAATTAAATAAATTATTTTGAAGACATTGAAGTTAAAAGTACAACATAACTACATGTACATGGGCATGTTTGATTAATAAGGTAATTGAACAGAATAGTAAATAACACTTTTATATTTCATGATGAGGTGTCCATGTAGATGTAGATCTCCATTAAGAGTAATTGTGTAAATTCCAAATCTAGAACCATCAAAGTAAAACTTGATAATTAAGGAAGTAAATAAAACCAAAGCATTTTTTTGGGAAGTAAAAAACTTAAAATTAGTCTTTTTAAATTTTTTTTTGTTTTCTGACCTTAGTTTAATCACACCTTGCATGATGTACAGTAATTAGCGCAATCTTAAAAGCGGAGTTCAAATCATAATAATAGAATTATAGACAAAAAATGCACAAAGCTAAGTAAGACAGCTTTGCCAGTCAGAAATAAGCAGACTGAGGTCTTCGCAATTAAATTTTATATTCGTTATTGACAAACCCTAATGAATTTTGACCACAGCATGTTATCCATTACTTTATAGCTGCACACTGGTAGGTGTAAATAACACAATGATTGGACTCACTACATATCAAAAAATAAACTCAGCCCCTTTAGATTCTAAGGCTCTTTAACTCTCAAACTTTCTCCAAGATTTCTTTGGTTCTAATTAAGTAGTTAATAGTACTAGTAGTAAATTGGTATAAAAATCTATAATGTTCATTCCAAGATCTAAGGCTAAAATAATATGCAGTAAATCTTTAAATTGCAAAACAAAAGTTCAAATTGAAGTATTGGAGTTGTATTTCCTCATTTCATAATCTAATACCTGGCCAATGAGGTGTGTGTAAGAAAGAGAAATTTCAAGAACAATATAGATATAGAAATGATGTCGATTATGCATGTATATACCTATATGATCCTGTTGTATGTACTTGTAATATAAAATATAATTATTGCATTGAAATAAAAACAAGCAAATCTAATTAAGTCAATCGAAATAATTTGCATAAGCACTAGCCAGGAGTACATTTAGCATGCCTAATCTAACATTAATTACTCCATGTGTGCCCCTAATTAATTAATATAATTTTAGATACAGTTAAATACTTTATTTCCCAAAATTTGACAAGAGGTTACAAGAGAACCACAAATATACACGTAAATACATGTATATCATGAGCAGTGTATGTAAACATATAGCTCGATCGCACCTGGGGGCCAACCTCTAACCAAATGAATATTTATGGGTTCTTAGATAATGCCGAACTGTATTTAGAATTTTAATTTAGGGGCACACTTTGATTACCTGGTGGGCCAAATCGGTTTCTTTGTAACTCAAGATGTTTATAAATTATTGCAGGTATGTATGGTCTGCACTAATTTAAATGTACTTTGACTAATTGATTAATCAATTAGTTAATGATATTAATTGATTAATTTTGGTTCATTTTGGTGATTGATTATAAAAATTTGTTAGTGCATGTGAGTGGTTGACTGTGTGGGTCATGGGTACATTATCCAACTTTCTTAAGCATAGCAAGAATAAAATCTGATTCCAAGTAGTGCTTGCTCGTCTCCAAAATGTATGCTATTGCTCAGAAAGCATTAATTCCTCAGCACCATAATGGCATTTTTCTGTAGTGAAGACAGTTTGTATTTATGACAAACCAAAGACTTGGTTTCACCGTTCGCTAACAAAATGTCCATAGAGAAGTGTACCAGAGACAGTTGGTGAAGTGGCTAATATGTTCGTCCCCTGTGTTAGGCTATTAGGTGCCGTAGAGCCCCGAGTAAAAACCCTAGTTAACAATGGGCTATTTTCACAAGTGTAGAACCAAACCCTTTGCTATGCATAGGAAAAAATTCACTTACTACAGAAAAATTCTGTGTAAGGAATGTGGCGAAAGCCAAACCACATAATTTTGGTCTTAGCTAGCTTCTTTCTCAATGCTCAATGCTGTTAAATCAGTATAAATTACTGTTGGCCAACCTAGAAGAAAGGAAAAGTTATTAACGTGAAATTAGCTGAAATAATATCCCATTTGTACACGTGTGTCCCCAGTGCCGTCACAATAAGGGGGACAAGGTGGACATCTGCCACCCCAGAAATCTGTCCAAACACAAATATTTGTTCGTTTCAACTCCCAAAATTTAATTTCCAGTACATTTATCACAAATTTACGGCCAGTCTTCTAGTCTGAAAGATGGTGTAAGTGGCCTGTGATCTCGCACATTTATTTAAATCTTATAGAGAACACTTATAGCTATTCTTTATACCAGTCTGAGCTGCAGGATACTCTGCTCTGAGTTTTCAACCAAAAATAGTTCTTACAGCCCTGTGTGTCCTACTCCAGTCACCCAGGTAAATACATTGTAATGCTAGTCTTCATCAAAATACAAACCTTGGTGATACCTTAACATACCTAAATGAAAGTTGTGGGATATAAAAATCTTCAAACCTAAAAGGCTGATAATTACATGTATATTTTACCCATTTTTCATCATCACCGGCTTATACTCCTAGGCGTTTGCAGCTTGCACTGCCAGGTGCCAGTGCTGGCCAACTTTCGGTAAAAAAGGCCCAAATAACATGACCTTTTTAGAAGAGGTAGAGGAGTTGCCTTGAAGCCATGCTGGCTTGTATAACCCAAGAACTTTTATATGAGCAATTGTGGCTAGATGCTCTTCCTAACACCACCGTGACCAGGATTCGAACCTGGAACCTTCAGCATGAAAGTTAAACATTCTAACCACAAGGCCACGGCTGTATTCCGGTACAAACTTGCTGCTAAATAACCTCTCCCTATGGAACACTTGGGTGAGTTGATAGGCTGTGTCAGCCAAAAACATCACAGGCTAGATAACTGTCAGCCTAAGTGGGTGCATCAACTGGTTATTTAATTTGCATTCTGGTTGGTCCAATTTCCAACTTCCCTCTTTTAAGGAATTATATATACATTGTATATTCTCTTTTTTTCTAAAGCAGGATAGATTACCAAGTGATATGCAATTATACTATTGGGCTATATTGTATATGCGACTATCATACTACATGGCTGTAGGTCTATGCTGTGGAGCTGAATGTAGAGCTATGTGCTGATTAAATGGTACGGCCTGGAGATCTCTAGACATAAATAATACACTAAAGTTTTTCTAATTTAGCTGCTGCAGTGTTCTGGGAAACACTGAAGTTCCGAAACCTACGCTTGAACACCATCATAATCTACATGTAATATCATTTGACTGATAGCTACCACAATGCAGTGATGGACACTTCAATAATATAAAAATTTAAAATTTTTATCTACTGAAATATGCAATTAATAAGCAATATGGTTGTCTCCTGGGACTAAATTAGGACTAATGATGTTTGAGTATGAAACAGTAGATTGGAGGATTCACTCATTGCAAAGGTCATACAAAAGTTAATTAATGTTCTATAGTATTACTATGTCTTTATATTCATCAATATTCTTTTTTTAGAAATGGAAGTGATTAACAATATAATATGCAGATACTAAGCTATAGTAACTAATAATTATGAATTTTATTTTAATTCTTGTGCAAATCCTTTGTTAGCTTTTATGAAGAACTATTCCTCCTCTTTAGCACATACAATGTATATGTACTACATCTTGCAAGTGATGAAGAAAGCTCACATACATTAAACCTGGGCTAAATCTTTAATAATTTTAATAAATAAATACAATGTAAATGTAAATAGAAAATGTCTTCTGTCATGAACTGAACCACTTGGTGTCATAATTGTAACTCATTACATGTACATGTACGTAGTTCCAGGCCCATTGATTTGCCAGCATGTAAATAGCACAGTTGGGTGATGCTATCATCTCTTTATAATATACCTTGTATGTCAAATTATGATGATCATGGCTCTGGACTAGCTTGGTCGGTAGAATGGCTGGAAGATCTTGTGATATAGCATACCATGTTATAACTCAACTCAGCTAAGCTTATATGTTACTAATAGTAAGCTAGTGTTAGAAGACTTGGAGGCTGAGAGAGCAATTTTTACATTATTTAGAGCTTTTAATATAATATAATATACCACCTCCTATATATACCACCTCCTATATATACCACCTCCTATATATACCACCTCCTATATATACCACCTCCTATATATACCACCTCCTATATATACCACCTCCTATATATACCACCTCCTATATATACCACCTCCTATATATACCACCTCCTATATATACCACCTCCTATATATACCACCTCCTATATATACCACCTCCTATATATACCACCTCCATTTACTCGGAGCATCTACATATATAGGCCTTACAGAACTTAAGCTAACCACATCAGTATCATAGCCCTACAAGCACAGCTATTTTATTCATGTGTGATAAAATAGGTTAGATGTTATAATATTGACTGCATTCCATGGTATCTTATCTACTGTAACTATGAATAAATTATTAATGTATTAGCAAGTATATGCACATACACTGTATATATGCTCTACCTCAGAGATTTTTATGCCATGTGTAAAAATCTGGAAATAATAAAACTCTTTAAAACTATTAATTGGTCAATAAGTAATGTCATTGCAAACCATAAGAATAAATTAAAATTTCTAATTAATTAATGGCAGTTATTAGTCAATATAGCAGCATAGTTGTGTACACTATCCTTAGCTCTAACTGTTCTAGTAAATAGGGATTAATGAGGGGGGGACACCTTCTATGAATAATCTGACATGACAATAAATGGGGTTGGTGTTAGGAACACAGGCTAATCTCTCAGAACTTGGCCTACCGCTGGTAGATTTGTGATTCTAATAAACAACTAAAATTCACAGAATGGATGACTCATTCGGTCAGTTTACTGATTACTAACCAATAAATAAATAGTTCAGCTGAAATAATCTAATCTAATTGTGTCATGCTATAATTATAGTGACTAATTTATCAATTAAGTTTAATAAATTTAATCTTGCAGTTAGTCAAACAATTCATTTTATCACTTTCAAAACAGTGTTTTGCCTACTGTAAATTCGCTGACATGAGTGCAAATTCAACAACTGAGTAAGATTTGCCGGTTTCTCACAAAAAAATGACATGTTCTTGTTTGTGAGCCCTTTCTGAAAGAGGAAATCTTACTAGTGCATCTGCCGACTTTAAATATTTTGAGTACATTTTTGATTATTTACATCAATTTAAATTTTATTGTAAGACTATATGTATGTCTAATTGGTTCAAATACTTCATAATGGACAGGGTGAAATAATAGAGAAAAGTAAAAAACTCCACATATTTTTTGCAATAGTTTGCATACAATGGGTGTACATGTATATGAACATGTTAATCTTAAACCCATGCACCTGCCATGATAGTCTCCTATTATGTTTTGCCACTAATCCATAGCTAATAATGGGATGATAGTGTCCGAAGTCAAGTACATAGTTAAACAGTACACAAACAATGTAAATATATACTCAGTCCCCAGTACTGTTCTTTCTATTTAAATTCATACTTTCAGCTTTTCAGACTGTGAAATATAGAATAATAATTCACTAAAAGTTATTTAAGGTGTATCTATGTGTGCTGTTCATTTTAATAAAAAACTTGGTATGCAATTGGTGTATAGAGACTAGACTTTTTCCCCAACATTATGCTGGGTTAATATACAATAATTAGGTTGCAGTAATTAAATTAAAATTTAATTAAAGAATTTCACTTTTGTGGAAATAAAATATTATCAGTTTTAAACGACATCTAATAGTTTAGAGCAGTAGGCATGTGACTTTGTATTCTACATAGCATTGACTACCATGGAGTGCACAATGCTAGACATTCACATTAATTAAAATATTATCAATTTCTTTTGCCGTTTAACTCATTCATTCACTTAGTTAAATGACGAACACAAAGTACACCAAAGGCAGAAAGAAAAGTGCCGACATTTATAAATGCAGATCTTAAAAAGAGAACTACATGTGTATTGACTTATTGACTTTATTTTAACTTCTAAATTCGTTGCAAATTTTTGTAAAAGTAATTATACATGTAGGTGTGCTAATCAAGATGATGGAAATTAGGGAGAGGACAATTTCTATGCAAAACTAATATACCATATCCTAATTTCTCTAGCGACACATCTATACATCTGCAACAACTCTAACCGACTGACAAACTGACCGACAGTATTCTGAGTGATAGGTCTGAGCAAAGTTTCCTTCTTTCAACTCAAAATGTCACTGTTGCATTTTACTAAACAATAATATTGCTGAGGATTTATGTTTTATTGCTTATTGTTTGCTCTAACTATTTAAAATGTTGAAACAATTAGCAAACTTATTAGTTATAAAGTGGAAACCAGCTAATTATTTCCTAAAGAAATTAGAAATGATATTAACTAAAAAATTAAAACCTAATTTTCATTGTTTTTATGAGTTCTAAGTTCATACAATAGAATAAATATTACAATTTCAGACAATGTTATCCTCTGTTTACTGTATTAATGAGCACAAAATTCAAGCAATTTCCCCAAATGTTTTAATTAGTCATTTACGCCTTAATATGTAATTGATGTTTGATCCATCACTATTGTGTCGCTGTTCATTGAATGATTACCAGTCGTTAACCTCATAGACAGGTTATACAGTACTCATCATCTCCAACGCCTACAAAATTGTAGACCTATTGTTCTCTATTTACTGAAGGGCTCAAAATTTATTTATAGACAAAATTTGATTTCTGGTTCTGCTCCTCAGCATTTACCTAAAGTCTGAAACACAATTAAATTGTAATTGAAATGTGGATGCACTGCAGTGTATGTAGCACATGTCAGCCACAATTTCAGCAATAGCACTATAGTATGAGAGTTTGTTATATTCCATTTAAGTAAATAGTGTGGTGGTCCGGACAATCTTAGCCATAAACACAGGAACTGCAGCCAGAGCAGCCAAGGAAGCGTTGCACACTTGAGCACATAAGTAACAAGGAACACTCGGACCTTCAGGTCTCAAATTCACATAATAGTAGCAACTCAGGCTAGACAACTAGACTATTCACTCAGCACATGTAATAACAGATAGAGTCGATAGACTACTCTCGGCCCCTCGGCACACTCCTTAGGTGCTAGGATCATTACAACAGTTGTCAGATGGAATATGGCAGTTTGCTTATCAATATTGCTAAGCGTCCTATGGTAATGCTACTTCCGTGTTATTCAATTAGCGACTTTTGCATTCCCATGTCCTCGCTGGCATAAAAGAGAAATATCATGATTACGTGACAGAATCAGAACTCTCATCGCTGGTACAAAGAGCAATATCATGATTACGTGACAAAAGGAAAAATGTCTAATTTTAGCAATCCTAATCTATTTTTCTTAGATCATAGTACATAATATATAGGAAGCAATTAATAATTTTTCTGTCAAATTAAAATTTTTCAAATATTTAAAATAGTAATATTTTGTATTAATAACATACATTTACATGTACAAATACCTCTCAATGGATAGCCATATGTAGCCATGTTACAACCATTACACATGTAGCGAAAGCAGACAGACCTAGTTTTGGTAATATTTTTCTAAGCTACACCGATCTTGGTAGTTGTCTTTCGTTCCTCCTCAAGTTGTCTCCCAAAATACCAGACACCCAGGAACTCGCACTTATTTGTCCACAATTAGTCATCATGTTGTAAGAACTGTGATTGAGAAACATAAAATGATATTACCATATAGCATGGTTTTTTATCTCATCAGGTGATACATACGTAATACGTAATACATAATACGTAATACGTATTATGTAATACATCATATAGACTTAAAACTGCATGATACAAGTCCAAGGTTTACATATTTCCATTGTGACTTTACGGTTTCCTAATTGTATATGCATTGGACATTGGACTTGTTGAAAAATGACTCTATGTCCAAGTGCCGTATATACATGTATTATTAGAATGAATTTTATAAAAATATAATTAATTTTATGTAATTATCAATAATTCTATGTAATTATAATTATAATTTTGGTTAATTTCCATCAGTTTTCAGTGACACCTGCTATCTAGCTAAGCTTAGCTAAGGTGATTTGTAAATTACTATTATTTATGGAAACTCATCCATATACGCCATCACTTTTCCTTTTTATATTCTTATATTGTAGACCAATTTGTAGAAAGATATTAGCAAATTGCACTGTTTTCAACTAATTGCACTGTTTTCAACTATATTATTATTTTCAATCAATGATGAGTACATGCAAAGATGCTCCAGTCTGGAAAATAATTATACATAATATCTCACTAATAATAATATAATAATGTAGTTAATTGGTATGAACTGATAGATTAAGATAAAGAAATTCAGCTAATTTTTATCCATGTAGCTACATAGCCCTAGGGTGACACTTGCCCATGCATTAGTTCTGTAGTGTGGCCCTCTTTATCATCTTCTGCTCTTCTATTGTTGGTAAAACAGAATTAATTACTTCATCTCGATACATTGATGTGCTTATGAAGTATAAAAATGCTTTAGATTTCAAACAGTCTCAAAAGCGAACAAATACATGTTGATTATTAATGATTGCTGATTGAGTAGATTTGAATATGGAAGATATGACAGCTACTGAGTAAATATTATGCTGACACCAATCTCATAACCCATACTCAGAGAACCTGCCAAGCATGTCAACTGGCACCTCAAATTTCAAAGAAGGTAGATATCTCCAGTTTATCTTGAACCAAATATATTCGCACTGCTTCATTCTATAATATGCAATAATATTATTCTTGTGTATATTATACTGTGAGCCTTTTAGGGATCTGTGCACTGGAAGTGTGCCAGATATGAAGTAGCTCTCTACTTGAGAATAGATAGACAGAGAGATTATAATAACCAAACAGACTGTAGCCATTCTGCATGACTGTGGGTAATACATACCAATACACTGTCTACCTGAATGGCAAAATACTTTTATTCCCACCAAGACCATTTAACAATTATCCAAAGACAGAGAGAGAGAGAGTTTATTATATAAAATCAATTCCCAAGTTGGCTCCAACAATACTGAGACCACTTAGTCTAATTTTAATATACAATTATGTCACAATAACTGCTGAATTCAGTGCTAAATTACTCCCTTGTTGTTTTCTAATAAGTCATAATAATGATGATCAATTGTTTATTCCATTCTTCCTGATTCTGACTGCTTAGTCCACACATAATGTAGTAAGTCACCTGTTTCATGATAAATGCAGATTATTTTGCTAGACTTACATCAATATTAATGAGATCTATAGTTTATTATGCTCACCCTGGGAGTAGGTATGTCTGCCAGAAGATAGCCATTTAGTCTGTCTAAAAGACTATACTGTTGCTATACGCAGCTGCAAGATCAAAGGAAGCTCTAGATTTGTTTGGCTACAGCAGCAGAGAAACCTAGAAATGATTTCACATAGACTAGCATGAATGTCAGATTGGTAAAATAGAGTAGTGCTGCAAAGCATTGTGGGAGGTCGACTGGCTCTTGTCCATTTTAGCTAACTATGATTGTAACATCCGTAGCAGACTCAACAGTGTAGGTCAATAGCTTCCTCTTTATAGACCAACAATACTGACATGTGTACATCTGTATCACCACCAATGGTAAACATAAAATTGGAGTTTGATACTGAATTAATGTACAGTGTATGTATAGAGAATGTGCATGCCCCCCCCCCCCCCCCCCTCAATAACACAATTATGTACATTGTATGACTAACAAATGCGTGCAGGTATGACTAAAACTTCGGAAATATTAACAGAATTTCCAGCTTAATGAGATTTTTGTAAAAATAATTAAAGTGTCAGGGAATTATGTGAGTACTGTGGCATGTTGACTGAGAGTGAATGGAGAGACAGAGGAGACTTGGTGGACTCGGATATTCCAGGTAATACTTATTCTAATTATTGTTAGTTTTGACAAACCAATAGACCGAGAAATGGAGACTATTCGTGAAGTGTGCTATTCCACTAAAAGGGCACCTGCTACTGCTTGTAAGGAAATGAGTTCAAAAAATATCAATTTAGAAATATTATGTAATCAATATAACATGCCAAGGAACATTGTAGATTTAGTATTGATATGAAATATTTCAAGAGGAAGGCAACCATGTATATCACAGTTTTCCTATATAAAAGGCTGCCTAGCAAACTATCCTCATACTCGTGGTCACAGATACACAGCAACCAACCTACTGGGTAAGTTCCACACATTCATAGTTGTATCTGCCAGACTATTAGTGGGGACTGTAGCAATGTACATGTACCTTCACAATTTCTGATCTTGGATTTGAGATTTCACATCAATTAAAACTCATACAAGGATTCAAGTCTTTTCATTTGAATCTAGCTGGTAGCAGGTTTCAAGTCTTTGACAACTCTGACTGACATTCAATTTGATTTCTTGTATGAGATAAAGGCAGTTTTGCAGGCTTACTCTGAAAGTTGATAAAAGTACATGTAGAAGTTATTTGCCAACTGCACTGTGCTTGCATTAATATTTATTTAGAAATGAATATTAGAAAGATGGACTACAGAGGAATAATGACTTCTCTATTTGTAACTACTGTCCTGCTATTAGTCTGCAAGTGTCAAGGATCTCATGGATACCAACCTACTCGAGCTGCGAGATCGTTTGCCCCTCTCCCTTGGAATGCTCGGCCTGCCTTCCCATCACGTGTTGTAAGGGGGCCGGCGGTGATGCCCTTCTCCTACTATGATAGTCAGAGAACTCTTCATAGACCAGCATTCCAACAACATAGCCCTAGTACCAGCCGTACCTACTACTCACCTTCTATGAACAGCCAAGGAAGGACAACTCCAAATTCTTACAGAACTCCTATAGCAATGTCTAGACCTTCATTCAACTACCCAACACGCACAACTGCAAGTCGTCCTAGATTTAACTACCCAGTGCCCTCTACAAGACCAAGATCTGCGTCTAACTATGCCATGCGCCCTGCATCACCCAAACAGCAATTCAACTATCCAGTAAGACAAGCAACACCTCGACCACAGTTCAGCTATCCGGTAAGACGAACAACATCTCGGCCACAGTTTAATTATCCAGTGAGGCAAACAACAGCTAGGCCACAGTTCAATTATCCAGTAAGACGAACAACATCTCGGCCACAGTTCAATTATCCAGTGAAGCAAACAACAGCAAGGCCACAGTTCAACTATCCAGTGAGGCAAACAACAGCAAGGCCTATATTTCATTATCCAGTAAAACCAGCACCAACTAACTTTCCTACAAGACAAAGAACCATGTAAGTAAAGTAGACTACAAATGTGTGTGTGAGTGATAAAATCAGAGCTTACTTAATTATATTGTTTTATAGTCATTATCCGAGGTTCACCTAGAGTTACTTCATGTTGTCTTCATGATGAAGCATTAGAATATTGGTGAGGGGGGGGGGGGAAAAATCCAATCTGCAACTAATGCATAGAATTATTGTACACTGTACCTACAATGTACATGTAATGTTATTACATAGTGCCATACTATGTATTGTACAATGTAAAATTAATCATAGTTTGGAGTTGTCTTATCTTTTATGCATCTTGTAGATAGTTGCACATGTAGAGTACACTACATGTATTCCATAGCAGTTTGTGTGAATTTAACTTGAATGACCCCTTTATTTTCTTACAGTCATAGTCCAGCTAACACTGTAAGAATGACTCCAAATCGCCGACAGATGCTGCCTCAATCAAGAGAAAGCAATAGGTTCCAAGTTCAAAGACGGCCTTCTCCAAGATTTCAAGTACAGACCAGATTTCTAGACCCACAATTTGATTCTGTTGGAGATGTGAACTCTCCAGAAAGTGGTGTGTCAGCCAATGATGACCAATCATCACTAGTGGTTGACCCATTGAATGATGATTCTATGGGGGTTGACCAATCAGTAGACAGCCAGTCTATAGAGAGTCAATCAGTTGAGAATCAGAACTTCCAAGTAGAGTTCATCCAAGGCCGACCAGTACTGGTGGGACAGGGTGGCGCTAGATTTCATGGGGACTTCAATCAACCTGCCAGAACATCTGGACAACCATTTCCATCTCTAAGGTTAATTGAACCAGATAGATTTAACTTCCGACTACACAATCATGGTAACTATTTTCCCTGTTTCTACTAGGTAGTCAGACTGTATTATTTTCCAGCAACATTAGTTTGTCAGTTGAGAAGCAATGGAGGGGCAACTCTAATTAAGTACATTGTAGGTGTGCAGTATTATGTACGATTCATACAGCATTGCTCCTACTCATGCTCCCACAACAGCATGTGCAGTGAATCTGTATGTTCATCATACATATACACACGTGTACATGTATATGTAGATACTCATGGCATGCACATGTGAAAATGAAAACTATTGGTTTATCCGAAGATTGAAAAGAGGCCATAACCTGCATGTACAAGCTAAATCTATTGCATTGTATGTTCTGGTCTATATTTGATTACCCACAAGCCTATCTTGATACATATAACGTTTGCAGGCAGATAATACACACATGATATTGTTTTAATATAAATCACTGATTTGTTGTTTTAGACATCCATGACTAATCACTGAACCACCAATCTGATGCGATTTGTGTTGACACGAGACGACTCCCAAAGACATTCCATAAACATTAGCTGAAGAATTATATTTACATTAACTACTATGTACGTGTTGATGCTTATTACTGGTTTGAGGGGTACACATACAAATAGATTTATTAGTTTTTGTTAAGTAATGCATTATGTAATTTATGTTAAACATTGCTTCCTAAGAATTTTACCTCGGTGTGAACGAAGTGTCTAACACTTCTGTTTCCTGCTCTGTTTGTTTTTTGTGACGGTGTAAAATAAACTCTGTGTAATAAATTCACAAATGTACAATATGTTTGCAGGTCTAAACTCTCTACGTACTACTAAGAATTGAGATGCAATATGCATTATTGCTTCTTATCAAAATAATATTCTATCAGATAATGATCTTCCAAAACTTGGAACAATTATTATATTCTAGGTCAGCAGTTGCACCTGATTCTAGGTCAGCAGTTGCACCTGATTCTAGGTCAGCAGCTGCACCTGATTCTAGGCTTCATATTAAATGGATACATGCTACCATTTCAAAAACAAAGATCATTACAACAAATACTTAGGGTTGCAGAAGTTGTTCTCTCCTGCACTGCTATGCTTATTAAATTTTGTTAAGGAGCAGAAAACTCTGGCCTCTGAAGTAGTAGCATAATTCATTCATGCTGTTTTACAGTACAGATGTGAAGGCCTAATGATTGTAAACTGTGCACCTACATGTATGATAAGTACAACAATCAAGCACCTGTTAGTAGTGAGTGGACAATTGTAAGTGGTGCTTCTTGGTAAGCATGTAAATATTAGTTGTTTGAAAAACTATACAAATTGTAGAGCTTTCATCTAACATAAATACTTCTGGACTTTTGACACGCATGTCTACAAGATAAATTTAACAGGTATAAGCAATAATTACGCAGCAGCAGCCGTCAAAACACCGTACTTCTCCAGCTTTACATATATTTTATTTACCCTTTACATATGGAATTCATGTAATTACAAATGCATGTTATCTTTACACACAATCAATGGGATTCATTTTCTTTTTCACCATCATCTCAGAGGCTTGTTTCATCTAATTTGAATTAAGAATCTAAAAGATAAATCATTTAAGAGTTGGCGGTTTTAGATGCACAGCAAGCATGCTGTATCCACACTTTATAACTGGAAACGCTGTAGATCTACCAGTAATTCTATATCTAAAAGAATGTAGACGTACACGTATGTCTAGTTGTTGGTGCTATCAATAAAACAATAAGTCCATACTTTAATGTGCTGTCTACAAATTCATTGCTGCAGAAAATTTAGTTATCTTTATGAGTAAAAAAAATTATTTATTGCATATGCATGTAAATGTATATTTACCTGTATATAATGCATATTAATTATTATATTAAGCAACAATATGACACATGAATATTAGTGTGCACACTAACAACTAAATGTACTATTTATGCATAGAAGCATAAAACCATAAAACAAACAGGCCTTATGAAGCAATTAATTTTTTAGTAAAATATATTGCTAATTCTTCACACCCTCTGGACTCTCGATTTGGTAGTCTAAGCTTTGGAATGAGTGGAATATCCCTACCTGTACATCAATCTTTGTTATTTTATTACTCTACTCTGTACACAAAAGTGAATGTTACTCACTGTGTTCAGGTGATTTAACAGGAAGACATACTGTGACGTCACCAGGGTACCCCGGGAGACGTGTGCAGTGAAAGTTAGCCAGTCCTGAGCAATCTTTATCTGTAGCACAAGGTCGTAGAGCTGCACAGGTTACCAGCATCATGGCAAGCACCATAAATACCAGATCTCGTGTTCTTTGACTCAACAAATTCATTGCAATTGTTACTATGTGCATGTTCCTCTATGTCCCCCAAGCTAATGAAGCTTAATAGCTCCTATAACTGCCACACAGAGTATCTAATCAGTATGTGAAATATCATCTGGGCTTTAGTGTATATCAATATTGTATTTGGGACCAGCCAAAGTTTAAATTAGGCCCGATAGTCATTTGACCTGTAGAACTTGGAGGTACAAATACTGAATATTAAGCCATTGTTTTATTACTGCACTTATTGAATTAGTAATCATTAGTGTGAATGGTCAATTTTTGAAAAGAACCTGTGAGAAGAATTGGTGGAAAAAATAGTAATTTTCATACATGATTATATATTCATGCATAGCATTTCAAACACATGCACATGTACATGCACATTGTATTCCACTACACTATTGGCTCAGATGGGATAATATCTGATGTAATTACTCCGTCACCATGGTTACTCATTCCTCATAGTAAGGACATAACAGTAGCACCTCCAGGAAGAATCATTAGGCGGTGTCTTTATTAATTTACTGAACTATCTTTATTTAATAATCAACTATTATGATCGATCCACTGTAAAGTAATAGCTGGAAAATTCCTATAAATATCTGTAGTTACTCTTCTGATATGGAGCTGGTTTACTGATATTTACTAATATCATTTTTGTTTTCCCTCTGTATAATCACATAGGATGCAGCTTGCTTAGGGACTACTATTTATTTATGATCCTGTAGTAACCGTTGCCATAGTAACTCCAAACATGTGTTTTACATGTAGAAGTACAAGTACCTTGGTAGTAACGTACAATGTAGACATCCTAGAATCTATTTTTGTGTGTTACAATAATTTTGTGTTGTTTTGTTGCTTCCGGCCTCCAGACATAATAAAGATACTCACCAGTATATTAGCCATGCATAGTCTTTATTAATACAACAAATAATTTGGCTTCACATGAAAGTAGAACAGTATAACAGATAGATCTACATGTACAATATACATGTGCAAAAAGGTCTGTGTGGTTGGATTTCAGCTATTATGAACGTATGCACACTTGGACAGTACTCCCGCCAAATGGTAGTTCCCCACAGTACCAACCGTCACTACAGTCTTCATCGGTTGCACACGGTCTTTGTCCAGCTGAAGCTAAGGCTACCATGCACATTAGCATCATCACAGCGAGTTGTAGAAATCCGATCACTTTCATCTTATTCTGTCAGTTTTTATTCCTGCAAGGTAACCAGTAACAAAAGTAAGTGTTTGTGCTCGAACTATTCTTATCTGGGAAAAACCAGATAGAAAGTTCAATGGAGTACATGTCTGCATAATAAAATGAACCTCATAATTTTAGTGATAGTTCAATATTGTCTTGTTTAACTCATGAAAGTTTTTTTAAACTTTAAGTATTCTGATTATTTGCAAGCATGCACTATATAATATAATATTTGATGAGTAGGGCTAAAGAAACTAAAGAGGCCTGGGATCTACTATTATTATAACAAACCCAGCCTGTATCAGTCGTGTTTCAACCATGCATGTAAGTGAGTCAAGTCAAGTATATATTTTTTGCTGATAATTTATACCATTTAAATCAATCTGTATCATCAGCTGCACAATGGCGGCCAGCTCAACACATTTCACATGTACATTATATAATAAATACATAAATATATTACATGTACATTGTATATGAATACGTATGTTACATAAATGTGCATATATATGAATTACTTCTGCTCTTGCATTCATTATTTTATGCTGCAAGGAAATCTCTTTATGAGCAGCAAAGAACTTAGTGTGACTAGCTAGTGAGCTAGGTGATTAGGTGCTGTAGGGTCTCAGGGTCAAATCCCAGTCAGGAATGGACTAATTTCACAGACATAGAAATGTAACTAAATAAATAAATCTTCTTGCACTAGAAGTATCATGGCTAATGAGAAGCAAGACCAAACTCAATATTATCTTACATTCATATAGCACTACATTTCATATACACGTATCATGTATAATAATATACATGTATAAAATTAATTTATATACAGATTGCCTCTAAAAAGTCAACTTATCATAACATACATGAATGCTTTGAAAATTATACATACCTTTATGTGCTGATATAATAGTTTTAATTGTGATGAAACAGAAACTAACAGAAGCTTATCTAAAGTATCTCTGTATAACACTAAATGGGTATGGTTGGTATGGTTGGCATATCTACTCTTATACTCTTATTTATGGTAAGCATAACTAACAATGTTTTACCACATGATTGGTGTGTTTATTGCAAAATACATGTACTACCATTCAATTGGCCAATCAGATTGTAAACTATAGAATGGTATAATATATGAGGCAACACCCATACAGCTTGACATAATGGGCCTCAGCTCAAAACAAAACATGTGAATGCAGTGACGCAGTCACTGTGGATACCATCACAAATTATTTATTTCATACCAATTTTGAAATTTTAACTTTCTTACAATCCTTGAAGTTAATTGAAGGTTGATTGATTGATTGGCTGGCCTGTTGACTGGTCGGATAACAGGTCATAGCATTATTATCTGGTGTGTTACTAAAGAGGCATGGATAACTGATGTCTCCACTATTATACACGTACCACGCTGTATGTAATTTGCAGTGGAATTGGTGTAAACCGATGTATAAATTCTTACACGGCGCATAGAAAACCTACAAATTAAATTAGAAAAGTGAATAGATGAATTTTATGATTTGATTTACATTGAATGTGAAAATATTCGCAACAGAGACAAGGCTTTTGTTGAAAGTAGTTTTCTCATTTATCAACTTTCTAACTTTTGGAGAGAGGGCAACTTCAATCTCAACATGGCATTGCACAATACTAACAGAAACAGTGCGATAAATGAAAGGATGAAGGATTGATAAATTTGATTTAGAAATGTTATTGTATGCTCGAATGATTCAGGTTTCCTATTTTAAAATCTTTTTTCCTTCTCTCTCAGACACCTGCTATCTCTTGTCTGTGGCTATTATTATATACATGTACATGTATATACCATTGTCTAGGGGTGTTTAGTTCATTTATCACTTGCTGGATGATCTCACAATATCCTTGTATTCTATGGCATTCAACCAAGGATGTACATGTAAATGAACATTATGTATGTCCAACTTTAATGCTGAATGTTTACTCAACTTCAGTAAAGTAATATATCGTTACTAGTATTCTATCACTTCCTGAGTTGGTAAGATGACTTCTACCATACTGCTAAGTAGACTTTGTGAGATGCACCGATTATCATTGCTGTAGGGAACTAGACCAGAACTTAAACTACATTGTAAATGCACAATGTATATTATTATTATTACTATTTTATTCAACAATAACACTGCTGCAAAAATAATAATCATATTTAAACTTGCAGGTCATCCATACATATAAAAGTTGAGCTACACATACATGTAGGTATCAACTAATTGTTTTGGAGACCTTTGAGCTGATACCCATCTAGCGAATGCAGTTAGGTCCATATGCAGTGTAGTTGGTAACCTGATAAATTCATGGGTACACATGTACATGTGTGTGCATACATGTACAATACATGTACATGTAGGTGTGCATACATGTACAACACAATATGTACATGTAGGTGTGTAATAAGACATCATATAACCAAGATGAAAACAATTCAGTAGCTAACACAGAGCTATGCTGTGATGCTTGCCCTGCTTATTGGAAGCCAATACAACCAAGCAATAAGAATAGCCCAGTCTGGTTATAACTAAATTGTATATTATAATATACTAGACAGTATGATTTATTACGATGCAGATGTCAGAGCAAAACTGTAGCCTCAGTCCCTAAGACCTCTCACATCGTCCTTCCTAAACTGCCCTCCTCTTAGAGGATAATCACTCAGCCCCACTGATTGCTGGTAGAGTGTTGGGAGCACAGGCAAACATGAGCAGAATCTATTCTCCCTCACAGGTAATCCTGAAAGAATAATCAAATCTCTTTGTGTGGCAGCTTTCTGCAAAAACTAAATTGTCTCTCCATACTTTTCTTGTATCACTTCTTTATTACACATGATCACATCTATTTAGTTTAGAATTGTAAATGTGCATGTATGTACACCTTCAGGCCTATTGTACTTGTATGACAAACACTTAGTCTATATTTAATTATGTATTTTTAGCAAGGAAATTAGTCTATATTATATTGTTTTTCCTAGTAATTGCAACAGAATAGATGCAATCAGGTATTTGATAGCATGACAAACCAATACTATACTTGAGCACAATATTATTATCATCCTGTATTGTTGGGCAATTTCACCTGCTCAGTAGACTTACATATTTATTGGATGAAGTTTGTATAAATATGCTTGCTGGAGAATGCAATGCAATGCAATGGAAAGACTGACTACATGTACATGTGCAGTACTATAATTGACATACATGTAGTCAAACACCTTACCACTAAGCCAGGTTATGACTGTTGGACCAGCTCCATGTGAGTCAATAATGTGTCTGTTTGGTCCCTTCCCACCTGTGAACTCCTTTGGTTTCTCTGGTAGAGTCTCTGTGCTCTCTAACATTCCACTATCCTCCAAGGACCTGCTGCCTGTAAGCATTAGATATTTCACTATGAATTACTTTATCTGAATTTATGTTCTAGCAGGCTAATTTAGAGCAAGTCTAATACATGTAAGGCTACTTTAACAAGGAAAGAGCAGATAAGGCGTTCCACATTCAACTGGCATACATGTACAATGTAGCTAGCATTTTTGTATTTCTGTATATCTTGAATAATAATTATTTATCTGTTAATAGAAAATCAACCATTTGGTCATGCATCCTTTTTAGTCAGATATGGCAGTAGGTAATGCTAGTTTTCTAAAAATGATACTATAGTAAGCTTTATAATACATGATATTGCTGTGTGTGCAGTAGTAGCAGCTTGGTATAGCATTATAGGCCTACTAGGTGCATAGATTAGACCACAATGTAGGTAAGTCTGACAGTGTATAGCCTGTAGCATATTATTATGGTAACATACCATATTAACTATACTTATGTCATGTACCATCTGTAAGTAATGCTTGGTTATGAATCATATATCAGTTAACTCCGTCTTAGTGATGGAGATGTATGTATATAACAATGTAGTATATACAATGTAGTATATACAATGTAGTATATACAATGTAGTATATACAATGTAGTATATACAATGTAGTATATACAATGTAGTATATACAATGTAGTATATAACATGTAATACGTCACTTATTATACGATTATTCTACTATGATTACTAAATGATTACTACCATCAACCCAGCTTAACAGATTAATTCCAGCTCCATATGACTCTTTTATGTGTCTCCAAACGCCTTTACCACCACCTGGAAGTTTTCTACAAAAATGTTTTATATATATACAGACTTGAACTGTCTAATAGGGACGCAGTTAGGTATTGCCTATGAGTATAGCACACGAGTATTAGCGCATAAGTATAGCACATGAGTATAGCATATACATGTAAGTATAGCATAAGTATAGCATATGAGGGTGGTTGTTTAATAAGTTCTATATTTATAGTTCAGTTGGTCTGCGGTTGCCCTTCCCTTTTTCTCTGTAGAGAGAAGACAACTTCTGTTCAATATGCACGTGTACAATTATTATCTCAGAAGAATATAGGTTACAGTAGTGTACATGTACATAATGCAGGCGTGTAATAGTAAGACCAGCATACATGTACTTCATTATCACATTCAAATTTTCAAATAAACAAGCTACTAATCTAATCAATAGCCCTGATAAAATAATTTGACACTCGGATTAAAACAATAAAGCGCACTAAACAATGTAGACTAATAACTTGAATTTCTTAATCAGCTAATCGGTATTCTAGAGAGATCATTATTTAAATCCAAATTGGGTTTAATCTAATGGTGTCAATCAAATATACAGTGGAATTATCTCCTCCCAGCAGCAATTATACACCCATGAGATGAAGTAATCTTGCATATCAAACCTGATTTATGTTACAAACGCATGGCCTGCATACACATGTTCTGTATACCCAAAGAACTAACACCTAGCTTTGGATGCAGATATTGTGTTTCAGCGAATACTATATTAGTAGTGGGAGTGGCTACTTACTGATACTTCTCTATCCCTCTCTGCTTCTCTTTCAGTCTCTTGAGTAGAACCTCATACTTTTTCTTGTATCTGTCTTCTGCTGTCGGGAACTCATTGCTGCCGTACCCTGAGTCATTGTAGCTCAGGTAGCCAGTTGGCATGTCTGGCAGTCTCTGAACAAAAAGGTAATAATACACGTAGCATAGTTACAATGATTCATAACGATCTCTGCTGCTTCAAACTTGTAGATTTGCATATCATCTCAAGCATCTCTAAGCAGAAAGTAAGAGTAACATTGTATACTGTCAAGTTGCAACCACAACCACACATATACAATGTACATGTATATGACTTGTATCATAATAATTATAGTGATTTACAAAATGCAGTATATCTGCTGTATATATGTAGTGTACATGCATATGCATTTGTTCAGTATATTACATACATGTGTGTATAATACATACAAGTAGTGCATGTATTATTAACATGATATTTAGTATATTTGTATTTGTTGGAATAATTTATATGTACAGTGCAGTAGTTAATTCAACTACAATGTACATGTATATATAAATGGTATAAACTAGCAACTCACTAATTTAGCATCTAAGTCTTTATTCCTAGAGAATGGTGCTGCCTGTGGGTAGCTGTCTCTGTATGCCCCAAAATGTGTGTTCTTAGTCCTTTTCAGCCAGTCTTCCATGAGAGTATTCTTAGAGCTGTAACAAGAATATCTTTTATCACATCATGTATACATAATGTGTGTAATATAATATAATTACTTGGTTCCGATACAAATTGATACTAACGCAGAATGTAAAATCTACAGTGTATCTGTGGAGTCATCTCCTTAGTGAGCAGCTGGAAACGATATGTAGGCCTAGTATAATATGGATGTTATATTAACTTATGCAATTTTGAATCTAAATTTAATTGGTATGAAAGCAAAAATTTACAGTCATAATTTTTACCCAAGTCTGATTTCAGATACTGTACAGCATGACCAGCACTGGGCAGTTGCCTTTCCACATGTGTAGAACTCAAAATCTCCACAAATAATGTATTACATTACATGCTGTAGGATATAGGTATATGATAACTCACATAGGTTTCCTGCCATCATAAGTCTGTCTTATGGTTGTTGAGAAATCATTAGCTTTATGAGGAGCTGTACCATAGAACGCTGGTAGCCTACCAGGAGAGTTATCTACGGGTGGTCCAAAGTGAGTCCTGTATTCTGTAGTTGCTGGTCTTGCTGGCATGTTAAAGCTTAAGCTATAAAATTATCTGAGTGTTTAAGAGAAGTCTGTAAAGATGCTGATTTTCAGAGAGAATCCCTCTAGTACAGTATCTTGGAAAGAAGTAAGCAAACTGTTGCCAGACAAATCTCAGTGGCTAAATAACCAGTTAGTAAGTTGCAATTAATTAGAACCAAATGATATAAAGCAATGCTTAATTAAGGAGAAAATTAGTTCAGTGACATGCTTTTGAGGAATTAAAATAATAGTAACAACACAGCTAATTGAATTCAGTTTATATAGGCCTATGTTATTAATTGCATAATGGATCAGTGTGTAATTATACCATTAGTGTATATAGAACAATCAACTTCCCATAGATACAAGGTATTACATACAATCATACACATTCATACAGTAGGTCCCCTTTTATGTTCTATATGGAAGCACATTGAACCTTATAATCATTAGAGGTTAGGTTTCACCCTGTGAGCATATATCTGATAAATACTGGGATTTGTGTATAGAAAAGCTATTCTAGAAGCCAAATCAAAGCTATGAAAAGGTGTTGGTGGTGTAGCATGGTGTTTAATAACCCTGGGTAATATCACTCGACAAGACCAAGACTAGCATCTTTACCTTAGCTAATACTGTAGCAGTCATCGTTCAGGGTAGATGCCCTGACTCTATCACCTAAAAGTCATATGAACTACAATGTACATTATAACTTGCTTTGATGTGACTTGCAGTCTGTCTATTACAACAATATTACATAGGCTACATGTATCATGTATGTTAGCACATGACGTCTTGTATATGACATGGTTATAAATCTAGTGTATGATTACTATTGTATGCATAGCAAGCATTGAACAACTACATGTATGTACATGTACAAAACATGCCTATTATAAGCTTGTGCAAGACATGGGCATGCATGATACACAATAACTGAATATTTCTGCTGTCGTTTTTCAAGAAAGTGTTGGGTAAATATGGTGTAGAGATTATATTAGTCACTTTAGTACTGAGGTCAGCGTTGACCTCAGCCCAAAGGTAATACAACTAAGAGAAGTGGGTATCTAAGGCTACAGCCTTCTAGAGAAGATACTGGACCTGTTATAGTACACAAAGAGGAGCTTTCAATTTATTATCTATTTATTGGATAGTTGGAGATCTAAAGGAGAACACAAGGCAGATAAATCACTTACATTGTATATACATATTATATAGAACATGGGAACTAAGGCCAGGAAATAAAATAATAAACATTTAATTTACAAGTAAAACAGATATAACTACATTTGTATGTTGTACCGTTCATTATTAAAATATTTTTGTAGGATGGGAATAACTATGTTAACAGAGTGATTACTTGAATATAAGTATAAAAATAAAAATATAGTGTGGCATACACAAAAACTATTGAGGTTAGATACAAACCTAAAGCAATAGCCATATATTGTGTATGTGGAAAAAGGAAAGACAAATCTAATACTAACATCTAGATAACAGTTGAAACATAATTTACACTAACAGCAACGTCTAAGGATTGGTGAATGAACCTCTATGATGACCGAAATCACAGGAACGAAAAAGTATTTTAACTACATAATTATACCAAATAGTATGATTAATAGCACAACACTACGTATAGATGCATAACAGTTCAGCAGCAAATATAATATGTGAATATGTTCACTGACTCTTTTTATCTTAAAAGAAAATGACAACAAGTTTGATAAACTCATGGAGGAGCTTTCATGTTTGGAGGTATACAGCCTTAGAGCTGAGATATAACAGCCTTTGGAACTGGAATATGTTTCTATAGATGATTATATTAAGTTAATCACATCTAAAAAGAGGTCAAGGTTGCTATAGTAACATCACAACAAATAATATAGTTATCCTGTACCCTCAATCTACCCACCAACTCAGTAAAAGATGGTAATGAAGATGATACCACTCAGGTGTTGAACCTAATGTCATGTGACTGAGTATTTCTCTATCGAGGGGTGACACATCTAATAGTTAGTTTTGGAGCCATACCTCTGCAGCTATGCGCACTCTAAATTTCTGTGACACAAACGACTGAATGAGATGCATACAAGTCATCATAATAGAAGTATACAAATTATGATCTTTGCTATGACATCACAGGTCACAATCCCTGCTATGACATCACAGGTCACAATCCCTGCGATGATATCATTGGTCACAATCCCTGCTATGACATCACAGGTCACTCTGTAAGTAAGGAACTGCATCATTTGTATTCGCTACGGACTGAGTGTAGAGGCCGCTGATTTCTGATTGGATTGCCTCATCGCCACTAACTGGAGCATGTTGTGATTCCTGGTGACCTCCGCTGTTGCTACTACTCGTGCTACTTCGTCTTTTCTGAAAGTATAATACCTTATAATGTAATCTACAGTATAAGCAGTTTGACTTTGGAGAGGAACACAAATAATGACATCATACCACACTATAGTGCATTGTCTACTAGACAAACGCAAGTAGCGCAGAATCAAAGGAACAGGATGTTGGAATCGTGAGCTACATGTACATGTATTATATTACTGTGAAATGATAATGTTTTATTATGAACCTATACTTGCATGGACACAGCCTAAAACACAACAAATGAGGATATTTCACACTAATTTGCCCGATTTACAAGCAATGAAAGGTGAAGTATCTGGACATTAAATTATCTTACAAACTTTATGTCATCAAAGATAAGCACTCAACTCACAGGTTTCGTAGGAGCTGGTGGCCCAGAAAGGAAATCTGTGCGAGGGGAGACAACCTGGTATTCTATCTACAAATTAGTGAAGCAAACTGTGTTAGAACACTCTCACAGGGTTATTTCAGTGCTAGGCTAAATTTTAGATTAAAAACAGAGTAATTATTGCAAATTATATCTATTTTAAATCAAACTCAGAGCATCAGTATGTTACAGCTTATAATGTTGATTAGTGTGAAGTTGTCCTCTCTTTGTAAAGAATCGGTATGAGAAGACAACTTTAAGTGAAAAAGATAAATTATAGCATTAGTCTAGTAATTGGTTGGAATGCTATCAGTGTTAGTCAAAGTTATCCCATCTGTGATTATATCAATATAACTATTTTAGGATGAGTTACTGAGTACACTAGTAAGACATAAAAAAACACAACTGTTCTAGTTACAGGTTGGTAGCTTTAGTGATGTTACTATTTTATTAAAACATCACAACTTACAACACACCACCAAAAATGTTAAATACTTGTAGAAAGCTGGTGTTCTTCATGATTTGGAGTTACTAAAAGAAGGAGGCTACACCGACCCTCCTCTATTCCCTACTGTTGCCTACCTTTACATCACCTCCACCTGGAACATGGCCAATATTATCTCGACTTCCAACCTTTGATTTTGCTGTTTCCTTGAACTTCAACTTTTCGTCAACAATCTAAAATAGAAATTCAAATTGCAGGTACAGTTCACTGAGGCAATGCTATGATTTCATGACCATTCAAGAGTTAAGTTTAGCCGCTAAACTATTTAGAAAGACACTAAAATATAGTAATCATACAGTACATATACATGTATAATGAGTAGTTCATCATTAAAATGTGTCATAACTAACAATATGACTAGCATAAGTAGATATTAGTTATACATGCATTTATTGGCAGTGTAACAGCAATACTATTTTACTAGTCATTCATATATGAAGAAAATTATTATACCTGCACGTTTCCGCCTCCAGGACTATGAGATGCCTTCTCTAGAGATCCAATACGTGGAGCAGCCTTCTCCTTAAAATCTAGCTTATGAGATTCTATCTTTACCTCGCCACCTTTGGGGGTGTGGCTTACATAGTCTAACGAGCCAATCTTGGCCTGCGCTTTCTCTGATGACAATACAACAAATTAATCTCACATTAGGATTAAAACTAGTCCCATTATGAAAACAGCACATTGCCAAAAAACTTTGAAAACGGGCAGATATAGAGAACTATAACATGGAGTTTAGCCATAGATGAATACTTTGTAATATTTTTGGTCCAATGTCTTGTGTGCACAGGAACCGTTGGTGGAAAATCTAATATGCCTGTCAACTGTGCTAGATGATCAGGTCGTGTAGAGTCTTTTGTTGCTCAAAAACATGTTTTGACTATTTCATATCAAAAAGAACATTGCAACTTGATGCACAGCAACGATTTTATACAGTAATGTGGAGTTGCCTCACCTTTAAATTGTAGTCTATTTTGTTCTATCCTGACATTGCCACCACCAGGAGTGTGTGAAGCCTTATCTAGGGAGCCAATTTTTGGCTTAGCCTTATCTTTGAAGTCTAGTTTTCGGGACTCTATCTTAACCTCCCCTCCAGTTGGTTTGTGTGTAGCATTAGCCAGAGATCCAATACGTGCCTGTGTTTCCCACTGTAACTTCTCTTCAAATATCTACAAGATGCATGTAGATATAATATAATATGTCTACAATCTGCAGTCACATCATAGTGCTATTTGCGCATGATACTGACGCTACTCTGCAGTAAAATGCGATACTGTTATTATAACCAGCCTATTCAGTGAAATACAAAACTGAGAATATAAGAATTGTTTGCAAGTGTTCCACCATTTTCTATTTTTAGCCCACTTTTCAGCATTTTATCCTATGAATGCAGCTGATTTTTGCAGTAATTATCTAGTTTTTTCATTGACAGGGCTGTTGGTTGAATAATAAAAGGAGAGCTGGGTTGTCTTACCTTGACATCTCCACCAGTTGGCTTGTGATGAGCTTTCTCAAGGCTTCCTATCTTAGACTCAGCATTCCAGCTTAGCCTCTGATTCTCAATCTAAGTATGGGTATGTATGAAATAAATGCTATGCATTCAGACACCAAGTATAATTTGGCACACTGTTCTAATTGACCTACCTATAAAGCTATAATTTGGCACACTGTTCTAATTGACCCACCTATAAAGCTATAAGTTGGCAGCTGTTCTAATTGGCCTACCTATAAATTGGCACACTGTTCCAATTGACCTACCTTTACATTACCACCAGCAGGTTTATGATGTGCTTTCTCTAAACTTCTAATCTTTGATTCTGCATTCCAGCTTAGCCTTTTGCTCTCTATCTGCAGGTAAATTATCTGCAGGTAACTAAGGCTAAATTATTAGATGCAACAGAAGACTTCTATAATGAACTATCAAGTGAGTAGGAATATGTATTAAGTCTATCGAACTTTCCTCGTACTCTATATAAATTATGGATTGCCCCCTAATGAACTATCAACAGTATAGACTAAAATGTCTAACTGGTTCTGATTGTATTTACCTTCACATCTCCACCTGCAGGCTTATGATGGGCTTTTTCTAAACTTTTAATCTTAGATTCGGCATTCCAACTCAGTCTTTGGTTTTCTATCTGTTCCAAGAATCAAAAGTATAGCACTCTAACAAGGTAGTAACAATATCACACAATCATAATTAGTCACGTTTTATAATGTTTTGCATAGTCACAAGGTAATAAAGATTTGCCACCAAACGCTTTTTTTCAAGTGAGATGCACAATGTGTTTAAACTTACCTTCACATCTCCACCTGCAGGTTTGTGATTCGCTTTTTCTAAACTTTTGATTTTTGATTCTGCATTCCAACTCAGCCTTTGGTTTTCAATCTTCAAGTAGAGTGGGGAATAAGGCATTTCAAATTGATATCATACTATAAAGAATTTAAAATAAATTTTTCATGAAAATTTGAATGGTAGACAGAGGCATCGGTCAGGGAGTGTATTTTCTTATTATTGAACAATATTGCTACAAGCTTTTAGAAAAAAATTGAAGTTGTCCTCTCAACCTTAATGTACAAGCAGGTGGGGATAACTCCATAGTCATGCTAATCATGTTCTTTGGGTAAGCCTACGTGCACATGTATAATTAAATAGACCTATTGTTACAGCATAGCAATAAATAGGATGTTATATTAGATGAAGAAATCAAGGTGCCCATAGCCTAAACACCTGATCCTTGACCTACCAGATAAAAACTCTGAGACTCGAATTTCTAAAATTTAATGAATTCCCAAAGTATTGGTACATCGTTTACATATATAACACTGCCTATTCTATAATAATCAGAAATAAGGTAGTCCATGTATTATAGACTTCACACAGAGCTCGGTTGTCCACATTTCAGTTCCCATACCTTTACGTCTCCACCAGCAGGTTTGTGGTTTGCCTTCTCCAAACTCCTTATTTTTGACTCGGCATTCCAACTCAATCTTTGGTTTTCAATCTAAATATGGAATAGACAGCAGAGATTAGTACGTACTATTATATGCCTTATACTTCTAAGTTTATTTATTGCAGAAATGTTTAGAATTAAGTATTATCATTGATTCTCTAAGATGGATTGATCTAGTAGTCAACTGCAATAGCAATTTAGAGTTGTCATCCCTTTGTCGCTGGTACTACTCTAATGTCATTATAATGAAACTATCTGCATGCACATGTACATGAAACTATCTGCATGCACATGTACATGAAACTATATGCATGCGCATGTACATGGTCCTATTAATACTGTAGTTGGTGCTTGGGTAAATTTACAAACTGAACAAAGGTAATACAACTCCAAGCAGTAGATGCACTCCAAAGAAATTGTACAAGTAGTTTGTTTCACCTTGACATTTCCTCCTGCGGGTCTCCTTTGGGCCTGCTGCAAACTGTTTATCTTTGACTGTGCACTCCAGCTTAATGTGTTACTTTCTATCTGTAAGTCAAAGGATATCCAATAATATGCAGCTAAAATATACTCTATGCTAAGAATTGCAATTCAATCCAACTCAGTTGAATTTACATTGCTCTGAGGTCGACAGTCTGTATATCTTAGAAATCGCTTTACTAGTTGACTAACTGTTGTCATAGATAATATATTTTAGTGTCATGCAAATGATTAACAAGTATGTAGATAGGTTTGTAATAAGTACATGCCAGGTAGTCGGGTAAATAACTAGACACCACAAACCCACCTTTACATCACCTCCCCCTGGCTTGTGCTGCGCCTTCTCCATACTTCCTATCTTAGACTGAGCTGACCAACTCAACCTGCTGTTTGACTCGGGCTATGGAGCAGTAAAACAAAAGTATCGTGTAGAAGAGATTCATATTTTTTGTTGATCTATGATGTCAGAGTATAATTCAATGTATTGCAATAAACACGTTTGGTAAATTTGAGGAGTTGTCCTACCTTTAAACAAAACATATAAGAGAAGATAACTCTGGTATATTTAGTGTGAAGACAACTGGTCACTGATGTCCATTACAACTCAATGCAGTGACAGTGCAAATTAATATTATTTCACATAGCTTACATGTACATTAAAGTATAGAATACCTTTTGTGACAACGTAGATTTTGGTGTGGAATGTCTAGGACTGGATTTTCCTCTTAAAATGTTCTGGTCAGACACATTTTCTTTCTCCTTTTCTGTGTTCAGTCTCAATAGGGCAGACTGTACTTCTCTAGCTGCAAATAGGAAAAGCTTTGCTGACATTTTGCACTATCAACTATCTACTTATCTGGTAGTATGTAATAAACTTAAAACCAATACTGAGTTTTATTCAGTCTAAGGCAGCATTCAATTTCATTCCACCTACATTGTACAAGTACATTATTGTATTATATAATCTTAACTTCTAAGATTTCTTATGCAGGCAGGACTTGATATCAACTAAATCTAGACTTCAACAACACATTATTGATCAATAGGGCATATAATATAGTCAATAATTTGACATTATAAATATGTATAATTATCATACTATAATTATTGCTAGATATAAGCTTGACATCCTTCTAGCATAATCAATAACCAGTAGTAGCTAGTCGGAGCTCACTGCATGGAAAAGAGCTCACTGTATATAAAGTCAGCCTGCCTACAAAGTTGAACACTGGTTTCTCATTAACTGCAATATCAAGGCAAATAGACATAGGAGAAGTAATTCTATTATAGTACAAAGCTTGCAATAATTATCATTATGTAAGAAGTGAAAGCCTGATTGCTGTTAGTACAAATAATAATAACACTTGCTAATAACCTGAACACTGCTGGCTATTTAGCTGCTTACATCAGAGTAGTGATTGGAATTATGAGAAAAATTTCTAAAACACTAAATTGTAATCTGCCAGACTCTTTCTAATGCTTCATCTTCCCCAAGCTTCTTTTGAAATTCAAGGTGTAGTTGAAGGATATACACATTGCTCACAGCTCTCTTTCCAGAGGTGTCATTCACCCTTCATAGTTTTACAATAAATATGCTACACTGTGTTGTGTAGTACATGTAAAATATAGCCAAACGAGTAGAGTCATTTTTAATAGTTTTGCACTTAATTTAGATAGTCCCATTGCTAATTCAAGATGAAGAGATGGACAAACATCGTACCAACCTGTGATATTATTATTGGTATGTGTGCCGTTTGTCTTCTGTCCGTTGGTTCTGGTGGGCAAAGCTGAATAGGAGATTTTCTTGGGAGGAACGAGTTTGCTCTGTCTTGGAGATGGCTGAGTCTTTGCAGTTGGTTCAGTTGTCTGTTTGTTAGTACTGCCGTTAACCACTGGTTCAGAGAACTCACTCGGCTGTAATAAAGACACAGCGAATAGAATTAGATTAAATCGATAATTTACAGGAAATGAAACTAAATAATGTTTTGTAAATAAACAAAACTTTATGCAGTCAATAAATAACTATATATTCTTTGTAGATTATGCCAGATATAAACTTCATGTAACATTGTAAAATATAATCCACAAAGAAACAATACTGATCTTAATTAAGCAGATTTCTTCATAATCTGGAGTTGTCTGATGTTTTTAGCTCTGGAAAGGTGCACTATTACAATATTGATTATGGATAACATGGCAAAGGGAAACCATTCCGACACTCGATAGAGTGTGGTTTATTCTATGTAGGCCTACATGTAGGCCTACAAACATTCTGTACGGCAACTTCCGTATTACTGGTTTAGGCTAAATGTTACTGGTACTATGGCAGTGGTATTACTATGTAGGCCCAGGTGAAAAGTACATTACAATTCCAAAACCTCCAAAACATCGATTGTGTGTGTGTTTAGCCAATAACTAATATGCACAGTGCTAGTGTCAGCTTACAGTAGTACATTTGTAAATACTATGATCCAAAATCTATAGCAGTCTCATAGGGATAAAAAACATCTATAATTGGCTTTTTCATTTAGAGTTTTCTTCTCTTGCAAATAATGATTATAGCTACATAGTAGGGCTAAAGTTACATGCTTCCTGTCTTGGTGATAAGCAAGGGTGACAAGACATCCTGTACTGGTACTTGGTAAATAGTGATATGGTATTTTACTTGCAAGCACTTGCAGGTAGCTGTGTTAGTTTTAGACTAGAATGTTTACTCATTCTCACTAGATACACATTAATGCTTCCTGGAGACTGACTATGTGGAAACAACCTTTATACTAATAGCAGAAGGGCTAGTAGGAAAATTACAGTGTACATCCATCCACTATGAAAAGACTTTCATATAATCCTCCCACAAACAGTAGAAACCTGTAATACTTCACTAAGTTTATTTGATTTGTTTTAGAATGAATACACTTTGTTGCTACTAGTACAGGCAATTTTCAGTGAGATGCAGTACTAAACACAAGTTTCTTAGACTGAGATTCTTGTTTATGGTTGGGAAAATTGATTTGGGGGTTACCCAAAAAGCAAACAAAAAGGCAAATTCTCTTGCTTCAATTTTGACAAAGCACAAAGGCTATCTCATTTCTCTTACCTTGTAATATTGTTGACAATGCATATTAGGAACAAATCAAAACTGTAATTATTAGAACAACAAACATCAAAGAAAAAGTGTAACAATATGAATGTCTTAGACAAAGAAATTATTCCAAACACAGCTACCCAATGTGTTTGTCAGGGTGACAAGGATTTGATACTATTTCAGGGGCGTATTTTAAGGGGCGGCAGGGAGGCACTGCCGCCCCTGTTCTCAAAATAAAGTGGCCTAAAAACACTACTTTTGAAAATTTGACACTGTTTTCCTTAATATTTGCTTCATTTCCGGTTTGCGACCGAAGCGTTATCTCTATAGTTTTAACTCTATGGCGTTATCACTCTACTTTTAACTCTATGGTGTTGCGGCGTAACAATAACCAGTAATCTTGGAATAATCACTACATTGCAAGTGGCACACAAAGAGGCCCATAAAACTATGTAATCTGCTAAAAGACTCTATGGTTATGCTAAGGTTAAAAACTTGCGATCTTGTGAATGAATGAATAAATATTTTTATGGATAGTTATTTATACCAAGGAAAAAATAATAAATGTGAAAGTAAAAGTAGTGAACAGTTGAATCAGGTGAATCAATTTGTAAGTCACTGCTATCAATGAGGTGGTTTCTTCTCTGTCTCTGTCACGAGCAGATGCATGAAATTTAATTCCAATATTATATATTATATTATCTTGGCTTCTTTTAAAAATATTTATGATTTTTTTCTTTTAATATAATATAATTAAAAGTGTTTCCATTCATTTTAGTCATTCATTCTAGCAATTGCCACTCTACTGACAGCTACTACTCTACTGCTACATTCACTGCTAACAACTAAATATGTATTGTAAAGGAAAAATACTAATTTAAAAATAACATAATACAATAATAATTAAATATTTTAATTTTAAATTTATATATAATTAATATAATTACACTATTAATATTATCTTAACTTTAATAGGCTGCTACACTTTTCTTGCAAAAATATTTATTTTACATACATTTTATTTTAAATAATTAATTTATAATAACCACAGTTGTTGATCAGCTACTAAAATTTGAAAATCCTAATTTAAAAAATACACTTGTGCCTATGGACTCTTTGTAAAATATACAATCATGCAGTATTGTAGTTATTATAAAATTCTACTAACTAGTAATAGTACTGTAACACTTTCACTCCTGTTGCAAGTAGTAGTAACTTTATTAAGCAGAAGTAGTAACTTTATTAAGCAGAAGTAGTAATGAGTACTTGTTGTAGTGATGCTAGAACTAACTTGCTGCTATGTCTAACTTTTGCACTTCAGAGAGTGAGATTTGAAAATTTTCCGCTGCGCGTGCATTTGCGGGGGGTGCCCGCACCCCACCCCCCCCTCCTGCACCCCCCTTCCACCCGACTTTCTGCCTCCCCAGTCAATTTTTCTAACCTACGCCCCTGTATTTTGATAGCCTAAAAATATCTACGAAGCCTAAATAGTTCAATTGAGGGTGAGGGTTGTCACCACTCCCAGAAAATCAAAACTCTAGGTTTGTAACAAATTACTGTCAAACAAGAAGAGGTATATTTATAATATAATATATACTTGACATAGGCAATGTCAATATTAGTATAAACAAATGACACTCTAGATAATTATGTCATATATTTGTATCAATGGATGGAATGTACAGGGCACATGCTGCAATATGTCGCTATCATTGAGTAGAACACTTGACTACTTGAGAATGTCAAGTAGTTTTACCTACTGCTGCTTATCAAGCAGATATGAGGCTAGAGTCACCAAGTACATGACCTTTGGTGCCAGCAGCTGGGTGAAATGATCAGCAGGGTTTAGCCAACAGCTAGTGAACAGTTGTCATTCACATATATATTCCCATAATATTTATATGGTCTTTGGTTGGGCTATTGGGTCTTTGGTTGGGCTATTGGGTATTGGGTATTCTCTATAGTAATTAGGAGAGAAGAGCCTACAGCCAGGTTGAGGAAGGACTCAATGGCATGTAAGAAGTTGAGGGAGTACAACATGCTGATAGAATATATGGTGGAAAACAAAAATAAATCACTAAAAACACAATTTGAATTCATACACTGTTCTGTAATATTAGTATGGTAATAGACGTGTGGGTCTTACAGAGCTAATAAGGCTTACCAAAAAGTATCAAATAAAGTAGTAGACAGCTCCATCCCCACACTTCACTCAAACTCTTGCTTTGAACTGAGATAACATTTTTACTAAGCCCAAGGCTAGTCCTACTCAAGAAAGCTATAGACTGATAGTAGTAAAAACTTTATGCAAACAAACCAGTGCATCTATAATAACAATATTATTATACTACCAGTAGTTCCCCCTCCTTGTACATGTATCTACTTAGCCACTACTCATATTTAATGTTACGGATTACAAAACTTGTTGGATTCGAAAAACAAAGATTTGTATATTGTAACCTTATTGTAGGCTACATTATGTGGTATAGTTCTGGAGAAATTTGGATAGCCTTAGTCCTTGGTTGAGGTGTGGGGTAAGAGTGGCCAATCAATAAGATATAGAAAAACTACTTTTTCCGTCTCATCTTGGGCTAAGAGCAAAGGCTATCTCAAATTTCTCCGTTTCTGCACTAACTCCTTATTTCACTATCACACAGCTACTTCCAGAAGACATTACTGTTATTTTAAGATTTTAAATTTCCCATCAGTAGCATCATGTAGCATAGAAAACTCCATCTGCATTGTATCAATGTCTCATATGCATTGTATTGTATAGAGTTATCATCAAATTCAATTATATAATGGATACTGCCTAAACATTCCTGACAGCTGACAAATCAAATCATGACATTGGAACAGCAGTTACTAAACGCTGTACACAGTAACCAAATATGTATCTAACTGTACATGTAGTTATGACTATTGATTGGCAGAAAGTCAAAAGGCAGATTAACTAGTAGAGATCAAGTGGACCTATATATTCATAATATTATGTATGAGAAGAGATCAAGCAGACCTGCATGTACATAACATTATATAAGAGATAATAGATATTTCTTCAAGGCTACTCAAAATTGGCAATTTCCCTTAGAATAGTTGGTTTGTCTATTAATGTGTTAGCCTGAGTTGCAAGCAACCAATGCTGCCCTAGCGTTGCTTTATACCTGTGTCATGGATCTTTGACTGTATTTATGTGTAACCAAGGCTGTCATTATTCATAATAGTATCTATTAGTAGAACAGGCCAAGAAAATATTATTTTACTAGAGTACTACAACAAGTAGTAGTAATTGAGTTGTAGTAGTAGTAGTACTGAGATATTCCCCTCATAAACCAAAGTAAATACCACAAAACAAGATTAGCCTGGTTGCTAAACCACAGGATTACCTTACCAACATCTCTATGGAGTTACTATTCAAGATGAAAACCCACTGAAAGAAGCATACCTATACAACGTGGCTTGCATTGCCTGCTGTTCTATTGTGTTGTAGATGGGTGGGTGCTGCCACTAGAATAGAGAGATTACATTCCCCTTGATAAATATTCTAATACAGTATTTGAGTCCCCATACCCAAGGGGGAGTTATTATCTAATATCTAGTTACCTCTAAGGTTTCTAGTAGCTAGTAGATATTGACTGTGTTCGAATAACTTTGAAATCGGATCTACATTGTTACAATGTGTGAATAGTGTGTAGTAAGCCTACACCTCCTTATATTCTAGCATCTTGGCATCTGATAAAAATTTAATTATTATACATTGTAGCTTGACTAATAATAAAATATCAGCATTGTTTTCTGTTTTTCTTATAATTTGCTGAAGGTTTTCCGAAATGCATAGGATTGCAGAAAATGTGTGATGCCAGTTTGGAGTTGCTAGTCTTACAATTCTTTGAAATTCCTAGCTTCAAGCTATGAAGCTATGAGCACTGGTGGTGTTTTAAGAAAAATAGCTGGGCTTACCCCTATTTCCAAGAAGTTGATATATTACTACATCCTTATGACCTTACTTATTGAGCATATTATTTATAGTTCTGCTACATATAGGCATGCAGTTTACTGTATCAGATGAGAAGAATGAAAAGGTTTTATAGGCCCCCACAGCTCAGCCCCAATATAACAATTAATGCCACCTTATGACATCATTTGGTCAAATATCTAAGATGAAGGAAATGACATCACACAGCACATATCATCCTCCATCTAGAATATACACTATATTATAATAATAGGCCTATGTCATGGTGCACCTAAACACTAGAAAGGTAAAGATAGAGAGTACAGTGTACTAACCTCATCAGCGTGAGCCTCCATTTTCATCATGACATCAGTCATTCTGAGTCAGCAGTCAGCAATATTTACTATCCTGATAGCTGAACAACCTGTAGATAGTTATAAACATAATCCCTCAACAAAATCTAACATTTCTAACGTTAGAAATTTGTGATGTTAGTTTAGAAATTTGAAAGGAGCCTAGTGTAGCCCAAAGTTGAACAGTCTACTAAAGTGCTGGTACAGCTATTACCTACAGTGTACAGTAATTAGGTATAGCCTACATTATTAATGTTAACAACATGCTAAGCAATTTCTATTAAATTAATCTTTTATTTGTATAATATTTACATGAACTTGAAATTATTCTCTACTGCTGATTATGTTCACTAAAGAGATCTATAGAGAATGATTGCAAAGTATTAGTAAAATAATCAGACTCCTACATAACAGTATTACTACAGCTAAAGATTTTAGTAATCACTTAGCCTTAGTTTAACAACACATTTTTAAGGGAGCAGGTCTAGGGCTTCCAACAACAAATTATGTGGGATGAATATTCTGCTAATATGGAAGGCAGGCAAGACTAATGAAATTATCTAATTCTCCTTCATCATTGATTATATGAGAGAAGTGTGAATAAAATCAATAATCTCCTACAAAACAGACAAATAAGAAATCTATTTGTGCTGCCAATAGGGTAAGTTGCTGCCACTGAGACCCTCGGTCGTTACATTGCCCATCCTCAGGCAGTACCACCTGACTAAAGGGTCAATAGAATATGGTAATGAGTGCGTGTGATTGACTACTAATACATCATGTAATACGACAGGTCTGTGTAAGAAATCAATTACGTTGACAGGTCTGTGTTCCTGTTTGCACAGCCTGACTTTTACAACTTTCAAGTAAATGCAAAGTAGAGCGTTATTGGCCTATGCTATGAACAAAGTGAAAAATCTGACCAAATAATACCATGTGTACAATTTTTATTACTTTTATCATAGATTATCTGACATTCTATGACAGAATGAACTAACTGCTATAGTTTGAATCAGTCAACCTACAGACCAGGAGACGGCTATACGAATTCAAGTAACCATTTGACACCAAAAATATGGGCCACACCTTTCAGTTGTTCTACCAGAACAGACAAAAGACAGGATAATTGTTATTTTCCAGATCACTAAAGCTGCAGTCTCCTTGGCTAGCTGACTCTAATTGTGTAGTTACCTATACATAAGTATCACCATGTCAAGGGCCTCAAAACAATCTAAATAATTCCAGTTAGATTCTGGACCCCAGGCGTTTAGTTGATACTTCATATCCATGTGTTGTCAGCCTAGTTTATAACACAACCTGCATTGTAGATTAAATTTTTATCAATGAATTAAATTAATTTTATTGCTGTCAATTTTCATGCCTGGTGCTGACTCATTCATTGATATCATAAATCAACTGACACTGACACCATGCTAATTATAGCTCTTTGTTGATCGGTTTACAACAGGAAGTTTATTGGAATTTCTGTATATTAATTAATTGTGAACCCAGCTTCTCTATTCTATACTATGTAGAGGGTTCACTTTCTTCATTGACAAATTTTAGACCCAAACTACTTCTAAATTCTGTCTTCTACATGTAGCCTATTATGGCTGTGTAACATTATGCAATGAGTTTATGTATGTTTACCAACTTTGCTGTATGATAACTATGCAAATCAGCATCATGTTGGCACACTTGGTTGTGTACTCAAACATACATAGATAATCTGAAGGAAGGGGAGGTACCACATAATCTATATGCAAATTTACCTGTCAAACTAATGGAGAACAAAGATAGGAGAATACACTGGTTTACACATCATGTAGGACTATATTTATTTCAATTCTGTTGCCGCCAAAACTACAGAACTGGAAAACTAATATGCTTAAATACTATAACTACTGAGATAAATATACATGTATCTATCACAATGACTAGTAGCATAATGTGATAATAGCATAGTGATAATAATAGTAATAATCATGAATATTGCAGTGCAACTACAATATTCATGATGGAATACTAAAACGGATATGAATAAATCTACAACAATCAGCATAACGTTGGTTGATACATAGTATTATATGTGCAGTATATTGTATTACACCATAGGACATATATTGTGTATATGGAGATCTATATTTACCAACAACTCTATGCATTTGTACCATCTGCTTGGCAGGCAGCTTTCTCTACCCTACACTACACCTACTAATATAAGAAGTTGGTCTGTCCCAAAATATGCTGTTTAGTGTACGTACCTGATTTAGTGGATAGATGGCTATACAGCAGTTAGATAGACAAGTGTATATACCATAGAATTGTGGAGGTTTATGCTGTTCTATCCTGTATACAGCCAGCTACAGATATCTAGAATGCTACTATACTATATCAGCACTCTACTACACAGTTGGCTATCAATGAAGTAAAGGTTGAGTGGAAAACAAACAATAACCCAAATATGTGTGGTTAGAATGTATGTAAAATCCAGCTGTTCAGTGTGGTTACTATTGTTGTCAATACATGCTGGTCTATCCAGTGTTCAGGGTGCTGTATTGTACCTGGTAATGAACTAGCAACACCTGTGGGCACCTGCTGCATTTTCATTGGCTACTCAAAATTGCATCGTTGATGTAGGAGATCACAACTCCAAACAATTGTGTAGGGCTATTTAATTTTACACTCAAATCCAGGAGTAATTCTGGTATGCAATGTACGATGTCCATTATTATTTCAGATGTAATCTTTGTAGCTAAATCTGACAAATATTCCATCTCTCCATGACTATCTACACTACTTGTACATGTACATCTGATTATCACAATATGAAATCCACACAGGGCAGTGCTCAATATTTTAGAAGGCAAACTGAGCAGAAAATAAGCTGCTAGTATTGCACAATAGTGTAGCTTAGTCTTACATGATGCATGAGAAATTTATAAAATTTAGTCCAACAATGGGAGAAGCAGGCATGTAACAATGGGCACATAAGAATATTGCTATCTACAGTGTTCCCAACAATCAACTAGTCTAACATAATGTAACAGTTTAATCAGAGTACCACTACCCACAGCATATCACAGAAAATAACTCCTTGCCTCGCACTCTACCGCCACAATGGGGAAGAAATGTAGCTGCAATGATCAGTGTACGTTTGATAACATTGCACCTCGGAAAACCTCGTAAGTAGACGTATTAAAGCAATTCTAAAATTCATTCAATGCGACGTACTATATTCAGATAAAGTCACACCAATTAGTAGAAATAGATGAACACACTAATTATTTTACATTGTATTTGTTATCATAGAAAGTATTAATATTTTTGCACGTGGATATAAGCAATACAGTCACAAGCACACTATATTTAATGATATTGAAAGATGCAGAAGTCTTGCATGCTTCAAGAATGGTCCTGCAATATACAGTAAACACGTAAGCAAGTCTGTAATTCCAGAATACCACCATTGTTGGAATAGATTTTAATATGCATGTACTTTTAGCATGACGTTTTGGAGCAAATCAGATCCGGTTTGGAAATTCTCAGGAAAGGTGGATCACTGGACAAAGTTAAGGAGAAGGGTGGGTAACTCCAAGTATTTAGGCATGTATTTTAAAACACAATATACATACATGGTAGGTATCGACTATAACTTTATCAATAGAGCCAATAGATAAATTAGAGTTCCCAATATGCGGTTTTACATGAACACTAGGCACAGAGATCAAGACACAACGGCCAATTAAATTACTTAGATTTTTATAAGGCAAAATTACTAAAAACTTGTAAAGGTAGTACTAGACATACTATAGTTTTATTTTTATGTGAGTGTGAGTGTCTACAATTAAATAGAGGGACAAGATTCTTGCTTGAGGTACAAAATTATGCTCTTTAATGCTTTGATAACACAGTTCTTTCCTATAACTAATACATGTAGCATGCACACCAATTGCTTGCGTGTAACTCAATGGCTCTGGTTTAGGAGCATTCTCTCATGATAATTACACTACAACATATATATATACATTTGTATGTACCCGATGGTTGATACAGTCATATCCTTTATACAGGCTGAAGAACAAGCAAACATCCTTCCTGAAGGAACATGTAAGCAGTATAATAATTTTAATAAACTAAAGTTTCATTATTATGGCTAAGCACTGAGAAGGGAGTAAGCCATAGAGTAGATGTAGACCCACCATAATATCTATGAGCTCTGCATTTCAAACACCATAAAACATAAAATTATATAGTTATAGAGCAGCAGTAATATCGTAGATACAATTAGTATTGTGAAAGTCTTTATTTAATTACAAACCTACAAATTTTTTTCAAGGGTGCATTTATTTGGCCACCAGTTTTACTCATCAACAACTGATGCAGATCAGCTGACGACACCAATTTCATAGCAGGATGGAGTTTGCAAATCATGAAGCAGTAATTCTCTATTTTCTACAACACTATCAGTTATGCAGTATAACATGCTAGCACTAGCCTATGTACTTACATTGTATAACATACGCTTATTTTAGGTTGATCACATAACTAGCATAATGCAGCATATACATGTAGATCCCCTTAATATTTTACAGCGACAGAATTTGACTGCTACCTGTCCAAGTGTTTCAATGACAACCCACCAGGAGAATATTACATGGGAAAGTCTGTAACACTGAGTGGAAAAAATACTTACCTCTCCAGCTCTTACAACAAAAGAGCTAAGAAAGGATTTGTTTATTGGACAAACCCTAAATCTTACAACCTTTCCAACTGTAAGATTACACCCTAACTTGTTATACAAATTGTATATTCACTAGAGCTTGTCTAAAATGAGTTCACAGGCTTGTCACAATAAAATGTCACTACTACTCCTCCTGGAGCATTACATATTTTCCGGATAAAATGTTTTTTGCAGTTATACTAACTTATTACATGTATTTCTACATATACAATGGCTAGCATTATAAGATAGCTATTAGATAACTACAATGTACACGTAGGTAAGTCTAATGAGGGTCGAGGGGTAATTCAATATGCTGTCCATACTTATAGTTACATGACTTACATGTATGTGTAATCATGGAGTATTTCAAACTGTACAACTGCATGATTGTAACACTGAAGGTGCAATGAGGTACTAAGCAGTAATGCCAAATATTTTACTATACTTAGAGCATAAGTAGTTTTGGAGTTGTCTACTGTTTCTCTTATAGTATGACAGGTCTTCTATCTTTAGATGCAAAAGGTTTAGTCATATTACAAGTATATGATTGCATCTTTGTACAGATTAAAATTTCAAATTTATATTATTTTGTAGCATCATTTGTGCCCAGAGACTGCAGTGGGAAAAATGAGATTTCTCTAGAAGATGAGAAGAGATGTGTTGGAGAATCACCCAGGTTGTGTTTCGGGAGCAAATAACTAGCAATCAACTAATACTTTAACAATGATAGATTTTAAATCCATAGCTCTGGCAAGTTTTTATTATGATTACCCTAGCAATCACTATCTTACAAGTCTGCTGTGGCATTTATTGACAGTAGAAAATATAGAGATACAACTTCAGTACATAATATTATCTTTTGACACAATTCTTGCCATTCTTGGGCCACAACAAGTGACTACTATGAGTAAATATTAGTAGAGTACTTCCACATTGAACAGTATGATTTTCCTGCTTAGGAACATATTACATTATAATTATTATAATATTATAATATAGTATTATAATAATATCATAGATGTCAACTACAGACTTGTAAACCACTATAGAAAGAATATCATAATGACTTACACAGAATAATACTATAATAAACTAAATATAACAGAAACATACAAGTATTACTTGTTATAATCATGTGTAAGTATACGGAATAATGAAAGATAAAATAATTGAATATCTATGAAAATATCAAATGAAATCTCAATTTGAGGTCTTGGCACTAACAAACTTCACAAAATAACAAAAGGCAATGAATACATGATAAAAAGGACGGAATGAACAAAATAAAACTACATGAAACGAAAGTACAATAATGTAACATCGGATAAATGATTTGGAATAAACTCACCTTAATATATGTAAATATAAACTACTGACAGGTTAGACAACACTGTAAATGAGATCAGCTGTTACTTGCTTTTAAAACTGGTAATTAAATTGTAATAACTGCAGGAAATAAATGTAATAATAATGATTGTGGTGTGTTGTAAATATTAATTAAAGCATACAAATGTATATGATAGGTCAGTGTGAAGGGACGGATGTAGGATAAAGTGACATGCCAAGTTCCATGGCACAAACAGTGACCATAGAGGGAGTTGTTTGCAATGTAAATAGGTAGAAAAGGGCTCAAGTAGCAGTGAGAACACCATCTCCAGGTATACTACAGTGATGCCCAAACAATAAAGTGATTTTAGTAGGTTTTATGAGACATACCTGTACCACTGCAGTGTACTATGGGGCTACCAACTCCACTACTTACATGTAGTTCATACAGTAACAATAGACACATTAAATATAATTGAGTACTCTAGTATAATCTTAAATGGATAGTATACTAAGATAGTCCCAACTGTGGACTATAATGTGTGGAGATATCATGTATTAACCTGGTAGAGCTTAGAAGAGACATACATGCCGGGGTACAGTGTACTATCTAGACTACCAACTCTACCACTTGGTTCATACATGTACAATCTCAAGTCATGACGATCCACCCATATCCTTGTCAATGTTTGTAAAGTCACATGTAGTCCCAGAGTCAGAAACACTAGTCCTGGAACTAAGCTGCAGGTAAGCTTCCAATCTCTGTACTACCAATGATACGTGTTTGCAGCAGTATTTCTCAGTCTCTAAAACATCCCACATTTCATAGAAATATTATAATGTTCCATACACAAGACCAACCATTGCATAGTTTAGATAAATGTAACTGTTAATAGTGATACAGTTAACTACTACCTTAAAAATAATTAGACCAGAACTAAATATAGGTTTACTCGCACTGCTTTAGTTCACACCAGTCGACAAAAATGCAAACAAGAAAAAGGTGAACGGATAAATGTGACGAAACATTCCTTATTAAGGAGTTGTCCGCCCAAAGAAAATTGCCTGCACATCTGCAAACATCCAACACCAGTAGAGTACTGCTAGTTCATTTGAAATACTTTTTTTCGTTACACTACTGTCTTTAAATTGTTTTTAAACTGGCAACACCAATAGCAACCAATGCAATTGATCTGTTATGAGGACAACTCCTAATTATCATAGTGTTATAGGCTATGCCAACCTTGAACTACATATCCAGAATGATGGATTGTCTTGTTACCCTCCCGCCACAACAGATATAAATGCAGGAAACAGGCTACATAGAACTCATTAAACACTGTCAGTATATCTCCAGTGTCGTTAGCTAGCTTGTTAAGGAGTTGCTCCCTCAATGCTTGTAAAGCTATCCTCGTCATGTTCAGACTCATCACACAGAATGGAAAGTTCTAGAATATTAGAGTTCATTGTCTCATTTATCAACATTAACAACCTTGCCTAGTGACTACTAAAGGTTTTTACTATTTAGCTATACTACTGATTCTATTTATAGAGATTCACTAACTCAAACTTGTTTACTCGAACATCAAATAACTTGTACACATGTATGCAGACGGCTACAGGCCATTAGGATACAAACAAAAAGCAAACCAACCGCTGCTCGTATCATCAGCATAGATATAGGAAGGCAGTATACACCTGCCACTCACCTGTGTAGAATGTCTGGACAATGTGAATATGGATTGTGACAACTTTTTCAATCTGACACTGTTAGTCAGGTAGACTAGATTAATGAGTCCAAGACAACCCCCTCCACGAAGGTCAGTGGCTGGATCTGTCCCTATAAATGTAGTAATACACCACACTGCAAACACCAGTTTCGGAGTTGTTTACCCTTGGATGATACTATAACTTATTGAGAAGGCAACTCCAAATTGCTTAGCTGTTATTGGATACTAGCCTGTTTGGTCCGAGAGAAGACATGTAGTTATTTTTAACCGATAAAACTTAACCCAAAATTAATTCGTGCCTCTAGGGTAACCAAAGGAAACATACAGTGACACTACCTTGAAATCCAATGGCATCCCAGTGATCTCCAAATCTAGGAGGATCTATGTTGGAAGAGGTCAATTGTTTGTATATAGTATGTAACATCTGTATGTGAACAAGGTCCTCATTCTCAAAAGACCCTAAACGATATATAGAAGTTTGAATTTACATGTACATGTGAGAATAAAAAAATTTAAATCTACAACTACAATTCCATGAGATGGAAGACAATGAAGCATGACTCTACAATAAATATGTACATTGTATATAGACATGTTTTCCTGTATGTCCGACACATTGATAACTTACAAGAAGCGATAGCGAAGATAAAGTCTCGGTCATCTTCCAAGTCACCGCGGAGTAGAGGTGGACCAAACAACTTTCGGATACAACTCTGTAAGCCAGTATACTGGATGATGGGTTTTATATTGTGCTGTAATAAATAATTTATTACAATTAGATGCCATGCAGTGTTTTGAGAATTCAGTGGGCAAGTGATTGTTTTAGTAAAGAATGCAGGAATCTCTCAGTTGATGCATATAATGGAACAAGTTTGCAGAATTGACATTTGGAAACTATTTTGTAAATTTCTCATTTTCTTCTGACTGCAGCATATAAGCTTACAGATTTTCAACAATGAGTTTGTCCAGCTTGTAATGAACTTTGCCAGCATGTAGTGGACAGACTACAACAGGATATAACACAAAGCATGCATCTGTTTACCTTATAGAAACTAAGACTTGGGTGATCTCTGAAGTATAGTACAGCATCACTAGCAGATATTAGAGGTGAAACGATATCCTTGACCCTTTCACCTGTTAGTACAACATATTTAATCAGTAATAGTAACAGTATCTGATCATTTGGAATATTGTAGTTTGTGTCAGAAGTTTATGGAATTAAAAATTAAATTAAGAAACTAAATAGAAATCTAAAAATATTCAAAAAGTTAATTTGATTGGGCGCTAGCAATAAAACAGAAACCTTCTCTAATAGATTGCCCATTGCTGTGTGATTCCAAATACATCAAGTGATTTAAACTTTGAATAAAAATCATGTTTTTTTTTGCATTTTCTCGCAGAGACCGCACTTAGAAATGCATAAAGTTGTTAGAACCCGATTGTTTTTTTTCCAATTTTATGTTAAAAGTGCTATTTTTGTAATCTTTTTCTTTGTTATATGTTATTTATATATATATGTATTTTTTTATGTTTTGTGATATATGTGTTATTATTAGTCTCAGTCATTCATTCAGACCGTAGCTCTCTCAGGGTTCTGGGCCAAAATGAGGAATAAAAGATATATGTTCTGATGTGTGGTGTATATGTATTAAGGGCCTGTCTTGTTTTGTGTATCTTATCTAAATTATAATTAAAAGTTGGCTCAATCCAGAATCTTAGTTTGCAAGGTTGTCCATGGGTTTTACAGTCTACATGGCATTACATCTTATAGTTAGATTGGAAAAGAAGAAAAATACCTTGGTCTCCATTACCCGCAAACTCTGGATTCTCTTTTGATACAGTAACTGTTGGGACTGCTTCCCACTCCTGCTGAGCTGTAAGAAGCTCGTGATCATCACCCATACTTCAGAGACTAATAATAATGAATTAATTAGTTTTAAGGCATCAGGCACAGCATGGCAGTAGAGTATACACAAAAACAGCGCAGAATTAGCACAACTTCCAATGCCTAAAACTTAGTGAAAAAATACAGTTAGAGAAGGTTATTACGAAAGTAAAATGTTATCACTGCTATGGGAATCTAAGTAGCTTTGAAGTGAAACTCGGAACAAAGTTTAAAAGATTGATTTTCGTTTTGATTTAGAATTAGAAATTTCACTGATTTTACCTTGCCTATCGAATAAAAACTAAATGAATGAGATAACAATAATATAAAAAATAAATTAAAATTAAGAATAATATAAATATTTATAATATTTTTAATATATAATATTATTTATTAAATTATTAATTATTTTATAATTTTTCTATTCTCTATTGCCTGTAATTTGCGACTACTAATCTATGTAAAGCAAGAAATAATGCTGCATGGTGGGTAGTTTTTAAATTCATTTTTCTTGTAAACAAACAATGAGATGAATCGATTAATTTTATTCATTTCGGAAGCACGGCTACTAAGAAGAATGGACTTCAATCTACACGAGTAGTGGTTTGGATCATAGAGTTATCTCCCCTAGTTTGGATGGAACTACACAATTTTATTTACATCGGCAACAACGGTTAGGCTAGAACCTAAAGAAAACGAGATTAAATTGGGAGAAAGCAGATAATACAGATCGATCACCATTGAGGCTGTAACTATCTGTTGATGCGAGGCTAGGTTCCATAGAAGCTTGTAGCAAAGAGAGTAGATCCTCACGCTATCAGACAACATTGAAAACAAATCGATAGCGAAACGGCAACGAATTGGACTAGAATAAACCAGTGATGTCTACGTAGAGCACGTATAAAAGGTGAAGTATACACCTCTCACTTCCTTAGAAATATCGTAGAGATACTTGATTCGGACTAGCAATTAGTAGCAATTTCATAGAGTTCGTGTCATCACCAGTTATTGGCCCTGATTTTCAATTGTTTTGTAACAATAAAATAATATCATTCGGTCATCCACCTAAAACTCAATCTTATAGTATTTATATCGACTAAATGATGGACTCGACCGACCACCAGTCAGAACTACCCACAGACACTGCACCCCCAGGTGAGATGACATGGCAATCAACTTCAAGCCCACTTCAATTTCGTTGAATCAGAATTGATTTGATATGAATGATAATAATTATCATAATCATGGATAATGATCATGGATAATGATTATATATGTTGAGTAACAGATGAATAGATCATTTGTTCACCTTCAAGTTTATATAGAGTACAGGGAAGGCCTCTATTAGCAGATGTGACATTGGAAATTTGCATGTATATGTACTCAAGTACTGATGTAGGCCTACGCCTACAAGTAGTGCATGTACAATAAAATAGCAGCATAAATTATTTATATAATATATTATAATACTAATATTTTTTTTTTGTTATGAATTATTATTCATTGTTATTTTGCATTGTAGATTGTAGTATTGTTATTTTTATTACGGGGAGGGGGGATGAATTATTAGTTAATTATACAATACTATTATCAATTATTATTATTGTATGTACAGCATAGGTTTTATGTGAAACTATGCTATTGATTGGCGATTTAAATTGCGTTGGTGTGGTGTCTCGAAGAACTGTTTATATTAAAAGTTGTGTGACCGTTAGCCTACAAGATAAACCTTAATATGTCAATGAGTGCACTGTGAGTGTGACTGCCCCTGCCAGTTGATGCTTGGTATGTGAATTAATGATAAACCCCTAGACTCCCCTCCTCCTCACACTGACATTAGGCCTACATTGGTAAGACTATGAGTAGGCCGATTAGTAGACCTATGAACTATGCCTGTTTGATCTGACTATTACTTTCACAGAAGAAGGCTGGGCCTCTGCTATTGAGTTGACTCTTTAGGTGGGTTTAACCAAGCTGATAGCACCTCTCATTGTGAATCCATTCCCTTTGGCTAGATGGTGCTATAGGCTACCTTGTGCATTACCTGGCTGCTGGTCCATGAGTGATCTAGCTGTGGTAGCCTATGTTTGGAAGTTCAAGTAAGGGATGAGCTGTAGATAAATGCATGTATTAAATCTAGGTGTAATCATATTAGTGATAGGCTTACTGGCAGTCTGTGTAGTGGTTAACTTGCCAATTTGTAGACCCTAGGGTCACTGGTTCAAGTTTTATAGGCTCCTAAGCCTCAGCTTCTGGGACCTGTTAAATAGGATAGCCTAAAAGCACGGCAGTAGCAAAAAATACAAATGATACTATGATGTGTTCACCAAAGCAAATATTACGACTCGTTAGGAACATAAATATCCAAATCTACAATTTCTTGGGGAGAAAGAATCAGAGCGTTAGGCAGGTGTAATATGTAACTTATTGGCTGATTGTGGGTGTCTTCCCACCTTTGTGGATGAACTATTTGCAACCTATGTTATCTAGAGGTGGCTAACTGAGCAAGTAGCAATACTCGTGTATAGGATAATGAACTGAAAGATTATAATTATGTGTCTCTAAGATAGACTAATTTCACCAGAACGATGATCTCGGTGATGCTATAAAAGCGGGCATACTACACGTCTGCAGCATCTTCAACCATAACATTGTACATGTGTATCTGCTATTATGTGGTGTTGAAGTACTTTATCTCTACTAATAATAATTTTGTCTAGTTTGCTTATCCATAGAATTGACACAGGCTCGTTTATTGGTCGTCAATAGGTTTCATCAATAACACTGAATCTATTCGATAGGCCTACTAGCTACTAGAATCCCTGAGTAAACACAACACTCAGTACATATACCAAACTAATAGGCCTACTACCTCCAAACTCTCAATGTAGCCTGTGGCCCTACATGTACATGTATAATACATTTTATACTTGTGGTTCATAGAAAATGGTGCCAGCAGTGAGACAACACCACAAGAGGGTATGACTGCTGAAGAGAAAGAGATTAAGGAGAACGAATGGAGGGAGGAGCTTGCTAAGGTGAAATATCTTGTTGCACATTAAGACATAGGAAATAAGATTGGGTTTCCAATATTAGTTATGAGGTGAGGTGCAATTGCTGCTAATATGGCATTACCAACTGTAGCATACTAGAACTAGACTATCACCCTACCTCACTGAGGTAGGGTGACAGTCTAGTTCTAGTATGCTACAGTTGGTAATGCCATATTAGCAGCAATTGCACCTCACTGTTACACCGAGTAAGCTTGTAATCAGGTGATATAATATGCTGCCTGGTTATTATTACTAGTCTATCGTAGTTCGAATTGATATCTATGAAGTTTGGCACAACATTTTTTCCTCTACCAGATTTCTTTCAAAATCACTCAATGGGGATAGAAAATCCCTCCAAAGAGTGTTGGTTACACTGTAACTGCAGCTGTACCACACTCGAATGTCCAAGTCATCCACATAAGGACTGACATTAGACTAGACTAATAACAGTAGTAGGCCTAGTGGTAGTTGATCTACAACATAACACCATTAATAGCATCTTCATCTTATTGATTGTGCACATCTGGTCATACAATACAGTAATATTAATATTGACAAGTCAACATTTGCTTTAAGTTTAATATTTCTGTATGTAGACTGATACTGCTGAATATATTACTGTAATAACATCAATGTTCTATTGATATGCTAATAGCATTGATTTTATTGTCTCTCTGAAGTATTGTTCAAATTTATCTCTTCAGATATCATAGTATTGAGCTGAATTAATCAAAAGTTTCATCATTTTGGCAGTAAAGTTTTATATTTTTCTATGTAGGAGAAACTAATATTATAGGTCTACATTGATTAGAAGTTTGAAATCGACAACAGCTGAGTGTGTGTGTACATCAGTTGTTGCTATGACGACTATCTATTTGAAGCTAAGCTAGTACGTCTATTACCTGTGTTATCATCTCAGATTTACTGTATTTAAGACTGAGGAGGAAGTAAACACATTGAAGCAGGTTCTTGCCTCTAAACAAAAGAGAGTCCAAGATTTGAAGAGGCTACTCGGTATTGGCATAGTGTCAAAACTGTCTAAAGATGTGAATCAAGGCATTACGAGGCTGTCAGAGTCAGAAGTGTAAGTTAAGTCTGTAGTTCTAAGAGCTGCAGGGTGTTAAATATTACAATTTGAACATTGTGATGTCACATTGACTTGTTTTGTCATTCAGCTATTATCTGTAGGCCTACACCTGTATAGGCCATCGTAAACTGGAGCGAAGTACAATAGTTCATCAGCCTTCATTTGATACACTTGCTATTGCTCCCATACACTACTACTGTGGATCCATTTCGCTTTCACATGATTGCTGCGTATTGCCTCCCCACACACACTCTCTCAATGGTTCCCCTGCTTTGCATCATATTATTATAATGGCCCACCGATGCTCCATTGCAGTGTTAAAGAGCTTTCGAACTTCAGTTATGGCAACTACTAACGGCAAGCGGCCAACGCTAACCACAAGTGTAGTATATTATATAGTGGCATGTTCCAGTGAGCGATAAGGGTCAACGAGTTCAACAAGCTCAACTTTGAACCCCATCGCTAACTGACACGTGCCATCTATACATGTAGTATAGTAATAGTTAACCACATTGCGGTTTGCGTTGGCGGCCATTGAGCATCCAACTGCAATGTAAAAGTAACATTACCTTATATGTAGGTTTTAGTGTTAGATAGGTGACATTGTGAAATGTAAGATAACATTATTCTCTGCATTCTCAGTGGAGTAGTTAGTATCCATTCCAGAAAGAATGTAGAAATACTAGTTATTACTCTAGTGTTGTAATAATTGTAGTATTTAAATTATTCAAGCAATTTATGGCTCAGAATTCCATTCTAATTGTTGTTTGCAGAGTGATGAAAGCTAACACGGCACTTAAGACTGCAGGAGAGAAGACCAGTGCTGCCTTTTCTACCGTTGGAAAGAAGTTGGAAGATGTTAAGTAAGTTGAAGCTAGCACCTGCCGCTTGTAAACCAATACATGGGGCACTTGCTGCCAGTTGTCTTTTAATTGGAATGCTTTGCAGTATTAGTACTTCAGGGATTTGTGTTCATGTCGTTACTGCTTAACTTGTGAATTTATTGGTTCTCATTAATCTGTCTAATATAACACTCTTCTCTTCCAGGAATTCAGAGTTTGTGAAGTCATTTGAGGAGAAAGTTGGGCATGCCTATGACAGTGTAAAGGTATGTGACTCCACCTAATATTACATTTTAGACAGGATTGCATCCTCAACCTTCTTCCTCAGTCTATCAGTTACACCTATCCCATTATCCCTCTCATAGTCTGTACGCAGCACCACCGTATTATCTCATATGTTGCGGGTTATACTTTGTCCTACTAAATCTTAGTATTGCCTTTCTACAAGACATCACTTCATATTCCTGTCATTTGCACTGCGTCTAACTTACACCTGTACTCTATGATATTTTGCCATGCATGTTATTCCATAGGCTCACTGTTATCAACTTTAACATCCCAACAGGCCAATGCATGATATGTTATTCCATGTTATTCCAGATAGTTGTTTGTTTACTAAAAGGTTTTTAATTTTATTCTTTAATAACTTAGCACATAGCCTATATTATATTAGTAATTGCCATATTATGAGCTTCTGCTGGACTTGATATATATTTTATTATTTTGTGTTTATGTAGCAAGAGTGGAGCAAGAAGGTATAGTAGTAGGCTAATTAGATGTGCCTTCAATGTTTGTCTAATGATATGTATGTTGTATGTATTTAAATACAAGCTTGTATATTTTCAGTTTGGTTGTGCTTAAAATTGTTTGTAGGTCTACATGTAGATATGATAACATGTAATTCTTATTTTGATTATGTTTAAATATCAAGCTCTACTGTACTTTGAACTAGTAATGCTGTGGTAGATCATTTATGTGTACCTACACATGTACAAGTCGATGCAGTGTACCTAGATTGTATGATAGTGCTGTTACTTGGTTCAAGTTTAGTGTGAGCATTATAAGCCTCCAGACTTGCTGTATCAAAGTTACCTATTACACTGATATACAATTTTTATTTGCTAACTATTTAATACAGCCTATTGCTATTAGTGATGTGCTACAGTGTTAACGATGTCATTTCTTTATTGAGAGTTATCTACTCTTACCTCGCTGTCTGTTATGGAAGGGCAACTCCAATACCGAATCACTGTATTTTCCCATATACTGTTGTACATGTACCCGTGGGCATAGTTGGAGCACAGACACGTAGTTGAGGCTATTGAATATTATTATATACAATCTGATCACCCAGTCTGGGTTCCACCTCTTCTCCTGCCACTCTTTTTTACTAGGGCTTTAACCTAACATCTACTTGTATAATATATTATGTTATAACTTGTGTTTTGTTGCCAGAGGTCTAAATCTGTAATTGCTATTGGAAGTGGGGTGAGTTCAGTTGTTGTCACATGTGTCCATCTTTCCCTCTTCTGTAGACGCCGCTCCACTCACCTAATTATATTTTTTGCCTGTCTATTTGCATATGTTTTTGTAGTCAACAACCAACTGAGCTGTTTCATCAGCCATATTGTTTATACAAACATACGATAATATAACACATTGCTAATATAACACATTGAGTTGTTACAAAATCATGCAGTTGGAATGAGTGAGGCCTGATTGTACAATAGTGTATAATATTAAAGAATTTCTAATTAGTAATTGGTTCAAATTAATTGATTGTTTGAAAATAAGATAAGACTATGACTTATGTCATAAACGATATACTTTGCATATTTGCACTATACATTAGCAAAGAAGCTACAAGGTTCGCTCTATTAGTAAGAGTATGCACAGTTGTATGCACAGTTGTATGCACAGTATAATGTGCTTCTACGGTAAATCTCTGCAGTAGCTTCACTTCTTTTGGAAGATTGTAAAGTATTTTGAATTTTACGGTAAAATAATAGCTATGTAGCTTACATAATTACCATGATGCATCATTCCCAGAGTTATCTGATCTTTGTAATCCCCCCACCTTTAGGCTTTGCAAATATATTATTGTTAATATATAATTAATGGTTTACAGGCAAAGGTTGCTGGTGGTAAGCCTGCTGCAGAAGCACCTGCTTCAACTGACGCTCCCAGTGAACCCCAAGCTGACACCTCTCAGTAACTTTCTACATTCTCCGGTGATTGTGCCTTTTTACAATGCAATATGTCATAATAATGTTATGTCTGTCACTAGTCTAGGGATTGCCTATTAAAACATTATATGCTTTTTCTTGAGACATTTGGTAAGCAATCTCTTCCTTGGTCTATGTGTATGTTTAGGCTTTCTGAGATTACACTCCTGCACTCCACACCAACAAAAATGAATTAATTATATTAATTGTAAAATACTTTTGTGTTGTTGCACCTAAATTTGATCTTCATTTACATATTATTATTTTATTTCAGCAGTCTAATAATACTGTGGGTTATTATTAATATATCAATATTTTCTTACGTAGAGGGCTGTTCAATAGTTATTTATGATTAATTGAATATAATTAACACTGGAGTATATTCTAGTCTTCTGTATGTGTGTAATGGGCTTGTAGTAATTAGTAAGGTTAGGGTACTGTGGGTATATATTATTTAATGCACCAATGGTCTCCATGTTTGTTTGTATACTCCTAAGTGCAGAAATATTGTTCAATGGGGCACCGGCAAATTATTTTGTTTACAATAATAATTGTATCATAATAAATTTATTGGAAACTAACCTACATGTATTATATCGCACTTGAATTCCTACCCCAAACTGGAACTGTTTTGAAGCAATAATACTGTTCATATACAGTTTATACCAGACTATCTGTGTCTGTAAAACTCATACATAAGGTGTCATCCAATAATCAGAATACCTACTCATTTGAAGTGAAAATTAGGAGCCAGTCATTGACATTAACGTAGGGATGTTAGTATTTTTATACCTTGTTCAATTACTTGCTCTATAAAGAGAGAATAACTCCTTTGTGATTAGCATTATTAGTGTTATTATCAGTACAACTGTATAATATTAATATATATACATGTAATTATGTATGAATTTATAGTTTATACCTAAATAAAAGTGACTGCTTTGTGCTGCTCAGTATGTAACACAATCATGTATTTTGATTTCCAGGTCATGAATCACCACACATGGGTCACACCAGCATGAATTTACTGATTGCCATAATAGCAGGGTACTTTGCCCGGCTTCAGTATCATCCATTGTACAGCATGTAGTGTAGCAAGTGTGATTAACAAGAGTGTATAGTATGTTGAATATTGATTCCTATGTACATGCAATGTTTGCATCTGGTATAAACTACAAAAGCTAGAAATCTGAGTTGGCAAGTGGTATAATTCTATTTATGCATGTATATATATTATGCCCAAAGACTAGGGTGCAGTCGAGACCACCACATAATAATATTGAATATGCTTCAATATTTTTTATTATATTCACTTTCATATCTATCACTTATAATAACTACACATGAAACCACAATAGGAACCCAAGTATATTAGTACCCCACACTGCAACTCATTGACAGTCTCATTTGGCACAACAGGCTACAGCTAAAACTCATCACCATCAGCAAGTATTTCATCAGTCTACCTGGCTAGGCTCATCTGTACCTTGGAGCAATTCCTTGCCTACCCAAAACAGATAGTAGACAACTCCCATTCCTGTGAGACATCGTAATAGTTGAGACCTTGGTAGGTAATGCTTGACGTTAGCTAGCACTAACAGAGTACCATAATTGAATAAAACACTGCCAGTTACAGCGATTGCAGCTTTCTTGTAGGGAGCAAGATCCTTCCTTGGGTGGATGCTTCTATATATGCACAGACCAACGCCAACATGTGCCAAGGTGAAACAGCAATTCTGCGCGACCACACTCTTTGATCCAAATGGTCTGAAACAGACGCAACCTGAGATTATCAAAACCCAGTAAAAAAGTGTCAGTTGAGAGTTAACACCAACAAACTCAGTGAGCTGTGCAGGAGACAAGCTGAAGTTTGTGACTGAAGCTGAGAATAGCGGTGCTGTAGCCTACTAAAATACTACTGCCCCTGTAAGCAAATGCTAGTGCACCAGTAGAGTGACCAGCATTCTAGTCTTCGCGTATAAGTGAGCAATGTAACTGTAAGACTAGTAAGTACGGCTACACTTGCCAACTCTGCAAAGAGCAACACTAAATACACTGCTCTACATGACAATCACAATGAATGCCAAGTGAAACTCAAACTGGAAATTTACCTATAGCTAACTAACTTACAATTTCAACTTCTGAATTTGTCACAAGATAATCTATTAGGCTACAATTACAAAATCAAGGAGCTAGATAAATCAGGCTGATGCACACAAACCTGCTAAATATGAGTGGGGACATCAAGTTAGTGTTGAAAGCACCACAGCTGAATGCTGCCACATATGGAGCACTATTAAAACACTTCAGGCATAGGCTGTCATTCTTATTGGAATTACTGGAGTCTCCTCTTGCGTGTTCCATATTCAGGACTATTATATATTGTGAAATCTTTATTATATTCACTGATTTGATACTCAAGTAAAGAATAGAGTCATTGGGCTTTGGCAATTCAATGGATTAAATGGAAATCTTTTACCATCAATAATCTGAGATCCTGCGAAAGATTTTGAGAATATAACGGGAGTTACGTACTAGTCCGCCAATAATTTCGAATAAAGCTTCCGAGACCATTCACTACCCGCACATGCGTTATAGACCGGATACATTCAGTAAAATTAATTTTGTGGTTAAAAGAAAATTGAAAGCCGAAAAACGTAGGCCTACACATATTTTTGTCAAAAGAAATTTACCATGAATTTCGAGTTAATTATTGTTAATAATGCTAATGTGTATAGCTGTGTTTCATCTGAAAATATATGATTGCATGAACCAAAATAAAATGGCAATGGTTTGATAGGAATGACCATGGTCATGATCATGATGTGATCATGATGAGAAGGAATCACTGAGTGATTGATAATGATCTGATGTTTGCTTGATTGATTGTATGATAATATAATCATGGTGTTTTACTATTTTTAATAAGAACATTAAATGTGAATGTGACATTGAATCATTATTTTGTTTTTTGAAAAGTTTAACAAATACAAACAATACAATCCAATGTTTTTATTAAATCAAGGAGAAGGAGTAAAAAACATTAACATTAATTAAATTAAATTTAATTAATGTCATAGCCATAAGTTTACTAAATAACTAACTAACTTATATGTAATAATTACCTACATGTATGAAATAATAATATAATGATTATTTATTCTGTAAAATAATATGCAAAGCAATGTATTATATATAATTCTTTTTAGATTAGGTCTATATTATATTATTATTCTGATGTAAGATAAGTATAGACCTAATCTTATCTAAAAATATAAATTAAAATGGAGAAGTATAATAAATATTAATACACAATAACAATAATTGCTATATTAAAATTTATATTTTATGTGGCATTAGCCTATACCATAAGACTGGTTGTACTGCCATGGGATGAAATATCATTATTCATAATTGAAATAATAATGATAATGTAGGCAATATTTAGGTGAATGCAGTATGAAATGAAATCTACCTCTTCTCCCCCCCCCCCCCCCCCCCCAGGTGGTCTAGTATGACAATAATATTCACATAAGTCCACATAAATCAAAGTCACTTGAGGCTTATATTGGGTTTTTAAATAAAATTATTACTTGGAATTTCATTTTTACTCGTCAAGTTTAGTTCTCACACTATTACTAGTATGTACATTTGGATAACTATGGGTCATCTTAATTGTATTACTCTATTGTTTTTAATTACACCCATAAGGTTTGTCAAATGAATTGACTATAATATCGCTTCATATCGGATTAGCCTCCCAACTTTTCATGTTGTGTTAATTGATTTCTTAAGAGGTTTTTGGCAAATAAATCTATGGAGTGAGTTACAAATATTATCTGAGTGAAATAACATAGCGGTTTGACAAAATCTTTAGATGTGGTAATTTCTGTAATGTATTACTTCATGAAACTTTTACGTTTGGGCATTGGTATGGGGAAATAGCGAGGGGATAGTGTGCTTTGCAGCGGTGTAGGAAAGGTTGTAACACATTTGAAATATCACGTTTTGAATCGTGCTAAAATTCCAAGTACAAATTTGAGTAGGCCTAATCATCAGTAGCTGATTATAGACATGGTGAGATGTGATGTGTGGGTTAGGAATCTGACAGTAAACTTCTGTCTTCTCACATTTCCTGCCTCATCTCCCTCCTTGTGGTTCAAGATAGCTAGAATCCTCACCAGTCTTATACTAAGCACCAGGTGTTGCAGCATATTTCAGGTGTTTGATTGACTGGTACGGTTCGGGAATCAGTGTAATATGTGCGGCCCCACTGCCCTGTATATTTCAGCTTATCAACTTCTTATGGAATGTAGAATTGTATAACAGGTTTTGGTAGACCTACACATATGATTTTCAGACGTACATGTATGTGGTGAGTCTATAATTGTATACATGTATATTTAGTTTAGTGGATGAATGTGGGTGCCCTCTCAGTAGTCATGGACCCGTCCCTCTGTTTATTCTGTGACTCGGAGTATGGGGACCCTCTCCTACCCTTCCATGTTGATAAGATAGCTGCACTATGTCACTTAGTCTCAAAGGAAAAGCTGGCCAACAAGAGAATGTGCATGAGGTAACCTAAACTAATCAAGTTGATTTTCACTATCTTGTAATTGAAACTCTATGCTATTTGTTGAATAGTGTACGAAACAAACTAGGAATTATTGCTGACTGTGATGGAGTTATTGAAGTAATGAGTGACATCTCTACTTATTTACTATTATTATATGTAAGTATGTTTGGTACATTAGGCCTGCATGTGTAGGCTACTTTATGGTATAACTTACTAAGGTATCCTCATTGTCTTAGGTGTAAATTAGACATAGATATGATAGAAAACGCTCTGAGACTGAGGGATATAATGGTCGGAGCACTCAACATGAAACTTACGACAGCTAATAATTGTAAGAGAAGTGGGGCTGGTGATAATACCACCCACACTCCTTCAGACCTGTCCTCCTCTGCCCTCGGTCTACAAATGCCTCTACCAGCACCACCTACATTACAACCTGTAGAGAAGAGAGATGAGGTCCAGGCTATGTGCAATCCTTACACAGGTGAGGGTGTCAAGGAGGAGCCCGCAGTGTCTACGTCACTTACCTCTAGCAGTAACAGTGGTGCATCAATCAGTCCCGCTGAGGCTCTCATCAACAGGTAGGCATCATATCTAAGTCATTGTACTCCAGTTTGATGGAAGGGCTATCTATTGTAATAGAGCAGTTTAGGTCATACCATAAAACTGCGAATCTACAAGTTTTTGTATAAGCCAACATTTACATGTACACTACATAGCTGGCACTCATTCCTGACAGCCATGTTGTGTCTACATGTAGGCCATTGTAGATTCCACTGAGAGTGATAGATACATGTTATTGTAAGACAAAGCCTAACAGCAAGTGGCTAAATGCATGTACTAGTCATTATAATATTAACAATAGCCTAATGTTATACACATGTTGTTCCATTTATTTGGATTCCTCTCCATATACAAATACACCAGTGACAAAAGATAATATTATATAGATAAGAATATAATATCAAATATCAATTTACAAGGGAGTCTGGCTACATGCACATAATATAGTTACTAGGCTACTCACTACAGCTGGAGTTTTATTTTACATTAATTTACATTTTGATGAATTATTAAGTTATAAATTGTTGCCCATAAATCACAGGAAACAATAATTATTATTACATGTATTTCATTATGAGGCTGTACAAAGCTTTGTTGTTTGACCTACTTGAAGTAGTATAAATGTAGGTATATTATAGTATTAGTCCTACTTATACATTAGGGTGTCTTCAAACTACCATTCAAACCCCTGAAATCACAATGAGATTTAGGAAAATTATAGGCCTATAAATCTATAATATAGGTGTGTTGATCAGTTCATATCCAGTCAAAAACTCATTTCCCCTCATTCAGAATTCTCCCATCATAGATTGAGTGGGTAACATCAGATAGGGTATACTGTAATGGAGAAGGTAACTCCTCTATCTGCAACTTTGATGAAGAACCCTGGTTATGTAAAACTGCACAATTGCATCCACATTTCTTGCCGCACCAGTCTCAAAGGGGGCATCAGTCTCAAAGGGGAATCAGGTGGTTGAAGCTGCCCCTATAACTCTATGCAGATGATGTTGAAAACCACCATATTAGTTTCACATTTGATTAGATTTCTGTTAGGACAGCTACTATATTTACATGTACACAATCATACAATCTATATTGTGAGTTTCTATTACATATTCACAGTAAATCACAACAATATTTTATTTATATCCATCAAATGCACTGTTTCCTCTTATTTTGCAGCGTTAGTATGTTTGCTGGGCTACCTCTGCCCATGCTTACTAATGGTGCATACACAAATGGAGTCAACTCTACGCATAACCCTAGGCCCCTAAATAGAAGGATACCCAAGTGCCACAAGTGTAACATCAGCCTAAAGACCCGTCCTTTCCCAGATGCTATGAAACACATTAACAAGTAAGATTCATCCCACTTTCATCATTCTATCAGTGTGTGTATTTGTGTTATATATACACTGTACTAGAGTATAATATTTCTTGTAATATTATACACTTACTTCAAACATACCCTAATGCCTCAAGATTTACCACTGGTAGTCTACATGGTTGTAGTGCAAGTTAGTAGTCATATTACTACTAGTCACTCTTATTTTGTTTATTAGTACCTGTATATTATTTATATGACATATAATTATAACAAGGCCAGTCCTAGCTGCCTGTACAATGTATAATTATAATAGCCTTCAGTATGGTCGACAGAGTACATGCCCTGTTGGAAAGTGCTGTTAGAATAGACATACATGTACATGTGCATGCATACAGTCAGCATATATTACTACAACATTGTGTTTATAATCTAATACATTGATTTTTCAAATCTAATAATTTATTGTAGGCTGATGATATCAACATCTCATGTAATAAATTATACATTGTATGTAGACTGCAGTTATGTAGTGCATTGTTACTATGTGATATGATGTAATAATATATATAATGATTATATAACGCACCACATCCTGTGGCCCTGTGTGGGTTTGTATAGCTTTCAATTTGTTGAATTTATTGCCTCCTGCCCTTGTAACATGTAATACAGTCCAGTTACTTCTTAAATCATTGCTGTGTGCATATGCTGTAGCCTATAAGCTATTGTAGACCATGGATACCCATGAGTTATTTTTTACTATAGTGAAGTTATTCCCTCTCTCTCAGGGTGCAGTGAAATATCATTGTTATACACTCGTGGTGCTGTAGTCGCATTCTTTCAGATCCTTTGCTGTCCTATAATACATTTATTTTAAATCACTCTCTTGATCAAAATGTGAACATTTCACAAATAATATAGGCCTACTTGAGTTGTGTTCTTTAGCATTGGGCCTTAGATGTTGAGTATTTAAGTGAATGCTAGCATGCAGTACTTAAGTCATAATACATTTTGCCTTCTTCAAAATTATCAGCAAATGTAACCTCCAAATGGTGTTGTACTATTCCTATTACAAGTCAGTAACACTAACATAATTATATTCTGACCATGTTTTTACCCAAACTGATGTCCTGTGGTATAGTAGGGCTACTATGGCACAAGTTTACAGCTACTTTTAAAAGGATTGAGAAAAATGAGAGGGGACAACTTCACAACTTAAATAATGAGTAGGTTATGGATGCCATGGTGTACTTTTATAGTGTAATAGTCCAACTTAGTTAGTCTCACAATAATAAAGCACCATATGAATCATGAACTACATGTACTTGGTTTATACTTGTAGATGTAACGGGCAGGGTGTACGTCCAGGTCGGTCATCCATGGCACCCAGGCAGACCATCTTCCCCTGTCGACTATGTCACAGGCGCTTAGCTACCAAAGAGGCCCTGGATCTGCATATAACCAAGTGTGACGGAACTAACAACAACACCAGGGGGAGGAAACCTGCAGACAACACCTGCATGGTTAGTATTTATCTGCAGCAATACCCATCTCCATGCCAGGTATCAAGATAGCCAAGAGTCATAGTGGAGCTAATTTTCTGGTCATGATAAGGATTAGTTTTCCTACAGGCTACTAATTAATATTATTGTGATGTATCAATATTTAGATTTGGTAAGTTTTACTTTCCTATCCTCACTATTCATGACTTTATGCTATGGTAGTGCTGGAATAGGCTTACAGACATACAATGCTATGATATTGGCCCTATCCTCCTACCTGTTGTATATGCTGTAGCTATGTGATGAAAACCTTGTGTACAGACATATCTTGAAGAAGCATCTCAGACAAGTACACGGAATTAATGCACAGAGGCTAGATGACAGGTAAATGTTATAATGTATTAGTTATTTTTTACACTATAGAATTTACGTAAGCTATAGTGTTATTAATGCAAACAGGCATAATAATGTACTACAATGTGTCACCTTATTGGAGTTGTCATCACCTTGGTTGGGGTAGACAGATTGCTGATGAGTAGAAGCAGAGAGCATGGCACATAGCTTAGGGAGAAACTGTAGCATGTAGAGTTAAGGTCTAGCGTTTCTTTATTAGTGCATATTTGTGCTGTATGCTGCACTATGCACTGTTTTAATTGTAAAGTTTGTATTAGTATTGCATATTACTAAAACGATATGCTTCTGGTGTTATTAGTGTACTAGCAGCCCTGAAGACTGGCTCAGGCACTGGGTGCAATGTAAAAGAACAGGTGCTCTCCAGGATTCAGCAGAAAATGATATCAGATCTATATGAGCCAGAGAGAGCAGAGAAAGAACTTGCTACCGACAATCAAACCACCGACAGTCAGCCAACCAATGAGGACTCACAAGTGGAGGACGATGATGCTGAAGAAAACAAGACCCCTCCTCCTGCTGATAAAGTTGGCATCCTTGGCAATATCAACCTTAGCAATGGCTCACGTAATCGTAAAAAGATGAAGCCGTGCAAGTACGTGCCTCAGGTCTACACATGTGACATGTGCTCTGAGCAGTTTGAATATCTCTCCCAGTACAATCAGCACACATGCTACAAGGTCAAGGACGCTGATCGTGCCACAAGTGACTTGGCCGATGGAGAGGTTGAGAAGCAGCCAGACGTCCCAGAGAAGGATGTGAAAGAGGAAGATGTAAATATGGAGGTAGAAAATGGAGCAACCCAAGAAATGTGTAACTAAGGCTATGGTAACTTGCTAATACTATATTCTCTATAGCCTGTGATTTATGTGCACTATAATATGCCGTAGCTTATATACCTCTGCTTTGTTCTATACCACAGCACATAGAACTGTCATATATGTCACATATATGATAATACTGTACACATACATGTAGTAATGTAAATACCCTTCATTCACTTGTGTCCTAATTATCTCAAATCATGATATTGTTTGTATGGTCTACTTACAGTATATACCAAATACACCAATCCTTTTGATTGGATGAGTAACCAACCATAGCTGAAAGCTTTAACACTTACCTTTTCTGTCTGTATATAATGTATTTTGCATTTTACAGTAATTGTTACTATGAACTGATATATGCGCTCTCATGACTCCCACACATTGATAAATATGTGTCAACATTTTTGGAGCCTCGTTGAGTAATATTGCCCCTAATAATTTATGTCTGTTATACAAGGTGCAAGTTGAGTTGCCTTACCTTGCCTATCCCTTTCGACAAACCAAAGGCTAGACAACTCCTAAATTATGGCACTATTTATAATGTGTGCGAAGTCTCAGGAGAGGGGCTTGTTTTGAGCTTGCATGACGCAATCAACACTAAAAAGTACAACTTTTTTACTCCAAAAATATTTTCAACAACCAATTGATATGACAATATTCTCATTTGACATACTTGTATATTATCCTTATGTAGCTAGTTTGTATTTTGAAATCAATCTGTATATTATATTCTACTATATTATTACTGACAAGTATTACCTTACTTATACCACTAGTAGTTTAGACCGATTGCAGTGTACTCATTCTCATTCATATGCCGGCCACCGTATCAATCTAGAGAACACCATCATTTTTCTTTTTATATCATTGACTCTGGTGATATCTTCATGTATATAGTGTGTAACATTATGAGTTATTCTTTAATATTAGGTGCTACATTATAAAAAATTTCATTTTCAACGCAATTTATAGCATGATTTACTATTATTTCATATATTATTCGCACCATGATATTTCATTTATTAGTCATTCCCAATCCATCACCCATCAATATTTAGTAAGTTGAGGAATTATTACTCTACTTTGTAACTGCTTTATATCATTGACATACACAACCAGGATAGATGAAGTATTAACTGCAGGACTTTCACCATTTATTTAGATCTCACACCTATGAAACTAATATTATGTTATACTTTTACACAATATGTAGACAGTAGAATCACAATCTCATAAAATAAATGATTTACATCAATTAAATATTCTAATTCGCTCATTGAATGCTACTAATTTAACTCCACGCCAGTAGGGAAGGCTCAATGGAAGATAAAATGAAAAAGTGAATTCTTAAAGACGTCTTCACTCACCATTTTTATAGGGAAAGTAATCGTTTGAAATGAGACAATAAATACATGTGCAGACAATAATAATATTAAAAAATGCAGTTTGAACAGAGTGGTCTGCTTAGCTATCCCAGGGTTTCTTGGGCAGTTGCATAGAACAGTCAGTCACTGGCTCATTTGTTGGCTCCACAACTATCTTCTCAGCACCAGGGATGTCTTCACCCCTTTCTATATACCCCATGACTTCTTTAAATGAGAGAGGATATGGGAGTGGGGTGTCCTTTGTAACCCTGTCTATATGGTGATTGTCATTATCTACATCTTTGGTAGGAGAGCGTACAGGATAGTTATCACCATCCATAGACGTTAATTCGCAGAAGATCTTTTCCTTTAGTTGGGTGGATATGTCTTGTGTTAGATTCATCTTTCTACAAGTTTATTGATACTATTATGATTTGCAAACCTACAACTACACTATACATACTAGTATACTATACAAAGCTTCCAAAAGAGATGACACAACTCCCCAATCATGTTTATGCAATGGGTATCCTGTACCCACCAATTACTGGGATGAATGTGGCATTAAAATTAAATAGTGGACCTATGCATATATCATTAAAAAATGCATTTTAAAGGATCCCTCTCACTAATTACCCTGCTCAGCAAATCTAGTTTGGTGTCAAAATGAAGGCAGCAGTAAAGTCATGTGTTTCAGAGTTGTGCTCTCAACATGTTTCTCTTTCCCATGATGCATCGCGCGATGCGCTAAAGTGCTGCCCTAGGACGAATTTTTGATGAAGACACCCTAAACGGCACTTTTTTTATATAAGTTGTATAGAGAGAGGTTTAGTTTTTTGCAAATATTTTCAAAAGTAGCCTGAAATATGCAGAAATAATCCATGGGCATATACTACTTGCAACCATGCACCCTTCAATTTATATTACACTCTCGAAAGAAGTTTTATTTTTATAGCTGCCATTGTTTATTCGAAACTATGGATTATCATACTAATATCAAATTTTATCAATAAACTAGGCCTGCACGGTGTTTCGGTTTCAAACGATGTAAACTGTGTGTGAACCCTCGGTGTTACACATCGGCAAATTTTTTATGCACCGAATCGCACCGGCACCGTGCCCAAACGATATATCGATGGTTCGGTGTAGTTCGATGTTATCGAACCGGACCGCTATGCCAGTAGTCATTCAATATTCATGCGGTCTAATATCACGTGTTCTTGTTTACCTCACTTCAAACTAGGTTGCATACCTTCGCTAATCCGTTTCAACATTAACTGCCTCGTGGCTGTGATTGATTATCAATGTTGTGGAGGTAATAATTATTATTAAATTATACTAAATTGATTCATAATTACGTAACTTAGCAGATTCTGGTATATTATATTCTATCGTTTGCATATGATTGCTTTGTTCATGAATAGTGTGCTGAAATAGAACAGTAGTATACGATCGAATATAATGGATTATATTATTTTATCAATAATATAATTAAATTTAAACATACCATTGGATTAATTATTTCTATTATAATTAATCTACTACTAATGTTTAAGTTTGGTTATATTTGCTTGTAACTAAGAACAGCTACAATGCTTATAATAGTTAATCATTATAATTATGGCTTTTTAATTTAAAATCGTTGTGTAGTTATGCTTTTGGTAAGCACCAGCTCTTTATTTACTTAAAATAAGTTAATACTAATGTTCAATCAATATTTTGTAGGTAGAATTCATCGGACTGAGCCATCGTAATATCCCATCTGAAGACAAATCTGCTAGATTCAATCGGTGGACACACTGAATTATACCAAATCAGCAATCTATCAAGAAAGCTTGCAAGAAAGATTCCCTACATTATCATTACATCATATGCAACTATGCTAGCGTTTCTTCTTTCTCTTGTGATATGAAGTTAGCCCATGTCATTTTAAATTTGTTATCGTTTTGTGTCAGTGGTACGAGTGTGGTGGAAATAATGTTTGCTGTTTTTCTTCTGTAATTTGGTCACAATCAGTAATAAATCTAATAAATTATATGTAGTCGGTTGGGTGTGTGTCCAGCCTCATGTTTTTATATTTATTAAAATTACATAAAATAGGTGAAGTAAGACCCAATGCAAGTTAAGACTCACTAGACTACATGGGCAAATACAAAATCTTGGGAGTAGGAGTAAGCACTGATTACTTTCATTAGCCCAATAGCTACTTAAATAAAATAATATACATATACTATGTTTTAATGAAGCCCTGTCTGCCTGCCATATCTGAAAATAAAATAAACAATGATTGGCATGAACTCATGTTGCAAGAAAGTGTTGAGGATTTTTGTTCCCTTGTATTGAACGGTCATGATGGGACAACTCTATTAGGCGAACTAGCTCCTGGACCAGTTCGATCCGGTATATCGAACCACAGTTGACACCGTCTAACACCGCTTGAGACCAGGATCAAGGGGTCCGGTGCGGTTCGGTATATCGATCCAAATTTGGCATCGGTTGACACCGAATGAGACTAGGCACAAGAGAACCGGTGTCAACCGGTGTTTGATTACCACCACCCCAAAAACCGAATATCAGTGGGGAGGCAACACCGGTGCAGGCCTACAATAAACCAAAGTCACATGACCATGCTAGCGGTCTGCGCGTGGTATTTTGTTTACAATGCAATTGATCACAGAGTTATTGCAAGTACCAAGATACTGTACTATCTATCTCCGTTCATGTCTATGGGTTGAGTTGAAAATTCATAGTACACAGAAACGCTAAGAATGGCATTCGAAAGTTGGATTTTCATTTCATAAATTTCATCTTCTGAAGAACATCAGCTTAGTTTATGGCCAGATGGTCAGCCATCACAATACTCAGCATCGTAAGCATTTAATATATGTACTCATTTTTATTTATTTTGTTTAAAAAACAAACAAATGACCAAGTTTGAAATTAAATATTAAATATTAATTAAATGATTAATAAAATTGGATAACTTTTAACTCAAAAAGTAAGTCATATGATTATTATATTTCATATTATTATAACATTAGTTGGGCTATATGTTGATGTGATATAATTATAATAATCTAAGTGATTATGATTTTAACATATTTATATTACAATACTGTGAAACTAAATTTTAATATTGGATATAATATTCAATTGAGTTTTGACAATGAACTTTACAAAAATGTGAAGTTATTGTATTGTAATTGTTGTATTAAATCATTAAGTTTAAAATAAGTTTTTACATCTACAATATGCATATTCAAATACAATTTACAATACACATACTCTGCGAAAATATAGTTAGTTGATTCATTTAGCCAAGCAAAATTTGAATGTAAATACAAACAATAATTCCATCATAAATTTATTTCTAAAATAATCAATTGACTGATCTGGTCTATTCAAGATATTTGAATTACTGTATTTAGTTTATTCACTCTTTTAACCCCCCCCCCCGCTAAATCTAAAAAGTTGGTGGGACTGATACTAACTTCATTAGACACAAATTTACCTCTCTAATGCAGCTGAGCTAACCTAGTGTACTTTTATTTGTGTCCACATGGTCAAAATTTCTTTTCGATTAAAACAGCCACGCTTCATTTCTAAAGAATTTTATGTTTTTATTGTATTTGTATCTTACGATGTACTCACTGTGTTGATTACAGACTAGTTCCAATGCTGTCAGCAAGTAACTTTCCTGACATCGATAAAGACATAGTTGCATTTGATTGTTTGCTGAAAGGAAGGAATGATCTGGTGAGCAGGGTAAAAAAGCACACTCAACTTTGATGAAGAATTTGTAAATCGAATGCCAACCTCAATTTCTACATTCAGTTCTTTCTACTGGTAGGTGTTTATAATTTGTTATGTAGCGATAAGGCTTATTACAATATAGCACTAAAACCTTCTTCTTGAATTAAATTTATGCACAAACTTATAAACTCATTGAGGTAGATTTCATCAGTCTATTCTTGCAAAATGTGAAATACACAATCATGCTTTAGCTAACAAAACCGACAACCTATGCGATTTAGGAGGTTTTAATTCCGAAGAAGGTCTTCCTTCTGTACCATATCGAACTATAATAATATCCAGCTCTAGGAGCCGTGGAGGCCCCTCGACTAGCTCTGCTATTGGGCAGCCACGTTAAAGAATTGTTTGGCGCCATAAATATTATATTCCTATCATCATTTTTTAGCACAGTGAGATTCCAAAGCTGTATGAAAGAAGGGGAACCTAGCTAGACCAATTCCATGCTACCAGACACTGGCGTGGAAATTCAAACTATTCTACAGCTTGCATTATCATCTTTATCTTCAGTGTTGGAAAAAGCATAGGTAAGTGTTGTAGCAGTAATATGTTATGTACATCAACTTGGTTATCAGTACTAGTACTCCGGCATCAGCTATTCAACAGGGTGGGAAATTCTGTTGTGGGAGTTGAACCCAACCATTGATGTTTTTTCTTCGGAATAGCAATGTAATTTTGGTGAGGGTCACAACAATTTTTCTTAATAAAATGCTCTACATTTTGAATTGCAGATAATACATATTGGATTGCAAAAGAAGTGTTCTAAATGTACATTTCACCCGTACTCCAAGAGGTTTCCTCATCAAGTAACTATATAAAAGGTGAAGCGTTATAGTGCCTCAGCATTCAAGGTGAACGATTACGATTGAAAACAAACTTCTGCTGGCGCCCTACATGGACTGTATATCTCATTATGACTTCTGCCCACAATGTATATTATACATACACTGTTCATGTTCAATACTTTCCACATGTATTTTACCCTGGTTTCCGCTGTTTTCATTGTTGTATTTTGTTATAAACAGATAACGTAAATCAACAATAAATGTTTCAAGATATTGAAGTTGAATAGTCATTTGATGTTCTCATATTTAATAATTAAGAATGACGATTACATATTCAGAGAGTACGACAGACCAAATCATTTCAAACATTTTTGTTGAAATGTGCATGCATCATAGTCAGGCGGATTTATACATGTACACGTGATTCCATGGCTATTGATTTTAGTCTCCAGCACTTTGCCAAAAGTATACTAACAGGCCTAAATTAATCTTGCAATCATAGCTCAGTGTCATAAAATGTAGAGGGCAATACAATTTTTCTAGAGTTTGTATTGGTAGATAATCAGTAAATTAATGTTCATAACAACAGCGCTTACATGTATTTACAAATGGAAAATAGCGGTTTCATCTAGTAAAATAAACAAGACTGGGAAAGATAAGAAAAATAGCACAAAATACATGTCAAATCGAATGCAATAGTCTATAAAGTATAAACTTTGAGCCGCGTGTATTTTCAATTGACTATGACTGCAAACACATAAAAATGTTTAACATGCAATAAATGAGTAATCTTGGAATTCAAAATAATGACATCTTGGAACAAGCTAACTTTACTCGGCTAATTGCAAATAACCATGAGTGCATAATATTAGTTCTTGTTAACATTAAAGCTTGTGGATTACGATCACTTGAAATGTGGCAGTAACAATCAAATTAATAAATAGAAAAGATCATTAAGGTAACTGCACAATATAGACAAAATCAAACTAGAATTGGCTATCACAGACATCAAATATAACATGTACTGTACTCATAGAAATTCTATTTACTGAAAGATCATACATGAAGTATCAGGCCAACTACTAATACATATATAAATGAAAAAAATTCCAATTGTGTCAGAATATTAATATTTGAAGGTACCAGTCAATACTTTACAAACCTCACAATTGATTTAGCTGCTCAAATTGTTGGTAAGTACGTCAGTTCAAGCATGTTGCTTGGTAGATGTTTCTACAACATTATGTGAACATGTGATCATACTATTGGATCACCTAAAAGTATATTAACGTCAACAGATGGTATCTAAAATCAGCCCACACTAAGCAACAGAATATAACTGCTAGGTACAATGTACTAGATTGAAAATGATGAATACAAATCAAACCGACGCTGATTTTGCTAGGCTACATTCCAAAAACCACAGTACAGGAAAGTAATATGTACATGCAGCAGTGTTTACAGTGAAAACTTTGCTGAATCTTGAAAGTGTATGATGCACTTACCTTATGTATACCTATGTAAAACGAGTCAACTTAGTGTCCAAGGTACAATACTCGTCACTCAAGTATGGCTTTAAGAGGTTGCGATTGATGGGACTACACATTCCTGGGTCACAGTCTTGACAAACTACTAAAAAGAAGCATTCATTACACACATTTTAGCCATCATAGTATTATTATTACGATAGAAAAAGAAAATGAGTTGAATATAGTGTCATCAAAAGTTTATTTTACTTACGGCTGCAATCAAATGATGCAATTATTTTGAAATTCAATAAATTAAATTTTTGATCAGGTACTGCATATAGGCCTACATATATGTAGACAGCAACAATCCTAGTTAATAAAGTTAATATTATAATCCCAATATTTTATTTCCAATTTGCATTTTATCCATTTTAGTAGAGTTTAAAATAGTAAAGTACATGTAATATGATATATGAATGATGTATAATATAATTAGCCATAAGTAACTAGCATGTTATTTTAACAAATCACTTATGTATCAATGTGAGCAAGGGGTAAATAACAATAATCATCATTGCTATATTCACATGTATAGATATTTTTTAATATTAATTACACTGTGACATAGATAGATCATAGTACATTAAAATTAAAAATTAAATTAAAATCAAAAAGAAAACAAAGTTACTTTCAATGATTTGATTGCAACTTTTGCTATGCTTGCCATATACCTTGTATCGTATCATCTCTCAATAGCATTTTCATCTTGCAACAATAATTTCATTTTGGCAAAAGCAAAATACTATATTCTATTCTGTCCACAGTCAACTGATTCCCATCGATCACCCGATGGATTTTCCCACACGTGTACATGCACATGCGATTTAGTTAGCCAATTATAATACAGTGCAAGTAACCAATCATGACGTTTGCTCTAGCGAGCACGTGGGTGTCTCAAAGTGTAAACAAAAACGGTGAGAGGGGTCCTTTAACCAAACAGGCCACAATTACCAGATGTAGGCCCTATAACTATAAAATGCCAGAATAACTCATAATAATATGTCAGCACCTGATACAGCGATACACCAGCTATAGCCTACATGGTAGGCTACATTAAACTACATGTATATCCTTACTTTGAAAAGTAGAAGAGTTTTGCATGGAGAAACTTGTTAGCAACCAACATTTCATCACACTGGTCTTGGAATGAGGCAGCAAGACATCGCCAACCGATAATAAAATCTTCATCTGCTTTAAAGTTGTATTGTGTAAATCTAAAAATAGCCATGGTATCGTAACGAGGCCAGATAAAAATTCTGCTGTAAAACTACAAATACGCTGAACACAATGAAAAAGCAACAAAATTAGCAATATGTTACATTGATATCACACTCCAGTTGAAAGTGGATTTAGAAAAAACACTTCAGGTCATCAACCAACATACTATACAAACGCAAACATGGATATTATACGCTGGCTCACACCACATCTCTTTATATTCTCCAGCAATCAGTTTACTTACTGTTCAGCATGGGAGTCTCTACTTGCCTGTTACATAGCTCTAGTAAGCCCTGTTTAGCCTCAGTCGTCATGTGCTGCATAGCCTCGGTCTCAGGATGGTCAGTAGCCACACCTGCGTTGGTAGAGCTGCCTGACCTCTGCTCTGTCATCCTCTAAAGGTATAGCTGGTGTAATGTTCTGCCTAGACCTATGTTTACCGACACAAGCCTGGAATATCAGCACACAAGTAAATACAGTAGAATAACATAATAGACCAACAATTTGTCATGATCATTGATCAGATTTGTAACAGCTAGTAGAAACAAGAGGACATACGTCTACCCAAAGATTTGCTCAACCACATATTATATATTAGTCTGAATTCTTAGAAGATAAAAGCAGTGTAAGCAGACTACCTGTTAATTTTTACCAGCTTACAAAGAACAATTGCAGTTTTGTGAGATTAAGCCTAGGTAATAGCCTACAGGTACAATGTATAATTGCACCTGTAAGGTAAAATTACCAGAGTTGCGTTACCCTACAAAGAGAAAACAACTCTCAAATCTCTATCTAATAACAGCTGAAGCTACATGTGCATGCACAAGGTGGCAGAATATAGTTTAACTATTAACTAATAATCAATTCACAAATTATTTGAACGCTGATCTAACGATAACACTAAAATACACCCTACCCAGAATCTACGGCAGTTTCTGTAATTCTGAAAGGCGTTGCTACAAGAATCTCTGTCAAAGTTGTTTTCTGCTAGACAATCATAAGACATCTGCGACTCCTACAAAAGTCTTAGACATTAGTATTACACAGCACCGCCCACTCATCTATCTTCTACTCACTTGCAACACATAGGCTATCAATGTGGCACAAAAAAGGCCCTGGCTCTACAAATGACATCTTAGTATATAAACATGCTAATTACGAGATGCTTTGCCAATGTAGTAGACTAGAAGTCTGTCACGATATAACTTACCTTCCAACATGGGTTGGAGTCTTGATTTCCCAGTCTACCTAGATTTGCGAGCTTCTCTTGTTTCTCTTTCTCAGTTTTGGAAGGTGTGCCAAACAAACTCATGACGACCAGTACATATCTGCAATATTACTAAGGCGCATAACTTGAGCTAGTAGACTTCTAGATATTACTTATAATTACAATGTGATGTGATATGCCAGGAAATGATGTAAAAACCTGAACAAGTGCCCTTTAAACCAGTGCACCGGCACAGATATCATTACACTACTTCCGGAACATCCAATTATGTAAAATCTCGATCATACTACATTATAACCCCCCCCCCCTTTACAATCTGATGTTACATGCTTGTTGATTAATGATCAACAACTCGTGAGTGGTCCACTAACTCATCAGGTGTATGATACCTTTACAATCTGGGTTAAACACTGGTTGATTAATGATCGAGGGAGAAAACTGCAGCAGCATGTCTTCTTGTTGGTAGTTATAGTTTTGGTTTTCCCTTGCTAGCAGAACGAGTCATCATTGTCATTAGTGTACTAGAGTTTAGCCAGTTATCATAGTCATTTAAGGGTACCGAGTTACAGTTTTCTTTTGCAAGAACACATATTAGCAGAGGCAGTGAAAAATGATGTTCTTTTCCTCTTTCAGCTCGAGTGTCTAGCCCAAGATTAACGCAGGCATTCAATATGCTATCTATACTAAAGATAACTTGAATATCTTGATTCTGGACCATTTAAATGCAGTTGCAAAGCTGTTTGTTTGCAGAATCCCATACACTACTGGAGTATTGGATAATCGGGCAGCGCTAAATAGGCCTATCAGCAAGAGTATATTTAATACCTCTTACGATTTTGCTGGTTTTGGCTATCTCCTTGTTTATAAGCTTATTAAATTTAAGACCTGCCTATAGTATTATACCAAGATATTTTGTGCCCTGAGTTAATGATCGAACAGTGCTACCTAATGTGTATGTAGGAGCTAGCTCTTCATGCAATCATTGGACACTTCAAAGCACTTGCCACTTAGTGAATCAGATGTGCCAGTTCATCAGTACTTTTTTGGAATGTTGCTGCCATCAGCTAAATTTCTGACTGTTTGACAGAGCAGCGTGGCATCAGCAAAGTGGCTGACTTTGCATGACACAGTATTTGGGAAGTCATTGATATAGGCTAGAAATAAGGTTGGACCAAGGACTGAACCCTGTGGTACTCCAGATATTACTGGAATAAACTGGTTGGTGCTAACTTTTTGCGGTCGTGTATCCAGTTGACAATACTCATTTGCATGTTTGGAATGTTTGTAAGCCTTTTTACAAGACAGCTGTGGGCACCTAACATATCAAACGCTTTTAAAATCAAGTGACAAGTTAGAGACTTACAATGCATTTGCTGCCTTTGCAAAGTTGTGAAGGGTAGCACAGAGCTGTGTTTCACAAGACAGTCCATGTCTGAAGTAAGTTACACAACTGTGCAGATTTTCAAAATTTGAAACCCATGTATTCCCGACTTGTAGAAATCTTCAGTTCAACACTTTCAAGTGTGATATTTGTAGTAAACAACCTGTAGAAACTCCGGTTCAGCATCTCAAAACTTGAAACCATTTAAGCATTGAAATCTTCAGTTCTACAGTTTGATGTGTGAAAAGAGTAGAAACTGACATCTAGAAGGGTTCAGTTCAACACTTCGAAACTTACTTGAAGTAAGACATAAATTATAAACCAACCAAAATCGACTGTCCTGACAAGAGAAAAGTCGAGGGGAGTTCTACGGTCTGTTCAAGCAAGTGGAAAAACCTTTCCACAACAGTACCCTCTCCCGTACCATACGTGATCTCAAGAATAATGATGAAACCAATTATCCTAACAGCCAGGCATCCGCCTAGTAAAATCATCTGAATGGGTACAATCCAGGTATCCACTTTGCCCCTAAATTGCCAGCACAAGCTTCCTACTGGAACACAGTATTCCACCCTGCTAACCACTATACAACAATGAGACACGCCCCTTCTGCCCCCCCCCCCCCCCCCCCTAGGCGGTCTAGCGCATTGCAGGCATTGAAGTAAGTTGATAAGTGTCATAATTAATCAATAGTTATGTTATAGCCTATTATAACAGCTACTGATTATTAATTCAATTACTTATTTATATTAATTATGACAATTTTTTAGATAATTATTATTATAATAAAGGTCTGAAGAAATGAAAAATCATACATTAATTATACATTAAACATGCAAGGGCCGAAGAGACTGGAAACGTAGTAAGATAGTCAGGTTTGTGCCAAGCAAGCCCTATGTGGCTACTAAGACAATAGTCAGTGCCACATCTGTATCTGCATTGCACCGAATTGAACTGTGAGCTAATGAAACAAAAGCTACATAGTTCATTCCCCTACCTATGATTCTATAGATTATGGCACAAGCAATAGTATTGTTATTATAATTATTTACTACCACTAGATGTAATGTACAGCCATTGAAATTGGTGTACATATTAATATAAAATTAATTAATATAGGCTATTATTAGTGACTACTTTAACTTTAGAAAAATATACCAATAGCGTTCAATAGGGATATGTTATCTTTCAGCGATTTTTTTTTTCATTCTAGATTCTTATCTTTCTAGTTTGCTTCAGGCATAGGACATGAGTTGAGAGATGACGTTAATTACAAGCTGCACTTACTTGCAAACCACACGACAATCTGGACAGTTGAGCTCAGTACACTGAGCTATGCTACCTCCATGTACCTTGGAACTCTTTGGCTCGAAACAATACTAACAATTAAATATAATAATAATCATATAATGTGAATAATTATTATATATTAATATAATAAATAATTCATTATGATTAGAATAATAATAGTAAATCTGAATTTGATCAAAAATTGTACTAATGATTATCATCATTATCATAACAAATACTGTAACTGTTAATGCCCAATGTCTATCCTGTTATTAGTCTTTTACATTACATTCATTGTTGGCTCTCGTCAGAAACACTGATAAACAATAAAAAAGTTATAATAATTAAAATAATAATTTTTGGTCCATTTGATTAATTATATTTAATTACAATAATTAAATATAATTAATCAAATGGACCAATGCTCGCCTCCCCTCTCTTTTCTGTCTCTCATTTAATTTAATTTATTTATTTATTCTCTCCTATACACGTAAGCGGTATATAATATATAATATATATTTATATCATATGTGTGATCAACAAGTTACTTTTAACAGTTAATGTTATCTGTAGACTTTCAGAAACCCCAATAAATGTAATGTAAATGTATATATATTATAACAATATAGAGAGTAAAAGAGAGTAAAACCCTCTTTGGAGACGTCTCAGGTTCCTAGGGGAACGGAAATGTCTAGTTGAAAACCTGTAAGTCAAAGAATTGTAAGGACGGGGACCTGTTTACAAAGAAACGATTAACCCCAACTGCTCTGTGTTTGCGTATCGTATACCACAGACTTGAGCTTGCACGTGTGAGCAACGATAATACTATTATATCATCATTGGCGCGACCGCTCACCATCTACATACATGCAATTCTTTCTTATGCAATTGTGCGGGTACACAAAATGTTTTGGATAGTAGGTGAGCGATTTACATTAAATATATACGATAAACTTTGTGTGCGTATGGTAGGGTGAACCATTTGGCTAGGACAATAAGAGCACATTCATTTACAACGCATTCGACATTCACATTCGGACATTGCCTGTTACCTGTTCTTTGCTAGTACGTACTAAAGCCGGTATGGCAAGCGGTACGCCTCTTGTTTAAAGAACAGGATTTTATTAAGTGGTTATGGTTCATGCTATGTTAGCATTTATTAAAGGGTTTTAGCTTTTAACTCTCTTATGGTTTTTGGCAGAAAACTATTGTGGTAAGCCGACGATCTGGCATAGATGGTTGGGGGTTCCCCTCTGGCAGTTGCTCTGGTAATGGCCATTGGACATTGGTCTCTATATCCACCAATTCCTCATGAGACTCTAGGAGAGCAGGATGGTTGTCCTCTTTTGAGAGGACCCTCATAAGAAGGTTGTGTCGGCTCATTTTACGACGATCACCTAGAGTGCCAATGTTTAATTCACTCGCTGCATCCGAGACACTTTCCCGACCTTTCAGGTTACTTATAAACCTAACAGCACAATTCTGCACCATGTCTAGGTCATGGATCATGTAGCCCAAGGCAGGATTCCAAACACACAAAGCATACTCAAGATGTGGTCGACAAAAACTTGTGTAAGCAAGAAGTTTGGCATCCCTAGGGGCACCCTGGAGGACCTTCTTAATCATGCCAAGCTGCCTTTTGGCTTTGGCAATCTTGGTCTGTATGTGAGTGTTGAACTTAAGATTACTTTGGATTATCACCCCTAGGTATCTTGATTCATTAACAACACTGAGTGTCGTGTTGGCCAGGGAATATTTAGGAGACAGTGAATCTTGCTTTTGATTAAAAGTCATAATTGCGCATTTGCCAACATTAAGAGACATCAGCCAACTATCAGCCCATTCCTCCATGGCATCGATGTTCGATTGAAATTTGAGGCTATCAACAGGAGAGTTAACAGTCTGATAGACAAGAGTGTCATCGGCAAACAAGCTAAGGTGGCAGTTGATGCGACTTGGTAAATCATTAATATAATTATATTAAAAATAGAGTGGGACCCAGCACATACCCTTGAGGAACACCAGATGTCACTGGTAACTCCCGTGATTTGTGCCTGGATACAACAACTCTTTGTTTACGGCCTCTTAGAAAGTCATGAATCCACATAAAGATTTTACAGCTTATGTTGGGTACCTTTGACAATTTTGACATTAATAGCTGATGTGGGATCTTGTCAAAAGCTTTAGCAAAGTCCATCACAACAGCATGTATAGTATCACCACTATCCACACATCGCGTGATATCATGGTAGGTTCCACGCAACTGGGTTGATTTGATATCCATTGCAATCACATCAGATCATTAGACAAGACTCACTCGTTACCTGACTTACTCACTCGTCGTTAATACATTGTAGAGCATTCACATATTGTGCAAGTTGAATGCCTCATTTAATCATTACTAGCAGCGTGCTACAGTGGAAACGTCAATACTTAATACTGTACTACAACATACTAACGTTTGTCGAGTTGAAAATTCACATGCTGGAAACACTCTGCCTTCAATAATCCATTGAATCGCACGAAGGCTGTGGTATTTTCGTTTCCAGCTACACCATAGAAAATGGCGTTGTTTTTCCTTGCGTCTTGTTGGTTGGTTTCAAGTAAGTTGTTTTATCATTCATAGGTCTGGCACTATTGTTGATCTCTTCTGTTTTCTTCATACTGCCGTCACCATTTTTGAGAGTTTCAGCATATTTTTTCTCTTATTTTTGCATTCTTTTCTCAAGGGAACTTCTAACCGAGGCCATACTCTTTATCATGTTCTCAATGTTGGACAGCTTCCCAGAAGCAGCCGTGCTTGCTGCAACAGAGGCTAATGTGCCGGTTCGGTTTCACCACTCTCTCCTCTTATTGCAGACTCAATTTGGGTGAAACAAGCGCTACAAAACCACATGGTTCGTTTTTTTGCTGATCACTCTTGTCAAAATAAGTAACATCTTGGTTTTGCAAGTCTTGGCAAATCCCATGATGCCACTTCTTACATAAATCACAGGATATCCACTTGGTATTGATCTTGCGTTGGTTTCCTCTCCTGTTGTTCATATGGCACTCAGTCTCTCCGCATGATTTACAGGTGGTCTCATTAGTCTCCGCAGGCATCATTCGTTTTAGTGATGCAATCCACTCACTTAATTAGCATACACTTTATTTTTTCAGATCAAAATAGGCACACCCCACCCTAGTAGCTAAATTGCTAAAACTTTGAACCAAAAGGAGGAAACTATTATGGTAAACAATTGCATTTTACATTAGCTGTCTGTTGTGGAAGAATTTTTTGATGCATTTTCTCACATAGACCACACTTCTGTTTTTAAAGCCGTGAGAACTCAATTGTTGTTTTTGATATTTCATGTTAACTTTGCTAGGCCAAAGTGAGCAATAAAAATATTTGTTCTAATGTGTGGTGTATATGTATTGAGGGCCTATCTTGTATTGTGTATTTCATCTAAATTATAATTCAAAGATGGCTCAATGCCTTCAGCCAGGCAACTCAAAAAAAGTGAAAATCTTGCCTCCTTTCGTCGTTCTTGTAAAGACAGCCTTTTCCTATAGCTGTTTAAAACTAACTTGCCCTCTACTTTTATAAATAAATCTTAAACCTTTATTTTGTGCATTTTCAATTTGTTTAATTTTACTTTCTTGATGAGGGTTCCACACCTGACTTCCAAACTCTAAAAAAGGTCTTACCAATGTTATGCTATTCTGCTTGTTGGCATACATGTATTGGCATGGGCCTACTTTAAAATTCTGCGTAGTTGAGCCAATCTTGGTGTTGCAGTGTGGGCAATTCTATTGATGTGGCGATCCCATTTTAAATTAGACTGCGGATAGACTCCCAGATACGAGTGAGATTCAACTTGTCTTAAAATTTGATGGTTTGTTCAAATCTTGTTGTAAGATTAATGTATTTTTAACAGGGTTATAAATGATCACATCATCTGAAAATAACCTATATGTACATGGAGACTTGAGTTGTGAAGGCAAATCGTTGACAAAAATTAGAAAGAGAAGTGGTCCTAGAGCTGAACCCTGAGGAACTCCGGATGTTACCGGTCTACAACTGGAGTTTTGACCTTTTATAGTGACATATTGTCTACGATCACTCAAATACTTTGAAATTCAACTGACAATAATTCTTTTAATTCCAATCTGTTCCAATTTGAAAATTAGCTTCCTACTGTATCAAATGCTTTAGAAAAATACAAAATAATAACGTTTATGGTTGTACCTAAATTATACAAATAGGAAGCATGTCCAAGAGTATGAACGAGTTGTGTATCGCAGGATCTGTGTGGACGAACACCATGTTAACCATAAGCAAAAGAGTCTGATTTTTTAAAACGCTGTAAATGAGAGGAGATAATGTGCTCAAGTCAGGAAGACTGTGCGATAGTTATTAGGTAGCTGTTTACTTCCCTTTTTATGAACTGGTTGAATTCAGGCCAGTGTCTAAACTGAAGGAAATACTCCTGAAAAAAAGTGAATATGAAAATATCTCCTTAAGAGAAATGTAGATGACAGAAGCAAAGACTTTCAACCTGGGATGAGTGAGTGGATACAATGTCAAATTGACAAATAGGATCAGTGGAAAAAAGTTTATACACTATACTACCATTCTCTGATTGAACTACCAAAACCAAAATTTGAATTGTCATGTCTTGTCATGCAAAAATTCCATAAATGTCTGCTGTGGCCAAGAGGATGGCTGCGCTGTTGCTGTTTGTGCTGCATTAAGGTTAAGGGCCTCCATGTATCCTGCTTGCACTCTTTACATGAAGAGAGCTCTTTGAGGCAGCGTCAGCAAAGGGTACTGCTGGGCAAACATGTTGCCAAACGTTGTTGATTCATCTAGTAGTTCTGATGTTACCAGGATGCTAGCTGCGGTAATCCTAGCTTTTAAGAAGTCCATATGTTCCAGCTACTGCTGCTCAAGGCTGTCTTGCACTTGCGCTTCTTGGCTGATGGTTGTGGTGGTGAAAATGATAATACAGGAGATGTCGTGCGGCCAGATGCTATGGTGTGAGTGGAGCTGGTAGGTGATGGGACGTTAGGCAGTGATGGGGTAGAACAATATGATGTGGAAGTCAGTGGTTGAGGTGGTGGCGATTGCATTGTCGGGGGCTCTGCAGATTGTGCTGTGGTATTTGGACAATTCGTCGCTGGCACATTGGTAGTTGTTCTAAAATAAAAAGAAATTTTTTATCAACCACATAGATACTGAACTGAACAATGCATATACATTTCGGAGTGAAATGTATGTACATGTGTGAACAAATACATCGCCCAATTGCTAGCACAATAACATATGTACGCGTTGCAATTGCACAAAGCCTTGGTTACATATAAAACCCGTGTAAATTTTTGATCAGATGGATGTTCGCCGCCATATCTAAACTGAGTACGTTCACTGTAGTACGTTCACTGATAAAGAGCGGACAAGTGGTGTGTGATTGGTTGAAGATGTGCGATTTTGTCGCGCTAACCCGGTGTAAACGCAGCTATAGGCATATGCAATTATACTGTTGCAGCATGCTACACCGTCATGTGCAGGAGAATAGGCAGTGCTTTTAATGCACTTACCTCTGCTGACGCATGAAGTCATCCAGCCACTTCATCTGGTGCCAAAGGTGCCATGTTGGGACAGTATTGGCAGCCGCTCCGCTCACCATCCTATTCGCCCGCCTTGGCTTGGTCGTAGCCATCACGCAGCTTTACTCAGGTTTTTGCTACCTCATTGGGGTCTAAAATATGTCAGATTATTTGACAGATACATGAATTGGTTTTCACCGCATAAAAACGACTTTTGTTTTGGGCAGCTAGAGACTTTTTTTACATTGCTTAGGGACCTTTTAGATGTAGACATGGGCCACACCAAGCAAAAATGTACCTTAGGTTGAATTTTCATCAGACTGAGTTGTTGTGTCGATGAGATTGTGCTTTCTGATTATGTTTTTATTTTTTTCTGTAGCTCTTTTTGTTCCAAAATTATGCAAAGTTGTTCCAAGATTATGCAAATTTTATGCTTGACACATCCATTACATGGCAATTCATTATAAGGAACTCGCTGCCGAAGTTGAAGAACTCAGACTTGGAATGCTTAAATTGTATCATACATAGCAACTGTACAAGTAATACATTGCATTGGTTGTACTAGGGGTAAAAGCGTGTGAGGATTTCAAATAACTGCATAAAAGTCATGTCAAAGCTGGTTTTATTGGAGAGATAAGCGACAATAAACTTGTTCTTATTTTGTGCACAGCAATTATCTGCTATAGGACAAGATGAGGTGCTTCATCATTCCACTCATCAAGGTAGTGATGAAACATGGATCTCATTCTGTTAGGTCCATGACTCTTTTTACCATCAGCCCCAATTTTCCGGTTTTCATCAAACAAATAGTTACGTTGGTGAGGTCTTGTGTGTCACATTTTCCTCGCAAGGATTTCCATCCTTACTAGCACCCCTAACTACCTTACTAATTGCCTCCAAAGCCTGTAACTCTTCATTAGAGTTGCAACTATCCCCAGTCACCCGTGGTACTTGCTTAAAAATATCACTTACGCTACCACAAAACCATATACCTGAAACAGAAGGTTTTCATGTTGTAATCTTGGCTACTCGAGGTCGAAGTCTGGGAACCCACAAGACTCTTAGTATCAGAGGTCAATCCCTGTATGCACTTTGCTACTACTCCCTGGAGTCCTGTCAGCTTTCTTCTTGGGTCACTCCGGTTGCATGTGGTCATGCACCCCACACTATCTGCAAACAGGATCTGTGCATGCATCTGAACCCCAATCACCTACAGGAGTGGCACTGGACCCTTGGACCGTTCACTGGATAGTGATCTGGATCTCTCTTCTCACAGATAAACTTGTCTAGTTAGCTTTGCATTTGTGCATTCCTGAAACAAAACTCAATAATAAAAGCAGGTTTTATCCCGGTATGGTTTAATAAACCAGAACTCTTTCTAACAAGCACATTTATAGATTCACCAAGCTCATATTTGCTAATCTCCACAGAAGTGTTTTTATTATCAGGAAGAAAACAATCTAGTGGTTTCTTCACATAGAGGTAAACAAAATGTGACTGTTTCACTTTTATCCAACTAGCAGTGTGACAACCATTACAAATAGCTCACAGTCATCTCCTCCTGGTTGCTTCTGAGGATGAAGGCTTTGATAACTGCTTCACTGTTTTTTTCCCGGCCACTCAAGAGTACAAGCTTCTATAAATTGGTATTCTGTTTGTGCCAGATAATCTTAAATTAGATACATTTTCCAGTGGTATTCATTGATCAAGAAAATTGGAGCACATTGATGTCTGTCTGCGTGCTGCTTTCTGTGAGCACACACGCTGTGAATGTCGATGTTTGGAAACTGGATGAAGAAGCTTTCTGCTTTATAAATCAGGTCCTATGTGAGCCGTCACTCAGTTGTCTTGAATATCTCAAATTGATCTGATGGTTATTTACTTTCACTTTTGGAGAGCTTGTCTAAGGGGCCCTGAGTGGAGTGTCTGCGGCTACTGCTTCAAACGACACAGTTGTGGGCAATTCTAGTCTTCCAGCAAGTCTGGTAAATAAAATTTTAAAGGTTGTCTCATTATTAATGCTATGGGGATAGTACTGTAAAGGAAATTTTGCCCGTTGTACCCGGATGTCGAAAGAGTGTGCACTTAACCATGGTCCAACAGGTTATCAAAACCTCCTTAAGGTTCTATGTGTAAACAAACTTTTAGACTTTGAATAATTACCAGCAATCGAGTTCATAGCATCGGTTTGACTTAAATGTTTTCCCATAACTGCTATACCGAACTGACACAATGTACTATTAACTTGAATATTACTTAACCCAGATTATATATTACGTTCAAACATTTACAAAACTACTCAGAATTATATCAAAGATTAATAGAATTTATTCATTAAAATACTACTGTAATATAACTATAAACTGTATAATAAAAGTAAATACCAGAGAATAAAACCATGGTGTTAGATAAAGCAGTGCCTATGCTATTGGGTATAACGAATAAACTTGCCTGTATGCCTGTGTTGCTCTGCTGACTGAATGCTGAATACACAAAATTCAGCCTCTTTTATACAAGGCGGCTGCATACCAGCAGGCAAAAAATATAAATGATGAAATAGAAAAATTGGCAGCGCAGAAATTGCTGAATAATTCAGGCCCACATGAAAATGTTTTGCTGCATAAATTATAGCCAAAAATAGTGTTTGAACAGCGATAAATCAAAGATGCCCATTGTGTAGAAATGTTGGCACGTAGTGAGTGGTCAGCGATGTTGGTCAACCGAGCATATGTGGGGCTTTGTTTGAACTTATGACCACCAAAATGGTCATAAGCAACCCACATCAATTTCCTAACAAGCCAAAATGAAATTGCAAAAAGACAGGACAAAGCCTCATCAATCAATAACTACTGTCATATGAAAAATAGAAGAAAAATAGCATAAAGGCAAGATACTGGTAAATAACTAGATTTGGGAGTTCAGCATTAGAAATACAGTATAACATTATATAACATATAACTTGAATGCATAGCACATCAGCGATATCATCACAGTACTGGCTGTACACAGTGAACTAAGATTTATGATATTTCACGTTACATTTAGAAGAGGAAAATCACAATTTGTGGTCAGTAAATCTGCAGTCCCCTGCGGAAATGCAAGCTTTTTAACTAGACCTGTTCCCACTGGATTTGTTTGAGTTTTAAGCAAATGATCAACAACTGATTGCTCTTTTTACAAATGGCTTCAGCAGTATGGTTATGTTAGCCTCAGCCGCTTGCCAGTTGGATACCTTTTTAAAGTTGCGTTCTGGCCAACCGCGGTCCATACTTCATACCCAGGCAACCCATTTGGTTATGACTTGTCCCTTAGCGGCCAATCTTATTTACTTTTCTTTTCGTTACATGTGAGTATAGTCAAGTTCTTGATACATTTGGTAGCCTTAAACCCACCTTGCTGCCTGATTGCGTAGAGATTTTTCATCATTAGCAGATAATAGGTTGATGTTTCATTCACCTGCGAAAAATATATAGATAACACAAAATGCTCAACTGTTAACCACAGATGGGCTAATTTTATTTTTAGATGTGTGTTATAATGATGTGCATTATCAGTTTAGGGAGGAGTTGGTTCTATGTTTGTTATTTATTCTGTAATTCTACATGCTGTATGTTTGAATGACAGACTAAAATTAAACCAGGATGTACAATACCAGTAAAAACAAAGCTATTAATATGATATCAATAATGTTCTTCATTATAACAATACCACCAGTAAAAACAAAGCTATTAATATGATATCAATAATGTTCTACATTATAACAATGTGGATGTGCTAAGCACATTCAACTCCAATTTTACCAAAGAGAACATTTATGTGTAGATTGTACCATGTAATCTATGGATACCTAACAAACAAAGTTTCTTTTACCAGTATTAGTAGCGTAGAATAGAATTGTATGACATTTGGAAGCAGCAATTTCCCCTACTTGCTGTAGCTTCACTTCTACGATATAAAAGATCATTAGCATGAATTAGAAGGTCACTGCTCAGCACAGCTTTACTATTTCGCTTTCCCTCGTATGAACCCGAGTATATTTCTACCTATACACTTGATGGAAGCTGATTCACCAGTCTAAAATTTTGTGATGGGATAGTCTGAAGTATTTGATTTTATGGTAAACAGTTGTTTATGGGCCTATATAACAAGACAAGAACTAACTAACTGAACTAATTGTGGATGAGATATAACTTACCAGGTTCTCAGATTTACAAACACATTTATGCAAATAATCATGCAGCTACAAGTAAAATCGCTACTTTACCACACACTACTCCACCTATACCTATGCTACGTCGTTAAGACGCAGGAGATTTACTTTAATTTTGGGTGTAATTCATCAATTGCATTCTGCTGCCATGACAGGCCGTTCAAGCATAAAAAATTGTTTGCAAAGTACTTTCATATACAGCTTCAACACTAAGACTTTTCTTTGCTGCTCAATCCGTGAGGGCATCGGAACCAAACTGGTCTCAGTGGCCTATACAGTCGCAGCTGCAAAGGAATGTAATTTACAGGTAACTCTCACCATTTTTGCCATATGGCGCTACAGTCACGGAAACAAGTTTCTGGTGTAAATTTTATGTCTATCTCAATAATGCTTTTTAAATTTGTCTGTGAGTAACCTAGTAGTGGCATTGAGAGTTTTTGGTCGGAAGTAATCCCCAACGTATAGCCTTTTCTGTGGGGAAGTGGAAAAGTACTAATTTTTTGATTGTTACACTCTCAAAGCATCTATCTAACAAGTGTAGGAGCTGCTTAATGTTTTCCCATGTATGGGCCCTCCTTTCATCAGATCGATTTTGAAAATTACCTAATTTTTTATAACTTTGGCAATTTTTTTGTGGGCTTGGTTAATTCTTCTTTAGTCATTAGTTTAAAGTCCACTTGAAATTTCAAAGGTTTAGCACTCTAGCTACATTAGGAAAGCCACAACATGAGTTTTTAGTGGACTAGAACTCAAATTTCTATCTTTTGGGAAAAGCAGGTGTGAATTATTGGGTAATACTATTTCTGAGCAAATAACACCAATGCCATTATTTCAACTACGCGTATATTCATTAGCATTATTTATTGACCTGAACTCAAATGTACTACATACAGACAGTTTACAATAACTTTTCATATATTCATGTAATAAGTGATACTGTAAGGATAGGTACTTTCTTTTGATCATTCTGGTCTCGGCTCCAACCAGCAAAAATAAGCAAATATTATATTACTTGAAATTTTCTTGCGCAGTATTTTTCAATTTAATAAGGATGTACTGCTTAGTGTACATACACATTCAGAATCCATCAGAGGAATAAGACTTTGCAACCCACTTGGCTTCTTTCTGTACCATCTCCTGAATTTTAAAGTTGTCACACTTGAGCTACTGCTATACAATCTTCCTGTGTCTTTTTTCATGACACAGGCCCGTTGCTTGACTGATAGTCTGAAATCCTCCTTTAACACATCAAATGCACCAACAGCACCTTTTTTGAATTTCAAACATGTCGCAGCTGTACCGGTATACACAGATGATGCACTGCACCAATAATTCTGCAGAGACCTGCTCCGTATCAGGCTATTGAAGGACTCATTGGCGTTTTGAGTGAGGGCTGTGGTGCGTCTTCAAAGTATATTAGAACGGCTAAGTGCTTCAAAAATTGTTTTAGTTTTTCACAGGCCATCATGTTTATGTTTGGATGATGGTGAGTAGATTAGTACTAATGCTAATTTGTTGTAAGGGTACCAAGTAGTCTCATCAGTTGGGCAGTAGTAATGCATTGAGTTTGGGTCAGAGGACATGGTGTGGTATAAAACCTGAAGCACCTGGTCCCCCAACTTTCCCAGGATGTTCTCTAATTACATTTCCATGGCATCTTTGAAATTTTTTCATCATGTCTTCAGTCATTCTTCCACGTTCATGTATACGTTCTGCACCACTGTACTTATCTTTCAACGCCTTTAGTCTACTAAACGTTCTTTTGCTACCATGGTTTATACACTCCTCCTTTGTCCCTTCATACACACCGCACTCTTATACTGCTGCAAAAACCCTGGAATCATCGTCAAATGGCATAACTTTATATGTCATCTCATGCATACTCACAGGAAACCTCAAAATCAATCACACAGCTAGTGTCCACTTCAATAACTGCACCTACGCCATGATGTGATGTGCTACCTCTCTTCTGCTATGTACAATTAAGTGTCCCATCGGCATCCAACAGCTAGTTCTCCCTAACCTTTGTTTGAGCTTTTGTCATACAAAGTATTGATGGCTTTCCCTACTGACTCAAGATGGGTTGCTATAGAGGTGCGACTCTGCGCTCAATCGGTTACCAGCTGTATAAAACATATTTTTCTTTTATAGTGGGGTCGTCGAATTGAATCAGTCAAGTTGCTCAATACTAGTACAGATGTCTTTACATGTAAGTATAGTAAGTTTAGTCAGTGATCGCCGCTCAGATTTCTGCTCATTCTCAATTACTGTCGTCGGTATTGTTCTTTTACCATGTTGCCAAATGCTTCTACATCTTGTTCATCTGAGTTTTCTGGTTGCTAAAATGATTAATTGTAAATTTAGATCCAGATATGAAGACAAAAGCAGAAATAATACTACTTGCTGTCTATGCAGCAGAAGATTTGGTTTGATACTTGAAAATGTATTACCATTATACTAGTCTTGAAGTACAGTATTTAATTTCTCCTAATGATGATTTTGTGAATAGTGTTGAAATATAAGAAATAAAATCAAAGATGTCTAGATGGTTCTACTACATCTATTCACATGTAAACGTAAACTACAATAATATCTACTATACTCACTGGCGCTCTCCTCTTTTCCATTAAAGCAGTGATGGTTTCTATACTCTGTCAAAGACCCGCACCTATTGGGTCTTCAGCAAACGTTCGCTTCTTGCTTGTTAACGCCACAACAGCTGATGAAGATGGCGTAGGGGTGGCAACTGAAGTTGAGGTTGAAGAAGTGGTCTGCGTAGAAGATGCAGTCGGTTCTGAAGAGGCAGTTGAGGTTGTCAGTGTGGTGCATATAGTGGCAGATGGTAGATGAACTGGTGGAGCTCCTACTGCTACATTAGAAGCCGTGACATTAGATGTTGTTCCAAAACAAAAAGTCATGCAATTTTTGTAATTAGATTATAAATAAAATATTTAAAAATCATATCAACGAAGGAAAGTGCTAAATTGAGTTCCTTTGAAAACACATGATCCGTACTCTGCCAACTTAATGAAGTCATCCAACCATCATTCCACAGACACCATGTTGGCTCAGCCGTCGGCCTTGAGCCACTCTTTTATTTTCTCCATAGTCTATCTTTGGCCTTGCGGTCTCTTTTTGGCCTTGCGATGCTTATCTCTCAGATTATGCCAAAAACTGGATGTATAATCTGAGTCTACAAAAAAGGTTGTATATGCATGTATTACAGCTGTACATTCATACATGTAGAAGAGATTAAAGTTGTAGCACTCAGTGAAATGACATTCTCGAGAGCTAACTGAAAAAAATATTAGGGGATAGTTGTATGTGCATGTGCTTACCACCAGTTGTTTTGCTGAAGCGATGGTTGCACCTCCGATGTAAAGTGTTTTCAGAATGTACTACCATGCCATATACACACAGTAACAGCGCATTAAATATTGACTACTTTACCTCGGATATGATTGAGAATAGCCTTTCTTTTCTCATCCATAACATGCTGATAAGTAGGTTCTCTAGCAGTAGATGTAGCCATGTAGTAAAGCCTGATAACACAATGGTTTATAATTACATACATGTACATTTATCTACCACCATGTGCATCTTGACTTCATACAGTATGATTGGGATACTAGTTACCTGTTGGTAATTGCTCGAATCTTTTTTGCAGTGAGATAGCCTTCATTACTAACACGGTTCTCCTTCGCCATCCCTGTGAGAGCTTTGCTACAAGCTATAAATTAGAAAAGTAAAACTATGCTGGATGGGATCAACACGTATAATACCAATGCAATGTTGAGAGCATAGATACCATGCAAAACAAATTTGTGTTAGACAGCAACCGATCTATAATTGTTGCGAAAAATTAAACAGTTCATATGCCCAGGAATTAGTGGTATTGTTATAGAATTTGACACCTGTAGTGCACTGAGCCTATGACCCATAGCCACTTATATTGGTACAACCTTTCCAACACTGAAATAAAAAATATGGTGGATATTAGATCTGTGAAAGCTGTTAATCCTTGTCTTTACAGGTTGGCAACTGGTGTTACACCTGTGTAAATCTTTCACAAAATCTAGACCTGTCCCTTGAAACTACCTCTTCCCTGTCCCCTATTGGCAACTGACTGGTCATTGTCTCTGGTATGGTTGGGAGTGCTGGTAGAGTTATATGGCCATCTAGAGCGCCGTAGATAATTCCCATGATTTCTTCTATATATTCTGTAAAGTATTACCATGTTATGAAATGAGGTCCTACTATTTATAAGTAGTCAAAATTGTTTTAGGTTAAATTTCTAGTCTGCCCAAATTTGGTGATTGGTACTTCTGAACTAGGCTCTGCATCTACAAGCCTTTATTGCAAAATCAATATAATACTGTTTAAATATGGCCTACATGGGTTGAATACTGTTAAATGACATCAGACGTGAGCACTTCGAGATTGTTACTAAACCTGTTGAGACCCAAGCTCTGATGGGAACAGCTTTCCCCTTCTTGTACTTCAGGTACTCGAAAGAGTACCTAGGCTGATTGTCAGCTGTTACTAGTTGCTCTTTCAAACAGTTGTGGTTGTAGTGGATAGCAGCCAAGAGCAACCTCAAAAGAACGAGTCAGCACATGTAGATTGTTCAGTAACAACAAACATGATGATGCCATTGGTGACGTATTAAAGATATACTATGATCAAGGATCTGACAACTGTAATAAGAAGATTGCAGTTACATTGCAAAAGAAAATTAGAACGACAATATTAACAAATTTGAAATAGAATTTTTTTAATATGGAAGAGCTATTAATATCATTAGTTAAGAGTCATGAGGCTCCTTACGAAAAGAAGAATCCGCTATACGCTACAGCCACAGATGGGACTGTGCGTAACATTTGGTCGAATATTTCTGAATCCATGAGGGACATGGGGTGTGGACAAACACTAGTTGTCCAATAAATTTGGCTCTGTGAAACCTTGGTAGCGTCCATCTGCTGTGGGGTACCGCTTTCTTATCACCTTCACCACACAATGAGGAATCTCCTTTCTATTCTTGCGTCCCAGCTTGCCATAAACACAAGTGACATACCTGCAATATGCAGTATATCTCAGCTTATCGTTAACTGTTCGGCCACAGTTGTTGAATCCTACCCTCCTATACACATGAAAAGCATTCGCCAGCTGAAGTTGATAAAGGCGTGTTGTGTAGAACGCTGGATGCTTTGTTATACACTTGTAGGCATCTGCATCTCCAAATTTTTTATGCCCATTGCACACTGCCACTGAAGCCGGATGCTCTTGACAGCATGTTGGATCAGATGCAGTGTGGGCATTTACAGCAGGCCAACATTCACCACATGTACACCAATCCCCATCACCAAGTCTGCTGACACCTTCTTTCATCCTCAGCCTCTGCCTCATTGAACTCTTTTGCATCGTGCAGACTTTCTATTGAATCATCTGGCCATCCTCCCAAAAGCCTATCAGCATCTGTTGAGCTTCCAGAAGCCATTGGTACGCGCTGTAGGAAAATAATTGACCGCGTAATTACTGAAATGAAACTCGTTGCAAGATTGGCCTTGACCTCATTCTAGCCTCGGTTAGATATTGCTAGTTAATGATTTTCTAACAAAATTTCTCGTTGATACAAGAGATGACAACCCACTTTAAGAATAAACACACATGGTGTGTTGCTTGCATGGTGTGTAGTTTGAACACTGGCGAGAAACCATTACCATGTGCCTTCTGTTACTTCAAAAGCGCATATGAAAATAATCTCGAAAGACATTAAGAATGAACTCGGACAGGATGTGGGCTGGACAGTGTAGTTTGGACTGTACGCAGTTTGAACAGTGTGGCTTGAACTCATCAGCTGTCTCAATCCTCTCCTCAACCCCTCTGGCTCCATCAGATGGGAGTTCATGAATGTTTCTACTTCCTATCAAAAGCAGCAACAGCAATTTAAATGTAGTGTCAATACTGATAGTGAAGACTAGAAATGCAAGGTAGCTAACCATAAAGGAGAATGAACGGTTATTGTCAGTACTAAACAGTTGATGCAGATAACTTAACAGCTTCCCAGATTTACAGATGTCTCACAACCCACCACCCACTCACTCTACCTATACCACTTGAGTTTTAAATTAATCAAATTCTCCTGCCAACACTGACGGACCCAGTATTAATAAAATGTCTGCAATGTACTTACAGAGACAGCTTCGACACTAAGAATTTTCTTAGTTTTCAAATCCATAAGGGTGTGCGAGGCGAACTGGGCGCAGTGGCCCATACTGTCGCAGCTATAAAGGAAGATAATTCAACTGAACATACCAAATAAACCACAAAACTGAACCAGTAGTAGCTTGCATTTCATGAATTTGCTACTGTTTGAAAATGTCAGTTAGAAACAGAACATTCCGAAAATGTTTGTTTGGAAAACAACCATTTAGAAACTGTAAACCCCAAACCTCAGCGCTCAACTAACCTTTGTTTAACCACTAAATCTTTTTGTTTTGACTAATACTAACGGGTAGAACACCAAAAATAATTCATTATCTGTTCACCAGATGTTGTATCAAGAGTTTGGCGAGATTCGACTTGACTACAATGGCTGGATATTTCTCTTCATAGATTGGGATCGACTGCTCATTCTCAGCATTCCTTCACTGTCAAGAAATGGTGAAAGGCTAATGATACTGCTTCTTTTACTAATGAGTCCTCCTTTCTCAAGACAGTTCATTTCCTCTGTATACCAGCGCATTTGTTCTGTTCTCAATATGCTTAGCTCAGCTTTCTTCAAGTCACTAACAGTAATTTCAGGTTTTCTGAATGACTTGTTTTTTTAGCATGCCCTTTACATTTGCAATTGTTTTGACCAGTCTCTGCCATGAGCTAAATCTGGCTATGCTGATGTCAACCTGTTGGGTGAACTGAGCAGTGGCCATTGTTTTCACTTTCCTAAGTTCAGGGTCTTTTGGAACAACATATTGTACCTAGCATCGTTTTGGGAATAATAGATGTCTATGAAATCCTTTCATAGGAAGTGTGAAACAGAGGTGTGTGTGAACAAACTATATAATGGTGGACATAACTCCAAAGTGTAAGATTTCTATAAACAGTAGAAGGCAACTACTAATTATGAGAGTGTCAGGGATTTTTGGTTGGGCTTTGTCATAACTCAACACACCCCCCCCCCCCCAAACATAAATGTAAGATGTTGTGCAGCGTAGTGTATGTAATCCTCCGCACCCTGCAGTATGTTCAGATATGTAATGCAATGTAAAGGTGCCTGTAGTGTACTCTGTGTAAGACGTTGTGCAGTGTAGTGTAGCGTAGCATTAGATGTGTTCTCAACAGAAGATAGTAGAGCTGTAAAGGATGGTTGTGTAGAACCATGTGGGCTGAGGGTGGATATGCAAATGAAGAAGTAGATGGTGTATGCATATATGATTGTATAGGTGCATATGGAGTAGATGGCTTAGCTGTAATGTTGGTAGGTTGGTTTCCAAACAACTGACACATCATTGTCGAAGAGCCTTCTAACCACTTTAATTTTCTCTTGAATTATTTTTCCAAATGCAACCATATCGGCTGCCCTTTGCTGTTCCATCTCCTGTCGTAGCTCAGCTCATTACATTGGTATCAAACAATTGGTAAGCGATTGATAGTAGCACAAAGTTCTTCTCTCCTTATTGATGGCTTAGCAACTATGGAAGATTACAAGTTCTCATTATAAGAAGCCTGCAAAGAATCTTTAGCTAGCTAGAGTAACAGTAAGATAGGAAGCATAGAAGCAGCATGGCAGGGTTATCTATTAGCATGTAAAGCTATTAGCAGGAGAGTAGATCAGCCATGCATGCAGTGTGGTAGGTTACAGGTCATTCATTCTACTTGCAGCAGAGGTAGCACTTAAATATACTTATCTGAATGTTTCACGTGCAGGACATCCTGGAATAAATAATCATATAGAACATTCAAACTAAATTACTTAATTGAAACAATCTACTAAAACACACTACACGTACATTATCATGCACATGTACATCATGTTATCTAATAATAATAACAAAATCAATCAATTTACTTTGCCTATCGATGTGATCCATCAGGTCTACAAAAGTTCCGTAGAATCTCCATGTAGGAGCAGCTGCACCTGCAAAATACGTACATTAAAATATATATTAGTCTGTATGAATAAAAAATTATTATTATTGTAATTGTTTATTGACAGCTACAAACACATTTTTTTCAATCATTTAAATTAGTTTTTCTAAAAAGATTATTGACATGTTTTTGTCCAAAGACTAATGTTTATGGTAGTTAAAATAGTCAATGACTCGAAAAATATAATATTATATTAATATATGAATGAAAACTAAAAACTATTATTTTATCAAAGCTATTTATAAAAACTATATTTAAATATTAATATTTATATATATAATATTAAAATATTAATATTTTTAAAATAAAAGTCGATAACAGTATTAGCTTTACCTGATTTAGAGCTTTCTGTTTTCAAGCTCAGATACTTGGATTTCAGCGCCTTCCACTTGACCCGCCACTGGGATCCTGTTTTAATCTCCCAGGTAGCATTCTGATATAGTTTCGCCGCCAAGCTATTAAATATTTTAATGTTTGATTGACATCTTCCATCAATTTTTCTGAAAGAATTTGTTTCTTTTACTAAAGCCAAAAAAGAAAAAATCTCATCATCTTCGTATGTAGCAACCATGACAGCAAGCTAATAAGAAATAAATAAAAATTAATTTTATGCTACTAGATTTAGACAACTCAAAAGCTCACGGAAATTAGCACTTGCAGTCGACCTTTTGAACCCACGTTGGGAATTCTTAACTTAAGAAACTTAAGAATCTAGTTTCCCAGATTTGATTCTTGTTTGGGTCTCCGTCATAGTATAGCCTTGACCTGGGCCCATCACCTGTTGATTTCTGAGTCATTATGTATTAGTTAAGCAGGTGAAAATGTAGGATTTTAGAAAGAACAGATGATGTACTAAACTGCCATATTTTTATTCTATTCCAGAACTGGAGAGGAGAAAACGCTCAATGGAGCAATGTAGAACACTAATAAAACTGATGTCTACACATTTTACAATAACATATTGTCTCTAGCATCTTTTTGGGAATAATAGATGTCTATGAAATCCTTTCATAGGAAGTGTGAAACAGAGTGTGTGTGTGTGAACAAACTATATAATGGTGGACATAACTCCAAAGTGTAAGATTTCTATAAACAGTAGAAGACAACTACTAACTATGAGAGCGTCAGGGATTTTTGGTTGGGCTTTGTCATAACTCAACATACCTTCCATGGTGTAGGTTTTACCAAATACTGTCTGTCCGTAAGCAAATATGCAAACATTGTATCCATCTACACAACCGCTGAAACACCTGTCATAACAGACAGGAAATGCATGTACAGATACAACACCGAGGGCCCGTCAGTTATAATTTGTGAGTTCTCTTGCCATGCAACAACAACTTCCATCTCCATAGCTGTCTCTAAATCATCGGTAACTGGCGTCACTGGGGGAGGGGTTGAGTCCTGGCTGCGGCTAGTCCTCGGGCTGGGGGTGCCATCTGGCTTGGATGGTTGGTAGCTCTGCAGTTTGTATAAGAGAGGGAACCTCTACGGGAGTTAGTGTTAAGTGACTGGCCATTGTATGGATTATTGTGTAAGGATGATGTTTGTGTTATTCACCATAGTTGATGTAGATCGATGTTAAGTAGTTTGACTGATTTATTTGATTAAACTTTTAGTTAGCAATTTTTAGTTTCAACTCGTGAAGAAACAGAACAGGAAGTACAAAAAGCGAATACAGCGATTCAAGTTAACAAATATTTCGTATTTTATGAATTGTCACGTGACTGTCATGTGATTAGATTTGGTGATCGTAGGATAACATGATTGTCTCTCAACAGTTTGGACCCTCCTTTTCCGTACCGTCTTGGTGACTAACAATGGCCGAGGCCAGCTAGGCCGTCGCTAACACCGTCTCCTGATTTCTTCTAGAGTCGGAATGGGAGGCACCTCTGGATCTGGCTGGGATGGGATCTTGTCTGCCCCATGATACAGGGTACCGGAGCGATCCACTGAGCGACTGGCCACTTCATGTTGGCCCGAAAAGTACTATGGTGTTCCTCATCCACTTTTTTAATCTTGTTGTAACCGAACTTGTTGCTCCTGCTGTGCAAGTGATTATAGAGGCTGTCATGTGACACACTGGCGTATCCACATTTACAGTAATCACAAGATGATGTTTTAGAGCCCTACTTGGCCAACTAGTGGCAGCCATCTCCTGTGTGTCAGGTGGGCCTGGGTCGTCCCTACTGGGTCAATCTCAGCTGACTCAGCAACAATCTCCGGTGCCCCCAGGTCCAACTGCAGGGGGCAATGTTGTGGTGGTTGACCGGGGGCCTCGCCTTCTGTCTCCTAGCCCCTTTCATATCTGGGTGTCTCATTGGCTCTGGGATAAACAGAGTTTGCCCTGCCCCTGTATTACAAGGCAGGAATGGCTTGAGGTATGACTCATTTAGCAGTGATTCCTGTCCATCCCTTTCCAACTTATAAGTATGGTTTGACCATACCTAATTGTATAGGGTCCAACAAATTTCGGCGTTAGCTTAGAATTTTGACCCTCCCTCTTCCGTTTGTTCGTCATCAATACTTGGTCCCCAACTACATACATCAGAGGTTCCTCAGCATCATCTGACCAAAGCCGAAGCTATTGTTCTCAAGTTTTTCGTGTGCCTCAAACAGCTCCATGAGATGGTTGAGAGCATACTGTTGAGTCTTACTGAAAGGTTGATGGACTGACCCTATAGAATCTAATGTAGCAGTCGCATCTCTCGGCCAAACATTGTGTATTGAAAAGCCTTATTTAATTTCCTCCGAGTCTCCAAATAGAGGGAATTTTTCTGCTGTTTCATTACAAATAAAGAAAGCACAACACCACTCTACGCTACGCTACACTACACTACACTGTACTATTATTATTACTTGCTATGCAGCTACGTGTATTAGCATGGGTTAATAATAAATTGTGTATGAATGTGGCAGTATTGTAGTGGATTTTAGTAGAGTCTCCCTCCTGTGCTCCTCGATAACTCCCTAGAGTTATATGAGCACTCGGCAATGGCCGCCTTGTATATTATTATTGTAAATGAAACGTACCTTACTGCTCCTAGCTAGTCAGCACAACACGAGTTTCTTGGTAGCATAGCAATGGTCTATTTTAATATATCAATAGCATAAAAATGTAAGAGTATAAATCCAGTAGCCGTAGAGTAGTAAGAACTGTGGAACTGTATCTTGAACATGAACTAATAGAAAAATCACACAACTTATATGTGATCCAATATTACAGGCGGACCAATCAAAGACATAAGTACTTCCAAAAGATTGCACCACGCGGCAAGTACGAGTATGTATAAGATTGTCATTACACAAAATAGTGTCGTCAGCAAGGGAGGATTCAAGTCGCTACACCGTTGCTATTGAGGCACTGTCTGTCACAATAAGTTGCCTAAGGTACTGGGCTGTGACAATCCCATCTGTGAGCATGGATTGATAGGAGTTATGTACAATAATAAGACAAAGATAAACAGGGCTGCTCACATGACTATCACTAGCACTCAACATAGAACAAGAGTTGACATGCAGGGGAATGCAATTCCTAACATGTTATGTAATTGGAGATCTCCTAATTGGTTTATATAATAGACAATGGCATTGTGAGGAGACAATGCACTATAATATAAGCATAGGCTACAGTATGTTATTCTCTAACTTAATAAGCACAGGCTACAGTATGTTTTTCTCTAACTTAATAAAACAGTATATTATTGTTGGAGTATTGAAGGTGTTCCTAGTTCACATAGTGATGACTGCCTTAACACTATGTAATAATTAAACAAGACTTAACTACTACTACGTGCTGATTATCACATTTTATAGAATAAGTATGCATTGTTAAGTTAGCTCACATAACAGGGCTGAGTTAAGGAGCTAATTCATCCAAGATGTATAAGGTGGTTGTAATTATTATTGCCCTTTGCATTACCTAACTATCATATGCCAATAATTGATAAGTATCATCATCAATTGTATAAAAAAGTGCTGATGATGCTGCAGTGAATTTACAGTCAATTCACTACATTGTTACTTTGGCAGTATCTCACCCATACACTGGTATAGGCTACTTTATGCGTTGACTGTAGTCAGCTAAATAAAACTGGGTTGTTACTGTTGCTAACTGCTGACTATCTTTAGGTTTAGTGAGAGCCAGTCATCTATGCTTACTTCATCATGTATTTTGCTACATTTATTGTCGTTTGCCTTCAGGTTGTTATATGCAATACAGAGCAGATTACACTGAGGTTGTACGGAGGGGGGTAAGTCCTGTCTTTCTCACTTTATCATCAAGTATGTCAATTTCAATTGCATTTCTACTATAAGTTTGAGCATTTAGTTACTAAACTAAGTGATCTACTGAACTTGTGGAGCACTGTAACAGACCGTCAGGTGTCCCTCTCATTCTGTGGGCACTGGGCACTGCACTGTCTTGGCATTGTGCAGGATTATCTGGTTATGATAGAGTCTATCTGCCTAGTGCCAGCCTCTAATACTATATTACATGCTCCACATACCCGGTACGATATTCCCTATACGTTTCACATGACCATTATTTTCTAAGCGAAGTATTTTATGTCTTTTTTATACATGGTTCTAAGTGATACTGCTCCTGTATTAATTCCCACTCAACATTTGATCACCTTAGAGCATATGAGGGAAACGTGCTGGTGAAGAGGGGCTCTGATTGGGGCCTCGTATGCGATGATGAATGGGGAATGGACGACGGAAACGTAGTCTGCCGACAGCTTGGCTTCGGTAAAGCTCTTACTGTGACAAAGTTCAACAAATATGACTCCAGCTTAACTGGTAAGGTATACGCTGTAGTTGAATGTGTATTGGTTCCCGTTATTCTAGACGCTGACGTACCTGTTAGCATAGCTCCTACTCTACATGTACACTGTATAAATATGACTCCAGCTTAACTGGTAAGGTATACGCTGTAGTTGAATGTGTATTGGTTCTCGTTATTCTAGACACTGACGTACCTGTTAGCATAGCTCCTACTCTACATGTACACTGTATATCATTAACTACATGTCTGAAAATATCTTTACATCATATTTTTATAATAATTACTCTCTATTTCTCCATTATTCGACACATGCGCACAATGCAAGGCAGTCGGCTATATTGCACATCTGACAGTAATTAAATTTGTCTTTTCTGTAATTTATTTTCATGGGGTTAACACCATACAGATTTGCTAGATTTGAAACAATTATAATATTGATTTGACTTGATTTCTTGGCATAAATTCTGACGTTGTTGATTATTTATTTGTCACTCAGCCAGACTTGCTATTGTTCACCTCCATCTTGTATCCGCCTCGTCAAACACTTTTATTACTCGCAGGTTTTGTAAATACCGAAGGGGGCTTTTATAAGAAAAATTTGACCTTTCTGACTGTTGCATTTGGCCCCACTCTTAGGTAATATAATTGGATCATTGATTCGAGTGGGACGATCAATAGACAGTCATATGGGTTTGGTTATCATCTGTAGGCATACATATGCACACTGCAGCCTGTATTAATACTGCTGTATACGTAAGTCTGTAATATACATGTACATTCGTAGTGTTTATGAGAAATTATAGGGCACGTCAGTTATTCGGAAATACTACAAATAAATATTTTGTTCTGCAGTTTTCATAGCGCTGCAGTATTGCTTTGGCTCCCTTCTTATCCTTATGCCGAAACTTCAAAAAAGATCATACAATGTACACTAGCTACCTTATTTATATACATGGTATACATGTATATACATGTGCATATGTATACTATACATATACAGTATATAATACATGTATATGCATGTATTATTGCACAGCATACTATATACTATACCATAAAAATGTTTACTTTGACCTGACCTGACTGAAGTATCCGAGTATATCATTATAGATGATAGCACCTGATGTTACCTGTCAGTACAAGTACACTTTTATCTAACTATTTATAGCTGTGTAATATAATTGTATTAGTTGGAGCTGCCTGGGGTTATTGACACTATCCTGATATTATATTGCAGACTTATAATTTGCTATGCAACTATTTTTTATGAGCCCATACGTACATGCATATATACTGTACTATATAGGTTTCTATGAGCACATACCTGCATATACTGTACTGTACAGGTTTTACAGGAATTGTTATGCAATAGGAAATGTATCTAATTACCTTTGATTGTTGCTGCCTGTTGAGTTTATGTGCCTATTTATATTTGGTTATTTTGGCGGAGTGTTTCAAACAGAAGGAAACTCAGCTAATTCGGCGAACATGAATATAGCTAGTGGATAAGGAAGTAATCATACGTGTATTTTCATTCTCTCACTCTTATGATGTCAGAGGGTGGTGTAACTCTAACTGAGGTTTTGTCTTAGTCCTACAGTTTCAATCTGCAACAAGAGGATTGCGTCAGCAGTTCCTTTATTTTCATTTGCGCTCACTACCGTTGTACTGAAATGCTTTAAAAAATGGTATGTCCATAGCTGTTTTCGTGCAACTTTTGGGAATAACTATGGTGTTTGCCCTCCAGCAAAGCTTGGGATCAAATACTTGTGCAGGCTACACACCTTTATTCCACGTGACTGAATATTTGACTGTATACTAAGCTCACTGTACACTACGTTGTATACATAGAATCTCCTTGTAGAATACAAGATTTTCTTGGACGACGTGAAATGTCAAGGTCATGAGCATAACCTGGGTTCCTGTATGCATCGTGAGTGGATGGTGAGTAACTGTAATGCTGCCGAGGCTGCTGGAGTTGTATGCGAGGGTAAAGAAGACGACCTTGACCTGAAGATAGTTGCCAGCGAGGGGGAGATGGAGCGGGTGAGATATCATCATATTAACTGCTGTATCGTATAAAATGCCAACAAATTATCCTATTCACCGAAATGTGTGAAGAATATTTGAAAATATTTTTTCCTATTTTATTATGTTGTGGTTTTTGCTTAGTTTCTGACGCCTTGGTTATATACTGTATATATTATGAGCATTAAGTGAGTGCGGCTGCTAATGGTGAATGGCTTTGAATTCGGTAGTTAAAGGTCCGTTATAGATAGAAATGGTACGTCACAGCGGATTGGGAACGATGTGGTGAAAATTCTCTTCTATATTCATAATTGTTATGGGCCTAATGCTGATATGGTTTCACCACTACATTGCTGTTGCTAAAGTAAATTGACATGCCCATATGCAGCAGTACTAAATACTATATCTGTCTTTGGAACAGGATGGCAGGATAGTAGCGCCGTCTCCTAACGTTGTGGAAGCCCCAAGAAGGTGGGAACCACCTGCAACCACCGGGTATAGCCAGAGGACTAGAGACCTCTTAGTGAGGGCTCGTGACCTCTTGAATAACCCTTCATTTCTCTCACCCAATCAGGAATCGGATTCGACTGTAGATTACAGTGCACGACAACCTGTGGCCAGGTTTGTACTAGATTATATACAGTAATAGAATGTTACCAGATCTTCATATTTCTGCTTTTCACTATTCAGTATATCAACTCCACTTTGACCAATAATGTTCCCCACTATGATTATACACTACATAAATGTTTACCCTTTACTAATGTACATACCATAAGAACTCTCAGCCAACTGAATGCTACTTTTAAAAAAACAGAAATACTGTCATTTTTAACTAGGATTTATTTGGAGTTATCCCCCAGTTGCACACAATGCAGCACTTGTGTTGTTCACTCTGTAGACTAGATGACAGGTCAGTTGTTGACCTTGACATGGGGTCAGCAGGTGTCAGCTCAGGTATAGAACAAGATCAGCATGAAGAGACAGAGCACTCCGCTGCTCTACATGGTAGAACTGGTTCATTTGAGGTTACACAGTCTACACCCGCTCCAGTCGTACCCCGTGAGGTCTCAGAAGATGAAATACACAAGGTGTGTGAGAGGTGCCACCTATGTTATTATGAATCATGACTGCATAGAAATTGTACTGTGTAACATTATTTGGGATATTTTATGAATATGGACACGCGTCACTTGTTGTACTCTCAATGTGTACATTGCAGATAGACCAAGTGTTGGCAGATATGAAGGCTAAGAGTGATCAGCCGTTGGCACCGCCCCCTGTAAGTCTGATGTAATTGAGAAAAAATATTGCTAAAGGTTATATATAATCACATCATGGCATTCATGTACAGTATATATACATGTAATGTATATCTGCCTTTGCTCTCCATGTACTAACTTATACTGTATTACACTGCAAATGTTACAGACTAATACATCTCTAATATGTGGGCAGATACTTTTCCTGTTGGCAATTGTCTGGAATAAGCTAAAAATAAAATATTGATAGTGGGTTGCAGTAAGCCCTTGCCCTGCACAGTTCTGCCTAGCTATCAGGGGTGGATAACCCTCAAGTAGCCATGTGGTAGAATTATAATAACCATCTACAGCTGCTGTGCTAATGTTTTAGTATGTCTCTTATCCGCTCACTGAAGCTCGGGCTAACTTTACATTCAATACCTATTTGGGAGAAGTGAATAAGTACCTGGTGACTTCCTCTAAGTCATGTTTCAGTGTTGTTAGTGCAATACAAGAGCTACGGATTTCTCCAGAGAGGGAGATTTTGCTATCCATAAAATGTATCAGCTACTCTATGTCTGATATTGGATTATAAATACGATGTTCATGTTAGTTTAACGCCTTTACCATAGTGATGCTGTCTGTGTTACATAGTGCTGTGTATGTTATATAGAAACCTTACCGTGTAGAAGTGGTAGGCGGAAGGCGTAGCAATGAGGGGTATGTGAGAGTTACAATGGACAATGGAAAGAGAGGTGCGGTGTGTTCGGACACATGGGGTATATACGAGGCTATGGTTGTATGCAGACAGACAGGCAAGCAAAGGGCTGAGAAGGCAACTGTGGTGAGTTATTCACAGTCTATTATAGTACTGAATGTTACAGTATTATATACATGTACATTGTATATAGTATTACTGTACCTACATGTATATTCAACTAATGTAACAATCGAATCATAACTTTTGCCTCTAGGCAAGGAAGGATGTTCCACACAATGCAACCTAGGCCCCACAATGTTTTGTCACATTACACGTCACGTCGCGTTACACATTTGAATGTATTGGTAGCATATTCAGGTAGAGGTTCCCACAGTAGATTCAGCCATAGCGTAGGATAGTATATAGGCTCCAATGTTGATGGCCTGAAGGTATAATTAATATATATTACATAATTATATAAGGTAATATAAATAAACTACATCTCCACCTACATACAGGTATTATATAGTTTGTATAGGTGGATGTTTCTGATAACTAGTGCCTGGTATCAAATATTAGATTAGGGTGTATATGTTAACAGAACATCACAAGGTGTTACTTCTTTATTATAATTTCATTACGTTTATGTCGCTGACCTAGTTATTGACTGACAGTATTTCTGATATACATGATATTTATATGTCAATTGATGTAAGGGTGATTTATTTTTAAATATGGTTGCAATTATGTGACTATCGATGCAGCTCTGAATTATTTGCTGGACTTTACATCCATCAAAATAATCATTCCACAAGCTTTTTGCATTTTATTAGGAGAATATTGCCATGAGCTAATTCTAGCATGAGGTGTACTCGTTAGCTAGTTAGACATGTATGATGAACTCAGACAAACGACGATATTGTGTCGACCAATCACCTTCTGCCTCTCTATTTAGACTGACTACTACGGAGCGAGATCTCTAGACAAAGTTATATATGAGATACACTGTGATGGTCATGAGAGGTCACTGGCAGACTGTGAATACAAGGTAGCTGACAGACACGGGGTGAAATGTTCTAAACCAGTGAATGTGGCAGGAGTTGTCTGTACTTCAGGTGAAATACTTGAGAGTTACTGTACACTTGAGATATATACAATATGATATACAATATGATATACAATATGATATGCAATATGATCTACAATATGATATACTATATGATATACTATATGATATACAATATGATATATACTATATGATGCACTATATGATATACTATATGATATACAATATGATATACAATGTGATATACAATGTGATATACAATATGATCTACAATATGATATACTATAATATGATATACTATATGATATACTATATGATATACTATATGATATACTATATGATATGCAATATGATCTACAATATGATATACTATATGATATACTATATGATATACTATATGATGTACTATATGATATACTATATGATATACAATATGATATACAATGTGATATACAATGTGATATACATTATGATGTAATCTGGTGGGCTAGTTCAACCACCACAAGGTATGAAGCTGGCTAGACCCACATGCCAGCACATGTAGACATGTGCATGTAGTAATTACAACGTAGATGCAGTTACTATATCTTCAGTAACTGTATTTGTCAGTATTTATTGCCATCCATTTAGCCGTCCTCACAGGCTTTTGCTATATGAATAACAAAGAGTGGAACCTGAGTGGAATAGCTCAGCATCCACAAGTTACCCACTGCCCCTTCCTGTCAACTGCCTACATTTTTGCATAATCTCAACATTGTATGTAGGTTTGTACCTTGCACTTTCCCATCCTCTAGTAATAATCCAGTTTTCTGATTTCTGTAGCCAAGTTGCCAGACCTGATGCCAAATATCTGGGCACTGCAGTACTCGTTGAGGATAGAGGAGAGATCACTAAGTAGCCTCACCTGTGCTATGGAAGAGAACTGCCTCTCCTCTTCTGCCTACACCACCAGCTCATTTGGTGGTAGCCCCTATGGCAGCAGTGCATTTGGTGGTAGTTCCTTTGGCAGCAGCTATGGAGGTAAAATTATAAAGAATTATGTGCACTAGAAAAATTCTACCCCAGTATTAAATCAGTTTCATGCCTTCAATGCTGTAAAAACCAGTAAAATTAGTTGGCAATTATTTCAGGATTTTTCAAAAAGTCAATAGGTGTTATTTGAACTGTGACTTTGCTTGGTGGCAATTTAAACCAGTTGCTTGGCACTATTTGATCCTGCATGAACAGGGCCAGTGGAATTCAGACTAGGCAGCAAAGTCCTTCACAATGCGCATCAAACAAAATTTTCTGTGAAGAAAAATTGATAAAAATTTGCTGTTCAAAATCCAATTTAGTACCAGATGAAAAATCTCTTATGCTGAAATATACTGCTGAGGGTGTTGGAGATATGATGGGATTTATGTGCAATGTTTGTAGGGTTTGGTTACGGGCCGTCAAGGAAACTGTTGCGATTCTCCAGTAACATATTTAACAATGGCACCGCCGACTTCAGACCGAAACAGCACAGAAGTACCTGGGAATGGCATTCATGTCACCAGTACGTTATGCTACTCTAATGTGATTGGTCAATCAGTCTGTCCTTTGTGCTTTGTTATTTGAATACTTCTTACACTAGATTGATGAGCAAAATTAGAAATTTAACTCTAATTATTTGTTATCAAGATGAAAAGTTTGGCAGCAAAAGCCCATCAGTTTCTTAATATTAGCCTGTCTTGTGCTTATGTAGGCACTATCACAGTATGGGGGCATTCTCCCACTACGATATCCTTGACTCACATGGTAACAGGGTAGCTGAAGGGCATAAGGCTAGCTTCTGTCTAGAGGATGTAGAGTGCACATGGCCTCACACCAAGAAGTATGCTTGCAGAGGTTTCTCTGAACAAGGTACATCATTCTAATCTATTCTACTGTCTATTATATAATATACATATACATTGTACATCGCTCGATAACACGTACACTGTATTCTATTCTATTCTACTGTCTATTATATAATATACATGTACATTACTCTATAACATGTACAGTGTATTCTATTCTATTCTACTGTCTATGGTATATGTCCATTACTCTATAACACGTACACTGTGTTCTATTCTATTCTACTGTCTATTATATAATATACATGTACATTACTCTATAACATGTACACTGTATTCTATTCTATTCTACTGTCTATGGTATATGTCCATTACTCTATAACACGTACACTGTATTCTATTCTATTCTACTGTCTATTATATAATATACATGTACATTACTCTATAACATGTACACTGTATTCTATTCTATTCTACTGTCTATGGTATATGTCCATTACTCTATAACACGTACACTGTATTCTATTCTATTCTACTGTCTATTATATAATATACATGTACATTACTCTATAACATGTACACTGTATTCTATTCTATTCTACTGTCTATGGTATATGTCCATTACTCTATAACACGTACACTGTATTCTATTCTATCCTACTGTCTATTCTATAATATACATGTACATTACTCTATAACACGTACAGTGTTCTTATCATGGGTAGAATATTCACTACTTGAAGTTGTCTTCTCTTTCACAGGTATATCGGTTGGCTGCGCTGATGTGTATAAAAGTGATATAGATTGCCAGTGGATTGATATAACAGATCTTCAGCCTGGAGCTTATGTTTTCAAGGTAAGATAACTCTGCATTCCCCTCAAGAGTTATACGATCTACCATGTACCTCTATTACACTACATTGTAGTTATCATTGCTGGCTACTGTACATCAATAATACATTACTGTACAATGCTATACGACTATCCACAGTGTTATGAATCGTCATTCTATATCAATTATTTATATTTAATAATCTTCCTTCCCCACCTTATAATCTAGCCCACACTTTATATTCTAGTTAAACGTCAACCCTGACCTACAAGTACCTGAACTCAGTTTCGACAATAACGCAGCCATATGTGAACTGACGTATAATGGATACAGTGCTAAGTTAAGTGACTGTTCATTGGCCAGAGGATAGTTGATATCACTTGTCATTGGTTATCCAACCAAAGCTAGTATACTAAATATAATATTCTCATGCTGTATGATTCTCATGACCTGTATCCACTTCTTCTGGTTCTATTTTAATATTTATACTATGCTTTATATCAAATTTATACATTTTTTATAGTTCTTTCTATTATATTATTATTTTGATTTTGAATGTAATGGAGGATGTAGGACGGTTTGCTGTTAAATCAAGTTTGCACTAATCGTAGACAGCATGATTGAATGTAATACAGCTAGGAATGTAATACTTTTTCTGTAGTTGTGCTGGGGGCTGGATAACCCATATGAATTAAGGTTGTATTGAGATGGTAAACTTAAAATGTGAATTTTACTGGTGTACATGTAACTTGGAGTTGTCTTCTCATTGAACTACAGAAGCAGACAATCTACTGAAATGTGCAATATTAGTTGGAAGGTAGCTGCAGGGCCGTATATCTACATGTTGTTACAACCATTCTAATTGAAATTGTGAAATATTGTAGTAAAGTATAACATGGTAATGTTAAAAACCTCCCATACAATCATGTATATTATAAGAATAATTTGTTGATATGCACATGCACATATGATTTGGATTGGATGTGTAATTTCCTGGTGACCAAGCACATTGGAGTTGTCTGTTCATTGAATTACAAGAGCACACAACTGCCATTAGCCAATGAAACTATTGTAAGGGTTAAATGCAAGCGTGTTAATATTTAATTGTTGTTTTATTGAAATATTAGTTTGAAGGTAAAAAGACTGTAATTCTATAGCCGATTACAAATACATACATGTAATTGAAATTTGGGAATACTCTATTATATATATAAGTATAATATTGCAACATAAATTTGAAGGAAAACCTATGGGTCTAAAAACCTCCCATATATTATAATATGTTGATGATTTAGTGTAAATAACGTGATTTAACATCAGATTTCGGTCAGCTGAATGTCAGCAGACGATGAGCTATGGTTCATCTGTATATTATTCTATTGTAGAACAGTACACCTCACACACCCCTGTTCCAGCCTCAGTTGTATCGGCATAACGTCTGTTGATCCCAACATAGATTTTTCGTGAAGTCGGTGTGAACCATCCCCAGCCACTTTCATTCCTTTGGTCTCCAGATGTAGAGGTCATTCTCAAATAATGGTTTTTAATGGTGTAGTCTACTACGCTACAAAATAATAGGCATATTCCGATAGGATAGTTATAGTGTAAACAATGTAACTCCAGTTGGTTGGTTGATTTATTTGGTCACTAGCCCATAGAATGCTGCGAGGTTTGAGGTTGCTAATGCTAATGCTGTTTATAAAATGTTTATCGTAATGTATGAGTTGCAGTACTAAATGTACTTTCTCATTCCTACTTGAAAGCCTACCTGTAGTAAACATTATTAGGAACAGTTACATGTAGGTTAGCATGGTTGTAAACTGCTCCCAATCCTGTTCTAGAACTTATGGTGGCATCCAAACCTTTCCCAGAGATGTAAGCATGGGATGAAGTAGGCCCTGTAAAATTATAAAACATGTACATAATAATATGCACATTCTGGCCAGTCATACACAATACTCTACATGTAAGTATCATATGGACAAGAATAGATGAACAGCATGTGATATGCTTCCGTTTTTGCAACTACCAACAATATGGATTTATACTCTGTATGTATAATATCAAAGTATGCTAGATTACCTGTAGCAGTGGGTGATTCAGATATGCTGTAGACATACTTGTTTAAACTTGGGCTCCGTAAGGTGAAGTTACACTTGAATCCATCTTCCCCATATGGTACATCAATTATTAGTCTAAAACAGATTATTAATTATTAACACAAAGTGCCTATACATGTATACATTTGGATGTAGTAGTATTGTTTTGAGGGACAGTAATCTACTAGCATACAGGTTTCATAATACAAGTAAACAATATACTAATATTTGTCCACCTAGTTACCTGTATGCAGTGTCGCAAATGGAGACTGACCAAGGATCTCTAGATATTTCGGTTTCGGTGAAGTTAATTGCTTCTTGACTCCAACAACCCCGTCCAGTTTCGACATTGCACCGAACCTCCGTTATAGCCTTAGCCCCTCCTGTAAATAGGAGCAAGAAAATCAAATACTTTTCTTCGCAAACACATGCAGCTTTTTTACTTTTACTGCCATCCTGATGCTTCTCGTTTTGAAGACTTTCCCACAATACTGTGCACTTGAAATTTGGCAAAAATTGTTTTTTCGATTTCAGTATCAAAACGGTTTGACTATTGAACAAAATTTGTTAGTATATTATCTTGGCAACAAAATATTCTCAAAAGTACAACGAAAGACAAGACACACTTGAAATAACTCGCAACATGTTGCATGATCACTCTAAAATTTTGGTAGAGCTGCACACACAATCTCTAATGCAGTTAATCTGATGTAGGTCGTATATACATGTAGGATATAATTAGTTAGTATAATTATAGAGTATATGCTAAGGTAGTGCACAAGGTAAGGCTGTATTTAGAGAAAGAGAAAGAAGTTGTATCATGTTCTTTTCAAGCAGGTTTATAGAATCCATGTATTATAGTTCTACTGAAAGACAATAGTACTTACCAATCAGAGCAAGGATACTGAGAATTACTCTAAACATTTCTACTATTCTGTCTTCCGTCTTCCACTCTCCTAAATCTTACTCAGAATGAAGTTCAGTTCCAGCCGGCTCCCTTTTATATTGTTTGCATGTCTTCCCTTAGCCTCTGGTTCCTAACCCAACCAAATGTGTGCGTCTGTGTATGGTGTAACCACATGATTGTAAAACCATTTCTAGCAGGTAGGAGCCAATTGGGAGCAAGTTCATCAGTGAAAGATCCTAAACAAAAGTCACATCATCACTCTTAGGAGTAATTTGGCACGACCATCATCCACTTACACAATAAATATATTTTAGACTCGAGAGTCACCCTTCGGTACCAATGGTCTTCACATATCAAATTTGTTGTAGTCCTAAGTCTTGCTATCAATATCAATTAAAATTTACATTATAATCGTCAGTACGTATTGTAGTCATTTTTAATGATTGAAGTTCATACTTTACCTTCTTCTACTATGTATCATGGCTATCTCAGATAGTCGATAACGATTCTGTAGCTTTGCCATTAAGCCATTGGCACTGATTCCTGGTAAAATTTATTCATTTTCAATCAACTTTTTTCCTCAATAAATTCTAAGTGGTTGACACTACAGTTTGTAGTTGTAATTTTAACCAATATATTGTACATGTTGCATGTCTATAAGTACAAGTAATTCCTCACACTTGAAAGCTTACTGTGCTCACAGCTGCTGTGCAATACGTTTTCAATTTATGCAAGTTATACATTTTTGAATTTTAGAGAATTAATTTCATGCCACTAAAAGTAGTTACAGAATTATGTTTTGTGAAAACGTTAATTTGTCACCAGTGCCACACCCTGTGTATTAGAAGAAAATCTTTCTTCAGAAAAGTTCCAGTTTAGTTTGGTCAGCGCTGACATTTGATACTGAAAAGCTGACAATAGCTACTCTACAACATACAACATCACTTTATATTGTACATGTATGTATTGCCTACATGGCTGTACTTAAACTGGCCTTTTACTTAGTCACATTTTACTAACATGAAAAATAAGAGAGTTATAATGTCCATACTGACAGAATGCTGTTGAATTTGGAGTGCCGTATTTTACAGAATCTCTAGTAACAATGTACAGTAGAGTATCAAAGTCGAAGTCACTGCTCACTACTTTTAGGAACTTTGAGAAAGTCGGTCTGCGTGTTGCTATCAACACCCATGTGGTATAGAAAGGGATCAAAGGAATGTTATATTTATATTAACGCCAAATATTTATTATTTATACATGTACATAAATCATTAGCGTCTAACTAAAAGCATTAACTACAAGCCCCAAACCTATAGATACATGTACATGTGTAATATATTATATCTATACCATGTACATGTACAGTATATACAAGTATATTATTCACCACACACTTGTTTACAGAAACCATATGCTGAGCTTTCAGATATTGTGGCTAAGAAAATGGTTGCAGTAGCATAAAAAACTGCATAGGGTTTTGCAGTTGGTTGTTTCATCATACATACATGTTATGTAAAAGAGGACTCTCTGATCTCATCAAAAGGCAACAATTAGAGTAGGGGAACATATTTTAGTGCCCTATTTTAAACACATAAACCATCTGATAGATTGCAACAAGCTACTGTAAACTACTAATTTGTGCAACAGGAAGTATTAGAAGTGGTTAGTACACATGACAAAATGTTACATGAAAGATGACTCAACTGCTGTTAAAAGTCAACAATTGGTACACTTATGCTACATATCCTTCCCTTTGATGACACCATGGTACCATATAGCTCAGTATTCTAATAAACAACTTTATATGTACACACCATATCCACATCATCAGCCATTGTGAAAGATAAGTCTCTACAAAAAATAGGTTTACAGCAGCTTGTTGCAACTTGTCAGAGGTTTGTATAATGGTCATGATATAGGACACTAAAATATTGTAATGGTACAGGACATTTGTATACGACTCCAGCTACCCGGATAAAACCCTACAGCACCCTAAGTGCCTAGTAGTTGTCACAGCGCTACTCAGCTAACACTCAAACTCTCATAAATAGCTGCTCGTATACCTATATTCAATTATACTGCATGTTAAACCATTAATTACTGTCTATATACGTGTCTCCATGTGTTTTTACCCATTACATACTGATATGCATTCATGTATGATTATTGCTAAATCTTTTAATGCCTTTTATACCCATGTACAGAGGCCCGACCTCTCAGAATCCATTATTATTCATTTTGTACATGAATTGGACCATTATAAGCAACTTTTGTAGAACCCGACCTATTTTGGGTCGGCCATCGGGCTTCCGGCGGCCATGTTGTTGCGCAACTTCCGGACGACACCACGTCGTCTTTTCCCGACACTACGTCGGCCGGAAGTCCTTATAATATATAAAGGGCATTGTTTCACTGTTCATTGTCTCAGTCTTCACTTGGCTTTCAATAAAGACACATCTATACTTGATACAGAGACTTTCACTTCCTTTTGTCAGGTCATTCGCTTAGCGAACCGCCTACTAGGTCAGATCACTCTCTTTCATAGTATAGTCTGAAGGTCGGACTTGGGACCAGATGGGTCGTCTCTGGTAGTTATTGGGCTACTGAGACCGCTCGATCTTTCATGTAATGCGAAGTCCTATTACCACTCATAGGCACTTCATTTCTGGGTCGATAGTCGTCCAAGGACGACCGCACTAAATCACAGAAACCATTACAATATCATGTAGTTGTAGTTGTTCCATTATTCCAATTGTTGACTTTTTAACAGCAATTGAGTCATGTTCTGAATAACAATTATTTAATTGTTTTGTCCTGTGTGCTAACCACTTCAAATACTCCCTGTTCCAGCAGTTTGTTATAATCTATCAGAGGCTTTATGTGTTGATATTTTTGAAGCTAATTAGCAAAACATGGTATAGCTGTAAGCTATATATATATAAAAGTTGTTAAAAGCTATTGTTTGTGGACTGTGGCTATTAGTTTTGCATGTATATATCTGGTTAGAATTCTATAACTAATGGTGATCCTAAAATTTCTCAGGAGCTAGTTAAAATAACCTCTACCACCTCACCCACCAATTAAAGAAGCCTTAGTTCCATGGTGCACTACTTTATTCCCCTTCGTTTTCATTAAACAATCCTTGGTTAAGCCACACTTAGAAATATTGCTTAGCTTAGCTATCTTACCTCATTTTACAAATGTGGGAAAGGACCAGTCATGATAAAGTTACCAAAACCGCATTTTTACGCTATTAATAAGGATTTCACCCATTTTCTTCACAAAGTAGGTTATAACCAAGCCAAGTCCCAAATTGTACATCTAGTTAAGTCTTGACTGACCTCTATGGCCATAGATAGTTAACTGCATGGCCATGTGGTAATTATATTGTAGCGAATATAGGTAGAATTTGAATCTGAAAATTCAGCCTTTTAGATTCAAAAAGACAATGCTTTTACTGCAGAAATAGAATCTACAGGTGTGTCTTGTACATTGTATATTATACAGCAACATTTTTACCGGTTATTTGCACTACTAGGTTGAGTAGATTTAGCCTTGAACAACGCCCCCAAAACGCCATGTTGAATTTGAGCCTCTTTCGCCATATAGTTTATTTTGGAGAGTGTTTTTTTATTTTCAAAAATTAATTTATCCTTGTATTGAGCATCTTTGATACTTTAATACTTTACCATGACTAGCTAGCTATCCAAGCTAAGCAGTAGTTCTAGGTGTGGCTTAACCAAGGATTGTTTAAGGAAAAAGAAGGGGAAGAAAGTGGTGCTCCATGGAACTAAGGCTTCTTTAATCGGTGGGTGAGGTGGTAGAGGTTATTTTAACTAGCTCTGGACAATTTTTAGGGATCACCATTAGTTATCAAATTCTAACCAGATATATACATGCAAAACTAATAGCCACAGTCCACAAACACTAGCTTTTAATAACTTTTATATATATTTAGCTTACAGCTATACCATGCTTTGCTAATTAGCTTCAAAAATATCAACACAAAGCCTCTGATAGATTATAACAAACTGCTGGAAGAGGAAGTATTAGAAGAGGTTAGTACACATGACAAAACAATTAAATAATATTGTTATTCGAAACATGACTCAACTGCTGTTAAAAGTCAACAATTAGAATAATGGAACAGCTACATGATATTTTAGTGTCCTATATCATGACCTCTATACAAACCTCTGACAAGTTGCAACAAGCTGCTGTAAACCCATTTTTTGTAGAAACTTATCTTTCACAATGGCTGATGATGTGGATACTAAGTGTACATAGAAAATTGTTTATTAAAATACTGAGCTATATGGTACCATGGTATCATGAAAGGGAAGGATATGTAGTACAATATTGCTGTTCTACGTATTCTTCAATTTGTTGTCCTGTGACGATACCGGGTTGTGACTGCTGCAAAGCAATGTGAATAAATAACAGCATAAAACAATGATGATATGATAGTCAATAGCATTGTAAAATAACAAAGCACTTACACCATATTATTTTAGTGTATTATAACTGGAATAATTTTACTATCACCAAATTCTAGTGTCCTTTTCCAGAGATGTAGGCATGGGATGAAGTGGGACCTGTAAAACAATGACACATTAAATTTCAAATATGTTTGCAAGTTTTATTTTTGAAACTCAAGTTGCCATGGCTGGCAAGTTAATTCACATGTCCCCAGACAACTCAGTCTTTAAGGTTTTCCAGAATCGGCTGCAAGCAAAGTTACAATTCAATTCTTTTCTTGTTTAGTTCAATTTTTTGAAGAGTTATAGGGCTATTAATTTAGTTATGGTGAATTATTATATTGAAATGGTGCCAGACATTCGAATTTCAAAGCAAAAATATCACAATTTTTACATAAAATGTGTGATAATTTGATGTTGATTATTCATATTAATTGCAATTTACAACTTGTCACTGAAAATTCAGTTATTGAATATTTCGACATAATGATGCACACTGCACTGAATCCCTTCAGATTTATCTGCTCTTGACAAATGACTTAAGAGTATTTGAACATGTACATGTAGCCAGCATTAAATCACAATTCAAGTTAAAAACTTATGACAGCTAATCGATTCAAGTGATCAATCCTTTTAATGAGCGCAACATTTTGCTTGAAAGATGAGTGAGGGTCTCTGACTGGAATGAATGAGGCATCCTGGTCAATGCTACTCAATAAGCAATATGCACAAGATGTTGTAAAATAATAATTTTACGACATCATATATTATAAAATATGATAAATAATAAACTTGCTAATTTCTTAGACCAGATAACTTGGACACTAGTAGCAAAGTTTATAGATTGTTAAGTTTTTCCACGGTGCTCTGCGCCAATAGGATCGCTCTAAAACCTGACCTAATAAACGGCCTAGTCCAAACTAGTTGAGCGGCAAAGAAAAATTACCGATTGAACAATGGAGATTTTCTCAAGAGTGATGAAAAATTGTCCTCAAATTGGCTAGAAGTACCTGTAATGCTAGCCCATTGTTTTCAGGGCACATGATGTTGATACTGACAGCACCAATAGAAGGAGAAAAGATTTAGAGAAACTTGAACATGAAGAAAAAGCCCAAAACGTTCGAGTCATCCTACTGAGCACGTAATCTAGCAGTGCAGACCAAAGATGGTAAAAGTACTTTCTTTGCACAGACTGTCAACTACTTTTGGCTCATTACGTCGACCTATAACTTTGTAGCCTAAGTGTTCGCCATAGATTGAGCGCTCGCTAATGAGCAACGTCCCAGCGAATTTGTTGCGAGAACCACAGCAAATGACTATGCGCATCGTTTACCGGATGCACTTACTGTAGTATGTAGAAACTTTGCTAGTACATGTAGGTTTTGTGCTAGCTTGCTTACATTTAATGAGGTCTGTAAGCTGAGCTTCCATATAGTGATAGTCCGTCTGTATATCACTTATCGAATGTTTAAGTATTTATACATCAATAAATAATGCGTGAGGTGAAATGTTATTGCCACTATGACCAATATATAGAATTTTACCTGTAGCGGTGGGTGAGTCAGATATGCTGTAGACAAACTTTGTACTAAATGGGTATTGTATGGTGAAACGACACTTGAATCCTATCTCTCCCCTTGGCAAGTCTACCACCAGTCTAAAACACATGTACATGTAGCAGTACTGTTATAGGATACAATACTAATACAACATGTACAATGATGTTATAATAGCTCTCAGATTCTATAATAAAATACATGTTAGTTCAGTTACTTGTATGTCCTTTTGCACATAGAGACTGCGTGAGTATCTCCAGTGTAAGCAAGGCCAAATCCATCTCTGCTGCTACAACCCCTTCCGGTTTCAACATTGCATCGGATCCCTGTTGTTGCCTTAGCTCCACCTGAAAATAGTCAAACGCGTTCAACTATTTTGACCCTGTTTCCCTTCATAATGTTCAATATTTTGAATTTTTCTTCACAATAACATGCTTCCAAAATTTTGCTTAGTTGCTTTAAACTTCAATATAAAAATGGTTAAAATTATGAGCGTATTGGGAAATACTGGACTCTATAACTGGTATGCTGTATATGGTGAACATAAGTCCACACTGGCAGTGTTTCAGTTAACTGCACCATGAATAACAGGACAATCATAGCTGTAACAGAATTTGTGGTGGCAGTGGGATGTGGCCAATTATGAAATTTAAAGATTTTGATTAAATGCTTTTAGTTTTTACAATTATGAAATTAAATACATTTCAGTGTTTGTGAACATCCAAATGCACACGTCCTGTACATGTAAATGTAATAATCAGCATTCTAAATGGAAAGTTTGGGTTTGGGGTTTTTTTACCCAGGCTATCTAATCTAAGTGTTGTTTTATTCTTCTAAGTGTTTGTTTAATTCTACTGATAGATAATAGTACTTACCAATCAGAGCAAGGATACTGAGAATTACTCTAAACATTTCTACTATTCTGTCTTCTGTCTTCTACTCTTCTAATTCTTACTCAGAATGAAGTTCAGTTACAACTGGGCCCCTTTTATATCGCTTTTTGAGTCTTCCCTTAGCCTTAGGTTCCTAACTCAACCAACAGCATTATTGCTTGTTATTCTTAACATCGTATATGTACATGTGCTCGATTGAAGATCCTTTGCTAGCAGCTAAGAGCCAATTGGTAACAGCTGTATCAGTGACATTTAATATTAAACATGAATTCACTGAATTGTAGTGTATAATTGGTATAGTAATTATCCAAATTTGTTTCATAACAAATATTTACACTGCACAAAATGATTTACACATCCATATAGGTCTTATTTCCTTAAACCTTTACTAGCCTTGCTTGTCCTGCTGACCCTCTATTGTATAATTTTCTATCACAAACACCAGATTGGTAACTCACCGCTATTGCAGCCATAGCTTGCATACTAAATCTGCTTTTACCCAGTAGATTCTCATTGGAACTCCTCTGTTCCTGGTAGATGGGTAGTGGGGCCCATATGGTTGGCAGAGGAAAGGCACAAGGTGACACGATACAATGTTAGCAGAGCTGCGTTCAAAACTGTTATGAACAGTGTTACCTGGTTAAGAGTGGGCAAGAGAACACAAATCCGCCTATAGTAGAAAAATATACCAAGCCTGAATAAGAGAGACTGCATTGAACATGCGCAGAAATCACAAGTCAGTGCATAAATGTAACAAAGTTAACTTATTAATTCTATAGTCTGAATTTTGTTCATGCAATTTTCCATGCAAGCCATGCACAAGTTGTAATTTAAGCAATAATTTGAGGAATTACAGCCTATTTTTTCACTGCAATCTCTTGCTATCTCCTGTCAAACTGTTTCTCAATGCTGTCATTGTTTATAGTATCTCCAGCTATCTATGAACAGTCAATGTTATGCAAGAGTTATTCCATTAGTTAAGCAGTCTGCTTTTTGAGGTAAAAATGTTATTTTATACCTGGCAAAAACAAAACCAAAAAAGCTTTTACTCTAGTTTTCTTTTTTTTGCTGCTCGGTGCTGGATTGAGTCAAAGTTGCAGACAATAAATGTGTGCAAAACATACGATGCAATAGCCTATGGCATAGAATAACTATAATGTATGTTATATTGTAATGGTTCAGGACATTTGTATACGACTCCAGCCACCCTGATGGACCTTATAGCACCTTCGGTGCCTAGTAGTTGCCACAGCACTACTCATCTGACACTTGTACTCTTACATTTAGTTGTTCGTATACTTATACTTGTCTTATATTGCATGTCTAACCATTCAGTTTATACCTACATACTTGTGTATGACATTACTAAGTCTTTTTATGCCTTTTATACCCATGTAAGGAGGCCCGACCTCTCAGAATCACTTGATATTCATTTTGTACATGAATTGGATGATTATAAGCAACTTTTGTATAACCCGACCTATTTCGGGTCGGCCATCGGGCTTCCGGCCGCCATGTTGTTGCGCAACTTCCGGACGACCCTATGTCGTCTTTTCCCGACACTACGTCGGACGGAAGTCCTACTACTATATAAAGGGCATTGCTTTTACGTTTGTTGTCTCAGTCTTTGCTTGGATCTCAATAAAGACACATCTATACTTATTATACAGAGACTTTCACTTCGTAGCTAGGTCATTCTAGTTGTTAAGGTCTTCGACCTTGCAACACGAACCGCCTACTAGGTCGGATCACTCTCTTTCTAAGTATAGTACCCAGGCTAGACTCGGGACCAGATGGGTCGTCTCTGGTAGTACTTTGACTACTGAGACCGCTCGATCTTTCATGTAATGAGAAGGCCTAGCACCACTCATAGGCACTTCATTTTGGGCTCGGGAGTCGTCCAACGACGACCGCACAAGAAACCAAAAACCATTACAATATTGTGTGTGCTATTTGTATACTTTAGCTTGCTTTTTATTTACTTATAATCTACTAATATTAAAAATACAAGGAAGTCAGCAAGGGAGAAAGGTAATAGAGGATGCAAGCAGACATGACATGGTGATTAAATAAATAATGTTACTTGAAGAATGGTTCTCTAGTGTCATCAAACCCCAGCAATCAGAATAATGGGATATAATGTATTGCCTTAAGATCCTACTGTTAATATACAAAATCTCTGATACCAAATGGCAGGAATTGAACTACTTAGACATTTACAGCATATCCTAGTATCAAAGTGCGAACATATTCAACATCTGACAAGTTGTAACAAGCAGCTGTGTTGAGACATTATCCTTTACGCATGGGTTAATATTTGCGTACAGCATAAAATGTGCGGCTCACCAAGAATCTTGCTACTATAAGTGTACATCGTCATGCATAATATACATGTATATACAACCAAGTCATTTAACAGTTTTATTTCACATTTCAAACTGACAATGTTTTTATAGTACTAGACAGACTTGCTGATTTTTGTTCGTGATATTTCGATGCTAGTGCTAGTTTTATTGTCAAAATTTATTTTTCTCTGATGATGGTATTAAAACTAGCATGAAAATATCAGGAATATGAATAAAAAAATATATTTAGTCACTGTTCTAATCTATTTTACCATCTATTCTACATGTATATTATACATTACTATGTAACGTGTACACTGTTCTAATCTATTCCACTGTCTATTGTATAATACGTATAATACGTATAATTCGTATATACATGCATTACTCTATAACATGCACAGTGTATTCATAATCTATTCTACTATTTATTCTAAAATATACATTGCCCTACAATGTGTACACTGGATATTGTTATTATGATTTAATTCCAATATTCACTATTGGCTTTGTTGAAGTTTTATTCTCTTTTTCAAGAACATCAGTAGGCTGTGTTGATGTGCATAAAAGCTTGGCTGAATGAATTTTTCTTTTTCGGCCAACGGAGCCTCATTCTAGAAAGAATCTGTGCACCGTTTGTTTGGCCGTGCAAAGGCCAACATGTTGGTATTTTCAGTTTCCGGTGCCAAGGAGCGCTGTTACGGTTGGTTTAATATTACATGAAGATACATTGACTTCAATTATTTTTATAATTTATTAGAAATAGGCATTGGTTATTAGTTGTGGATGAATTAAGGCCACTGGTGGACTCGGTCTTGCCAATAGAGCCTCTCATATAAAGTGATATAGATTCACAGTAAATTAATATATTTAACGGACTCTGCCTTATCACCTTTATGAATAATATAATAGTTGTGGCTACTAGACATGTACATCTGTTAGTGCATTCATGTGCAAACCAGTTATCAAATAGAAAATATTCTACATTTAATCATCTTCTTTCCCTTTACATTATAATCTAGCTCATGATTTATATTCTACAACGTACTTAGACATAACAACTGACCTGCAAGTACCTGAACTCAGGTTATGCAATAACCATGTCTACTACGTTAGAGGTGGGAGCAACTGTAGACGTATAATGGATACAGTGCTAAGTTAAGTGACTGTTCATTGGCCAGAGGATAAGTGATGTCACTTGTCATTGGTTATCCAAAGCTAATATACTAAATATAATGTTAGGGGGTTTGGCCATTTTCTATATATTGTATAATGTATTTTTAGCAGTCAGAGACTTGTTTCAAATCCATAAAAATATCAGTCCCTGACTGTGGGGTTTGAACCTGGGGCCTCTACGGCACCTAATCGCCTAGCACAGTGAACAGAACATGCTACCACTACACCAGCTAAGCAACCTTATAAAAGGAAGCTCTAGCCAAATATTCACGCAAAATTATTATACCTGCAATTAACTTTATATCTATTAGCAATAGTTTGAATATTTAGCCTTTGAAGTATAACTTTATCCTTTCATCTTATAGCTCTATTGTGTAAATAACTTTGTAGCTTTACTCTTAACCTAATCCACTGCCTTAGCTTTTTCTTTGATGTACTTCCATTATATAAAGTAGTCCCCAATTTTCAGAACCTCATTCATCCTCTGATGATGTTACTTAGACAAGTGACGAAATATTAGGAATTAAATCTCTATATATAAAATATGCCTCTTGTACTACTATTCATCATTAAAATATTATCCCACACCAACATTTTTCAATGGTATTATTACATAACATGTAAATATAATCTAGATAGGAATCTAATGTAGCACTTAGTACTGTAATTGTACTGGGTGTTAGATAAACCATACAAATTATGACTAGACCTACGTAATATATACTGCATGTAAGATGATGTATTTGGAAGTGGACTAGTCTGGTGAGCAAGTACATTGGAGTTGTCTATTCATTGAATTACAAGGGCGCACAACTGCCATTAGCCACAAAACTATTGTTAGTAATTTAATTGTTGTTTTTTTAAATACGAAATATTAGTTGGAAAGTCAAAAGAATGCAATTCCGTGAACAATTACAAATAATACTATGCATACAATTGAAAGTTGAGAATATTACATTACACAATTATAATATAGAGATAAGTATATCATGGTTACATAAATTTTGAGGAAAACCTTCTAAAAACCTCCCATATATTATAATACGTTGATGATTTAGTGTAAATAACGTGATTTAACATCAGATTTCGGTCAGCTGAATGTCAGCAGACGATGAGCTATGGTTCATCTGTATATTATTCTATTGTAGAACAGTGTACTTGACACACCCCTGTTCCAGTATCAGTTTCATCAGCATAACGTCTGTTGACCCCGATATAGATTTTACTTGAAGTCGGTGTGAACCATTCTGAACCACTTTCATTTATTTCTCTGCCAGATGTAGCGTTCATTCTCATATCATTGTTCTTAATGATGTATTCAACTTGACTACAAGATCATGGAACAGGGTATACAATATTTCTCTTATTCTTTTAACAGTATATTAACTGTATTACATGTACAATATAATATACATTGTATATTGTTATTTTGAACACATAAGTGATTTCTTTGCATCAAATAAAACGTTTTTAAAGTGTTCATTTGCTTGATTCTACCATGTAATACAGCTGAAGGTCATTATCTATTATTATTAAGTATTTTAATCTACTTTCTTATTAGTGCAGAAAGCCTCTCTACTTACCTGTAGAAACGATTGCCACCAATGTCTGTATGTAGGTCAGTATAGCTGCAAACAGTTAATGGATCTGCTTTTGAACTTACAGAAGCATCGAAACCTACTCCAGAGATGTAGGCATTGGATGGAGTGGCAGCTATAAAACACACATGTAGTTAGTTTTATACACGTACCTGTTGGAAAGGTGTACTTACAGTTGACCATGATAGTCAATATTGTACCAAGGTTTATACTCAGATCGTTACCTGATACTATATTATGAAAAGGTTTGTTTCATCTACATGTTGTATAGTGATTACACTACTACTAGTGCTGAATTCAGGTCATCAACAGTAATACTATGTACAATGTAGGTAATACTTGTATGAAATGAAGTGTTACCTGTAGCAGTGGGTGAGTCAGATATGCTGTAGACATGCTTTCCTCGTGATGGATTTCGCACAGTGAAACGACACTGGAATCCTACCTCTCCACTTGGTACGTCAACTACTACCCTAAAATACAATATTTGATCACCAGATACAAGTTATAGTAGGCAGTATTGTAATGATACAGTAATGTTACTACATTACTTATACATGCATATGGTTGTAACTTGGTGCTCACGGGACAATTTTAAAGAGTGGGAGAGTGATGCTTGCACCCCCCCCCCCACCATGCAATTCACACACAGTAGAAATTTTCTAGCATGTTTACGGTAAAATGATGCATTAAAGATTTACTGTCCTGAAATTTTGAGATTGTGAACTGCATAATATATTATAAAAAATCACAGGAGTAATTGGGCCAGTTAGCACAATACCAGCTGGGCTTTTGGGTTACATGCCATCATGATGAATGACATCATTGTAGGGAGTGAATGCCAGACCACACATTGTGTTATTATCAACAGAAAATTTTAACAAGGTTTTTATCATGGTTATACTAAGAATATCATAAAATAAAAAACTGGTTTGTAGAACAAAATATGCTAAATAATATTCCTAAACAATGAAAGTCAGTGTTTCAAATTTTAAATGGTCTTTTTGAATTTGCAATTTTATAGGCTAAAATAGGCTATTTATTTACCTAATGTGTAACATGCTCACCCACTAGCTCTATGTGTAGGACCTGTGGCATATAGAGCTACATGTATACATGTAAATATCAGTTTTACTAAATTGAGACTATTTGCCATTATAGCAGCTGTTACTACTTGATGTTGCTGCTATCATGTGATAGAGTCAAGGTAAAAGTAGAAAAGTTGTGAGAATTATCATCTAAATAGGGGTGGATAACTTTACTGATATCATCACTGTGAGTATTCTAGGCAGTATGTCGCTACTGTTCTTGTAGTTTAGCATCTAATTCTTTAATTTACACAGTTTAGATGTGCTTATGGAGGTTTCAAGAAATGCTATTATAACTGAGCTTGCCAAGATATTCACAAGCTTTCAATACAGTCCAAATTTAATATAAAAATTCTTATCTATTTTCTGATTTCAGTGATTGCTACTAATTCTAGTTTTACTGTAATAAATATTGTTTGCGTGTATTGTATTTTAATTCTAATAAAAGCAAAATTAAATTTTTTATCATGGAGACCAGCCTTATGGTTAATTGATAATTATCAAATGCAAAAAATCCTTACCCAGAAAACTGATCTGACAGTTATATTATGATATTCAAGCTTCGATTCTATTGGTTAAAAAGACCATATGCCTTGCTATTGATTGAGTAAAAGAGTGATGTCAACTTTCCATGGGCAACAGCGTATCGAGAAATGATCCCTTTGCAATGGCAGCAAAAATTTAAGTTTCAATACAAATTTTTATGTCTCTCACAGTTCGGTGGCAATGCTGCCTTATACAGGAATTCTGATAGCCCTCAGATCTTCCAATAGCGGCCTAGTTACCTGTATGTCCTGTCACAGCTGGCAAACCCCTCAGTGCGTCCGGTTTAAGTAAAGTTAATTACATCATTCATCGACCAATTGGTGCAACCGGCATTCCGTTCGACATCGCATAGAACCTGCGTTATTGCCTGGGCTCCACCTAAAAATAGTAGGGAGAAAATTAAGCCCACTTTTTCCACACACACTTGCAGCTCTTGTGAGCTTTTATCTCCATCTCTGATTTTCTATGTTTAGCATATTTGATCGCAGTACAATGTGTGTACTTGTTTTCAGCCTCAGTATAACACTGGATGAACTGTTGAACGGGATATTTAATTTCAGCAATTGGCAATATATCAGTTTGGCAACAGCATAATCTCCAAGTATCAAAATAAATAAATTTTGTACTTGAAAATGTATTACATCTTTAAACATTACTGATAGACAATAGTACTTACCAAGCAGAGCAAGGATGCTGAGAATTACTCTAAACATTTCTACTATTCTGTCTTCTGTCTTCTACTCATCTAATTCTTACTCAGAATGAAGTTCAGTTACTGCTGGCTTCTCTTTTATATCATTTACATGTACATGTCTTCCCTTAGCCTCATGGTCCTAACCAAACCAATTATGTGCGTCTGCTTAACCACATGGTTGCAAAACTATTTCTAGCAGCAAAGAGCCAATTGGGAGCAAGTTCATCAGTGAAAGACCCTAAACAAAAAAATCACTGTGCCACTCTTAGGAGTAAATTGGCATGAGCATTATCCATTTACATAACAAATATTTATGGCATACATGTAGCACAGAATAATGCAAACCTACATAATAGAACCTGTTTCCTTAAATGGCTACTAAACTTGCTTTTCTTGCTAAGACTTGGTCCTTTAATTTTTGGTATATTTAGACTAAAGAGTTATGTCATAGAAACAATAGTAGATACCGTTAGCCATAGGCACAAACACTACTTATAGTTTTGAGTTCAATTCCCAGTAAAACTTCTCCATTTCAATGAAATATTTTCTCAATAGATTTAAGTGGTTGATAACTACAGTAGTTGTAATTTTACCCAAGATATCGTACATGTTGTATATATGTACAAGTAGCTCCTCACACTTGAAAACTTGCTATGACCGAAGCTGCTGTGAAACAAGTCTTCAATTTATGCAAGTAATACATTTTTGCATTTTGGGGAATTGGTTTTATGCCACTAAATATAGTTACCGAATTATATCATTTTAAAAATTAATTCCCTACCAGCACCATACCCTATGTATCAGGAAAAATGACCTTCTTGTGGAAAGTTCAAGTATGGTTTGGTCAGCGCTGACCTTTGATACTTAAAAGCTGACTATTGCTATTCTACAACATAAAATATCGATAATATATTTTATATTGTATGTATTGTTCCCATGACCGTACGCTTTAACTTGCCTTTTATTTAGTTATAGTTTAGTATTATGAAAAATAAAATGAGTTATATATGCAGATAGAATGCTGTTGAATTTGAAGTGTAGTATTTCTCCAAATCTTTAGTTTCAATGTATCGCAATCAAAGTCACTACTCAGTACTTTTTCTAAGTTATGAGAGCAAAGACTACTTGCACTCATTACTCTTTAAAGGAAATAACTTTGAAACTCTCTCCACAGTTTTCAGTAACAACTCCATAGCCCGAGGATATTATGTTGTGGTGAGAATGAAATTTCTCATTGACATTGTAATTAGTTGTAACTGTTTGCACTTTTACATATTGTCTTATTATGTTTTATACCTGTAAATGTACCCTGAATGCATGGATTTACAACACCGAGTGCCTTTTATATATAGTTCTACTTTTATATCTGATGTATATACAGTATTATGTGCCTTCTTCTGTATATGGCCGACCTTAAGAGGTCAGACCTCGTCTTTATTGCTATTATTGTGCAATACTTAAGACCAAGTAGCAGTCGTACTTTTACCGGAAGTTATTGGAAATGTAAATGTATAAAAGGTGAACACTTTTTTGCATTAATTCAGTTGTTACTTGGAGCTCAATAAAGGCACAGTCTACTTTCACAGAGCATCTACTTGGAGTTGTCTTTTCTATAATAGTATACTTCCAGGACTGACAGCCCAAAGTCTTAAGCTAGCATAGATAGAAGTCATGTTGGCTCTTCGACAATAAGTAACAGCTCGGACCTATGGGTCAAAGTACATGCACAGTCAACTAGGCAATCACTGCTCAGTGTCATGTTGAATGAACCACTCTTGAACCATTCTCGTCCTCATACCGCAAGTACGCAGGTACCCGTATTTATAATTGAATGTATGTATTAGGGTTATAGACTACATAGAACGGGACATCCAGTCAAATCTTTCACAAATATTTCCCAAACCTGAACATGTCTACCACATAATTAGGAACTTTGAGAAAGTCTGTCTGTACGTTGCTATCAACACCCATGTGGTGGGGAAAGAGATGAGGGGATTATAATATTAGAAACACCTACATACAAATATTCATTATTTATATCATATAAACCATTATTTAAGATTAATGTTTAAATAGTAGCCAACTACAAGCATTACCCAAACCTATAGACACAAGTATATGTGTACATGTATATATTATACATAATTATATATCTATGCCATGTATATACAAGTATATTCACCACACACTTGTTTACAGGAATCATATGCGGAACTTGCAGATACTGTGGCTAACAAGATGGTTAAAGTGGCATAAAAATTTCGAAGGTTTTCGCTGTTGATTGTTCCACCATAACTCAGGGTCCTTTTGCACATTTAGTTGTTATGTGAAAGATGATTCTCCGGTGTTATTACGCCATGTAAAATGACGATATGGGAGTAATGGGACATATACACTGGCTTTCGATGCTTCGAAGTACTTCGAATTGTCTGTCCCTGCGAAGCATGGAATGGGATACTGCAAATGACTTCGTATGATTTTTTGCTTCGAATGACCGCTACGAAGCCATGCGAAGGGAGTCATCGCTTCGAAGTATGGAATCTGGCTTCGTAGTAGCGCGAAGCATCGAAAGCCAGTGATTTTAGTGTCCTATTGTCATTATATAAAACATCTGATAGGTTGTAACAAACCGCTATAAACTAGCAATATATGGAACAGGATGCCATCTTGGAACTGAGTAGGGAGGGTTGTGGTATTGGATCTACGTGGAGGCTAGTAAACAGGACAAAATAATTATATAATTGTTATGTGAAGGTTTACTCTATGGTTTTATTAAATGGCAGTAATTGGAATAATGGAACAGCTACATATTTCATAACATTATTTTTTAAGTGTCATACATGTATATCATGACCATTATATAAACCTTTGACAAGTTGCAACAAGCTGCTGTAAACCTATTTTTTGTAGCAAATTATCTTTCACAATGGCTGATGATGTGAGCACTACAATTCTCAAGTTATTTATTAGAATACTGAGCTACATGGGAACATGATGTCTAGCATTGCATGTACCTCCACACATACTCTGAGGCTGTGTTGGCATACACGTGTTGATGTACCTGTGGAACATGAATCAGATACTGATGAGACTTGTGTGTTAACTTGAATAGTAAAATATGCAAAGACAGACAACATACTGAACTGTGGGACAGAATGTTGGTAGAAGTACCATTACATTGATAGACCTTAAAAGTTTACAAATAATCCAAACTACATGTATGTCAAGATAGAAATGGGTCCATGTTTGTGAATTGGTACTTAGTAATCCCATAAAGAGTTGGTATGCTGAAGAACCCTTACAGAGCTCAGATAAATCACTCGGAGCTGTCAACTAATATTTCACAGGTTACAGACGATTTCAAGTAACTCAATAGGAGTTAGGTGCAGAAGTGGAGAAATTTGAGATAGCCTTTGTTCTTCGCCAAAACTGAAGCAGGAGAAGTTGTCTTCTCTATATTTTGCTGGTTGACCGCCCTTACCCCAAACCCCAACCACAAACAAGGAACTAAGACTATCTAAATTTCTCCACTACTGCACCTAATTGCTCAATAGTTTATCTTCTGCAGTTACACATGTACTGAGTATATAAAAAAATCTTTACAAGTTTTTGTAATAGGGAATGAAGCTCCGAATGTATCCATTGTACATACAGTGATAGTCACAGTTCTATTAAAATGGCCTTCAAGAAATCCTCAATGCACTGGTTTATTATATAGCTAGATGTATTCTAACAGCAATTGATGCACCTGATACATTGACGTATTATAGTACATTATGCTAGTACATTGTATATGTACATGTGTATATACACTTATATCGTAGTGGTTGACCGAAGAATAGTGACCCAATGCGAGGTCACCGGACCTGAGTATCCAGAACTAATCCGACTGCATTTTTACCCACTTATGTCCCTATTTATGAAAGCGAATGACCTGTGCATGTGTTTTTGGGATGTGTGTAGGGTCGACTCCTGGTCATGTCACCTGCACCAATTCCAATACAGTAATTAAGCCTTTCTGGAGGATTTCGGTACAATTTGATTGCTTAGTTGTGCAACTTTATATGCGTTGCATGTGGTATTGACATTGAAGTATTTTTATAGTCCACACTCTGTGCTTTCACTAATGTCTTGGCATTTACAATTGTGTACCGTATTATTCCTGGAACCGATACTGTATACTTTGTATGTATCTAAGCCTTTTCCTACATCATGATCCGAGTCCTATTGTACTGATTGTAACTAGGATCCCCTTTGGTCCTAGGATCCCCTTTGGTCCTAGGACCCCCTTTGGTCCTAAGACCTCCTTTGGTCCTAGGATACCCTTTGGTCCTAGACCTAATTATACTGGTTAACCCCTTGACCTCGAACTGGAACTGGATATCATACAAATGTATAAGTCGCCATATTTAGCACTGTGTCTTCAATTGTGTAAGCTTTTGTTCAATAAAGCTATTTTACTGAACTTATGCAGTTTCTTGCTGTTTACTGCTAAAAATACAGTTTATTGTTATGTTACTAGGAGCAGTCCAATCTATCCCCACAGGCCTCCCTCCCTCCTGCTAGCCCCAGCTTAGCTATAGCAGTCTAATCAACACCACTGGGTCTTGTACTGACTGGTGACTTTGGCGGCACCTTCAGGTCCTGTAAGTCTCCCCTAGTCATTAATTACACTACCTTTTTGTGTGTCTGTAGTGTGTTGGTTGGACCTGCTCGCTCTCTCTAGCTTGCTTATTCGGCCGGTTTTGACTTTCTCTCCCCGGCACTCGGGTCTGTATGTTGTATAGCTGTGTCTCGGCTACCCAGATGGAAACAACAACAAATAAAGATTCCCTGGTTTTCTTTATTAAATACGGAGAATAGCAGATGAAAGAGATTTTCCACAATTGTTGAAGCAGCCACCAAACCAAATAACTAATAAATAGCCCTTTCTTCGTCCTTGAATTGAATTAAAACTATTAAAAATGGGCTACTACTGCAATGTAGAGTGAGATAGTTGAAGCCAAAGTAGTGACACTAGTAGCAATATAAACTGGCCAAAATCAAGAGAGGATAACTTCACATTACATGTGTGTGCTCTGCAGCCTAAGCATTTATAAAAGGACCTGAACATCTTTTCTTTTTTCAGCATCTTGGGGTGAATGGCTGGCAATGCCAGGCCATTTATATCTATGACTATTTTACAATAGTCATTATCTCTATGACTATTTCACAACAGTCATAAATCAAGCATATTTTGTATGTGATGGGCGACTAGGACGCCATTATCTTTTTTGTGATGGCGCCTAGGACGCGATTCTATTTTCTTTGTGATGGCGCCTAGGACGCGATTCTCTTTTCTTGTGATGGCGCCTAGAACGCATTTTCCTCCTACGCGTGTTTGCCCAAGGAAGCACCCATCTGCAGCAACCAACAATCGTTTCACGTGCAAACTTCTTTGATGCACCATCTTTTAACAGTGCTGGAGAAACTTTGTTTGGGGAAACTTGTCCACCGATTCAATCGTCAGACTAATGTTTCTGAAACATAGTGCATAGTAACAGACAGCAGTAACTGTATTAATTTCTATTTTTCATTTATACTTATTTTCCTTTTTGCCATAGGTTGGCTTTTTACAGAAAATTGGCATGTGCTAATATCAAACTTATTGCTAACCTATAAATACGAGTAGTACAAAAATATAGTTACATACGCAATACTAATATCTTATAGAAGACATCAAGACACTTTTCGTTGTGGTGGTATAAGTGAGATCTAGTAAACATTTTTAGCCAACTTCGGAACAAACAATGTAGTAATAACTGGTTAATACAGTTTTGCTCTCATAGATATTACAAGTTATAATGAAATTGCCGCTTTAAAAACACAAACTACTTTGTTCACCCTATTAAAGTTAAACAAAAGGAAGCATCCTGGAGGTGAAGGTGGTGAGAAATATAGAAAGGGGGTGGAGGTGGGTAAATTTTTGAAGATGATGACATCCTTCTTCTTGAAGGTGTGGTAGAGGAATGACCACTGTGGTGGTCTAATTGAGAGCTAGCTAAGTACATGTACCTGTAAGCTAAGAAAAAAAGCCTTGGAACAAGCTTTAGCCTACCCTATTGTTTTCTCATCCTCACAGATCAAGGAAACATAACTCCAAGACTAATCAAAGGAAATATAATTTTGGACAAAATTATGACATTATTTCACCTTGTCACAAAAAACCTTTTTTATAAATACATATAAAGCAGAGTTCGAAGAAGGCTTCCATGCGAATAAGGCAGTATAGGAAGTAGTTACAAAAATTGATTATTTTATTTTATTTCTTCATAACACGAGGTATAGTAAGCATTTTTTCATATTTTTGCGATGTTGTGCAGTAACAATAAAATTAGAACGTAAAGTTATTCGTGATACAGTGGGCAAATCTCATAGCGATTTTTTCGGCCTTTGATCCCCTGTAACAAGGTATCACATGACTTTAGGTTAAAACTAACAGCTGTTCATGTCTTTTCAAACATGGTTAATAATCTGTGGGGAAAATTTTGAACGAAAGTTCAGACTCTAGTTAGCTCTAGTACTCTGTCTGTTCAACATGGTGACATCATGCTAATTGAAGAACAAGGTATATAATTTCATTTAATAAGTAATATTGCAATGGTGCCTGTGAGACTTTACATTGCTTAATCATGTCAAATTACCTCTCATATTAGGAAATTACATTTGATTTATCTTGTTGGTTGAACAGCATTCCTAATGATATTATTCAGTGCATTTTGTTGCAAGTTACTTGCCTATAACTGTAATAGACACCACTTTCTTTAGATATTCAGATTGGAGTTGCCTTTTCACTAACCTAAAATTGGAGCCTTGGGCTTTAAAGAGTTGTCACCACAATAATTATTATAATGCGCTAAATACTCCTATAGTATTAACAGTCAGTATTCAGATAGAACTACATGTATTTTGTATTTTATTTATCATCTAATAAAAGATAAAATAAAGCCAGTAAGATGTCACAAGATTTCAAATGTAGTAAAAGTGAAGCAAATACAAGTATGTATATACACGTGTAGGTATGCACTATGACCATTGCGAGGTTAGTTTTATAAGAGGCTTCTCTTACACTGTGATAAGCTGTTGGTGTTGGAAACAACTGAAAATTTAGAATTGCCTTCTTATGTTAAAAACAAAAATTATACACAGACCAGGCTAGGTACACAGGCAAAAGAAGGTACACAGGCTAATGGTGATCTATCTAAGCAAGGTGGAACACTCTACTGAACACACACCGCTTCCAGCATCCATTTTATCAGCATAACATCTGTTGATCCCGATGTAAATGCTTTTTCTTTCAGGTGCGTACCAGTAAGGATTACCATCTTTTATGTTATAGCCAGATGAAGAGGTCAATCTCAACTCTTGGCGTCTAATTTCGTATTCTACGTAACTACAAGACAATAATTATAGCATCTATTAAACATAACATTGCCCCAGTTCATTCCATCAGCAGTGCTCACTAAATACTCTGGCATGTGCATGTACTATCTCATCGATGAATGAAAACTGTTCGGAAACTGTAATTTTATCTGATTTAGCCGTTGTCACATGATAGCTTACCTATACGAACCACTGCCATGAGTATCTGTGTGCAGGTTGATGTAGTTGTAGCTAGTTGATTCATAGACATCAGAACCTGTTGATGTACTAGCAAATCCACCCAAACCTTTACCATAGATGTAAGCATTAGATGAGGTGGCAGCTGGGAAAATACGATAAAACAAATATCAACTCTAGGATGCCAATAGCATGATGTCATTTTATGAAAAGTGACTTATACTAACACAAGGAGCTCCTTAGATTTTATGGTCTGAAAACATGAATAAGGTGCACAGGACCTAAGTCTAAGTGATGGACTAAGAAGCTAAGTCTAAGAATATTAAAAAGCAGCACTGGACCCAAACCTAAGAGGTAAGCAGGTCCTAAATAAAAGTGGACAGTAAGGGAAGCAATTCTGAAAAGTATATCATTAAAGTGATGCTGAATGGTGAATGAAGCAATAGAGAGCATTATCCTGGTAACATCTACATACATGTATAATGTTAGATTACCTGTAGCAGTAGGTGAGTCAGATATGCTGTAGACAAACTTGTTCAAACTTGGGTTTTGTAGTGTGAACTTACACTTGAATCCTACCTCTTCACTTGGTACGTCTACTACTAGTCTAAAACACACTATTTACATGTATCTGTATCTAGGTAGGCCTAACCATGTATTTATTTATAATGTTGGAATATTGAAAGCCAGATACGATGTATAATGTCCAATGTATATCAGGCTTGATGCTAATCATTCCCAGGCAGAGCGCTCAAGAAATAGATAATTATGTCATGACATGATACTTGGAGTTAACATAAAGCATTGTATGTATGGCTCTATAATGGATAAACATGAAAGCAGGTACCTGTATGTCCTTGTGCATACTGATACTTCATCGTAATTGCTTTCAGTATAGGAGAAGTTCATTGCACCCTGACTTGTACATTTTCCATTTGTTTCTAGACTACACTGAACATGTGTTATAGCCTGAGCTCCACCTGAAAATAGTGCCAAGAAGATAATGATGTTTTGTCTTTCACGTGTAGCACCGTTATACTTCCTCCTCTCTGCTTAGCTTCTGTTGATAATCAAACCTTAGATGTGCTAAATTATTCTTAGTATGAAGTTCAGTAAGCTGCCTGGCAGGTTGTTTAAAACCAAAATGTTCTGCAGCTCATGTTGAATAGTGGCAACTTTCTACTTGAGCTTGTGGACGAGGGGGGGGAGCAATATAATGTACATGTAAACATCAATCCAATTAAGATACCACATTATTTCTGCTTGCAAAAACTTAAAAGTTCTCCCTTTTTTAATGCATCTGTGCTTATTAACAGAAAATAGTGCTTACCAATCAGAGCAAAGATACTGAGGACTACTCTAATCATCTCTATTATTCTGTCTTCAGTCTTCTACTTTCTTAAATCTTCCAATAAATGAAGTTTAGTTACAGCTGGCTTCCCTTTTATACACACCCTTTAGCCTTAGAGTTCTAACCCAACCAATAAGCTGAGAGTTAGGTTAATGCTCAATGCTTGTGGCAGATAATCCTCTTCTAACAGCGAGGAGCCAACTATAGGCCTTATGAGTGTATAAGACTGTAAGTCAACACATAGGGATCTGCTCTGTGTGACCAGTAATTCCCCCTTCCCCCTTCTTCCCTCCCTCTGGAGGAAGGATTGGCCCCCAGCCCAATTCTCCACACTACCCTGACTGTTTCCCATTATCTGGTATACATGTACATGTATTGAATACCTCGCAGGACAATGTTTGCATAAACGTGCATATCTGAATTCAACCAAATATGTATTCTGTCCAATCATTGCTGGTAAAATGGGTAACGCTGATCAGGTGTGAAGAATAAATTCAAGGGACTATGCTCACACAGGTTCTTTGGCACAGTTTGGGTTTCTATGGTTAAAAATCGACGCAGTCTAAGCTCAGCTTGAACTATGGGATGGGTCAGCTACCATTAGTACTTGTCAGTACATGTCAACATATGTCAGTTACATGTAAGTACATTACATGCCATTACTTGTCAGTGCTTGTCAGTACATGTCAGTACATGTCAGTACATGTAAGTGCATGTCAGTACATGTCAGTACATGTTAGTACTTGTCAGCACACGTCAGTACATGTCAGTACATGCCAGTCCATGTCAGTGCTTGTCAGTATAATATGTCAGTGCTTGTCAGTACATGTCAGTGCTTGTCAGTACATGTCAATATATGTCAGTATATGTCAGTACTGACACATACTCATATACAGATTCTCCCATATTGGGAGAATCATTTTCCCGTACTGTTAGAAACTTATTCTCCCGTATAGAGAGAAGAGGCCGTTGTACATGTATATACTGGAAATGTGACTGTCTACTGTTGTATGAAAAGTAAGTTAGTTAAGCAATTGGATCATAATTACGCTACTATTCAGACAACATCACGTAAACCTCTAACAGATTAAGGTTACAGATTACAGCCCTGGCGCCGTAGGCTCTGCGCTAAGATGTGACGCAAGGCGTCTTGAAAGATGTAATATAAGCTAGACATATGTATATGTTACATGTACAAGAGTTATGGTGTTCAAGTAGTTAAGTTCGAAATTGTGTAGATTACAATTAAAAGAACACAACTCACAGATAACTAACTTCAATTGATTAATTTCATTAATTAAATAAAAAATACATTGTATTAGAAATAAAAATTTGTTGAATTCTGGTGATTGGGGTTTCGGGTTTGGATTTTCAAACTGTCCGGTGTTGAAACGCCCAGTTTTGAGAAATCCTGCTTTAAACTGTCTTTTTCGTACAGTTGCAAATTCACTCAGACCTCAGAAGATGATAGTATAATACACTTTAAAATGATAGTTTCATGGTGTATTGAGGTTCACTATTGTGTATTAGTAAATGACACCACCACCAGACAAGATAACTGGGGATTTCCTTTCCAAGTTTTGGTAAATGCAGTACAATGATGCTGCAAACTAGTACTTCATACTAGGATCAAGGAGTAAGAGAGGGAACGAGCCTCATCTATGAGAATTTTGTGTTCGATGTGCTCCTCGGTTTAAAATTATGAGCACATGAGTCGCTGGCATTAAGCGAGTAGACAACTCCGTTGAATCGTGATGCGCTTCCTCATTGCTAAACAGGTATAAAAGCAATGCACATGTGCACGGCTGTGGCGCTTATTACTTCACAGTTATAGCATCCAATAAAAATCATTTCTATGGAGAGATAAACATTATTGTTTATTGACATAGCCTATAGTTTGAGCACTATTTTCATTTAGTGTGGGCATGCCTACCAACTAAAATGGTATCTGAACTATAGATCATAAATCAAATTAAGTATATGGGGTCCTGATGTTAGAGAAACGTGTTGCACAAATTAGCTCATTTCAACCGCAATTTCAGCGCTTGTACGTTTTTTTATTATGAAGGAGAAAAGTTTAAATTTCTATTTAAACTTTACCAATTGCAGCAAGTTTAAATCTATTGGTATTATTTTTGCTTATTTTGTTGAGCATGTTGGTATTTGCAAAATGTGTCATTTTATGTTGAGATACGCAATTTTCTTGAAATCTGGCGAATTTACTTGCCGATATCTATCCTATCCCATTGAAATATGTAGTGTGTATATAGTCAGCCTGTTGATTAGAGTGTTACCATTATTTGTTGACATTGTTTAGATTTTAATTTTAGTTGATGTGTGAATTTTACTTTTTTAAAGCATTCATCAACTTTTCTTCTGACTTTACCAAGCACCCGAGGCGCACATCGAACACCGGAAGCCCATTGTAACATATATACAGGTTTTCATAGACGAGCCTCCTTCCTCTCTTACTCCTTGCTAGGATAAATTAAGGTGTGGTGGGCCACCAGAAAAGATAACCATGGATTTCGGTGTGTATGGTGAAATGCTATGGTAGCAATATTGTATCATTAATATCAACATCATAGTAATTTGTTGCAAAAGGATGATTCTACATGTACATTGCAAAAGGGTATTGCAATGCTGTTGATGAGGAAATTGAGGGTGTGCAGTTTTATAATCCAGAGAGGTAATCTTATTACAATACCATTGTCTAATGCTGAAATCTCTAAAACCTACATGTACATGTAATACCATAAGTCAAAGCTGTATTGTTAATAATTTATTAATGTTATTAAGATTATGACTATTATGATTCTTTAGTTTTCTGACCTGTGATTTGAACCAAATACCCTATAAGTATGTATGAAAACCTTGATGTCATTGAGGCACTTAGTGCTTGTGCAACAATGCATTCCCACAGACAAGTTTATCCTGCCCTATTGCTTGCATCATCATGGTGTCAAGTCTTATAGCAGTATAATTCCAGTCTCCTATTTTCTGAGCTGTTATTTAAACCAAATACCCATCCTATCCTATCAGCATAATGATAGATTTATAAAAAATGACGAAACGGCATACCGTTTACGGTCTATGGTTTACAGTTTACGGTTTAGGTCTATGGTTTACAGTCTACGGTATATGGTTTACAGTCTACGGATTACGGTCTATGGTTTACAGTTTACAGTTTACAGTTTACAGTTTACAGTTTACAGTTTAAAGTTTACAGTTTACAGTTTACAGTTTACAGTTTACAGTTTACAGTTTACAGTTTACAGTTTACAGTTTACAGTTTACAGTTTACAGTTTACAGTTTACAGTTTACAGTTTACAGTTTACAGTTTACAGTTTACAGTTTACAGTTTACAGTTTACAGTTTACAGTTTACAGTTTACAGTTTACAGTTTACAGTTTACAGTTTACAGTTTACAGTTTACAGTTTACAGTTTACAGTTTACAGTTTACAGTTTACAGTTTACGGTCTACGGTCTGTAATCCTCCAATCAGATTTGAGATCGGAAATTGGGTCGATTTATATACATGTATGCTGCCATGCTGCCCGTCAGGATCTCGGTTACGGGTGGTGCTAGGATAGGAATGGGTCCCCAGGTATCAGTGTCAAGGTGTAGGCGTAGTCTTAGGCCCTCGACCCTCACCCACGGCCGAGTGTGTACCTGACCCACCCCACCCGCTATATTGATGTTTGAACTTTGGCTATGGGCTTGGAGTTGTCTACTCAATGCAAGGAAACACAACTACTCTTGAAATCCCTGCAAAATGCCTGCGACACCAGAGGTCATGCACATGCATGACTACAGTACATGAACACAAGCTATCATTACACTCGAGCGAAGCGAGCAATGATCGCAGTGAGACTTGCATTGCAGACCAAGCACGAAATGATTTTATATGAAAATCTTAATGTCACTTAGACACTTTCTATACCGTTAAGCTTACCATAATGGGAGGAGAGCAAGACGAGAAGGACGACGAGGGGACACTGGGGGCAAGATTGGAGCGAGACTAGAGATAAAACTTGAGTGAAACTGGGAACAGAGGTCAAGTCTGAGCAAAACTAGATTCGAGTCTGAGGTGAGACAGGGGATAAGGCTGGGATGAAATGGAGATAAGTAGAAATGCAAGTCAAGTGGGAGATGACTTCAAAAAATTCTACATATTTCAAAACATCATCTTTTTCGTTTTGTAAGCATTGCAATCCATGTAAAACCATAATTGACTTTTGTGATGCACTCTGGATGCTACTAGCAGCACTGATAAAGTGAAAATTATAAATAGGTAGACAAATTGAAACCTTTTTTCCATGTCGGCTATACAGTGTACAATTTATTCACCTTTCATATTGACTCGGCAGACTCCAAGTCAAAGTCACAAGTAATTCTGGTTTCCAATTCAAGTTATATTGTAATGGTACAGGACATTTGTATACGACTCCAGCTATACCCGGATAAACCTCATAGCACCTTAAGTGCCTAGTAGTTGCCACAGCACTACTCAGCTAACATTCGTACTCTCATACTTAGCTGCTCGTGTACTCATACTCCACTGTATTGCATGTCTAAACCATTCATTTAATGTCTACATACGTGTATCTATGTGTTTATATCCATTCTACTTAACTATATACCATTGTACATTCATGTATGGCAATTACTGAGTCTTTTGGTACCTTTTATACCCATGTAAAGAGGCCCGACCTCTCAGAATCCCTTGATATTCATTTTGTACATGAATTGGATTATTATAAGCAACTTTTGTATAACCCGACCTATTTTGGATCGGCTGTCGGGCTTCCGGCCGCCATGTTGTTGTGCAACTTCCGGACGACCCTACGTCGTCTTTTCCCGACACTACGTCGGGCGGAAGTTCTTATACTATATAAAAGGCATTGTTTTTACGTTTGTTGTCTCAGTCTTTGCTTGGATCTCAATAAAGACACATCTATACTTATTATACAGAGACTTTCACTTCCTTTTGCCAGGTCATTCGCTTAGCGAACCGCCTACTAGGTCGTACCACTCTTTTTCACAGTATAGTCTCCAGGCTAGACTCGGGACCAGATAGGTCGTCTCTGGTAGTACTTTGACTACTGAGACCGCTCGATCTTTCATGTAATGAGAAGGCCTAGCACCACTCATAGGCACTTCATTTCTTGGGTCGGCAGTCGTCCAAGGACGACCGCTCGGAAACCAGAAACCATTACAATATTGATGTGCAAATTTAAGTCAAGTCATGTCAGTAAGTTAACAAGTTCAAATCAAGTCGACTTATGACGAGTTGACTTGCAAGTCAAGCCGAGTCAAGTTAAGTCAAGCAGCAGCAGTGTTAGGTTTCGAATCATGTTATATCATGTTAGAAAATTTAGTATTGAATATTAGTATTTGAGATTAACCATGCCTGAGAAATATTGGGAGCATTGACTTAAGTTTGGTCCAAAACCTGTATGATTTCTTACACAATCATCTCTAGTCTACACTCTTATCAGAAACATCACGTTCTACTGTAAGATGATTTCCTGATAGTGCTAAATGACAACAATTGTAAATGTTTGTGTTATTACCATTTAATAATCATTTTAGAGATTATGGAGAGAGATCATGTTGAATGCCAACAAACAGCAAAAAAGTATTATATTGAAGTCATGATAAATATTCTTTCATCAGTTTCAGGTGTTTTGAGAAATCATATGACGCCACCAGCAATGGCACCATTATGTTCTCACGTCATGAAAGTTGGTGAAGGGCTTAATGTGATTAAATCTAAAGCCGTAGCTCTTCATAGTAATTCTGCTAGAAATTACTCGCAAGGATTCCACTGTGCCCAATATCTGTAATGTTTGTTAAACTCTAAGAGGATTATTAAATGGTAATAAATTAATATTTCAATTTTACATTTGATCGATTGAAAAGCCAGGTACACGAGGAGAGAAAGCACTCTATGCTACAGGGTAGACAGGTGATATGTACAAAAAATAAACCTAAAGTGAGACTTTGGATGTCTTAAATAAAATGTAGTATATAGTGTAGTTTTGGTTGCTTAATATGAAGCAGCTACATTGTATTTACTGCAAGAAAAAGGTTTTACATGTTGTAACACGGCATTATGTAAAATTGGATTCTGAGGATAGAGCCATCTAATTGCTGAACACAAAACCCACAAGTTACTGTCTTGCTCTAATCTTATTGGTTGGATTAACACTCTAAGGCTAAAGGGTGTGTAAGTGGTATAAAAGGGAAGCCAGCTGTAACTGAACTGCATTCTTTGGAAGATTTAGAAAAGTAGAATGCTGAAGACAGAATAATAGAAATGTTTAGAGTAATTCTCAGTATCCTTGCTCTGTTGGGTATGTAGGCCATTCGTATTAGAATTCATATCTACATATACTTGACTTGGAAGATATTCTCTCAGTGTTTAGAAATTAAATTTAAAGGTATTTTTCAAGTTGAAGTCAAGTCATGTGACTTGGAATCATTTTCATATTCAAGGGAGGTTTCATGTAAGTGTATTAGCATTTACTATTAATGGGTAATAATTCAGATGAGCTCATGCTTTAGCCCAGGGACTGTAAAATGACACAACTAACACTGTGTCAGACAAGACCAAACAAAATTTTCTGTTGGATATGTCATTTAATACTCTTTTCCACGGATTCTATGTAAATAAAAAGAACATTAAATACATGGATATGGAAGAATTACCTTTATTATATAAACTAGAAATGATCAAAATCTGCAGGGTTCACTGGTGCTGAACATAAGGTATGTGATCTCAGCAATGGGAATGGATGCAGCCCCTCTTATCCTTTTAGTTTCTCTCCAACCCAAGTCACTTCAGATGATGCCTGCAGCAGAGCATACAGGTACTTAGTGTTTGATACTTTATATACTGTCGTTAATAGTGTATTGGTGCATCATTCATTTTCTTATTGATTAGTAATAGTGATGAAGTAGCCGGCGGGTTGGTGTGGATTTACACATAGGCTATATAAATTATTTTGAATTGCGTCTTGGAATTGTCTTATCTAACAATGTTTATTCTGGTAGGGGTCAGGTAGCATATCAAACCACACAACAGAAAAATACTGCAATTATAAAGGTGCTTCCAAATAGGAATGCAATTCTTTGCAGTTGATCAACATTTTAGGATAACTCTTGTTTACCCTGCTAAATTGTCAAAATAAAGCTCTATTGGTTTCACTGATTATTATTTCAGCTTGGAAGTGCACTTGTCAGGAGGAAAAGGTTTCAAATGTAGGTTTACCATGGACATACTAACACCTGATATGTTCATCTACAGTATATCCGATTCACCTACTGCTATAGGTAAGTTTGTACATGTATATCCTTATTGAGTAATTTACATATTTATTGAGGCTAGTAATGCTTCAGCTCCGAATGCTGACATTTGTGATTTACGACTACAATAATACATGTACACTTTTACATAAATATATAAATGTAATTACATGTTTGTGTTGATCTTGGATATTTAGCATAAGATTCTGACGTTTGCCTGTATGTCATACATGTAAATCTATATACCTAAGCCACCAGATTATCTTTGAAATTGTGGCCTCTATGGGCTTATAAAACTAGTGCTGGATCTCAAATATTACCAACTGTGATTCTAACATTGCTATGCTATAGAAGCATGCAACTAGCACCAATAGCCAGTTTGGAAAAATGTACGTTATATAGCAAATAATTATTTATTATTCCAGGAGCCACAGAGTCCAATGCTTACATCTATGGAAAAGGAAACTATGGAAACATGAAGACAAAAACAAGATTAATGACAAAAAGAGGTGGAAGTAACAACTACAGATCTAATTACCAAAGTTATACCAATCTACATAAGCAGTTGGATACCAGCTCCCAAAGGTATTATCAGGGTTGGAACTTACTAGCCTCGAACCAGAGAGTAATTGGAAAAATCTGAATCAGAAAATACGGAATCTTTATATTTTTATTTTATTGCTTTAAAAAACTCCTTATATAAAAAGGGTTAGAATTATATTCAAATGATAATATACATAAAATACAGCAAAAGGAAACCAGATTGTCAGAGACTAGAATAGCTAGAGATTGTGATTGCTTGATTCAATTAAATATTTGCCCATGTGAATTAAAACAGCAAGTAAAAAGGTTGAAAACACTGTGAGTGAGCCGATTGAATGTTATCCAGGTATTTTTTCTTAAGCTGTTGTAAATTCTCTTGAAAAATTATTCTTTTGTGAACAATTAAACGTCTAATTATGTCAAGGGTGAGGGCTATTGCCTACATCTAGCTACAGAATAACAAACCTTAACGCATCTACATGTAAATTTCTTTCTCTCTTAAAGTTTAAACTAAGCTAAGAGAGGACAACTATGCATTGCCATAAATATATTGATTGTCTATGCACTGGAAGTGTTATTATTTTATACAATGCTACCCAGTTTTGCTTGTGTTGTGCCTATAAATTTTGACATGATGTTGGTAGAATAGTTAGTCTTAAAATTTACTCATTGCTTGGGCAGTTTTCCATGCTTCAAAGCCCCTAGTTTGATAGTCCCAAAAGAAGGCTAAGGTATCTCAAAGCAGAGAGGTCTACAGTATCTACATGTATTATTACTTTTGTGTGTTCTATTGTAGGTTTGTAGAATACACTATTACAGATTACAGAGTACAGATGAAATCATCAGCAGGTATAAGTACAGATGGAACTAGCCCTTTCTGGTTTAAGCCTTCTAGTCAGCGTATTTACATCGGCATTAACAGGAGATATTTCAATACATATAATCGAGGATGGGGAGTATGCAAAGTAGAGTGCAGCACTCTTTAAAGCTCTACTATGTCTATTTGAAAATGAGAAATGTTTTGCTCTACGACCCTGAATACCCAACAAAGAGCAGTCTCCTAACTGGTATATATTACTGTATGCATTATACTGTTGATCTGTAGAAGTTTCTTACTAAATAAATTGAATCTTATAACATTGCACAAACATGGTATTGTGAAACAATAATTATGCAAAAAACAGGAAGATATTCAAGTATTTAAAAAAATTTAGTGCTGCAAACAATACAATAACGTTAGCGGTTGCCATTGACTAGAAATCCCAAGAAAAAATGTGTGTGCATGCAAGAAGTATGTTCAACTGAACACCATACAGGCACTGCTACATGAGATGTCTATTGTTGCATGTTGGTCTTTTCAGCTTCCAGCTGTGACAGACGGGCTGCTGTCGGATACAAAGACTCAAATTATATAATTTATTACAAATTAGCTTTGATTATTGGATGAGCATTAATTAAGGCCATTGGTGAACTGGTGCTACACACTGCCAATAGAGCTGTGCCGACAAAAAACAACCCTGCTCCACAACAACCCTGCTCTGCTGACAGCTTCTAGTGTACCCAAGCTTTAACCCCACTGAACTACATGTAGATTACTTTTAAGTTTTCCCAAAGGTAACTTTTGGTAGTGGTCCTCTCTTGTGACATATTGATACTTTATATCATACCTGTGATAATATTACAATCATTTCAGTATTTGTACACAACTGCTTGAGCTTGCTTATACATGTGATACTACTGTACTTGTACTTCATAACAGTTTTAGTTTATAAAATGCAAGTAACACTCATATTCGGTTATATAAGTTACTACCTCTGTTTACCTTTAAGTAGAATTTACCGCTATTGAAGCTATTAGTAGTTGTCTACTCTTAGACATGACTGAAATGAATTATGTCATCTTTCTGTTCCAAGAAGTTGTCTCCTCCCTATGCTAGATTATATTACACACAAAGCAATGCATCTACTCATAAGCTGGACTGTCTTACCAATCATAATCGGTACTTGCGGACTTTCAATTCCTAGTTGTCTTCCTCTGTCTTAGCTTCAGAACTAATTAGGAGCTCAACAAAGTCACAGAGACTAAGCTCTCAATATTTTTTAGAAGGTGGGCATATTTTATAAATTTTCTATTGTAATCACCAAAATTTTTGATATCGTGCTTATCAGTGCTTATTACATATATACATGTTCTGCTCTGCTCCGAGTGTATAAAATACTACAGACATGTTGGTGTCAGTGTGCAAATGAGCTTAAAATATCTCAGTCTGTTTCCGCTGCTTTAGAGAAGAAAAATGGCAGCTGTAGTTGGCTGGTGTAGGACCAGCTAAGATTTTGCCAACTCTGCTCTCTACAACTCTACACCGTCAAGATATGGACAGGATGTGCCGGAAACAACGAAACAGAGAATTTCGAAACATTCAACAAGTTGTATCATACTGCCATTTAGTAATTGCTACATAGTATTTTTTCTATAATAATGTATCTTGTAATGAAACTTTCTAGTAATTTCATTCTCTATCATATTATAATGTAATAGTATTTAAACTTGATGAAACCCCGCAAAACATCTTGTTGTTTACCAAAGTTTAGGCTCTGCTGTTGCTGATATCATCTCAAACTACAGTTATTACAGAGTCCTCACAGAGTTCACTATAACAGACTTTTATGGGAAACCAATCAAACTACTTTCACTACAACTTCAACTGAACATATTAACTTTAATGAACTAAATAATATTCAATGCAGTTCTGTTATAAAGACATAATAGGCGTAGCCGGATATTGCACATGCAAGCTTTATAAATAGCCATCTGCTGCAATAACAATGTTTTTTATTCAATAATATAACGCTAGCTATAATGCTAGGTTAAGTGTGCCTGGTAATAATATTTATTGTTAACAAGGGGAGTCTCCTTCAGATCAAGCATTAGTCACGCCTGTACGCTTAAGCTGTGTTCAGATATTATAGCACTCTCATATGAACTAGTACAGTTTCCGAAGACGCTAACTGCTATTAATACACAGGGACAATATTGTTTTACCCAGTACTCTAAATGTACATGTATATTATCTTGGCAATTTATTTATTCATCTACTGTAATATAAAATATTAATCGCAAGGTAAGAAAACTGAAAACAAATTTTGGAGGAAAACCTTCTACGGGTCTAAAAACCTCCCATATACAATATTATAATATGTTGATGATTTAATGTAGATAACATGATCTAACAGTAGTATAGTCAGTGCACTTCTAGACAGACACGCACTCATTGACCCCTGTTTTCAACCAATCACAAGCCGGTATTTCCGATTTCAACCAATCACAGAAGAGCACAAAAATTTTGCACACGACCTTGCCAAGGTCACCCCAAAATCCCCCCTTCTGATTGGTCGAAAAAACATTTGCACACTTGACCCCGAACCCGGCCACGACCCCTTCCCTTCCTCCTTCCCACCCTCCTCCCCTCCCCCTCCCCCACCTCCCACTCCTCCCTCCTCCCCGCCACCGCCCTCGTCCCGTCCGCGCCACCGCCGTCGCCGCCGCCGCCACCGCCGCCCTCACCACCGCCGCCGCCGCCGCCACCACCACCGCCCTCACCACCGTCGCCGCCACCGCCGCCGCCGCCACCACCGCCACCACCACCACCGCCGCCACCGCCGCCGCCGCCGCCACCACCACCACCACCGCCGCCGCCGCCGCCGCCGCCATCACCGTCATCACCGCCACCCCTCCTCCACCGCCGCCCACCCTCCCCACCCCGCAACCCCCACTCACCCGAACGACCAATCGTTTGAGGCGGTCAAGCCGCGTCCGCCCACGTTGCGTGCGGCGCCGACCGTACACGTGGAGGCGACGCCGGTGCCCCGTATCCACCGGGCCAAGCGACTAGGCAGCGGCCCGCCGCCCATTCCGAGTTCCACTGGGGTGGGACTATAAAAGATAAGTTTGACTGATGATAGTATTAATACAAAGAAGACTTAGTCATAGCAAACATGTCTTTTCTCACCAAAGGAGCAGCGGGGAGATATGTACTTTTAAAGGAAGTCCTCCCGAAGTCTGTATGGGATTATATGATCAAAAGTAATATCGAAGAAACGAATAGTCCATGGATGTGGTATTGGGTTGACAGACTCGCTCATAATTCCTTAGTGGTAGAGCTTGCCATCTATTTTAGAACACTTTCACTCTCTATGAATATCCCTTTTAAGATAGGAGAGGAAAAGTTGAGGAAAATGGCACTTTGTTATGAAGACTTAACAGGAGCTAGGTCAAGATTTTCATCTATGGTAGAAACAAAAAACGCATCCGTTTCTTCTCCCTTACTCCTTCTTAGGAATGCAGAGTTGTCAACCTGGTGTAGAGTGGAGGTTGAGAAGATTATTGAAGATAGAAACTGGGATGAAACTGGTGTGGGAGCGGAGGCCACTTTTAACACTCACTTCTTACTATATCTGGATAATGAACCTGGTGGGGAAGGTTCAAAGAATGAACTCTATCATAGAGTATTGAACATATTAAAGGATGGGGCAAGAAGATGTCGCTTTGAGGATGGGAAGGAGAAATCGCGAGCGAAGAGGAGTTACAATGAAGAAAGCATCCCTGGTTTAATTCTTAGTAGAGGTAATACGCTATATGCAGGGCGATTGTTTGGAGAACTAGATCCATCCAAAAATGGGTTAGAGGTGATAAGAAGTCCTTCACCAGGAGATGCTAGATTAGAGGTGAGAGAGACTTCTACAGGAGAGACTAACCAGGTTATGATAGAAGAGGTTGAAATGTGTGACATTGGAGAACTAGATTCATCCAAAAACGGGTTAGAGGAGATAAGAAGCCCTTCACCAGGAGAAGCTAGGGTGGAAGTGAGAGAGACTTCTACAGGAGAGAATAAGCAGATTATGATAGAAGAGCAAACTCATGTAGAAACTAAAGAAGAGGTTGAAATGTGTGACAAAAGGGAACAAGAGATTAGAAAGATAGAACAAGAATTGGCACTAAAGAAAGTGGAATTGGCAGGAGCACTGGGGTGGAAAGAAGCACTAGAGATGCAACAGAGAATTGATGCAAGAAAAGAGAGAAGAACAAATCGCATTGCCTTCTTAGAAAAAAAGTTAACAGAGGAAAGAATGGAAAAAGAGAGGTTAATGATGGAAATCGAGCGTTTGCAAAAAGAAGAAGAAGAAGAAAAAATGGATAGTGTATCAATTATTGATCACATAATTCCCCACCTGGCTAACAAACTAGATGATAATGATGCAAAAGCAGAAGGGGAAGATAGTAAACTGCCACAGTGGGTTCCAACAGGAGAAAGTAATGATGAATAAAAGTGTATAGATTCCAATCGTTCTCTCAAACAAGGGCAAGATGTCAAAGCAAGAGGTAGTATGTAGAAATGAGAATTATGAAGATGTGGCTGATGGTCTCTTAGATGAAGTAGTAGCTATCTCTGCTGAAGAGGGAAGGGAGCAAATAGGAGAGAGAAGCAACAAAAGAAAGAAGTTCACATTCTACATAATCATAATACTATTTATACTTTCTTGCTCATCTTTATCACCATCAGTTTACACATATCTAAGTGATAGGGAACCACCCAATGGCAAAGACAAAGGAGTACTTAAGCAAGGACACTTTTTAAAAACAAACACAACTCTATTAGCTACTCAACTGGATCAGCATGCGTCCACACCAAGAAATCGATCTTCGCTTGCAGAGTCCCTTCACAGCTCTAGTCTGTGGTCCAACAGGGAGTGGAAAAACGGAACTACTATTTAGTCTTATTAGGAGAGTTGATGAAATTGCTTCACCCACTCCTGTTGAAATCATTTACTGCTATGGAGTTTGGCAACGCCGCTTTGAGGATTACAAGGATAAAGTAAGGTTTCATTCAGGACTCATTGATGTAGAAATGGATATAGAGCGTGATGGGAAGAATCGCTGGCTCATCATTGATGACTTGATGGGTGAAGTCGGGGGGAAAGAGACTACTAATGCAATCTTTACAAAGTTCAGTCACCACCTGAACATAAGCGTCTTTTTCTTACTACAGAACCTTTTCCCGAAAGATAATAGAACAGTGTCAATAAACTCGCAGTACTTTTTCTTGTTCAAGAACCCCAGAGACGGAATGTCTGTTACCAATCTTGCAAAGCAGGCTTTTCCTCAGAGTACAAGAGCTGTTCAAGAAGCTTTTAGTGATGCTACACGTAAGCCACACTCTTTTCTATTCTTGAATCTTCGCCAGGAAACCCCGGAGTGGGCTAGACTGATCGGTAATTTTGCTTCTGAGCACTCTCCCATGACTGTATATATCCCGAATACCCTGGAATATAAGTAGCATTCACATCTCTACTCTCTCCATAAACTGTCTTGGACTCGAAGAGAGCGCATCCATCATCAAGCATGAGATACATTAATTCACCCGAGTATTCTCCAAGGTTGAGGAGGAATGCCTTGAGTATATATGCACTGACGAAAGCATCTGCAACCATCAGAGATTCAACCATTGCTGAGGCTAACAAAGACCTTATACTCGCTCTTGTTGAGTGTGCTAGAAATGTATTATTAGGTAATGTTCATCTAACTACCGCTCAGTTGAACTCTCTACGTCGACATAGAAGGGCCATTGAGGATCTCACCAACTCTCGTACTAGTGTGAGGCAGAAAAAGTTAATCCTACAACGTGGCGGATTTTTAGGTCTTCTTTTGAAGCCATTGGCAAGTTTACTCGGAGGTGTGCTTGGTGGATTAGGCGGTGGACGAAGGTGAAATGAGTCTCAAGTTTTCTAAAAAGTATCTTCTTATGGATAAACATACATATGAATCAATGAATAGTAGAAACAACAAAAAAGAAGGAGAGCATCTACCCTCACTCTCTACAAATGGGGATCTACTCCTGGCAGAAAAAAGCAGAAAAGATGTAATATCTAACCTCAAAAACTCTGATACAGACATCTACTCTCAGCTAGAGCAACATGCTCATAAAATGAATAAGTTCCTAAAAGAGTTGGAGAGATCACGCCATCCGCAGCAGGAGTTGTATAATACATTAGAGGGAATTAACACTAGGTTTAATGAAATGCATACATGGAGACAAAGAGAAGAAGAAGCACAAGAGCGAGGGCGAGAGAAAAAAAGAGATGATGAAAAGAGGCGAAGTGGCTCAAGGTCACCACTACCACACCCATATAGGAGAGAAACAAAACCAGAGAGGTCAGAAGCTGGCGCACGTTGGAGTGGGAAGGGTGAAAATAGAAGTCCTATCAAAACTAGGTCTAGGCGAAAGCTTCCTAAAACCCCTCTTGCAAGCAATAGTAAAACAGAAAGATGGATGATATAGATGAAGGTCTACGTGATATTTACTTCTCCCCTCCTCAACCACCATCTTTTGGAGGAAAGAGAAAGTTAGTTTTAGCTTCTCCTCCTGGTATTAATGAGAATGATGTTGAGAAGTGGTTGAGAAGTCAAGACGCATACACTCTTCATCGCCCGATTAGAATGAAGTTTACAAGGAGAAAAACGTTTGTGAGTGGGATTGGTGAACAACTCCAGGCAGATCTCGTGGATGTGCGTGCGCACAAGGACTCAAATGATGGAGTAACATTTTTGCTCACCTGCATAGATGCCTTCTCACGGAAAGCATGGGTCTTTCCTCTTCATTCCAAGTCTGGTCTGGAAGTGTCCAATGCACTCATCTCTCTATTCGAAAATGAAAGCTTTAGACAAATACAAACTGATAAAGGTAAGGAGTTCCTAAACAGAAGGGTGAGTGAAGTGCTAAAGAAGTATGGAGTTAGCCATTTCACCTCTGAGAATGAGATCATCAAGGCTGCTCTTGTTGAACGCTTTAATAGAACATTGAGAGGGAAAATTCATCGTCTACTCACTTATAGAGGGGATGGACGCTACTTAGAAGATGTAGAAGACCTAGTCCAAGGATATAACAACAGTTTTAATAGGTCAATTGGAATGAAACCTATTGAGGTTGATTACGATAATCAAGAAGAGGTTTGGGTTCGGTTAAATGAGTTCTCACCTAAACGATGGTTAAAGAAAACAAGAGTAAAATACTCACCAGGTGATCATGTTCGGATTTCGATGGCTCGTAGTAGCTTTGAGCGAGGGTTCACACCAAACTGGTCAACCGAGATATTCACCATAAAAGCAGTCAAGGCACATACCTCACCTCCTGTCTATACACTGGAAGACCTAAACAAAGAAGGAGTAGATGGAACATTCTATGCACAAGAATTGCAACATGTTAACCTACCTGAAATCTTTAGAGTTGAGAAAGTCATACGTAAACGGAGAAGGAGAGGAAAAGAAGAGAGTTTCGTGAAATGGAGTGGTTATCCCTCTTCATTTAATAGTTGGATAGATTCTAGTCAGTTTGTGTAAGACCAAAGGTAGTATAAATTCGATATGTAAGTTCAGTTTTGCTCACTCTCAAAGATGGCCTTCAATGTCACACTTACCTCAAATGTACGCATCGGTGGGAGTGACACAAACACCAATGCTCACTTCATTACGAAGCTAGCCAAGACATTGAAGCTTCACTCATCACAGTGGGAGGTTGGGTTACTTGACATTCAGTACCCTGCATCCTGGAGAAATGTGGAAGATGGCTATGTAGTGGTTACGAATACAAAAGATGGAGTCAAACGAAAATGTGAAATCAGGAGTGGAAGGTATGCTTCCATGGGTGAACTTTTGAGTGAGATCAATAGAATACTAATAAACTACGACTTAGAAAAAGTAGTGAGCTTTTACTATGATAGTCTACGGAATGAAACCTTCCTCATGTTGAGAGAACAGGAACACTCTGTCATGATGTCACGTGATGTTGCGTGGGTGTTGGGATTCGAACCTGATGTAGAATATGCTGCGGAAATCAACAGGAGTCAAAACCCTCCAGACATCAATGCTGGTTTCACATCCCTCTATGTCTACTCCTCCGTAGTCTCACCAAGACATGTTGGAGATAGTCTAGTCCCCCTACTTCGCACAGTTCCTATAACAGAGAGTGAAAGAAATAGCACCGTTTTCTTTGAGTTTTCGAATGTTCAATACTCTCCAGTGTCTAATACAAGCACAGACCTCATCGAGGTAGATATAAGACGTGATGATGGAGAAAGGGTCTCATTTCGCAGTGGAAAGGTTGTGCTGACGGTTCGTTTCAGACCGCGTGGAGAGAAATAACATGGCCCCTCGCATAGTTCCATATTTTCCTGATGAGTCAGGTGAGATGTATGAAGACTATTATGCAAACCAGGTGGGAGAGGGAATGAGTGTGTACAGGGGAAAACCTATTATGACGGGTAATGGGATCGGCTCACTCTTTTCTGGACTGGCCCGAGGGGTCCTTCCCATGCTAAAGAATGGTGCCAAAACTATTGGGAAAAAGCTATTGACTACTGGAGCTTCGGTTCTGGGAGATGTAATCAAGGGAGAGAACTTCAAATCCTCTGCAGCAAAACGTTTTCGTGAAGCTGGTGGGGATCTTCTAGGTGATGTAGAAGATGAATTACGTGAACCACCTGCCAAACGTGCACGAGTTAGTCAAAAGTCTACAAAGAAAAAGCGTAAAGGAAGAAAAACAGTTTTTGACTAAATGAAAGATAAATATATAATCCACACCTAGACTCACCACTCCCCACTCTTAGACAAGCGACTGTAGGAGCAAGTACTAGATGGAACAACTCTCACACTATCGAACATGTCCGTCACACATCGAGCCATCTCTCTCTCCAAGGTTTCTGAAGACTCTCCAGACACGGTTGACTCCAGTTTTGACTTATTTGCCACTCCGCCAACTCATACTAGCGTGCTCAGAGGTGAGTGGGTACCTTTGGCTCCTGTTACGGACTCCCCTGATGGCACTATTGAATTTAACATCCCGCCCGCAGACGAACTCTACACAGATCTATCAAGGTCTTACTTACACACCACAGTAAAGGTGAGCAAGGCTGATGGAAGCGTACTACCTGCGGAAGAACAACTAAAGGTTGTTCCAGGGGACAATTTTATGCACAGTCTCTTTTCTTCTGCCACTGTTCAACTGGCCGGGCAAGATGTTGAGTATGAACCAAACTATGGACATAGAGCTTATGTCGAGAATCTCCTAAACTATGGTAAAGATGCTAAGAGCACATATATGAAAGTTGGGAGTGGGTGGATGGAGGATGAAGGAACTGGAGAAGACTATGATGGTATACCTCCCGAAGTGGTTGAAAAAAGAAAGAAACTTATAGCCACAAGTAAAGAGATGAGCTTCTATGGGAGACCTAGGTTGAGTATGTTTTCTCAAGGAAGACTTATTCCACCAGGAGTTCGCTCTCGCCTTACTCTACAACGTGCTATTCCACAAATGGCCCTCTTAGCAGAAACAGACAACCCTGCAGGAGGGGCGAAGATTTCTATAACTAAGACAGAATTGTGGATTCGACGTGTACAAGCCAATCCGGCCTTACAAAAAGCACAAATGGATGTTTGGGTTGTGCAACAAGAGTCTATAAAACTACCAATTGACCGAATAAAAACTCATTTCCATGTCATCCCTGCTGGACACCAGTCAGTGAGAGTAAACTTTGATCAAGCGGGACAGAAGCCAAACAGAGTCTTTGTCGGACTAGTCAACCATACTGCAAAGAGTGGAACGTATAAGCAAAATCCCTTCAAATTTGGACATAACAATCTAAGTTCATTAGAATTACTAATTGATGGAACACCGGTGACCCGAAGATATGAACCAAATTTTGCAAGTGGAAAGTTTGCTCGTGAATTCATGAATTTGTTCACTGTCACAAATACATCCGATGCTGACACAGGGAATGAGATCTCCCCTAGCAAATACAAGTCCTGCGCTGCTCTCTACGCCTTTGACATTTCAGGAGATTTGTGTGATGACAACTTTCACTTGTTATCAAATGGGAGTCTATCTATTAATCTAGCATTTGCTAATCAAACTCAAAATACACTTGGACTGTTTGTATACGAAGAAAAAGATGACATTATCTACTTGAATGCAAATCACGAAGTATCTATGGTAGCCGGGATGATGTAAAAAAAAAAAATGGATACATTCTCAATCTCGAATATTCTATCTGATGATAAACTCTCATCAACCTCCTTTAGAGGGGTTATGCCAAGGGATCACTTCTTAGACTCCTTCTCCCCATCTGGATCTTTTGTTTTCAACACTCAAACAAGTGAGAAAAGTGGCGAGCATTGGATCTCTGTTTTTTCGAATGGAAAAGAAATAGAGTATTTCGACTCCTATGGTCTCCCCCCTTCTATTTATCCTGATGTGGGTAAGATGTTACAACAATGGGGAATACCAATAGTATGGAATGGAGAGTGTCTACAAGAAGAGAGTACTAACGTGTGTGGAGACTACTGCATCTTGTTCTGTCTCCTTCGAGCTCGAGGGTGGAGTATGGAGGGAATAATTACACGGCTAAGCAGAGTAGAAGGAAGAGTTCGAGATCATTCTATAAGAGCTCTATTACAACGTTTATACTATAATAAAAGAAATAATACTTTCCCACTCACAACGCATGTAAACAATATTATGCTTTTTTCACCTTTTCACTTTGACTAGAGAGAAATACTTCACCTTACTTATAATTCGTTTTTATACTACTATAACTAAAAAAAAAAAAAAGAGACCAATAGTTTTTATCTTACCTGCATTCTTTTTTTTTTTCTTTGCTTTTTAGATTTCTGCTTGATTCTTGATTCTTTTATTTTTTCTCTATTTATCTTCGTAATAAAACAATACTACTGAAGAAAGCTGCATCTTTTCTATCTTGGAATAATACTCATCCATGGGTTGTTGTGGTCTCGCCCCTATCCGAGGCCCGCTCCGGGGAGGACGGAGAGTCCACCTCGTAATAAAACAATACTACTGAAGAAAGCTGCATCTTTTCTATCTTGGAATAATACTCATCCATGGGTTGTTGTGGTCTCGCCCCTATCCGAGGCCCGCTCCGGGGAGGATGGAGAGTCCACCATGTTAGAAAGATCCTTTCGGGCAGGACTCCCCACTCCTATTATTTTCCCCTTCTTCCGTGCCTCTTTTAACGCATCCACCTCTTCTTTCCTCTTCTGACTGCACTCTTCTTCCTCAATAATTCCATCCATTTGTGAGTCCGTTAAGCCCGCAAATAACTCTTCTTGGTTTTGTACTATGTTGTCAGTATCCATTGATAATGTACTATTGTAGTAGTGTAGCTGTACAGTAGTGATGTGGTGAACTTTGAATGCTGAGACTGTGATCCCACTCTCCCTTTATACAACTGCTCATTTCTTGACTCCTCCCTTTTTTTTATCCAATCCCAATGTGACCCGATGTGAATCCGAAGCCTTCCGATGTGAATCCGAAGCCTCCCGATGCATCCCGATGTGAATCCGAAGCCTTCCGATGCATCCCGATGTGATTCCGAAGCTTCCCGATGCATCCCGATGTGAATCCGAAGCTTCCCGATGCATCCCGATGTGATTCCGAAGCTTCCCGATGCATCCCGATGTGATTCCGAAGCTTCCCGATGCATCCCGATGTGAATCCGAAGCTTCCCGATGCATCCCGATGTGATTCCGAAGCTTCCCGATGCATCCCGATGTGATTCCGAAGCTTCCCGATGCATCCCGATGTGATTCCGAAGCTTCCCGATGCATCCCGATGTGATTCCGAAGCTTCCCGATGCATCCCGATGCATCCCGATGTGAATTGACACATCGGGATGCATCGGGAAGCTTCGGAATCACATCGGGATGCATCGGGATGCATCGGGAAGCTTCGGAATCACATCGGGATGCATCGGGAAGCTTCGGATTCACATCGGGATGCATCGGGAAGCTTCGGAATCACATCGGGATGCATCGGGAAGCTTCGGAATCACATCGGGATGCATCGGGAGGCTTCGGATTCACATCGGGGTGCATCGGGAGGCTTCGGATTCACATCGGGGTGCATCGGGAGGCTTCGGATTCACATCGGGGTGCATCGGGAGGCTTCGGATTCACATCGGGGTGCATCGGGAGGCTTCGGATTCACATCGGGAGGCTTCGGATTCACATCGGGGTGGGGAAATGGTTAGACTCCGCCCACTGAATACTACTATTTAAGGTATAAGTTTCTCACTCTAGCAGTATGAACAATCAGCCTCTAGTCAACAGAGTGAGAGTAAACAGAGACAGCTACCTACTAGTCAGTGCCTGATCAGAGATGTCAACAAGTAGAACATAAGGTTAGTGTTAAATGGAGTAATTGGCAGCAATTGTGAAGTGTTTATTGTATAAAATGCTATCAAGCTAAAAAATAACTCACACCCTACTACTATATATTTTTATAGGGAGGCTAAACAATTTAATATATTACATTATAGTCCCACCCCAGTGGAACTCGGAATGGGCGGCGGGCCGCTGCCTAGTCGCTTGGCCCGGTGGATACGGGGCACCGGCGTCGCCTCCACGTGTACGGTCGGCGCCGCACGCAACGTGGGCGGACGCGGCTTGACCGCCTCAAACGATTGGTCGTTCGGGTGAGTGGGGGTTGCGGGGTGGGGAGGGTGGGCGGCGGTGGAGGAGGGGTGGCGGTGATGACGGTGATGGCGGCGGCGGCGGCGGTGGTGGTGGTGGTGGCGGCGGCGGCGGCGGTGGCGGTGGTGGTGGTGGCGGCGGTGGTGGTGGTGGCGGTGGTGGCGGCGGCGGCGGTGGCGGCGACGGTGGTGAGGGCGGTGGTGGTGGCGGCGGCGGCGGCGGTGGTGAGGGCGGCGGTGGCGGCGGCGGCGACGGCGGTGGCGCGGACGGGACGAGGGCGGTGGCGGGGAGGAGGGAGGAGTGGGAGGTGGGGGAGGGGGAGGGGAGGAGGGTGGGAAGGAGGAAGGGAAGGGGTCGTGGCCGGGTTCGGGGTCAAGTGTGCAAATGTTTTTTCGACCAATCAGAAGGGGGGATTTTGGGGTGACCTTGGCAAGGTCGTGTGCAAAATTTTTGTGCTCTTCTGTGATTGGTTGAAATCGGAAATACCGGCTTGTGATTGGTTGAAAACAGGGGTCAATGAGTGCGTGTCTGTCTAGAAGTGCACTGACTATACTACTTCTAACATTATAGATTTTAGTCAGTTGAATGTCAGCAAACGATGAGCTACGTCTATCTGTCTATTATGCTATTGTAGAACAGTACACCTCACACACCCCTGTTCCAGTATCAGTTGTATCGGCATAACGTCTGTTGACGCCAATATAGACTTTTCCTGAAGTCGGTGTAAACCATCCCGAGCCACTTTCACTTCTCTCGCTGCCAGACGTAGAGGTCATTTTAATCTCATTGTCCTGAAAGGTGTACTCAACTTGACTGCAAGAAAACATACAAGTAATATTTTTCTTCATTTCTTGACTCTGTAAACTGGTTGAAATTGTTTTTCAGATACATAAATCATTCCTTGGTAGCTTCAATAAAATGTTTCCAGGGCATTTATTTGTGTATTTTCAATATATACCGTAGATTCATCTACTTTCACATTCGTATATTAGAAGCCTACCTGTAGAAAACACTGCCAGCAGCACTTTTGTGTAGGCTTTCATGGTTGTGGCCAGCTGACGGACATGTTTTAGAACTGATGGTGACATCTAAACCTTCCCCAGAGATGTAGGCATTAGACGAAGTGGCAGCTGTAGAATTATAAAACATGCATATGTACGTACATTCTGACCAGTAAACAGTAGTACACAATTATACACTAAAAACATAAAATGAACAAGGAAGAGTTACCTGCACTGTGTCAGCAGCTGATGTGTTTTTTATGAACAGTATGTATATATTTTCCAACCCTTTTGAATGAATGAAGTGGTAGTGATACAATTCATTCACCAAGGTGTGTGTCCAGCTGCATGTCATTATGACTACCGCAGTTGGTAAAACGTTGTCTAGCAGCAATGATACTGTGTAAGTATGCTAGATTACCTGTAGCAGTAGGTGAGTCAGATATGCTGTAGACAAACTTGTTCAAACTTGGGTTTTGAAGGGTAAACCTACACTTGAATCCTACCTCTCCACTTGGTACGTCTACTACTACTCTAAAATACATCATTGAACACATCTTACTCAGATACGTGTTGTAGTATTTCTGCCAGATACAAAAATATACTTGCAAACAGGGAAGTATTGAAAATTTAATAAATCCAATATTTGACATGTATAACAAAATGCAAATACATGTCAGCCTAGTTACCTGTATGTTCTGTCGCATATGGAGAATCCTTCAGTGAGTCCCGTGAGTGTAAAGTTAATGGCATCTCTACTCCAGCAACCTCTATTCTGTTCGACGTTGCATCGAACCGCTGTTATTGCCTGGGCTCTACCTAAAAATAGTGGAGAGAAAAGCAAATCAATTTTGCCTAAGACACATGCAACTGTTTTGATCTTACTATATCTCCCTCCCTCTCTTTTGTGTTTGGAGTTTTTGGCCACAATACCACGCGTATGAAATATGTTCTACTGTCCCAGAATACTCTGTCCCAAAATTCCCACCATACAAGTAAACTTACTAAGTCTTACTGGTTTCCATCTTCGGTTTAAAAATTGTCAAACTCTACACAATTGTTTAAACTGGAAGAAATTTTCTATTTTAGCAACTTAATAAATCTCTTACCAATAGAAAAACCTGATATAGTTACTATATTACCAAGATATCTGTTAATAATTCTGTCAACCATGAGTTATTATACTATAATAATTTGCAACCACATGCCTCAAAGCAAAGCGCAAGTCGTGCTCAAAGCAAGAGGCTATAAATGCTCTGAACATGCAGTAGAAGTACACAGTATCTATACTGGCAATGTGTTTATCATCTGATGTAGAGTAGTACACTACATGTATGAGTAAACAGGAATGCACATGATTGTGTATTTATTCATAAACATAAATTGCATACATGACTAAACTAATAGTATGTTCTCTCACCCAGGCTAACGCAGTTCTTGTATTATCATTCTACAGAAAAAAATAGTACTCACCAATCAGAGCAAGGATACTGAGGATTACTATAATCATTTCTACTATTCTGTTTTCTGTCTTCCACTCTCCTAAATCTTCCATAGAATGCAGTTCAGTTACAGCTGGCTCCCCTTTTATATCTTCTTTGTGCACCTTTAGCCTCAGATTCCTGCATACTCAATCGACTCTGTTTCAAGGCTTGAATTTCAAACTGGATAGCCTCAGATTCATAGTCGGACAAGAAGCCTCAACATTAGAGGCTCTTTTATCACATTTGAACTTTTTGTTTTAGACAGTTTGCATATATCCTGATTCGAAGTTCATATTACATAAATCCCTTATATTGTATGCTACAAAAAATATTTTGTATACTTTCAAGTGTTTTTTTTCATTAACAGAATTATTGCTGCATCCACCAACAAACAAGGAATGCAATACCAATAACCAAAATTGTAAAAAATTTCATGAAATTTGGCCATGCTGCCACAATGTGGTAATTACAATAACTACACATTATTTAGTAAAGTGAGGTTGAAGTGTATCCTGCTATTGAACAGTAGAAGAGAACCATTGGAAATATTTACCAGCCAGGATTTCTAGCTAAACCAGCCAATTCTTTGTAGCTTTCAGATAATACTCACTGAGTCAGTGAATAAACAACTGTGTAATGTAGAAATTGTTTCATGTAAGAAGGAACAATCTCTGGTTGACTTTGAAATTAATAAAATGCATTTTATTTATACATATTATACATATATTTACACTGTGTACATGTATAATGTGGGTTGAATTTGCAACAGTATTCTACTGTATATTACTACTATGTCAACTGAATATAATCGGTTGTTAAATGCAGGTGCACTAAAGTTAGTTCATCATGGGATGATAGAATATGGATAAGAATATTAATCTGATATTTGTACAATGTGTCTGCATGATTGAAGAGATGTGTTGATAATAATACAAGTGTAGTTCTATGCTCATATTTATTATCAAATTATTTTACAGGGTATAATAACCAGGCTTGATTGAGGTGGATACTTGAAACTAGAGCCAATACCCCTAATCTACAATATTTTGCTAACGTGACCAGTACATGTACTAACAGTGTAGCACCAATATTTAGTAGGTACTTGGCATAGCCTGAGTAATAATCATTTAGTTGTTTAATGAAGAGATCATTTGACGTTTCAGTATTTCATTGGTGCAAGTGAAAAATGAAATGCGATGTTTTTTTACAATGCATAGGTTTACTAAAAAGCTGAATTGCTGAAATTCAGTAGCCAATACTACATTTCCCACACATTGTATCATTGATATTACATCAAATATACCCTCAATGCCACAACCCAGTGAGGAAGTTAAACATATCTGCTGAAGCAACCAGTTGGATAAAATACATGTAGGATCTATGAAGATTAGCTGAATGCTAAATACATACACATGTACATACAGTATATGCAGTATAAGCTATTGTATTGTTATAGTCTATTACATGTATGTACATGTACATGTACATGTACATGTACATGTACATGTACATGTACATGTGGGTTATTGTCAGAAAATTTGTTTGTAAGCAGCCAGTGACAAATGCAGACTTATACAGTCATGCAGTGTCTATGTTACCTAATTTTCCCAGTGCAGTCCAATTTGACTAGAAAATTTCCAGCTGCCTGAGAAATTAGAGAGTATCGGTGAGCTATGCTTGGTTTGCAAAATTTCAAGCTGCTGGCACAATTAGCCAGGGTCAGGCTGCTGTGTTGCCAATCTTTAATGGTAAGACCTGCTCTCTGAGTTACTAGATGGGACTACTACAGACATATATTGATCCCAGTGTACAGACAACCATGCTTCTGACTCTCTAGTATAGAAAGAGTACTAGTCAGCTGATGCAATACCATCTATCATTTGTCCAACACTGTTCTTCCAGGATGTGGGTAGGATATACATGTACATGTACATGTACATGTGGCAGGAACCAAGACAAACGGAATTTCAAAATACCCAGCAGATTGTGTCATGCAGCCACAATGAGTATTTTATAGTAATTTGATTTTTTACAATAATATTACTGAAATGTTATGAAACTCTACCAAGCATCCTGTTATTTACTAATTTTTACTATATACTAGTGCTGGGTGCTTTTGATTTGCACTTGCATTCAGTGTTTTTGCTGAATTTTCAAAAAAACTAAATGTACCGGAGTTGTCTTCTACCTCTCAGTTCTAATTGTTTTTTTACAAATTTTGGAAAAAAATGAATTGAATCGATAATTTCATGATCAAGCTGTAGCTATTATAGTGGCAGCCGTTTTTATTTTGTTGAATAAATATTAATTAGCTAGTACTAATCATTTATAGTAATACAACTGTGTGTAAAATATACATGTAAGCACTAAAAACAGAATAAAAGCTACAAAAAATCATCACTGGGTGACAACGATGGTTGCAGATAAATATGCATGCCAAAGAATACATCGAAGTATAAATATTGAAAGAGACACAATATGAATTTACGTGCAGGCGACACCAGCCATTACCAGAAATGGGCATGCTAAAGTGTCAGGTTCGGGTTAAATTTTAAGACTGAATCATATCAAACCGCAGCATTTGGTTCCGGTTTACATTTTTAAATTTTGTGATTTTTGAACCAAAATAAAAAAGGAACTAAAACACTGAATGATGCCGAAACACCGTGCAACACTATGATGTCATCTAAAACCATTCAAAAACATCACAGAGGTTCCTATAGACTTCTAATGCAAAACAACTTTCAGAAAAGTTCAAACAAAGGCGTCTCTAAAGGTTGGCTACTGCTCCACTTATGTGAGAGCAACCTTTTGGTCACCAAATAAATATATCTATGAACAAACAACAGTGTAACATAAAATGTTTTATGTAACTTGGCATAATAAGATTGCTGAAATGCATATGTTGTATTTGAGTAGAAAATAATATGGTTTAATTCTGTACACGTAGCAATTTTTTACTGTTGCAATTGAATAACATCAGTTGTTGAATCCAGACGCTAAGGCGTTAATTCAAGATGGATGATGGTTTCCTCTGGAACACACACATTTCTTGTCATATATCATTCTATGTTTTTTATTGAAAGATAGCATTGGTTAGCGTTTAATACATACAAACTTAGCTGTAGATTTTAATGTGAAAGACGAGCTCCTAGTGTAATTAGGATAAACAAAATAAGTAAAGCGAAAGGGCAAATCAAAAGAGATGTTTTGATTGTTTTCTTATTGCATGTTGCATGTTACTATTCTTAAGAGTACACATATTTTAACATTCAATCAATGTTGTTAATTTCTATTTCCATTTTCCACGATAATATTACTTAAATTTGATGAATCTCTGCAAAACATTCTGTTGTTTACCAAGGTCTATGATCTGCTGCATGCTGCTGATGTCATCTCAAACTAGTTACAAGCTTCTAATGGAAGACTAACCAAACTGCTTTCTCAACAACTCGACAGAGCACCTCAATTTAACTTAAATAGATTGCAAAGGTAGATTACTGTTGAATAGTCAGGTTCGTATAATATATACTTTGATGCGACTTCACTCACGGAAGTTCATGAAGATAAGGTTGTAGCTCTTTATCCAAGCTTTCTTAGCTTTCAACCGGAACTCCTATTCTATTTCCAGCCAATCGGTAATATTGTATAGTCTCTTCCGAGATGCGTAGAAAAGCCGTAAAGACTATATAACAATTACTGTTCAACTTATGTGAGAGTAGATTTTTATTCAGTAAATACAGTTTTTGTTGCAGTCATTCGCGGAGTCATCCTCTCTCTTCTTCTACTAATGATGAAATTTTGAGTTTGTAAGTTGAATCCACCATTAGAAATCCCAGTAGCAGCTGGGCAAGTTAGTACAATACCAGCTCGGCTACATCATGTCTTGTTAGGTTTCATTTTCAGCTCTGCTAAAACTAATGACTCTCATCATTGTTAGTAGGGAGTGAATGCCATATCACACATTATATTATTGAAAACAGAAAATTTGAGCTGAGTTTTTATCCTTGTTATACTAACTAGAAACATCACACTATCACAATTTCTTACAAAAAATATCATATAACTTTTTGAGTTTGCAATTTGGTTTGGCCAATATAGGCTACACATCCACTCATTAGGCTGGTATGTACATTAGAGTACTATTAATTTGTAATACCTGTTTTATTGAATGAACACTGTATTTGTTGTAAAAATCGGTTGTGGCTACTTGGTATTTCTGCTATAGTGTGTAGTAGAGTTGACATACTCCAATAATCAAAGTAAAGTTTTGTGAACTAGCTCCTACTGAAGACATCAAATTATGAGTGTTTTAAAAAAATTTAGGATAGATTTTTGTAATTTAGCATCTATTAGTTTCTTTTAAAATAGTTTAGGTATGTTTATAAAGTTATTAAACAGTGCTAACATACATGTAGTTGGTTTGCAGAAAATAAATTCTGAAATTTTCAGTACAGTCTAACTTTAATGAAAGGTAACCTGAAGTTATAAACTATAAAATATAATACAGAATGAGGGCATTACCTGCATTTTGTAGACTAGCAGCTGATGTGAGTTAGCAAAGCAAGCTAGAGCAGTCATGTACGTGTACATAATCAGTATGATTAACGATGATAAATATATTGTTAGAGAAATGATATGCTTCACGTGCATGTGCATGTGAATGTACATGTACATGTACATGTGCACCTACATGTACATTCACATGCACATGCACATGCACGTGAAGCATATAATTTCTCCAACAATATATTTAGCATCATTTATGTACACCTACATGACTGCTCTAGATTACTTTGCTAACTCACAGCAGCTGCTAGTCTACAAAACGCAGGTAACGCCCTCATTCTGTATTATATTTTATAGTTTATTACCCCAGGTTACCTTTTATTAGAATCTACCATTACAGAAGCTATTAGTAGTTGTTCACTCTTGCATGTGAAATCCGGTGTGCATTGAAGGTTCATAGTTGTTAGTTGACAGTTACAGTCATAGAGTTATCTTCCCCTAGCTCTGTGGTTGCAGCAGTGACAGTTGCTTTTTCAGTTGCTAGTTTGCTAGGTTCGATTTATTGGGCATGTTATTTGTGATAAGGAAACAAGAATGTATGCCCATCTGACTAACATGATCTAAGAAAGTGTCTGTTTCGAAATTGTACTGTTGAGATGTAGGATGAGACAACTTTCATTTGCATTGTATCAATAATAAAATCGTATAGTACTAATAATTAGGCCTGCACGGTGTTTCGGTTTCAAACGATGTAGACGGTGTGTGAACCCTCGGTGTTACACATCGGCAAATTTTTTATGCACCGAATCATACCGGCACCGTGCCCAAACGATATATCGATGGTTCGGTGTAGTTCGATGTTATCGAACCGGACCGCTATGCCAGTAGTCATTCAATATTCATGCGGTCTAATATCACGTGTTCTCGTTTACCTCACTTCAAACTAGGTTGCATACCTTCGCTTATCCGTTTCCACATTAACTGCCATCGTGGCTGTGATTGATTATCAATGTTGTGGAGGTAATAATTATTATTAAAGTATAATAAATTGATTAATAATTACGTAACTTAGCAGATTCTGCGTATATTATATTCTATCGTTTGCATATGATTGCTTTGTTCATGAATAGTGTGCTGAAATAGAATAGTAATGGATTATTATAATATAATTAAATTTAAACATACCATTGGATTAATTATTTCTATTATAATTAATCTACTACTAATGTTTAAATTTGATTATAATCGCTTGTAACTAAGAATAGCTACAATAACAATGCTTATAATAGTTAATCATTATTAAATATGTTTTTTTAATTTAAAATCGTTGTGTAGTTATGCTTTTGGTAAGCACCAGCTCTTTATTTATTTAAAATAAGCAAATACTAATGTTCAATCAATATTTTGTAGGTAGAATTCATCGGACTGAGCCATCGTAATATCCAATCTGAAGACAAATCTGCTAGATTCAATCGGTAGACACACTGAATTACACCAAATCAGCAATCTATCAAGAAAGCTTGCAAGAAAAATTTCCTACATTATCATTTCATCATATGCAACTATGCTAGCGTTTCTTCTTTCTCTTGTGATATGAAGTTAGCCCATGTAATTTTAAATTTGTTATCTTTTTGTGTCAATGGTACGAGTGTGGTGGAAACAATGTTTGCTGTTTTTCTTCTGTAATTTGGTCACAATCAGTAATAAATCTAATAAATTATATGTAGTCGGTTGGGTGTGTGTCCAGCCTCATGTTTTTATATTAAACATATTTATTAAAATTATATAAAATAGGTGAAGTAAGACCTCACTAGACTACATGAGCAAATACAAAATCTTGGAGTAGGAGTAAGCACTGATTACTTTCATTAACCCAATAACCACTTAACTAACAATAATATACATATACTATGTTTTAATGAAGCCCTGTCTGCCTGCCATATCTGAAAATAAAATAAACAATGATTGGCATGAACTCATGCTGCAAGAAAGTGTTGAGGATTTTTGTTCCCTTGTATTGAACGATCATGATGGGACAACTCTATTAGGCAAACTAGCTCCTGGACCGGTTCGATCCGGTATATCGAACCAAAGTTGACACCGCCTAACACCGCTTGAGACCAGGATCAAGGGGTCCGGTGCGGTTCGGTATATCGATCCAAATTTTGGCATCGGTTGACACCGAATGAGACCAGGCACAAGAGAACCGGTGTCAACCGGTGTTTGATTACCACCAAACCAAAAACCGAATATCAGTGGGGAGGCAACACCGGTGCAGGCCTACTAATAATAGTGTCACACACTTATATATGTAATAATAACATTTACCTTTTTGATTGAAGCAATCTGTGTATTACATGTAGTTCCCATTTTTTATATTCAGCAATAATAAATAATTATCCAATTCTAGGAAATCATTGTACATTGTATAGTAAATAATGTACGTGTATGTAGGCCAAAATGTGCAGCAAATCTATCAACAAACAATATCACCCACCATTTTGTTTTGTGTATAACATAAACAGGCTCAGTGCCAGAACACCAATTTCCAGGAATTCTACCAAAGCATTAGTTTTGAAATTTTGGTTAGAAAATATTCTCCAGCTCGACATTATGCGAACAACTTGGTAGGTCAAGGGGTTTGAGCCAGTGTATGCATGATGAAATTAAATTACTAAATTATATATTTATCTATTAAATATATTTATTTATATGCTTCTTGCCACAATGCCTGTTCACTCATACTATTGTAAACTTATTGCATCATCCCACAACTCATGATTATCAACAATAGTCAATGGACAGCAATAGTAAAATCCAGTATTAGTGCATGCCCATGTCCACTAGCACTGGTACTTAAAATAGACATTTCAATATTTATTCAGCTATAATTAATTTTCTCAGAAACCATTATGATATTCTATTTCAACAAGTAATGAAAGATGGCCTGATTTTAAATGTGTCCTTAGTTGAATAAATATTTTCTTATGTATTATTTGAAATTGCAGCAAGTGACAGTCAGTCATTCTGTGAAGATTCTATGAATTTCATTTTGAATAAGCCTGTTTATATGTACATGTATTAATTGTTGTATGACTGGAGTTTGTGCACTAGCACCACCATTCTTAAAGTTTGTAGTGTGTCCAAACTCTTGAGGTATTACTGTAGCCAGGAAAATATTATGGTGTTATTCAATGGTGAACATAGTGTTTGAGAACAAGATAGTATTCTTCCTACTCTATTGCTAAGACTTGTTTTTACTGGAAAATGTTTTATTTTGCCAGACGGATTCTGGTTACAGTCAACAGGTGGTCAGTCTAGAAAAGTAATGATGTCATCATAGAATTCAGTGTAATATCAACTGGGCTAGTTATATATATATAACTATATATTAGTGAAATTATGCTATGGGGGGTTGTGGAATAATTATTGGAAGTTTGTAGTTATCCTCTCTTTCCCCGTTCTCTATTTATAATAATTATGGTCGATATTGCCCATTGGTACCAATTTCTTGAGCACTCTACCAGGGAGACATACTGAGTTACTAGACTTGCACATGTACTGCTCCTTGAGAACTCTGTTTTAGGATATTTCACACCATTTAGATAGACTTTGCTGCAAATATACAGTATTGCCAAGGTATACTCCTAGGAATATCTCTTAGCTGCACTGATGAGGTGTCAGACACTGTATGCAGATTGAGTAACAATTATTATGTATAATTATATTTGGCCTATAGTACTTCCACTTTGATGTTATTTCACTATTTACTATTTTTTGCAATGCTCTATATGCTCCCCCCCCCCCCCCCCCCAAGAAATCCATATATTAGGTGGGGACATAGTAGGCATATTATACAATTTAATTATTATAGGGGTTTATCTACGTACAGTATAATACTATAACTAATAGCTTATGCATGTCATGGTTATAAGCTAAATTTTTATTTTACTTCAAATATAAATTATGCATAGCATATCTGTAGGTGCACTGTTAAGTAGGCCTATTAAATGTAAATTTTCACAGTATATAGCTGTGGTGGTAGTAGGCTAGGTGTAGATAAAATTATAATAACTTAATATGACACTGTTGTGTAGGTGTATTCCTAGAATCTGAGAGATAGACTGCAGGATCAACATTTCCAACACAACACTTGGAAAGAAGCACTAACATGGGGTTTGTGGTAAATAGTGTAAATTATGTGTTTTACCTAGCCATGCTATAATCAGGGATTAGACTTTAGACCCACCATGTGCACTTTTAAAATAAAGAGTGCATTTTATGTGGAAATTCTATTCTCTAATGTACATACTATTATATATGCTCATAAAGCAGTCGCTCGAAACAGATCTAAACCAATATATCCCTTTTATATCAATAATCCCCTTTTCCCAAACACCAAAAGCAATCAACTTATAATTTTGTCTTTCTTTTGGCTCATAAATAGCTCTGATGTTACCACATGTTGACTGTGTCAATGGTTTCTCAGCTTTTGCCCTAACTATTTAAATTTGATGTTTAGCTGGTGAACCTTTTAGCCCTCAGTAAGTAGGGATGGGTAAACATCCACCCATCCCATCTACCAGAGATTGGGTTAAAACTGTACAATTCAGGGTTAATAGCCATGTATATTCACACACCTGTTTACCAGACTGTCTGATAGCCGTAAAGAGATTGTTGTGTCCTCTTCATCAGGTATCACGGAACTGCTCCACTTCTCTGCTCAAGAAGAGAACAAAAATGTTAACCACTATTTGAATTAGCTACAGTGTAGCTTCATGTGAATCGGTTAGATTGACAGACATGTGCCAAGCAGACAAATACTCAAGTCAAGAGTCAAGTAAGAGTATATATTCCCAATTGATAAAAAGTAATTTAGAGTCAACTCATCGGATGAAGCAAGTCAAAAGTAGAGTAAGAGTAAATAAACAGCCATTTTGAAAAGTAAAGTAAGAGTCAAGCAACTAGTGCCAAAATGCTAGAGTCAGAGTAGAGTCAAAAGTACAGCGGTATGTCAAAGAGAATACCAATGGGAATTTTGTATAACACAAATTTCTGATGTATACAAGTGTGACAACACACAATAGGTAATACTTAGTGTTAGATCCGATTTTCTGTCAGTTATAGTAGTTCTGAAGAACAAAGGCTATTTCAAATTTGCACTTGTTATAATGGTAGGTCTGTTTATCTATAAGTCTCTCAGCTTCTCTATGGTGGACAAGACTTATTACATAATTGCACCAAACCAATAGAATTATCATTGATAGCTGAGAGATTAGAGTAAAGTAAGAGTCAAGCATCATGCTTTGTAGGAGAGTAGAAGTAAAAGTCAATTCCCAGCTTTCACACAATACAAAAGCACAAGTCAATTAAAAGTAATGAAAAACTGTTGCTCGAGTTAACTTGAGTCGAGTAAAGTGACTCGAGTGCCCATGTCTGTAGATTGACATGAAAACCAGTGTTGACCAGAAAGTTTAGGAATTCCTGTGGATAGGCTCAATCCTCAGTGCTATCCTCTATATAGCCTAAATTGTATTTCTATTAAATATAGAGGCGGGGAGGCAATTGATTTGGGGTGTCTGTCTACTTTCCTTGTAAATAGGCAGCAGAAATTTTCAAAACCGGATTTTCCTTCAGTGTATTTTTTCTAACCATAATGTTTTGAATAATCTTGCCTATTGTATTCATTCTAGATCATTAATATAATCATCATGACTGCATTCTTGCAGCTTGTGTACATCACATGCAGCGGGAAGCATTGAGCATCGAACCTGGCACAACACTTGCATCTAAGCAACCAGGGTGGCAATCCAAAAGGAAGAAAGTTACAATTACTCTGGAGTTAATCAAGATTCCAAAAAGTGGTCAGCTTAAAATGGTAATGATGTAAGCATAAAATACAATCATGTTATAACTGGAATTATGCTGTGGGATAGTAACCAAATGTTAATAGTAAAAGTAAGTACATGTTTAATGGAAAGACAAAATACCTGAGTTGAGTGTCAAAGGTTACAGGACATAATCTGAGTAGGGTTTTGCAAGTAAGTTGAAAGAATAGACATGAAATATAATAAAATATATAAAATACAAGAGTATGTTGGTACAGGGTACATGTATAATATGTACATGTACATACTATGTGAATCTGTGTAAAGTGACAAGGTTCAGTTTGAGATAGACTACAACAGCAGTAAAATGCATTTCCTTTCATTAAATTACTGCAAGGAAGTTAAAATTTCCAGCTAATCAGCTACATACGACTAAAAATTAAAAGACATCAACATCGACTGCTTTAAAACAGCTTCATCAGCCTTGAAGATGAATGTCATGCTGGATATACATGTATGCAATATTACTGCTTGGGTTAATTTATCTCGTTGATTCAAATAAACTACAAGTACATGTAGTTACCAGTTACATGTCACATACTTTAATTACTAGCATAGACTGAAGTTCTTGGATTTGGTCACTCTAATCTTTCCAAGAATCGTGAAGATTGTGATAATGCAGACTGAACCACTTAAGACTGGATTACTACAGTTATATTACATTAAACAACACAAGAAGAGATTATGTAACGCCGTCTTCACTCCAACTCTTCTTCAATGCAGACTGTATAGACTCAGCTATAGGGGAGGCTGCCCATTCAATTTCGGCTAACAGAGCCTCATTCTAAAGCAAGATGTGTGTCGATTGTCCGGCAGGGCCAACAAGACCAACATGTTGGCCCCCTCACCGACTCCACAGAGCCCTACTGCAACTAGTTAATATCAACATAAATTATAGAATTGATTAAAGATAAACTGTTGTTATTGCCTGAATGTTAATTGAGGTCACTGATGGGCTAGCTGATAGCTTCACCATACAAAAAATAAATCTATGGACAGATTTTGATTACAACACTCCTAGTTAGTTGCTGAGTCAATCATCAGTCTATTCCCTCAGTTTCTTATAGCAATACTTCACATTCATGTTTTTTATGTTTATTATGTCTACTTACATGATATTATAAAATCTAACAACATTGTATTGCATTACATAATAGAATGAATAAATATACACAAGTATACAAACGAGTTAAGCTGGAAGAACTTGTAATGACTGTAAGTTTTATAACACATGAAGCACTTTTACTGATTCAATTTTAGCCATAAGAAATTCCGCTACAATGCACATTGGGAGGACAACTCCACATTAGAATAATCAAGTTTGCATGGCAGTATGTAAACTACACTGTATGTAATGCATTTGCATTTAAATCTAATTGCTTTTTATTTGTGAAAAAATACCATGCAACTAGTGCGATTGACATTTTTTAAGTTTTGAGGAGAGCAGAATACACGTAGGCCTACATACATGACTTGTACAGTTGTAATACACTTTTATATGAGCACCACTAGTTGCATGAAGCACATCAAGGCGATATTCCATTTTTTGCGGTGTTCGCTGTAGGATATCCAAATCAATGGTGGTAATGGCACTGGAAATCTTTTTGTCAAGTCAGCTACATGTAGGTCAAGAACCTTTGTTTTATAAATGATATCTTCTGCATAGCACCACAGAAAGAAGTCCAAGGGCGTGATACCCCCAGGTAATCCATGGGCCTAATGGGGCACCACCACATTGGAACATTGAACCATTTCCTAACCGATGGATTGGAAGAGATGGACCAATCTCATGGCCACCACGTTCACCAGACATCTCACCCTTGGACTTTGTTTCTGTGAGGTCATGTGAAAGATATTATTGATACAGCAAAGGTTCATGACCTAATTGACTTGAAAAAAAGAATTACTACCACTGATTAGGATATATCCTATAAAAATGAAATATCGCCTTGATGTGCTTCATGCAACTAATGGTGCCCATAATTTTATATCAAATCATGTGAAAACAACTTTACTAATCACTGATGAAAATAAAACAAGTTTGGTTAAGATATTTCAAAAACTGGCTTAGTAATAGACTTTTAAAGTTGTATTAGAACTTTACGGACACCCTACATTGGCTACATGGTGAAAGTACATTGTACATGTATATAATGCAAATACATGTACTTATACAACTACTTGGCATGGCCAGTGTATAATCTATACAGCACACAGTGATATGCATGTGTGAGATAGTATATACAGCAAGATAGAATAACACTGTTGTAGCTGTATGTACAGCCATAGAAATATGAATCCACAAGTAAAATGTTAAACTTGATGTGATACTCAACACTCAATATGCAGCATAAGCCAGTGTAAAAATTAGTAGTTTCCTCCTCTCTCTCTTTGATATTGCGCTTCATTCAACTCTGCTCTATGGTGAGACACCTGTTACGTACCAGAATTCAGGCCTATATATCTAAAACTACACGCCTTTAATGTACATAACATCGCCACCTGCCCATGTTTATGCCCATTTATGAATATACATACAATGTACAATGTATATCTCATTCCGGCTTCAATTAGATAATTGCATGCTACATATTGTTGTTAAAGCAAATTTTCAATGAACAGCACACTTGCTCATCAATTATGCTATACAGGTGAAACAGAAAATTATAATAAATTACAATATAAAATATTTACATCACCCATAGGCCCTTACAGTGATTGCCGCTTTCATAATTTCTCCTACGTACTTATACCTTACAACTAATTGTACTTGTCTATTGATCAATATTGATTTCTTTGCTCATCCTAGCTACCAAGTATCATATATCTATTGTCATAGTCTTGGGACCTTAAATGTGGCTCACACTCTGGTATTGTTCCGTTGCAACCAGAAGATATGATGATCCCCAGTCTATAATCATATGTTTTTGACGACATATGAGTTAGTTTCATGCTGTTCTTATGTAGGAGAACTTCTGACTGGGACAACGCACCTACAGGAGCCATGAACACCATCCACAATGCCATAGAGCGCAGAAACTATCTGCAGTTTGACATACTGACGAGCCAGCGGATTGGTCTGAACAAGCCAGACGCCAAGGGGCTGACACCTTTGATGAAGGTCAACCATGAACCTCATCAACACAATGCCACAGAAATGGTTAGTATTTAACAGCTGCACATTGCTTTATATCAATCTATAGCAAGTTGATTGGAGCACCTTGGGCACCTTACTAAGACATCTGAGTGACCCACAGATAAATAGGACTTATTTTAAGGTGTCTTGGTACAAGTGGACTAGACCCCAACTAACCAGTTTTGCTTTGCATCAGTGCTCTACTACATGTATATGTGGATATAGACTAGTGCTGCAGTATAACTGAAATGATCTTAGATTAAGACAATGAGTATGTGTAAATGATGAAAGAAATCATTTATCTAAATGTTTCAATCCTAATATGTGCATAATATTCATTCACCTACTTTGCTCAAAATAAGCAAATTTGTTGAAAGTTTGATGTGAAACGATCAGCTAAGTTTTTTGGATTGGACACATATACAAGATTTATAAGCTGCTACTCAGCTGAATCTGTGGCCATAAGTTTGTAGGATCTATAATAACCTGTGTGTATGAGGTAGCCATATATCATTGTAATTCGCAACACACACAAGTAAAAATTGGTAGCTGGTCATAAAATTTGCTCTAGATATTTAGCATGTATCATGTAAAGTTCAATGTATGAAAGACATCACCACCATCGAATTGGAGATAATACTGTACTTCTGAGGATTTGACTCACATAATTTTATGAAATTGTAAAGACTGAGTGGGAATTTATTTGTAACAGGTACGACTGCTACTCCTGCAATCGCCTAGACTCGATTCCATGGATAGGAAAGGACGGAACGCTCTGATGCACGCTGCACTGGTCGGCAATGCAGATTCGACAGAACTCATACTAGACGCTGGTTACTTTGACCCTGCCATGAGAGACTATACTGGCAATGCGCCAATACATTATGCAGCTATGAGCGGAAATGTGGATACTGTAGGTTAGTATGGTAAGGGTGGACAACTCTAGCATATTCAATTACCATAGAGTTGTCTTCTCATGCAGTGGCACCGTGTATTATTGTATGTTATATGTGAAGGACTATTATAGTAACATCACTTAGGAATACAATTAGTCGAGTCTAACTGTTAAAAAATTACATCTGTGCATTGTATAAAAGCAGAGTTGTCTTCTCTCAATAAAAGAGCTGACATGAACAAATCTGTAGGAGCCTTATAAATTTTTACTTACCCAAAAACCACTTTAAATTCAGGTAATATTCAATCATGTTGATATGGCCTGAATTCAAATTTTGTGATATACATGTACTATAATTCTTGTACTGAGAAGTGTGGCCGCATGGATCTCTGGATTATTGTATCAGATATGTACGTGTACATACTATTGTTATGTATGAACATCTATTATAAATTACAATATGACTTCAAGAATAATTCTTTCAGAATATGCAGGAATTAACAGTTACTAAATGCGTGCTAGGATGTGTCTATATGTAAGTGTTGTAGTTGGGGTTTGGGGTAAGAGCAAACAACTTACCGAATAAAGAGAGGACAACTCCTTTGTAGTTGAAATTCGCTAAGAGTTTACTACATTATGCCATATATGACGGTTCTTGTTGTGCATTTAGTGCAAAGAAATGCCTCAAATATTGATTAGCATTACACATGTACATTGTACATAGCCTTGGGTCTGAGCCCAGCAGTTAGAATATATTTAGTGTGTTGGACTTCGATTCTTGAGACCAAGGACAACAATCAAAAGCCCGAAATCACCAGCTTCTATATTTAGTGGTCTACTATCGCATGTACAATAAGTGTTTAAATATTATGAACACTTACATCTACATACGAATGTTGAATAGGCATTTCAAACTGAGCATATTTAAACGATAATACATTGTAGTATTGTTATAGCCATTTTAAAAAGGTACTACACTGATGTTGACCTAATTTTTTACATTTATACGGATACATCAATTTGTCATAAAAACTATTTATTACTTGGTACAACAATGATTGATTAGTGCTGCAGCTTTAGAACATTGTAGGCTGTGTGCATCAGCTTTGGTTTTAGCAAGTCTCAGAACATAGGCTAAGGACTCTCAGAACATAGGCTAAGAACTCTGATTGATATCTGTCAATCACTGCAGCAGCCAACCTCACTTTTCGTTTAATTTCTTTAGCCGTGCTGCTGAATCACCTTAAGAAGTACAGGATCAAGGCTGACTTGAGAAACGACCAGGGATTTACCCCACTACACGTTGCTTGCAGTCAGGGTCACGTTAGAGCTGCCAGGTAAACCAACTAATAGTAACATTGTAATCCATTTCACATTATAGTGATAATAGATTGTTGTTGTTATAGGACTAGTGCCACTGGCCATCTAACCTAACCAGGTTTAGATTTGACCATTAAACTCTATAGCATTGGTGGAATACATTAGTTTCTTAGAAATGAACACGGATACTTGACTTCCTTCTAATAACCCACCAGTGATGTCATAATTGGTGCTACGGTGCCATAGGCATGCTTGACCAATTTTGCAACATTCCAAACCATTCCAGTTTGAACTGGTCATGTACAACAATAACATAATGGTCATGCTACTGTATGCTGGGCCTGCCCTCAGGAGTGTGCCAAAAAGGCTTCAGGTCGATTATTTGCCAACTCAAAGGGAGGGCTGTTATAGCAACTTGCATTCTTTTTAATTGCTTATTGATAGAGGATATTATTATTGAATTGAGGTCAAAATACCATAAAATCCAGATTGATATTCCTTCTTTCCTACTTTTACTTGGCAAATGATCAGGTCTCAAGTGACCTTCCAGTTGGAGTGGATAGAAACTGCTTGGAGTGTTTTGAAAAAATTAGGTGTGACAGAAAAGAAGGATGAAGAAATAATAGATAAATAAACATATCCTTTACAGTATTTACTAATATTCTAGTCGTTTGTCCTTCTATCTCTAGGATGCTACAGTCTGAAGGAGAATGCTCTGTAACTGTGCGGGATGGATCCGTTGGCAAGACAGCACGGGAATGGTTAGAAGAAATGTGTGACATACCACAATATATGGACCCGTTTGGTATGCATGCAGACATATCCATGATAACTCCTAGAAAACCGGAAGTTGGTGAGGAGTACGTTGATACGTCTAAAATTAGAATCTTCTTATTCATGAAGGAAAAACCAAACATAGAATCTGAAGAGAGCAATGTACGACCTCCCTGGGACATCAACACAAATATCAATGTGCCTCCTAAATACACAAGGGACGGTGCACTAAATCCAGAGAGATTGAGACCTGGATCTTCTCTTAGCTGTGATCATTTTTCTGGACCGCCAAGCCTCAGACCTTTCAGTGCACCTTGTGGGTATCCGGAATATTCCTCTTGGAAGCATCCGATGGATGTACAGCCATTTCTTAGCATCTCTGAAATGGAGAACTTTAGACGTTATTCTTCAGTCACAGACCTGAGCTCCGAGGATATTAACCCGGTAGTGAAAGAGAAAGCCGAGCAGATTTTGTCAGTCATAAGTTCCAATGGGTAAATAAAAGTCAACTAAGGTTGGTCAAAGCACATGAATAGACTTGGGTGCTGATGTTAGAGTGTCATTATTTATAACAGAGAGGACAACTTCTCCTTTGAAAATGTAATCAAACAGACTGATGTACTCGTATATCTTCCTTATTCCTGCTGCTCAACACTTATATCAATCTCATCTAGAATAGTAATGTCCCATGTAGAGTCAATGGTTTTGTTTCAAATAAACATGTCAAGATATTTTATTGGCCAAATCTGGGGCTATGGCAGAATATCCTGCTCAGTTCACCATAGACCCTGTGTCTTCATCACTAGGGTTGGTCAGAATCTTCCAGTGCTAGTCTGGCATAAAACTTTTCCTTTCAGTGCTAGACAAAGCTAAGCTGCATCGATGAGCTATGAATGAGAACTATTCACTTTTCTAAACAAAACAATTATATAGCCTACAATATTTACACTTACTATCTGCAAAACACAGCCATTATTTTGTGGGAGGTGAAAATGAGCAAACTGTTGCTTTTGCTTCCCTCGTATTTATATCAATGAACGCTTATACAAACCCAAACTGCGTAATCCTTCATCAAAGCCCTCAATGTTGTGATGTCAAAATGTACATGGTTGTATTGCTAAGTTTTCCATGCTCTGTGTTTTTCACTAATGACCTTTAAGCAAGGACTGTACTGTACTAAGTATTATAATGCTTTCCTGTCTATCATTATCATACTACTGCTGTGCTATCACCCAATTAGTTATGGTGTTTGTTTCCCCAACAAGTTCAACATTGTATCTTGGCTCAGCTTTTAAATGCAACATAAATAGTTTTTCTATAATACATTGCCCTACAAAATAAATATTTACATATTAATACATATTTATACATAGTACATGTTCCAGGAGTTCTAGGAATACGAACATTGTATTTATATTCAGTCAATGCTGCCTGAAATGCTTACCTCATTGTCATTAGTGCTAACGTGACATGCCCCAGTATCAGTGTACTTTTACATGGTGGAATTTTCCTATTAGATGTTTATTTCTCAGAAGGAAGGACAACTAGTCTTTCTCTGGCACTTTACACCTATAACGTAATGGTCTGAGGTGAGAGGTCATGGCATTTGCGATGTGATTTTCACATGCGTCAGACCCGGCAGCTGTCCACACACTGTGAATGGAAGCCTCCAATATCAGGCTACCAGCATATTTTCAGCCATATTTTGACTATACCCTAGTTACTAGTTAGCTATATCTTTATCGAAAATTCCTGTTCATGAATTAAAATGGAATTTCACAACTTTCAAATGCTATTTTCAGGACATAGGGCTATTATATACATGTACAAAATGTATATGTAATTCCAAAAGGAATATTCCCATTCTCTAGACCAGGCAGGCAGGAATCAATGGAGGTCAGGCTAGGGTATGGTTCAGATTTCAAGTACATTGTACCTTGCACCACATCATTACCTGATAATATTGTTACCAGCAACCAGTAAAAACATGGAGTTGTCTTCTCATGTTACCAAAGAGGAGACAACTCTTATTATAACTGTCAATCCACAACATGGAGGTAAGACACTACCATATTATAACAAAAGAATAGCATAGCATGGTACTCTAACTAGTCAGCTTGGTTCCTAGGCTATGAAATGAATAGCTGTGAATAATAATTATGTTAAAATACTTCATGTTACAACACTGAACATTATTGTATGCATTTAATATATATGTAATTCCTCATAGCAAGGCCAAGTAATATGACCTGGCAGACAAAATAATGTTATCGTTTCCTCCCTGTTTGAATTGGAAGAAAGCCACTACACTGTAACATACTATGATACTATTATATTTATTCATTTGGTACTTAAGCACTGTAGTCAGGCATAGACTCACTGGTTTTCCTTTCATACCAGCAGACATCACTTGGCTTACCTGCATCCACACCAACCGCACAATTCAGAAGCATGATATGACGTATGTAGTTGCGTGCAATGCAAGCATCTGTAGACACTACATGGCTGTATCAATACCGTAAGCAAGTGCTTACCATAGTTAACATGCTATAGTTTGGTTCCAGCACACTATCCCAAATTTTAAGGTGATATATTAGTATTGTAGCCCGGGCTACTACACTGTATTTACTCTCAATCTAGGTTGACTTTTGTGTGACTTATATCTGGTAGATGCAACTCAACAAACAAGGATTCCAAGTAACTATGAGTTGAAACAAAAACAACAATAATTGCTACTGTTCAAAAAAATCATAGAATCTCTCTCAAAATTACAAGAAAAGTTATAATTATTTATTTGGAAACTGCATTGCAGTACATGTGTAATATCTTGAGCTAAGTTACTTGTGCATTGACTACATTATTCTGCAAACAAAAAGTGTTTTCCGTCTTTATTCAATAAGATCATTGATAGCATGGTTTCCACCCCCACCCCATTTTTGCCAGCATTGGTACACCCAGAGTAATTACATGTAGTTACTCTTATTTATTTGTCTTGATGCTCATTTTTGTGAACATATTATTGAGTTGTCATTATCATTAACTCATATGCATGCATGAGGATACTCCTTACCTGTGTAGATGTGTATACAGCATATAAGATAAATGTACATTTTATACACTTACATGCATGTACACAGTGCAATTTAGGCTACATGATGCGTGTATGTATGTACATGTAGGTGTAACCTATCTAGTAAACTTACCAGTAACTTTTTTTCTGCTAGCAATATTATCTTGTCATCTAGACTAGTATATTTATTTAAATGCCACAAACAAAGCAGCATTTCATAATTCGAGGCTAACAGGTGATGTGAATGTCACAGTTACCACTTACCACTACTTGAGAATCTGTCAATAACTTCAGCGAATAGCAATATAGCTAGAAGCTGAATCTAAACCTACTTGGAAAATGTAAAAGGTCTCTCTATTATTTCTCTGAAACAATCTAGATATGAAGAAATGGTGCTGTAAAATCTACATGGATTCCCTGAAACAAAGTCGGTAGCCAGACAAGCGATGCCTACAACCCATCTGCCTTTTCTAATTCTTGAAACCAAACATGGTAAAGAGATAGAAAGAGGAGAAATTTTATCTCGAAATTTAGTTTTAACAGAATGTTCTGAGAAGATGAGCGTAGCTCGTTAAAGCAGCCGTTCTCTTATTTTATTGGCTCTTGGAATAGCAGCAGCAACTTGTCATCAGTATCAGGCTTGGGCATTTCTAGGAACAAAATTTCAATGCATCAATATGGCAATTCATTTCCCACTTAGCTTATATATGTAACTCAACTCTTGCATTTAGTCCAAGTTTGTTTGTCTGTTTATAACTGCAGGGAAAGCGTATTAAATAAATAGCCTTGTATTTAGATAATATATTGAACACACTAGTCAATATTTACTATTGTCGATGGTTGTACCAGAGAGAATAGGACTTCCTTCTGTATTCAGTATTGATTCCACTGTATTTATTCCAAAATTACGCTGGTGGTGAAAATTAGCTGCCAATTTTTACTCATTCAAAATAAATTACTATTTGATAAACAACACTCTGGTGCTGCAAAAAAATTTAATTAAAATGATATAATTTAAATAATTAATAACCATTGCTAATAAATTAAAAAAAGTATTGTATAAGCATAAAAAAATGTTTTGACACTCTAGCACTATACTGTGCTGTACAACTATGCCTACATATGATTGCATTAGAAACTGTACACATTGTACTGATGGCGCTTTTTAAACGGCCATGACAAAAATGTACAAAAAATCCATAAATTAAAACTATACAAAATTAGTGTACTCATCGAGGTAGCTTTTCAAAGTGCTTGGAATAGGTAATGCTTCACTAGAAAGAGATTTTTTAAGTGTTAGGAGGGAGTGTTGGTGTAACCTAAGTCTGCATAGGTGTTTTAAACTGCCGGGCTGCAAAGACACTGGCTTCTTAAGTCGTAAGGAAATGTTACGATGTCCTTTATTGTCAGAGAACCTGTAGACATTGAGCGCACTAGTGCTAACCAACTGCTGTACCAGATCCACGACACATCCCTCCTCCACGATACGATCTGTGATGCTTCTACTACAGTCCAAGTGGAAAGTTATTTCTCCTAATCTACACGAGGCCATAATCCTTATACTTACTACTGCTCCGTATTGAGTCTTTACTGATAACGTATAGTTCCTTATCACTTCTGAACTTTGCCTAAGTAAAAATGTACCCGATGGTTTATCACGTAATATCTCCTTCGCCTTTTCACGGGTCATGTCTGCGTAATACCAGCCGCACTGCTGGAGTTTATAATTGGTGTTATTTATGGCGTTAATTAGCGAATATCTCTCTTCATCAATATAAAAGTTCAAGGACGGGAGAAGACCTTTCGGGATTGATACAGTCAAAGATGGATTGGAAGTTTTGGGACATCTTTCTATACTGGTCATTTTCATTGTGATTGATGTGCTTCTGCAATGAAAATAATAATATAGCACTTTCAGGGTATGTCACATTCTAAGCAAGTACCTGTTTATACTGCCATAATATATTCAGAGCTTGGGTCTGCGCCAGGCTACAACCACTTGCCACAGTTTAGTTCTCTTTTTAACTAGTAGATGAATTCACACATATACACCTATAATACATGTATTATGTAATCGAAGCTACATAGGTACAAGCATATCGCATAACCTTAGATGACACCAAAGAATAGAACCCAACAAAAAATGTGAAAAGTTTGCAAAAACCAAAGCTGTTCAAAACTAAAGCTGTATACATGTATATGTTTTGTTTAGTAAGTCTTACAAACTGCACACTAAGTCCATATAATGCAATTGTAGGCCTACAATGTAAAATCAAGCTTGTAGTGTAATTATTGCATAATGTAAAAAGTGTATTTTTTATTCTGAAATAATTGCATTATTTCTATGAACTTCTATGACCAACTTGTTGTTGCTCCAAAATCCTCTAAAATAGCCTGAAGTAAAAAATGCTGGAATTGGTATAATGTAGAAGGCCTATTGACCATTTGTTGCAGGAAATAGACAGTTAATGTGTTGTAAATTTTGCCCATCCTGTTTGTGATTCAATATTTGAAATTAGCAAAAAAATTTGATTGCAACTTTTCAATATGCCATGATGAATCAGCAGCTGGTACCAACTAGATATAAATGTATTATTGTATTATTATTTTAGACTAGTTTGCTTCATTTTAAGTGCTGTTGAGCAATCAGTTGAGTAAATCCTCTGATATGCCCTGAATCAGATGGGATAGAGAGCATAACCATGTTATTACAAAATACTCTCAACAATTTCATCCTAGCAAGTCGTAAGTAGGAATGCCATACCCTAAAAGCAGAAATATTTCGCAGAAGAAAGTTTCGCGAGTTTGCTAATCTTGGAGCAATTTGCGATAGAAATATTTAGCGAGTTTGGCCTATCGCGAAATTTGTTTAAGTCCCAAAATTGATGTTTAAGCATATTTCAGCATTAAAACCAAGCTTAGCTAAGCTCTATGTTTACTCAAATTTAAACCCCACTTACATACCGAACAAAACTGCAACTGACTCCTATATAGTACAGTAAGCCCTCCTGTGAGGTAAAGTAATTACTATAGCTTGTTAAAAATCCTCTGATTAAGCTCCTACTCTAGGCTACTTACCAATTATGTTATAGCAAATATTTGCTGCTTTGTAAAATATTTAACTATGTATCATATAGCTATATAGCTGCATGTATGGTCTGAAATTATTTAAATCAGTTTGAAAGCATATATTAATAGCGATGGAAATTATTTGCGACTCGCGAAATTCCGAAAGTCAAAACTCGCAAAATGTATCTGCTTTTAGGGTATATATATGAACTAAATTGTAGCATGTGGGCTAAACTATGTAGACTGTGGGCTAAACTATATAGACTGTGGTCTAAATTATAGACTGTAGACTATACTATAGACTGTGGACTATACTATATCCTATGGACTAAACCATATACCATGTCCTGTGAACTAACCGATAGACTGTGACTTAAACTATAGACTGTAAACTAAGCTATAGACTGTGACCTAAAGACTATAGACTATGGACTATACCATATACTGTGGGAGTAGGGGTTATCTGATCCAATGTCAAAGCTGATTTATATGCTTGTAAATGTGGGATGCAGAAGCTTAAATGGTAGAATAATCCTCAAATTTATGACTTTAATAAAGCCTGTGAAAGAGCTTCTTAATAAAATTGTTTCCAGCTGGCTAAATGTATATTTAACTAATGTTATCAGCAGGAGTTAACTTTTTTCCCCAGTGAAAGTATCAAAATGTGATGCTTGGTTAGCCTGATTCTTATAGAGCCTACTATTTTTCAGGGACTGCTGTACTATCCCCACACTCCCTTCACTTGAAGACCTTGTGACCCCATACTACATTCCTGTACCATTTATTGATCTACTCCTTCCTCTTTTGTTTTTTGGAAATTCCTTAGTTTGGCACTCTACTCTAGTGTAATGCTTGTCAGATTCATTCCAAGGTCTAGATTGATTTCTCAGAAAACACATTGATGTAATAGCATTAGCCTATTAATAGCTTATTAACAATTATCTACAGCTGATTGATAAGCTATGCCCTTAGTCTAAAAGATCGTGAGATCACAGGCTATATTAGAGAAATAATTATAATTGATCATTTCTATCTTGTCTACTTGGTCAAGTAACTTTTATTTAAGACTGAATTCCTGGAAACCAGGAACAACTAACTATAATGATATGTACATTATTGGATATCCTATACATGTGTGTGTACGACTTTCCAGCCTGATAATACGCCTAATAATACATGGACAATATTAGCTTCACTGGCCAGCTTTGACCTGCATTGCTCACTACTCTCCAAGGACTAATATCTCATTAGGTAGTAAATATTATATAGTAATTGTAGACCTGCTAAGCAAATACGCGCATAGAACAGGATGTCGTAATTTTGAACAATAATATTCTCTATTAATAAACTAAATGATACAGTACAGCGGGAGTATCAGCAGGTTTTAGACCCTCATATTATATTCATATTATAATAGCAAATAGTCTGAATAGTACTGGAAGGTTAGATAAAAAGTACCTTGTTTTACGCACAAGTGCAAAATATAATTGATAGCTTATTTTTCACCCAGCTACATGTATATTGTATGTACACGTGTGTATTACCATTACTAAAAGTTTACTCACCAAGTTTATGTTATATTAGCTATAAATCCAAGCTTGCATAGCTTAATAATCCTTTGCTGGCAGAACCTATGTTTGATTTTACTATAATAGTGCAGCATGTGAGGTGTTGACAGCTAGAATCTACCTCTCTACTAGCCGACATCTAACTTCCTATTAAACTGGTAGCATATAAATATCTAGACTTATATCTGTTATGCCATGTACATTCACTGCACTGCCCTCTAATTCTAAGTAATCCTTCACTACAGCATTATCTTCATTTCGAAGAAAAAGGCTTTTGATTTAGCATTATGATAATGATATTTACGTTATAGTAATTTCCACGTGGTATAACAAAGTTCAGCCAATCGTATTTAGGGAGATATTAATAAACCAATCAAATAGCGCTATTACCATACATATAAACACTGAAGCATGACGATGCTTTAGACATGAGTAATTTATTGGAATGCCATTTCCATTTCCTGATTTTCTATTAAAATACAAAGCAGGTTATGTTGTGAATTTATGCACATGTACAATTGTATACATAAATGCAATATTATTGTTAATGCAAGACTTGCTACCAAGAAAAGGGTAAATAACAATTCTACTGCTATAAATACATACTTACAGTAGATACATGTACAAGTATAAGCTATACCAACCTGGCTTGCACTGAGAAATATTAAAGTAATGGTTCCTAGTAATAATAGGTATGCAATCTAAGTATTCATTGAAAATCAATCAAAATTGTGAGTTTTCAATGAACTGTGAATTGATTTCTGTGTGGTACCAGGGTTTACACTGTAACGAAAGTAGAATTTTTAATATTATTTAATAGTCATTATTATCATGCGTTATAAAGAATTCTAGCACTAAAACAACAAGTCATGTACTTACAGTAGGTTTGATGATACAGAATTAAGGCTATGAGTAGGAAGTAACCAGTGATGGGAGAGGGTAGGAGACACCGACCTCTACAGTAGGTTTATTAATAGTGTAATGTAAGCTACCGAGGCCTTTCAATCAAGAGATATTTCCCTAATGTATTTAGTTTTCGGAGCTCTGAGACTATGGAAAAGTTGCTCATCCAAGGAAGATTTAAGAAGAATACCATAAACTCTCTATACCACAGAAGAAGTCAACTTGAAGGCAGTTCAATATGCTTGTATAACTACTCTTAGCCTGGGTTCCAACTCCAGCCAGTTGAAACAGTTGTAAGTCAGTAGATTAGTGGTTCACTGCAGAACTGGGTTGGGAGTTTGGATCTCGTTTGGAACTCAGGCTAAACTTATATATAAAAAAATAGCCTCAATGTTAGCTGTTAGCATAAGGACCAATAGTGTAGAATCGTCAGCTAATACAGTTTTGTTGTTCTTGTAAACAAACTTTTCCAAGCAGGAGTTAACGACTGAATACCAAATTCCAAGTAATCTATCAGGCTGAGAATTCAGTAAATACTTGTTGAGCCTTAGTTGGAAGCCAGGAAGGGTGATTTGACATGATGTAGATGATATCATCTCTCTTCCAGGTACAGCAATCTGCCTGCATAGTGTAGTATGCTACATAATATTACTCAGTTATATTCCTAGAATCAATATAAAAAGACTTCATATCATTCAGTAGATTTACCGTAATGCACTCGAGATCGAAAGGGCGCAATATGACAGTATTAGAGACACTAATTACATGTATATCCATGTTACGAAACAGTTTGCTCAGTGTGTCTTTTACTTCGACTAGTTTGTAAGCATGTGTACATAAGCACGCCCATATCTACTCGAGTAAGGGTGTTATTGATATGGCTTGCATTTAGAAGAACTGGATTACCCAGAGGTCAGTACAAGTACTGTTGCACTCACTTGTTTAGATGCGGCAGCTTGCCTATAATATGGCTAGACAAACATGAACACAATACTACAGTATCTGGTAGCAACGATTATTTACAAGTATGAATCTCCTGTATATACTATGTCTTGTGTCATTTACTTAGAAATGAAAATTGATAATATTTATATTAACTTGTACATTCAGTTATAATGATGTGCAATCACATCTATAGGCTGTGCTCTTATACTAGCCTTTGATGCTTGTGTTGTTACATGTCTTAGGGCTGTACAAGCGACCGCCCCTCAAACAGCAGATAAATAGTGTGTCACCTATTTATAAAGAGATTCCAAGAATATTACCTGATAGAATTTCTTGATAAAATGCAGCGAAAGCTAGAAATTATATTAATTTTCAAATTATTATAGATTCACATTGTATCTTTCTTAAAACCTAACTGATTTGATGCCAACTTATTATGCGCACTGTAGACAGCGTAGCTGTGGGAACATGTGCACAACAATGTTTGTTACAGTTCAACATATCCACATGTAAGCCTGCATCTTATAAATAACAGTTTGAAAATCTAAGTTTAGTAAAAGGACAATAATTAGACAATCAATCCTAGAAACCCTAACTTCTTTTCATAACCCACAAATTAGCTGTAAAAAGCCTGGTTACCAACCTTCATTTGTGAAAGTACATGTTGTGTGTACATAATTGTATGCCTATACCTACAAGACTGGATAGTTTCCACATTGGGCTGTACAGTGCTCTATCTGTCCTTATCTATGCTGTTGTGTACACAGTGTCTAGCCAAGGGGCACTTGCACAGAGCTGAATTACCATGTACATGCAGGCTTACACGTAGGCAAGATGCATGGAAGGGTATGTTGTGATGTAGCCTATATGGTGTTATAAGCAACACACTGATACATTTCCATTATACAGTAGCAATGTTGGCATCTAGGCTATGGGGAGGCACAAAAAACCATTATGCTAATTAGAATTATACAAGCTATGGTGCTCCTTGCCATACAGTCAAGGTACCCATCTACATACTATGTCCTATAATGCATCAGATATGGCCAGTATTAATAGTTACATACTAGATAGGCACATATATTTATGTTACATAACGATCGTGTTCCACTGCATATACATTGCTTGGTGTCATCCATGGGTAAGGGGAGTATGTGGGTGTACCCTCTTGGCAATAAATAACACTATATAGCCTAGGCTATTCAGCATTTTTCTTGTGCAAAATGGGTGATCATGAGTTACCAACAAATGGTTCTCACAATACAATTAGGCCTATATTAGTTGATTTGGGCCAGATGTAGGCCATATTTTCAGTCAATGCCCGCTAACGGTAGGTCACTCACCCTAAACCAACTTGTCACATGCTGACTGCCAATACAACTGGTGTCTACTGACTGCATAATAACCCTTGTTGACCCAAATAGTTGACCTAGTTGACAGCTCCAGTTCACACCTAGGCCCATTGATGCCTGCATCGTATCACAGCCGAATTTCTAAGAAACTGAATCATTGTGGAGCAGTGCACTGTGCCATTTTGCTTTATTCAGGGTGTTGACTGTATTACTATATAATAATAGCTCCACATCAAAGTTAATAGAGGCTGTACAACTAAGGATTTCTACGAATCAGTGATGCAAGCCTCATGATTCCAAGAATTTTATTCGTAGACTGCTTTATTGACAATATATATACATTTATCACATGCAAATAATAACACACTCACTTCAAATTCAATTAACCTAGCAACTTAAATTCTAATAGGTAGCTGAGCCAATAAGTAGTCCAATATGAAATATTAGTGTGTTTGCTGTTTATATACAATACATTGTACTTAGGCCTACTCGATATGCACTGCCATATTTAAAATATGTGCTGCCTGCCATGTGGAAGAGAGAGAGAGCTAGATAGCCCTAATAACCACAAGTGTACATAATTTTGGTCTGCATTACAGTTTAAAGAAAACCTGGCAAGGCTACAATAATTTGTGATGGGTTGCAGGGCCCATCAGGGCCCATTATAATAAATTGTGCAATTATAGCAACCCCCTAACGCCCCCCCCCCCTCCGCCATCTATTCATATGACATGTCACAAAGATATAATACAGTCTATGTTAAACGATATGCCTTAGGATGAAACTAACTAGGACGTGAGCAGCAGTCGCAGCAGGTGTTTGGCAGTGTGCCAAGCAGCAGTAGGCAAGTGGCAGCTAGCGTAGGCAGCATGACGTCATAGATAACAAGTAGCATTGTGATTGTATATAGACTCGGACTCCCCTAAGAGGTATGAGATACGAGCTAATGTAGAAATGCACACGTTTGCAATGGGCCACACTACTGTCCAATGACAAGCTGACCAAATGTTCAACGTAGCTGTATGAAAAAGATTCCTTGCGGACAATCAAAATTATTCACTGCAAGAAGTCTGCACTGTTGAAGATACATTTAAAGGTAAAGTTTCCCATTTTGTCAAGCACAAAACATCACTGACCAATCATGGAATGTATTAATGTCGGTTGTGCATGTCGAAGGCCCACATATCAAACACCAGCATTTTCGCCAGAGATGGGCATCCAGCCATTTCTTGAGTCAAGATTTCGCGAATACGCAACAAACCTCTCCGCAAGAATATGTGCCTAAGTCTTATTATTATTTTTTCACATGAGTAAAAAAGGCAGCTATTTCAGCTATAAAGGTGGGCGTGTTAGAACTGATGGTACAGCTCTACCATTCTCCTATCAGCTTTCTAGCTGACTGCATAGAAGGAATAACTTTATTCCAATGAGCTTTGCCTTCTCTAAAGAGCTCCAAATTCTGAAATGCACCAGATTTTCAGTTGAGCATGGTTATCCACCCAAGAAGTTCACACCGGGTAGAAATGCCATACATGACAGAACTATAATCTCCAACTGGATGGCTGAAATCAAATATGTGGAGGTAAGATAGATAATAAGCAAGATAAGCTAAATATCATCTAGTGTAGGCCTACATGTATGTTGTTATAAGGATACAATATTTTACTGTATATGTAGGTCTGCAAATGTAAGTAGGCAAGTAATCTGGTCTATCTGTACCAACAACCCCAGGTATCAGTTGAATGTAGCCTAGATGCACAACTTAGTTACATGTAAAGACTACAGAGTTATTATTTACACTGGATAAACTGTGATAAACATGACTGGTCATTTATATTATGACATCCGCTCCCAGGCTGCCAATAATAACTTATACAGCAGGGGACCAGTATATCACCAGTTCCTGGTCAGTTTCTATGAAATCTGCAGCTATAAGGTTTGAATTAATCATTTGTTAGTAGCTCCCGAAGGGTTTGTAACACTTATTTACGGCTATTACTTCGATGACAGCCGTACTGGTTGCTACTTAGACCTACACAATCTAATAAAATATGATACTACGCAGCTTCAACCATGTGTACACCTGTGTTGCAATGCATGTGGGCCAACAGTTGTTAGGCACACATAGCAGCAGGTCACAGACCTCTTCGAAATCTGTAACCACAGCAATCCTGGCACCACATATATGACCGATACAGACCAGGAATCCTGCCCTGTTTAATAATATATTTGCATAGATATCATGTTGCTATTTAGTGATATATCACCAGTCATTCCAGATAGTTACATTATACTTAGCCTCAGAATCACAGTTTCTGTGCAATAATCTATTGAGTTGCCATGATAGCCCAATTGATGTATATAACCTGAGTTCCCTGATGTTGATGCAGACACCAGGGAACCCAGGCTTCCTTTAAATTGAAGATTCAGATTAGTTTTCATTCAAAAATCTTGTTAAATTTGAGTAAAATAATTGAATGAACCAACTTGTGGTTAGTCATGAGGTTTCTCTGAAAAGGATAATGTCTGTAATTAATGTCATATAAATGGTAATATTTAGCTAAAGTATATGCCTAGCAACTGTGGGGTCTGCAGTAGGCACAAACATCCATCATTCAAATGCATCAAAAAGACGTTCATTTTCACTAAAAGTAGAGCACCTGCTAAGTCAGTTAATAGATCAAACTATATTGGTTTAATTAACAGTGTGCAGTTTTTTTAACTGTAATTAAAGAGAAGAGTAATTATCTATATTCCAAAGACAATAATTATGCAATGTTAATCATTGTTTGTTTCTAGGAAACCTGTCATGACCTTTGCATAGCTTGGGAATTTCCTAGTTGTAGTCAAATACTAATACTTTGTTCTCCCTAACCTACACAGAGCTTAGGGAACCAGTCACTGAGGCTTAGCCCAGTTTCCTACAATAGCCCAGAATCCTATACTATAATAGCATAAATCACAAGCTCTGGTTCAATGGCTCGATCTGCTACTCTTGAATTCTATAGTGCTTATTGTTTTACCCTCGGATAGTGTCTTCGCGACCTAGATTTTAGGCACAGGCTGACTTGTTAAAAAAATTTCCGGCACGCATCCATCATAGAGTCACGAACACACCGGCCTGGGCCGAAAGAATAATTATTGTTTTTGCACGATAAACTTCCTGTGTGCCGATGAGATAGGAATTATTTTCTCCGACCAAAAATATCTCAGGTCAATAGCCCTTTCTGCCTATGCCAGATAGCCATCTTGGGTACTGTATTTGCGACCCAGGTCAATCCAAGAGGTCACAAAGACACTAAGGTTACAAAAAGTGCAAATACTGTATGGTAGGGATAACCCAACAGTATTTCATACGCATAGATATTATACGAATGCGAGATAAATTTTTCAAATATTTGGAGTTTGAAACTTTATCACTGCATCAGAATATTTTTGCTGATCTAGCCAATTTACCAAAGTTGGGTATTTCGGTTTATAGCCTGTGCTCCAGCCCTACATAATTTTACAGATCACTTCTGTCTTGGGAAGTGGTGAGCCTGAGCTAAAGTGAGGTCTGCTTGTTGAAGTAATAGCTAGGCCCCTGACAAATTTCTTAGAACACGAAATTTGAAAGATAGTGCAATATCTTCAATATCGTTATAACAAGGTAAGTGCTTTAATACAGCAGACCAGATATGCCCAGACGATATTTAGCATAGTCGGTTTTGGTGAATATACTGCACTAAACTGATTAGCATTCTTAGAAAAATTATTATTATAATAATTATCATATTAATAAGCATTCGTAGAATTGTCATATCTCCAATTCTTACTGTCCCACCTAGCTTGTGAAATATTAATTCAAGCACTGGACCATGTACAATATTTGAGTACATGAACAGTTTATGTAAATTAGTTGGTGGCATATAATTTATTACTTTTACCTGATTATGGTAAAATAACAAAGTTGTTTAAGCCTTAACCAACTATTGGTTATTCAGTCTGAGATTACATGGCTGTAACATTGTCTAGGGACATATTATGGGTCATTATAATAGTCCTTAACTTTTGAAGAGAGATTTTAGGTGGTTTATATTAGGTCAAAGGATTAGCCTGGGAGAGGCAGTGCAGTTGTATTAATTATGGCTTAACAAGGTCAAATACAGGTCCTAAGTTTTGCCGTTAAACACTTACTTCATAACTGACCATTTAGCATAAAGATAGATCTGAAATAAATTCCTACACTATAGTTGATATTCGATATTCAAGTAAATAATTCCGTAGAGTTTCCATTATTATACCATTTCTGAACTGAAGAGAAAGAGCATTGTACACGTAGATATTATAGATATAACCTGATACCCTGAACACACTATTAATCATTATTTATACCTACTAGGTCTAGCTGTTATAATTATGATTATATATTAACATCTTAACATAATCCGTCTCAACTTGCTGGAGTATAAAGTTACATGAAATCAATTAATGACCAGAGCTATCCTTCGACCACCCAGGTGGTTGGACTGCGATGATGGCAAATCATTGTTAGAATGTTTAAGACCTTTTCATATATTAAAAGCTGACAAATATTCACAAGCATAAGTGGGACAACTCACCACATGTTTCCTACACTAAAATTACGTGATGTGTATATGAACTGTGTGCATGTTTCAGTAATTTATCAGTGAAAGCAACTAGATATATGATAGGCTTGTGTCAATTCTTGTTCAGATAATACATATTCATGATAAAGTATACTGTATACAGTGTACATTTACTAGGCTATACATCATTCTAAAAGCCAGTAAATTAAATGATCTCATTTAAAATGACTGACCATTGTAGCGATTATTACAATGACATGACCAGACAATAATCAAAATGTGGGTTCCAGGAATTTTAGTAACCTACGGCACATCTTGCACTCAGTGAACTGTCATGTTTGTGATATATTTTCAAACCATCCCTACGTTGATTTTGAGCATCTTAACAAACACCGGAAGGTTTCCACACAGGTGCAACCATTTCTAAAATAAAATGCTGTAGAGTTGCTTAATAAATCATTGTTATTTTGCTTAAAATATCTATTTCACATTAAACTTGCTGATATGCAATATCTCAAATATAGGTGATCACCTGAGCTAAACATGGAATAATATGGGTCCTTATCTTTTACCACAGATACTAAATATCACTGCATGTTTTTGGTTTCTTTGAACACGCAAGTGCACTGTACTTACATGTACTTGTAAAAAATACATCACGTAGGCCTGCATTACATATTAAATGTGATGCATGGTAATAGCTTAGATTGAATCATTGAACCAGTTCCTACTATCTAGTCCAAAACAAGTAAAAAAATTAAAATGCATCAAACCCTTGCCATTGTTTCCTCGAAATTCGACTAAGTTGTAAATAGTCTGCAAAAAGCTGTATGTTTAAACCAGATAGTAAATATGTTTATATCCTAATTTTGGAGCCAGATAGACAAGATCTGAGTCATGTATGTGCTCAATAAAATTGATGTACACGAATAGAACTCTACTGCTTAAAATTTTAGCAGAGAAGGGATGAGTTAGTCCACATAGCAAAATAATATAATGCAGATAAAGGTTAAAAATTGCGTCCGTGAAAGAATGAATTTTTGAATTCAAAGCTACAGTAAATTCTAATTCTGTATACTGATGTAATATTAGCCTATTCATTGCCAATGTTTTTCATGTAAACCACTACATCAGTTCAACCCATTACACTTTCATCTAACGTTCCGCTACTCAGTTGGACGATATACAGGAAGTCTCACAATAACGCAGCTAAAAGGAGTTGAAGTAAATGGAGTAGAAACAGAAGCAATAACACGGATGATATTTCTGTTGGTTGGGAGTTGTCACACCAGCATCACACAACGTGAGGCAAGTGCATTTTGTCGTGATTGACAAAATATATTTTTGATTTTCATAAAAGCATCCATCGATGCACCGAAGCCTTCCAGACTCTGTACAAAGTAACTTTGAGATTGCTAATCTGAAGGAGCATAAAGTAATGTTTTAAGGTTGAAACAGAATAGCGAAATTTGTGCTGTTATTCGCCGCGAAGTGGCGATGGAGTGACAAGGCATTACAAGGCATTACAAAGCTTAGTGAAAACGCTCTGTTCGCCCAATACCAAGCATGTTTAGTATATTATATTTGGCCAACTAAGCTTTAGCTACTAAATCCCACATTTTTTTGCATTTTGTTGTAAACAAAATTACCAAATTGAGTCGCTGTTATAATCTGATGTGCTCGTAGGAGATATACATGATTGTATATAACAATAATTGCCTGCCTTAGCACACATGCTCATACTAGAAATCATGTTTGTGGAGGAAACATCGCTAGTATGTTTTGTTCAGTGGCAAGAAAGACGTCCTGCTGGCAAAACGTGGTGAAAATTCGGCGAACATATTTGCTAGTCTGTTTCAACCTTTACACTGGAACAGAACCAATCTTCACATTTGAGATAGGAATTTAATGGCCAAATAACTGGGCTAATTTAATTGGTTCTAATGTGTTTGTGTGAATTCATTTAGCTGTGTTGTTAGACAGCCCTTTCATCTGTTTATTTAGTTTAAGTTTGTACCATAACTGAATGTGCACACCCAAATGATGGGCTCATACAAAAATGTATAGTCTGTAACATCATCATGTGTCAAAATATAAACTTTATATTATAGAATATGGCATTGCATGCTTTTTGCAGCATAATTTCTGAAGCTAAGGCTACAAAGGTGGAACTTTTGGCAAGGCAACGCAGGTGCTACCTACAAAGTTGCTGATGACAGACACCGACGCCTATTTAAACTCCCAGTCATGTGATGTTGATCAGAAAATTGAAAATTGGTGATTGATTTGGATTGTTTTAGGAAATATCATAATTCATAGAAAAAATATAATATCAAAATGTTGTTAAATATTCAAACTTCATGATAATTCGAAAACATTTTCCGATAGCTGAACTATAATTTCTTTGAATTATGGAATGTAGCAACATAATTGGAAACAATTCAATATTCATTGGTCGGCCATTTCATTGTAAATGCTAATCTTTTTACTTGGTAATGATAGTGCACAGATCATTGCAGTTTCTCTCGAACTTCCACGCTACTTGTAGATGTAGACGATGCAAGGAATTGTATACCACTGTGTGTTCATCTCTTCGACATTACCTTTTGCTATTTTCTCAAAAACTAAACTGGAGATAAATTTCTGAGAACATTGCTTCAGTTATCGTTGATACGATAATCTGCGAGGTGCAGATACAGATCACCCTTTGGCACTACACGAGATGAAGTAGTGGTATGCACGCAAGAATTAGGCCATTGAACATAAAGGAGGCTACACATCAGCACATCCTTATCTTTTCAGGAAACTGGGGAAATTACAGGTCACTATTGTTCACACTAAAACTTTGCAACAACACTCTAGTACACAAGTATTCAATGTATCCGATAAGAGGCTATTATTGTGTGTTGTCATTTCTAGTGCGTAGAACATTTAGCATGCAGAGAATGCAGGCAGCTGTTTGTATGTATAACAATAATGATAATCATAACAATACCCTCCAGCTCACACATGCTGTCTCATATTATTCAACTGGGGTACAGATGAACAGGTTTGTCCACTCCTTATTCCACTACGCATCCACTCCTTATTCCACTGTGTATCCACTACTTATTCCACTGTGTATCCACTCCTTGTTTTACATGTATCCACTCCTTATTCCACTGTGTATCCACTCCTTATTCCACTATGTACCCACTTCTTACTCCACTGTGCATCCACTCCCTATTCCACTATGTATCCACTCCTGATCCCACTGTGTATCCACTCCTTGTTACACTATGTATCCACTCCTTATTCCACTATGTACTCACTCCTTATTCCACTGTGTACCCACTCCTTGTTCTACTATGTATCCAATCCTTATCCCACTATGTATCCACTCCTTATTCCACTATGCACCCACTCCTTATTTCACTATGCACCCACTCCTTATTCCACTATGTACCCACTTCCTACTCGACTGTGCATCAGCTCCTTATTTCACTATGGATTCACTCCTTATTCTCCCTTGCACTTTATAAGTACATGGCGTAATCATCGGTATTTTTGTAACATTTCTTGTATCTGTGAATACCTATTTGTTACCCTTTACAATGTAACGTGAGAGACCTGACCTCAGTCAGTCTCACATTTCCTCAGTACATGGAGATACAAGTATAATGTATACATTATATTAAATAACAATGTACAATTATTGCATTTTCTTTTTCCATTTGTTGTTTATTAACAACTTGCCAACTTGCCTACTGTTGGTTTTTCTGCCAACAACACATATTATGATTTTATGCAAGTTGTATCCACTGGCAAGCTCGAAGATTCTAAATCTGCATCAATACAGTAAAATACGGTGTATGAGCTATTTTTACATGTATGATTACTTGTACAAAGTGTGCTGGATGCATACAAATAATCATGGATTAATAGTCTAGTAAACTTAATAAACATGTTTTAAGGAACAGCTGATGCTTATGTGTGTTTGACATTAAAATTCTGCACGTGCATGAAGATTGATAGTAATATAGCGATAATATAGTGCACTGCAACCCATACAATACTGTAAGAGTAATGCCATCTGCTGCAACTTGACAGAGTTACACGTATATCTTCTTTACATTGTAGTTGTGTGATGATATTTAGTTTGCATTATATACATAATTGTACAATATAATACACAATTTACATGTACATGTACATGTAGGTGCGCACAGAATGATTAAGGGTTGTCTTTTCTTGGACTTTTGTGAAGTTGTCTCACTAATATGAGAAATATCTTCGAAACTGGCGAAATACATCCTGTCCGCATGCGCACCACATTTAGGTTGTCGAAAATAGAGACTGTCGCCACTTTGTTATTGTACCACTTTGACATTCGACAGTGTTGCCGCGTGCCTGGATAGTCCAATAGTAATTCTTTCTAAACGCAGCCATAAGCCTGAGCACAGGCTACACAAAGTTAAAAACCTTTCTCAAAGGAATCGCTCTTTTGTTTCTGGTTGCTAGCCAATGGAGAAATGCGGCTTGATTTTGTTTTATTTTTATCCAATTCGGATTGCTACATAAGTATTATCAGAAAGCTTAGTCTATTGATATTTTATGCTAGTATTGTATTCATTTTAAGACTTTCTATTGATTATTAGTCTATCTACAATCTAATTTGTGAAATATAAATCGGACCACGAGTCATAATGATAAAACTCTTTTTAATCTTTATTCAATTAATTTAATTTATTTTTATAATTTCATGTAATTAGTATAAGTATTGTTTGTATTGTTGCTAATTGTACTATCACTGCTAAGATCTATGTATTTTTGTTTATTTTATTTTTTTACTATTAGAAGTTCCTTGGTAGTAATACATATGTATAAACTAACTAAGCAATTATCATGGTTAGTTATCATGGTTAATCAATGTTAATAGCTACGCTATGATCATTATCAGATCATAGCAAAGCAACTGTTTACATTAATCTATGTTAATTTTAAATTTAATAGTCAAAGTTCGAAGAAAACCTGCCTTAAAATATTTACCAAAAACTAGAAGCCAGGAGGTGTTCTCTTTTATCACATGAACACTGGCATATTTTAGTTGAGATTTTTTCAACTCTGCTACTTACATTTTACACCGACTGACATTAAGGTTGTCATCACACTGGACCAGCGACCGCTTAGGGGGCATACAGGGTGTGCCTTCATTTTTGGACATGGATAGGGCATTTGGGTTCAGAGTGGGTACAATTACCCATCTATTAATATGGCCTGCTCAGTAATACTTGGGGAACATGCCACTACATAGCCTAACCAAGTCAGGTGCCATGAGCTGTCTAGGTTGACTATTACTAACTGTCTTACACTACTCAGTCTCGCTATCAGAGTAGTTTAATGCAGTTGAGAAAGTGTAGGGAAGTTGCTATAAAATATCTCCTATGAAGCTGTAGGCCCTATGCATTGTCATTGAAATTGTTTTTTAGTCACGGTATTTTTTACAATTGCAATGTGCAGGCCTAATCACATTAAACTTTTAAGGGCTGGTGATGCTGAGTATGCATGATGTCTGACGATGGAATAGACCTTAATGCTACTTATACTGTACCGCAGACTCTACCTCCACTAGACCTTGGATATAGACATGAGAGAGAACTCACTGATCATGTTGTTAACATCCCAATTACACCAAGAGATGACAATGTAGTCACAGCGCAAGGTAAGTCAACCTGTGTCACTCCCTACTAGGTGATTCTTTGCCAGCTCTAGATTATATTTAAATTTTTATTTTCAACTTTGCCTTTTTCTACTCATATTCTAGAGTCAATTAATTTTGGTTTTGTTGTTTCATTAATTGAAAATGAATTTAGACAATTGTACACTGTAGATGAAAATAATATGTTGGTTTTGTTCAATTCCTTCCACTGATTACCAGGCTTATAATATATTTCCATGTCTTGCTTGTTCTAGATAAATCTCATCGGCGGCGTAAGAGCACAGACAGACACAAAAAAAAGAAGCGACAAAGCAAAGATAGAGAGAGAATACTCATTTCTAATCCCGAATCCGATGCCTCTACTGGTACTTATGTGCTATCAACAGCCCCACAAGGTATGCGCACCACACTCCACAGGTAAACTCAATAGACAGATTTACATCCATACATGGCTGATCAGTTTTATATATTTATATTGATACATATATTTTACCCTACCTGGCTACCTATAACCTGTATATCTGTCTATTTTTAGATTCGGAGCCAAATAGGCATGTTTTCGAGCTACAGCAAACACCGCCACCAAAGCAACAAAGATTTGACCAGATTCCAAAACCAGTGGTTTTGGAGCCACCCTTGGAAGCTAGCTTAACTTCCATTAGAAGGAGAAGTGATGTCAGTAGAAGGGGAAAAGATGAAGTTAGAGAAGGTATGGGGCCATTATTTATTGTAGGTAGAGCATATTTTCGACCGATTTTAAAATTATTTGTAATAATGTAACATTTTGCTCCTACAATCTAGCTAGCTTTCAACTCCACTAATATTATTGCTTCTACATTAGCTACAACTCTCGAGAGGTTTATCTCACCCTACGAAACTGGAATACTATGAAACCTGTGACACTTAAGATAGGCCCTGCTTCTAGTTATGTTCCAACCTTATCACATACCTCTGCTATTACCTCCTTTTCCATGTTTATTACTTGTTGCCTGCATTGGTGTTCAGTCTTATGCTGTATAGAGCCAGTATCAAATATAGTTATTTTAGTGTGTTACTCATTCTGTAAAGTCTCTACATGGTCAGTGTGTCTGAAATTACGGTTTTCAACTGTCAACTGATACATCAGTTTAATTTATCAGCTGCGGTTTGATATTCTAGTATGTAAAGGTGGAACCGACATTCAGTTCCCTCAGTATTCTAATGAAAATATAAATTTGTGTTAACACTTATATATACATGTATAGCAGTTTTATTGCGCCATGGTATGAACTACTAGCTTTACTTCCGTAGCCTAAGCTCTTAAGTGACAGTGAATGGAAACGCCAGACTTTGGACTGTAAATCTCTAGCTGCTAGAGAATAGATTATTTTAAACATCTTGAACATCAATCAACAAACTCTCACATTCTGAATCTAGACCTCTCTGGTTGTGACCTCTTATAGACTCTTGAGGTATAAATACGTGGAAGACATCTACGATATTTAGAATATTTTTAGAGGAAGTGAAAACTAAAATCTTTCTAAGGAAGAAGAGGTCTCGCCGTGAGAAAGAAAGAGACATCGAGTTGATCATGGCGGAACATGATATCCGTAACTTTATCACATCCAACTTTCACCAAACTTGGTAAAATACTACTTCATTCATTCTCCATAGACCGTATGGGCACAGAGCTGTTCTATGCCTAGAATCACCACAGTGGTGATTTGCGCTTCTAACTTGGGTTAATTTTAATAGATTAGAATTACATGCTGGGCTGTTACAATAATGTCAACTAAAAATCTGTGTTTAGGTAGCATTCAAATCTTGGGCACCAATAATATGTGTATATCTACAATGTAGGTACATGCAGGTGATATAATGTACATATAGAAGGGTTATATATACATATGGAGACAGTATCTCAGCTGATAATGTGAATCATCAGGGTGATGGAAACATATAACCCAATAAATATGACATCAATAAATCGCAGATGTGACTACTATTTACCTATCTGTATGCTGTATGCAGCTCTCAGCGGTGATAAATCCTGGCATTGTGCTACTGGTTGTAGGGACCCAAGTGCTGCAGGTGACACCTTAGATGGTAATACATTTACATCTCACACAGCGAGAACATCTAGAGGGCTGCCAACTACTAATGCTTTCGGCAGAATCAACTTTAGAAAAGCTGCCAAGTCCAGTTATGAACCACCGGTACTGATATTTATTTACACTCAATAGTAGTAACTAGTGAATACTTATATAGGTCAACCTCTCCGTAACTTACCAAGACCTTAGTAGTTGATATTCAATAAACTTGTATGTAGATGGCTGTTTGTTACAGTACGTACGTCTGCATACAGACGACTGCAAGGACTCTCTGTTGGAGCTAATGTCTGAACACTGGAAGCTGCCTGACCCCAAACTAATTGTATCTATAGTGGGCGGGGCTAAGAGATTTCAGTTTGCCAAGAGTAGGATCAGCTCTCTATTTAAGCACGGTCTTATGGACATTGCTAAAACTACGGGTGAGTTTAAAGGACTGTGTAGTATAACGTCACAATGCAGGACAGTAGGCTAATACAGCATGTGTTATATTTAGTTATCGTTGCCTGTTTCCAGAGAAACATAATTCAATTTCTAGGAATAGTTTGTTTGCGTTTTACAAAATTTTAAAAATTCTTAACGAAACCATGATATTATCGATAAAATATAGCTATATACCGATGATACGTTTAATGATATACTTTTGATTGTGTATTGTTGTATGCAGTGTGACTCTAAATACTGCAGGTGCGTGGATTCTAACACCTGGATCTAACACTGGTGTATACAAGATGATAGGTTCGGCCGTGAAAGACCACATTGACTCGGCAGGGTCCGCAGCTATGAACGAACTTGTCCTGCTTGGTATTGCATCCTGGGGATCCGTAGCTGGTCGAGATCTGCTGGAAGATCCAGAGGTAAGCTGGTGGTCAGACAGTCTATTACCTTTTTGTTTCTGTCTTGTCCGAAACGTGTGATTTTAATATTATTGTTGTGTTCTCTAGTCTACAAGATTCAACTTGTATGTTGTTCTACGATGCTCGTTGTAATGGTAGAGCAACAGTAAAAGTGGTATGTATGGTGTGTGTTATAAAATGTGAATGCAAATATGCAACTCTACCCAGTATTACACTTTATAGAACAGTTTATACCCATTAATTCGTTCTCAGTAGAAATATTTAGCGATCCTAACGCATGGCTGACGTGTTTACAATGTATAGATGTTTTTAGGGACATGGAAAGAACCCGGCTAATTATCCTATAACAGAGATTAGTGGAAAGAAAGGTACGCAACCTCTAGACCCCAATCACTCACACTTCATACTTGTTGATGATGGTTCTAGAGACAAGTTCGGTGGAGAGATCAAATGGAGAGCAGACTTTGAGAAGTTTCTCACAAAACACGTTCTTTGTGAACAGAAAGGTAAGAAAAGGTTAGGAGGAATACCAATGGAATTGATCCTATATTCTAATTGAGGGAACTGTTTACACGAAGTAATCTGAAGTCTACGTCGCCAGTTTAAGTAGTCAGGACTGTGCAGTGCATCTAGCATTTTAGTAAATAGCTAAAGCCGAATTCACATTCTCTGATGACATGACTTTATTGAAAACTAATTCTGGGCGTGCTATATCAATAATTGGCTGTGACTAAAACAGGAAATTGCCAAGGCTAAAGTAGAATGTTTATACGCATACATGTAGGCATAGATACACGTGCTTCTATTCATGTGTATTACTTGATAAGTACCTGTAATTCCCTGTCGGTTAGCCGGAGATGAGGTACACATACCAATGGTGACACTGTTGGTAAATGGAGGAGAGGGTTCACTCCAGGCATGTTCGGAAAGTCTCTCTGTAGGAATACCTCTGGTAACCATTGCTGGTTCTGGTAGGGCAGCAGAAGTGATTGTTCTTCTCCACAATTTGTACAACAGACATAGCAAGAAGGTCAACTGGAGGTGAGTAGCATGCAATGGTCTCGAACAATTTTACACGTGTCTTTGTGGTAGCCTTTTTCGGCAAACTGTGAACCAAATGCTTCCTGGAAAGAGTTGAAAATCCCAATAATGACTGAGGGCAGTCACCGATGTTAAAATGACTCATGGGAATGTACTTATATGTGATGGATATAATATGATGACTCATAGGAATGTACTTATATGTGATGGATATAATATGATGACTCATAGGAATGTACTTATATATGATGGATATAATATGATGAGATTTTGTTGCCCAAGCAACTACTGTTACACATGTAAAATCAAGGCTAAATATTGATCTGAAACCTTTAGACTTGTGTGATGCTACTTGAGAAAGTGTTATGTGTTAACTGACCCTCGTACTTTATGTGAAAAATACAAGCTGAGTGTTTTTTGCAGAATTATTTTATACAGCTTCTCATTTCCATTACCCATTACAGGCCTTCGGAGGATGAGCTGATAGACATCTACAGCAAGGCAATGGGAACCGTGCCAAAAGAGAAAGTAGTGAAATGGCTTACAATTATTTCTACACATCACAATTTGGTATGTGGCAGATACCCATAGTGGTATAACAACCTGCTTACCCTACTCCAATTTTACTTTTTTTCTCCTAGGGTGACAATGCTTGTCTTTGACTGGGCGTATTGGGGAGTTTACTATCAATTTTATGTTGATGCAGTAACTCTCAGCAATGCAACAGTTTTTTTCACAGAATTGATAACTATGTAACTTCTACTGTTACTGTGTCCATGCTAGTAAATTTTTTATGTTAACTATTATACTTCTTAAGGAAATTAATCATAAATACTAGCATATACTGCTTTAGTAAAATGCAACGTTTAATCTCATCAACGCCACATGAACTTGTGTATTCTTGCAGATATCAGTGTTTGACTTCATCCAACCAGGGACTAAGTCTGTAGATGAGATTGGGTTAGACAGAGCTATTCTCTCGGCCCTCTACCCTAAAGATCTTATGTCTTCCGACGACATAGACATGGCTGCAACTATCTCTAAGAGGAAGGCTCAGATGAGACTAGCATTGTCATGGGACAGAGTAGACTATGCACGGGATAACATATTCAATGCTAACAACCCAGACTACAAAGAGGCAAGTAGCAGATTTGTGTAAGATTGTGAAGTATGTGAAGGTATTGTGTGGAACCATATTGATAAATGGTTACTCCACTTGTGATGTCACTTTGAAGCAATTGAGAGAGGAAGTGTTTCATAACTAGCCTGGGAGTCTTGAATTTAAAATAAAACATTGTAAGTCTACAGCACAGAAATATTTTGTGTGATGGAACTAGGGCTAAGTAGGTTTTTACAGCCTTAATGTCTGGATATTTGTAGTTCATGAGACAAAAGCAGTTCCTGTGCGATGTGGCTGTCGAGGCTCTGGTGGAAGACATGCCTGAATTCATGTCGCTGTTAATCGAGAACGGCTTGGACTTGGACAAGTTTGTCACGACAGAGAACCTGGAGAAGCTTTACGTGAAGGTCTGTCCATCCGTCCATCTGCCTGTCTGGAACATCTAGTTGCTCACATAAATATTATCATTTAATTTTGCTGGAAATATCTGTGATGATGTCATTCTGTTTTTCAGAGTATTCCTTGACTTTTAAATGTTTGTTAGTTACCAACGGGATGATCCACACAGAAATTATAGGATAATATTTTATTCCCAGTGTAATCAGTAGCTCATTGATAGAATGGACATGGTGTTAATGTATGGCTGCTCTTATTACAGTCGATGCAGAGAGATGAGGCATACTCTAGGATGGTTAAGAGGTACTATGACGACCAGAGGAAATCAGTGAAGGTAGGATATGAGAGGCAGGATGTGTCTGGTAGACTCGACTTTGTCGTTTATCATCTGAATTTTTATCTCAAGAAGCACTTCCGTCTCAGAAAAGTAGTTCTAATTGACTTTGATTCTAGAGTTGTTTTTCCTTGTACTTTGAAATTTTGATAATATGTTGAGAATACAACTCCGAAAATGTCAGATTGCCTGTCCTCATGGAGCGTTACTGAAATGCACAATAATAATGTCTGCTTTCATGCAGCTTGTAGGCTATTTTATATGATCGTATTTTGTATATCGTTTATACATGTAGGTAATAAGCATTTTTCAAAAACAAGCATGTTTATTGCCTTTCACGGCCATTTAATTTATTCTGCAATATCTGTGAAGCATTGATAATAGGCGTATTCGGATATTGCACCGTGCAAGCTTATAAATAGCAATCTGCGGCAATAACAATATATTTTATTCAATAATATAGCGCTAGCTATAACGCAAGGCAAGCTGTGCCTGGCAATAATAATATAAAGTATATTCACTTAGCGAGGGGATTTCCCTTCAGAGCAAGCACTAGTCACGCCTGAACGCTCAAGTTGTATTCGGATAGTTAGACCAGTGCTATATGAACCAGTACCAGTTTCCGAATACGCCTCATATTGTTATTATTTCAAGTTTTTTTTCTCATATAAGAAAAGAAGAATCACAACAAACACATTATGTTTTTTCAATCGATAACAATAAAAACATGTATCATGTCTTATCTCCATCAGCAGTGAACGATGTATGAGGAAATATATTAATACCAGTGTTACTGATTGTAGACCCGATGCCGTGGCTGTATCGGTGCTGCTGTGAACCCTAATACTGAATATATGCACAACATTGGACGTATGATCAAAAAGCTCCTGGGTTATTCCTACCCTAACATCTACAAGGTGGACAATGAAGGTTTGTGTTCAATTAAAATTATATGGTTGCTTTTTTGGACTGAATCATTCTGCAGTAGAATCGATATTAATATAAATGTCTAGCCATTCTACTCACTCATGGCAATTGCCCCTTTTGTGGGTGACTTTTTCGTATCCACTCCTTGTAAGGTATTCATGTATATCCACTCCTTCCTTTGTTTGGTAGTTCTACAGCAGATTGAGAAAAATTTTAAAGATCCAAGATTCAACAATCCACCACAGCATCTGTTTATCTGGGCGACCATATTTAACAGAATGGAGCTGGCTACCATGTTCTGGAAATATTCTCAGGACCACATAGGCAAGTGTTACTGAAGTAACCTCTCTAGCTAGTTGTTGGGCTGTCTAGTATATCACTATCAGTGAACTCACAGGGTGATATGATAATCACAATCGCTTATCAGCGATTTTACGGTTTATTGACAAACAAACTGTTAATAAACATTCAATGGTCACAAATCTACATGTAGCTTGTACATAAATGACCATATACACTACTACTACTACATGTACTACTGTAACTATTATTGTGTTGCCTTCAGCTGGGGCTATAGTTGGAGCAGCTCTACTTAGAGGTCTGGCAAAGGAGAGCAATGATCAGGAAGGCGTAGATATACAGGCTACTTATCTCACCAACTCACTGTAAGTTGTTAGCGTGTCAGCCGTGAAGGTGATATGGTTGTTGTAGCCATCTGATAGACGCTATGTCAAGTTGGAATAAATCTACTTCTTACTACTTGTAGAAGCTGTAGGTTCACTATTACACTATAAATATAAAATACATAAACGTTTAAAGACTCTTTCTCATGTGACCATGTCTTGATATTATAATGTTACATGTACTATCACATCTTCTATTGAACTCTCATATAAATGTTTCTACATGGTGTAACACTGCCTGTACAGGAAGTTTGAAAGTCTGGCCAATGGAATACTAGACTGCTGTTGGGCCAAGGATCGCCAGTACACATCTGACATGTTAGTAAGAGAGGCTACCAACTGGGGTAACTGTACGGTCTTGTCTATGGCGTACAACGCCGAGATGGAGGAGTTCCTGGCCCAACCCGCCTGCTACAGTAAACTAAACAAGATATGGAGAGGAGACATCTCTCTGCAGACCTCATTGTGGAGAGTAAGTGTTTAACTATATCAGGTGTTAGACCTCATTGTGAACCGCTGTTATTCTCAATGAAATGCTAAATGCTGCTGCAACATAAAATAGACTACATGTACATTGTTTAATGCAAGTGATTATAGGAGTTGTCCTCTTTTTCATTCTAATAAATAAGAGCGGACAACTCTAAAGTTATTGTAGTTGTTTCTGTAAATTATAACTCTGAATGCTATTCCATCAATGTTGTAGATCTACTTATTTGCTTTCATACCATTCCTGGTTCCGCTGCTCAAGTTTGTACGGAAGAGAGACTGTGACCCTCGTATGGACGAGAGGCAGAGTGACCCTGCTGACCTTGCTGACCTTACAAAGAATGACGATCAGGATACGTCACCTGTCAGTCTCAGGCCTCTGATAACTGTGAAATTGCGGGGGAAGACTGAGAAAGAGATATCATACTTTAAGGCCATGTACAGGGCATTCACCGCCCCTATTACCAAGTGCATTCACTACTCTGTAAGTTAGCTCAGTAATTCACTCAACTAATAATTGGTCTAATATTCCAAACAGTAAAATATTTTTTCAGTTTAGATATGAATTGGAATCATTTGATTGAACACTTGTTGCTTGGGTGTTGCTGCTGCCAACTGGCCCACACTAATAGTGAACCACCTCTGTTAATTTGTAGATATTTTTTATTTCCTTCCTTCTGATATACTCTCTCTTCCTGATGACGGAGCTGCAGCCGTTTGCCGAGACACCTGGTAATGCTACCGACTCATGTGGGATATGCTGTGTTGGTACAGCAACATCTCGCCTCGGATGTTTGGAGATTGTAACATATGGCTGTGCTCTAGCCATGTTCGTGGAGGAAATCAGACAGGTATGGCTTCCTATAATTGTGAGTTTATCCCAAGCCCTTTCATTGAAACATTGTAGACTCAGTATAAATATCAGTGTTAAGACATTATATGTGTTGAATTTACACATTTCAATCAGTTTTTGAATATTTTCGGTATGAATATATCATTTCAAATCGATTCATTTGTGCTCTGTATTTCAATAGATGCATGACATTCCAAGATTAGTAATTACTTTCAAAGTTATAAATATATTGTGCTAGCCATGAAATAACTGTTAATGCTTACACTCATATACTGTTAGATGTCTACTGTAAGTATATTTCATATCCCTATGCTTTGAATACAACCTATTTGTTGTGACTTAGGTGTTATTTCGAGATTCAAGACCCATAAAGTATGCTCGGCAGAAGATACAGGACTGGTTGGTAGATTTCTGGAATCAGGTAGACGTTCTCTCCTACTGTTTATTCATCACGGCCATCACACTAAGATGTACTCTTTCTCCTTATTGGTTTGAGTGGGCCAGGATTCTCTTCTGCTTCTCCCTCATGATCTACTTCATCAGATTCAGTCAGATATTCTTTGTTGTGGAGCAACTCGGACCCAAGATTATCATGATCAAAAAGATGGTTAGTCAGTGGGTGATCTTCACATTGAATTGTTGGCGAGGCAGATGGGGAAATTCTCATATTAATATTGAAGTTCAAAATTAATCCACATTGGAATCGGGGTTATTATTTTTTTAAAAGCAAAATTAATCTAGTAAATAAATCTAAAAAATGAATATGAATCTTCGCCATCGTGTTAGTTGATATGATAATTATATTTTAAATTACAAGTAAATATAAATTGTGGCTAATACCAAGACAGTCTGTGCCAATGTCGTTACAACTAGTCATTCATGTGAGCTCTATTTATTCATCATGGCCGATGCTCTTTTATAGATGGTGGATCTGATTTTCTTTCTGGTGATCCTTTCAATGACAGTCCTTGCATTTGGGGTTATCTGCCACTCCATACTTAACCCCATGTCTCCTCTCAGCTGGAACCTGATCAAAGACGTTATCTACCGTCCCTACTTTCAAATGTACGGTGAACTGTTTCTGGAGGACGGCTTCCAAGATGGTATGTAAGATCTTATTTAAATGAACATTGCTTGATTTACCTGACTAATGCTGGAATGGCACGGCGTATCAAAAGCTTTAGGAGCATAGTGGCAAAGGGCAGCTTTGACAACATCTACATCTCATATGCTACTTACAGTGTAGTTTCCATGTTGTTGGGCTATTTTGAGTCTACTGTACTGGTCAACTTAGCCCACTGTCTTGACTCTCTAGAATTAAGTTCATGATTGACTATAGAATCTGAATGTTAGTTGAGCCCCACATTCTGGAGGACTTTGGATTTGTATCCACATATTGACTAGTAGAATATGATCAGCGATATTAGTACATAGTATGTAGAGTGGAGATAACTCTCTTTGCAGGTTACAGGTGGGTGCTGCTAGGAGTGTACATGATCCTCACAAACATCCTTCTGCTCAATCTGCTCATTGCTATGTTCAGGTGAGTTACATCATTTCCTGTTTGGAAGCTCCCACAGAGATCATTTTTATTCATTTGATTTCTTACTGTTAAAAGAAGTGGTATTGTATACATAAATGTAGATCGACCATAATAATATCATGTTGTTAGGATTGAAGTTAAATGAATGCACCTTGAGACTCGAGACCTATATTGACTTTATTCAGGGTTGAGGTTCAAATCGCAATATTTAAATAATCCATGATTCAGATGCAGGAAAATACAATTAATACAATTAAATTAATACTTATAAATAAATGTTACAAATAAGGTTTACCTCTTCTCGGCTCACACTATTTGTAGTTACTCATTCAGTATTATGTCAGGTTTTATTTGTTACATCCACAGTTACACATTTGAGCAAGTGCAGGAGAAATCGGAAATTCTATGGAAGTTCAACTACTATGCCGTTGTGTATGAGCACTTTGACAGGCCCTACATACCTCTCATCGGGACACTTGTTCAGATGTTCAGGAACTGTTACTCATGCAGATGTTGTAATCTCCTCGGTAGTCATCAGAACACAGATTTCAGTGAGTTGTGTATTCTTGTGTATCTACGGGATATGATAAACTTTTATTTGTATTAGTTCCCTGACCTGGTGATATCTCATGTGGTCAGCTGTCGGGTGGTCTCCTTTGCCCTTATCAAATTAAGCTCACTGCAGAGCAACTTGCAATATCAATTGATTCCTATACATCACTTAGCAAGGAGTAAGAGAGGAAGGAGGCTCGTCCATGAAAACCTGTATATGTGTTACAATGGGCTTCCAGTGTTCGATGTGCGCCTCGGGTACTTGGTAAAGTCAGAAGAAAAAATGATGAATACTTTAAAAAAAGTAAAATTCACACATCAACTAAAATTAAAATATAAACAATGTCAACAATTGGTAACAGTCTAATGAACAGGCTGACTATATACACACTACATATTTCAATGGGATACGATAGATATCGGCAAGTAAATTCGCCAGATTTGAAGAAAATTGTGTATCTCAACATAAAATGACACTTTTTGCAAATACTAACTTGCTCAACAAAATAGCAAAAATAATACCAATAGATTTAAACTTGCTGCAATTGGTGAAGTTTAAATCCAAATTTAAACTTTGCTCCTTCATAATAAAAAAAAACCCGTACAAGCGCTAAAATTGCGGTTAAAATGAGCTAATTTGTGCACTACGTTTCTCTAACATCAGGACTCTATATACTTAATTTGATTTATGGTGTGTAGTTCAGATACCATTTTAGTTGGTAGGCTAGTTTGTGAGCTCTACAACATGCCCACACTAAATGAAAATAGTGCTCAAACTATAGGCTATGTCAATAAACAATAATGTTTATTTCTCCATAGAAATGATTTTGATTGGATGCTATAGCTGTGACGTTATAAGCGCCAGAGCCGTGCACATGTGCATTGCTTTTAATACCTGTTTAGCAATGAAGAAGCGCATCACGATTCAACGGAGTTGTCTACTCGCTTAATGCCAGCGACTCATGTGCTCATATTTTTAAACCGAGGAGCACATCGAACACAAAATTTTCATAGACGAGCCTCCTTCCCTCTTACTCCTTGATTTAATAACCTCTCCTCACGCACGATTAAATCCTTTTTGAGTAATACAATACAATACAATACCGAAAAAATATGCTTACTAATTCTTCCAAGTTTAAATTGGTTACCATTTTTTAAATGATATGGACAGTGTCACCGTGGCTGATGAATTGCGTGGCTGATGAATTGCGTATTGCCTAATTCAGACATTAAATATTATTTGTTGGAATCAAAGTATTGCATATTTCTACATAATCTTGCTACTTGCAAATCTTATGATTGGAGCATTGGGGCTACATCACAAGATTATACCGTGGAGAAGTGGGATTCTTCTGCCGTGGAGAAGTGGAATTCTTCTGTCGAAGTTCCAGTGGAGAATACCGGCTATGTTGGATTAGTCCAAATATTAAAACTAATTGAATAAGCACTAGAGCTCAATGGCTACAGTGAGAAACTAGATTAACAGGGAGGTTCACAGACAGCTCTCTATAGCACATGTAGCTTCACACTGTGTGTTTTAAATCTGTACAGGAAGGAAGCTGGAAGATGAAACAAATCGGAAGATAACTAAATTTGTCAAGGTGTGTATGGAGAAATACATGTCCCTTCAGGCTAGGCTTAAGAGTGAAGATATAACACATAAAGTGACCAACACAGCTCGCAGGTAAATAGTCTATCATACTTTGTTTTATATTATCGTGCATTTATAGCAAATGATGGGAGTAAAGGAATCATTTTCCATGACAAGAGTGAGTCAAATCTGCGACCTTTAGGTTTACGTATCAGAGAGTTACATGTAATCAATGTCGTCCGTAGACATTAAAATAACTTGACTTTTGCGAATTGATAGAAGCAATACCTACATAATTTATCATCTAAAGCAAACTTCTTTATCTGTTTTTTGAGTGCAGTCTATCATCAATGTCCAAACTTTTCAGACTAGAGCTAGTTATCGAACAACTTGATGACCTCAGAGATGACGTGGTAAATCAGAAACTACCCGACAACTCTCACTCATATCAACAGGTTTCCATAGAAAGTTCAAGGTAATACACCTCCTCATTACTAATCACATTCAGTTATGCAAATGGTGTACATTATATAGGTCAGTATACACACAACTATTATACTATTATAGATGTCATTAGTGCTACATTCTCTCGGTTGACTCCTATTTTGTGAATCAAACTGGTTGTGTTTCTCTGGGTAAAGAGCTAAAACAGTAAAGGCGACAGCCAAATTTGCAACATACATGTAAATCAATCTTTATTTCAACGGAAATACATGTACATTGTATATTAATGTTGCCGATTGTCTATTATTGTCTAAGTGTGCTTTATGTGTGTAAATTCAACAATTAGATTTTTTCGGTTTTACTAGAATGACATCGACAATTCTTGTCTTAAAATTGCTAATGATTCAACATTATTAAATAGGTCATCCAATCACCACTCTCAGAAACAATATCAGAGTCTTGAGAGTAAATTTGAAGTCAAGTTCCAAGCTCTGAACTCACTTCAGTCTAGACTTGAGTCGAAACTTGACAGCTTGGATAAGTTGGATGGTAAACTTGATACCATCATAGAGCTGATGGGTGCTGATAGGTCAGCCTCACCTCCACTTCTACCACCGCGTACACCACGTCTGCAAGAACCTCCGTTACCAAATCTTAGAGCGCAATCCAACCAGGTCGACTAGACCTTGATTGATGTCAGTCTACTATTACATGTATATATAGTTCTCATTCACGCACGAAACTGGGTTTTGGTAGCAAGGTTTCTCAGTACATCAGCTATAAAAGTGACCTTATTAAAATGTCAGTTTCTACCACATCCTGGTTTACTCCCGCAGGTGAGTTCAATGTGCTCATCGCTTGCTGCTTGCTGTAATCGACGGCAGCACAGTTGTTTTATCACTTTAGCTTCCTAGCTTTGTCAAATGAACAATATTCTTCTGTTTGTAAACACATGACCAAGTCCACACCACGGATCACAGATGTAAATTGTGCCTTTATGGTTATAGCGAACATACACACATGTGTAAGGACAAGTTCTATAGCAACAGGTTTGTAATTATATACACCGTAATACAAAGATGAGAGATTTTTATTGAATATGATATTATTAGCCTTCCTGTTATGTAATTATATAGTGCAGTATTTGAATGAAATGCTGATTTACAATTTTACCTTTAGTATTAGTCTAGTTGTATCCATATTTTTTTGAAGCTTTAAGCAAATAATGTCTCAACTGAAATTTTTTATTGCAAATCCAGTTTTATACACATTCCCGTCCATTCCTTGTCAATATACCTTTACTTCAATCTCTTCGTATGCAATCAGATCTGATTATATTCATATTAATTTTTTTCAATGTTAGGTATACATCTGTAACCTATTCTTTATATATTATCTGCAACTATTTTATTATAACACAAACTTATCAGGAAGTACTTTGATTTAGTAATTTGTTATTTTTTTACTTTAGATTTTATGCTGCCTGATGGTTTAATTGTAACCATTGAGATAAAATATATTCATTCTAGAGCGTAAATTGTGTTGCAGTTCAAATCAGAGATGGTAACTTGAATGGTATTCACAACCACTATAATAATGATTAGCCAAACCAGGGATGACTATGTTTGATGTAGAGAGGTGGCAGGCCCTGTCTGGGTTGGGCCAAATCTTTGAGAATCATTGCAGCACCATTATCTGTACAGTATTTTGTTACATGTACTTGTATGTGCATGCTAGTATAATCAGAGATGCTATAATTCTACATGTATACATGTATTTCCAATAATTGCCTTAGTTCCACAAGTAAACAGCCTTCATATGTATTTGTACATTACACATGTTAGCCTGAGCAGAAAATAAAAAATACTTTGCATGAGCATCAATCATTAGAACCACATGCTAATGAGTTTGGATTTGCTAGCAAAACTAGTTAATACTAACACTACTGACACAAAAAATAAAACAAATATATACTTATTGATTTTTAATGAAGTTCATTGTCTGCTCACAGGAATGGCTATCCATCATTGTGTTTGTATAATGGCTGCCTGACAACTGTAGTTATGCAGTAGCTAGCAGTGAATAAGATAACCTCATGTATTCAATGCACTTGTTATATTTCAGTAGTATTATACAGCGAGACCGCGTCTATTAATAGCCGATGACTGGAAGGATTGCATCTGCAAGTGAGTTTGCACATAGCAGTCTCTAATTTCTACTGTTCCTTGGACCGGTCAATGCATATAATATCAGCTACCCATTGGTCAACTGTCAACATGTAAGTGCCTATAGTATTGCGATCGGTGTTATATCTACAATATTGTAGGTCTAGCGCTAGTGTATCAAAAAAATACAGATTTTGTCTCTTTTCTTCAGTTAGCATGCTTCAGAGTTTGCTGCATAAAATATATTTCCATAGATGAGTGTATTGCCACAGCCTGCCTAATACATGTACATGCCTATAATTATGTGTGGGCAAAAGTGTATGGAGTTGTATATACACTGCTAAAGTAATATTGTTATACTGGCTGTATGGTATACTGTACAGTCATGCACAAAGGCATCATTAAAGCTGAAATACAAGCGTGAGGTCTATAAGGCTTATTCTAAACGTAAGTACAATCAGAATATAGTAATAATAATAATCTTATGTTGGTTTACATGTACAATTGTAAATGCAGAACACAATATATTGATGTTAATTGAAGGTGGGGGTACTGAAGAACGAGTACTGAGGCTATGATATCCTGCTGACGCATGCAGTCTATCTCAATGTACATTGTATGTTGACTGCTGATAAGCCATGTATACTGTAAGTGACACAACTCACATTTATTATATAACAATATTATTAGTAAGTAGTTGTATAAATGTGCATTCCATGCATTTTGTAATGAATGAATATAAATAATAATACGAATACAAAGTCATGTAATGTTTGTAGCTCAATACAATACCTATCATTCACATTTACTATCAACCAGCCACCAATAGAAAATGTTCACAAGTTACATGACTCAGTTGATAGGCCGAACATTAGCACTAGTTTATAATAATACGAGTATATGGCTGATAATGTAAATTGCTTCCCATGCATTCTTTTTCTCTTTCATATTTTTCTGTTTCTCATATTTTTATACTTTCTATGAGATCATTGTTCACACAGCTTGTAGTTCTTGGCAAGCATGATATATGCATATGATTACATAATAATTATAGTCTCTATATTGTTTACCACCCTGCTTCACTTCTCTTACAGTAAAGTACTGAAGTTTCCATGTGCACTTCACGGGCAAACTGATTTCTAGACAGCCACTTACTCGTGTGTTGATAGATTTGTAGTTCTAGTGCAGTAATCTGCTATTCCGTACAGAAGTAAACATGAATGATTCAGGAAGTTTCAAATTAAAAATGGCAGCTCGAGACTTACCGATGCATAACTACAGCTATGCAATGAATTCGAGCTACAGAATGCACTATCGTGGTAAGAGTGAAGTAAACACAACCCATACAACATACATGTCCTCTACAGCGCCAGATGTGGTAGACTATCTGCCAAGAGCAAGTAGGTTGACTCTACGGATATGAACGCACATTGTAGATGTACAATGTACGTGTACATGTACATGTATATTGACTGTACTGTATACTCTGTACCCACACAATATTTTGACCCAAATATCAAGTTAGCATTTTTATCGGTCAACCACTAAATTCATACATCTGCATGTACATGTACATGTAGATAGCAGATTTAGTGCTTTTACATGTGTAATTTGGTTTCTTTATAATTTCTTGTTCTTATGCTTGTTGTTATGTTTGGTGCCTGCTATTCTTGCAGCTGAAATAATCCTGTACAGAACATGTATAGGCCTACAGAATATTAAAACTTATATATTATTACAAGCACATAAATATTATACAGTGCATCACGCTAGATACAACATGCACTTGCAGTACATGTACACACTTTGTTTACATGGACAGGTCACTTAGAGCAGTGCTATGTGCTATGTGCTATGTGCTATGTACATGTACATGTACAGGTTTCTTAGCCTGAGAATCAGTCTCAAAGGTTCCTACCTGGGGAAAACCCTCACCCATTATGCCCTACCCCCTAATTGCATGCATCTGTTGGGATTGCTGTCCAAGCTACATGTACACGTACTTACACTGTAGGGCTAACATAATGGTATGACATATTCTAACAGAAGTTCTGGTGTACATGGATACCATGTGTACATTGTTTGGGTTACCTCACAGTAAATAGTGCACTTACTATACAGCGTATTGTAGGGGTTCTAAAGTTATAATATACATCTAGGTTTATTATGGCTACCATTTACCACGTATATTATTTTTAAACTTTTTAAACGTGTGTGATTTGTAAATTTGCACTTAAAATTGTCAGAGTTGAGAAATTTGGGAGTTAGACGGTCAACACTGGAACCTGACAATCTGGAGGGTTCCTCTACCAAACAGAAAGGGCAAAGAGAATCTTCTGTCCGATATTCCATGTTTTATCCTACAGAAGACGAAGAAAATATGATCATTGGTGATTTAGTGAAGTCTACATTCCATCAAGTTTCGTAAGTGTGCTGCGAGAAACAAGGCTGTTCAGATTATTCCCAGTTTCGGTAGAAATTATGATAATGATTTAGCACCACAGATGACGAATGATTTACATGTGCACTATATGATTTGTAGAAGAGATCCTGCAGCCGCTGACGACGTAGAAGGACAGGCTCAAACTCACAAAATAAAAGAATGCAAAACTTTTGGTAGAATAAATTTTAGAAAAGATGCTAAATCTGCATATGAACCACCAGTAAGTAATTTTTGATTGGAAATCAGAAGAATGGACTATACTGTTAATTATAGGTACAATCATGTAGGCCGAAATTTACTCTATTAGTACTATGTACTAAAGATTGGATAGTGAGGAGTTAGTTAATTGTTTGTAGGCAACTCTTCATAGGGCAAGGGGTTTAAAGATTAAGATAATCAAAAAATACAAGCACTATCACTTAGAGCGATTATGTGCTATGATTTGTCAACACAAGAGAGGTTATGTACGTTCTTTAAAATGTTTTTTCTCATCCAGTATGTCCGGCTACACCCTTCTGACAGTAAGGCAGACGTTCTCAACCTCATGACTGGCCATTGGAAAGTGTCAAACCCTAAACTTATTGTCTCAATTGTGGGCGGAGCAAGGAGATTTGAGTTCTCGAAGGGTCGCATTCAAGGAATGTTCAACCAAGGTCTATTAGACATAGCTAAGACTACAGGTACTCTAAATGTACTATCATAAGTTTTGTCAGTTTGTAGTACTTTTTCTGTGAGCTCAGATCATGGTGTAGAACAAAATGGTAACTATACTCTACATGTATATTGAAACTTGTTTATCTTTTACATGTACATGCTGTTAGCCAGCACTTTATGCAGAGCATGCTGTTATTTTGGGTGAAGCAGTGGTTATTATCAATTACTGTAAATGCAGTCAGAGTAAAAGACTAAAAGCTGCTGTTGAATTGGGCAGGTAACTCCACAGCCTTGCATAGCCTAGGTTCAAAATTATCTCGCATAAAATACGAGCCGGGTTGGCATACCATCTACCTGTTATTACAGAATAAAAATAGTCCAGCCAGATTTACCTTTGATTATAGATGCAATGTATTTGCTGAAAGAGCCCCAAATATTAAACAATTATCAAACTAATTTGTCCCTCAACAGTCTACCCTGTATTCTTACATGTACGATTCACCATTGCAGGTGCTTGGATAATTACCCCGGGCTCCAATACAGGGTTGTATAGAATGGTGGGCTCGGCTTTGAAGGACCACATTGACTCCACGGGATCAGCAGTGATGAATGAGATTGTTCTGCTTGGTATAGCTTCCTGGGGATCTGTAGCTGGAAAGGAGCTGTTGGAGGACGAGACGGTTGGTAATTGATAGTTTAAACATTCTCCAAGGGCACAGTATTTTAGTGTTGGGTGCGCTTTTGCAAACATAGTGTAGTAAAGCTCTGAATTTTGGTGCGATTGATGAAATTAAATGCCAGTTTACTGTAAAAGTTGAAAAAGTCCTCACATCAGTTATTTATATGGCAGTCACTCAACATACAACAATTACAAACTTTTAAACGAAAGTTGTACAGATAGTGCTGTAGCATTTAGGTTATTTATTGTTCCTGTATTCTTATTGCAGGTATGGGTCTTTAACTATTATATTAGTTACTAGAAAAAACTCGGCAATTTATGTTTTAGGGGCAAGGAAAGAACCCCGCTGTTTACCATATAGCCGATATTCCTGTGGTCAGGGGAATACAGCCTCTAGACCCAAACCATTCCCATTTCATACTTGTCGATGATGGGTCTGCAGGAGAGTTTGGTGGAGAGCTGAAATGGAGAGTAGAATTTGAAAAATTCCTCACAGAACACGTCTTATCACACGAAGAAGGTAAGAGCCAATGAAACGCCCCAGATGGCACAATTCACAGGTAGGAGTAAAACAATCCTTTGCACAATGTTCATTTTTCTCCACAATCAACAACTAAGATTTGTCTTGAACTTTTGTATCAATGCGTGAAATAATTCGGTACGCAACTTGGTCGAATAAAGACTTACATAAAGTGGATATTATTTCAGTAGTGATGTCTGTAGAAATGCATGTAGCACTAATTTGATATGCTGTACAACAGATGGAAGCGGAGGAGTGAATATACCAATTGTTACCCTGTTGGTAAATGGAGGTGATGGTTCATTAGAAGCTTGTTATGAAAGTCTTGGTGTGCAAATCCCACTGGTAGCCATTGCTGGCTCAGGAAGAGCTGCAGAGGTCATTGTACAGCTGCATAAACTATTCAATACTCACTACGCTGATAAAACAAACAGCAGGGATGATGGATGGAGGTGAGATTAAATTAATATAATATATGCTGGACACAAAAATACTGTAGTTGACTGCAACACCAAGAGAAGCTGTTTGTAAAGGTACATGTACTTCAGAATCTGTTACCTTTGTTTTATTCAGCATTTTATGATATTTTTTCCCTGTGTCTTGTAATTAACAACTTTTTTTGCTGAAATACAAATGTTTACAGAAACTTTCATTGACACGTACAATGTGACAGACAGTTCCATATTTTTAGCACAGTTTAGGGGCACAGCTTAGGTTACTCATCAACATTTGTATGGATTTTAGACCTTCAACAGCCACCTTTACTGAAATATATGAGAAGGCCATGGGTCAAAAGATCAGTGAAGATGTTATCACATATTTAGAGGTCATCTCTAATAATCACGAATATGTAAGTATGAGCATAACGCATAATTATTTACATGTATTGCAAAAAGAATTCAAGATAAATTACTTTGACCAATAACCAGCTTCAGCAGACACATATCAAAACTTTCTGTTGCAGATATCAGTGTTTGACTTTACAAAAGCTAGCTCAAGCTACCTCGGAGATGTGGGACTAGACAAGGCTATTCTGTCGGCACTCTATCCCAAGAATGTCATGACATCAGCATTAGCTGAAAGAGCGACAACTATCTCCAAGAGAAGGGCCCAGATGAGATTGGCTTTGGCGTGGAACAGAGTCGACTATGCTAGAAATGACATTCTTGATCCAAATAATCCCGAATACAAGGAGGTAGGATGAAGATAGAGAGGAACAGAAAACTATATAGCCTAAACTGCAATACTACATTATTAGACAATCATGCAACTCACAGCCAATAATTTTAATAGTAAATCAAATAAATCAAATACAAAATAGTACAAATACAAAATATGAAATGAAAAAGGGACAAAATTAGAATCTCATGCCAGAACTCCATGTTCACATATGCTCGAAGGTAGTAGTCTAGTTCACCCTCGGTGTAGAATGCACACATGCTCCAAGGTAGTACCATAGCCCACAACTGGCCTTACACACACTATGTATGTTCCAGCTTCTTCAGCAGAAGGAATTCTTCCACGAGGTGCTGATGGAAGCCCTGATTGACGATATGCCCAAGTTTGTAGAGCTGTTTTTAGACCATGGAGTCGACCTTGAGTCATTTGTTACTTCCAAGAGACTAGAGAAGCTCTACCAAAAAGTAATCGAATTATACAAAATATTTTGTTCTAGTTACTGTGCACCAAATTAGTGTATGTTTCACAGTCATCAACACCAATTTTGTGCTTTGTGCCAAAGTGGTCATCTGCTACTAATTTAAATTAGAAAACAATTAATTAGATTTTTATGTACAGTGTATATGTTTCCTCTATGGTTATATAATTAATAATTATATAATCATATATACATGTACATGTATATGAAATAATAGTTCACAAGGAAATGGTAAATAGAATTATTTATCTCGAGCTTTATTACAATTGAATGATATGATTATTTCAGTGGTAATGCTGGTAATGCTGTAATTATATCATTGTAATATTATAATAGACAATGCAGAGACAAGAGGCTTATGCTAGGATGGTGAACAAGTGTTTTGGGGATGAAAAGTCAGCAGCAAAGGTGAGTCACATGCTGCCAACTAAATACTGTGAACTTCCCACTGCATGATTAGTTCCACACTGGAATTTTCAATGGTGAAAATTTTGAAGCATGTACTAGTGCAATCAACCTAAATACAATATGCAATGTATGCACATTTAATTATTGCATTAAAATGAACTGTTAGCTTTATGAGAAGTGTTTGATAGATCTTTGTTGAGAGTGCATTCTATACATACATATCTATATGTACATGACTTGTAGGGTAGCTGCACCAATTGTACCAACAGTGTGGATCCCAACTTCACCTACATGTTTGCCATTGGCATGATGCTAAAGAAGTTAATGTGCTATTCTTATCCCAACATTTACAAAGAGGGTACGTGCTGTGCAACGTCCCGCCTCTTTCTGCAATTATCTCATTGTGCTTACTTGCACTATCTGAATGTGTTTTCGCTAGATACATTGACTTGCGCCACGCTAAAATTATTTTAGCAAAGCTGAAACTCTAATTATCTTGGTGAATGGCAAACCAAGTTCGTGTTTGCATGTTTTTATATATTTGAGTAGTAGTGCATAGAATACTACATAGTGAATGTAGCCTTATAGGTGTGAAGTTTTATTGGTGCTAACAAGTAAAACTTTGTATACAACTGTGTTTAGACGGCCTACCTTGGGCTTAGATTTTATAAATACATTAATGGCCAAGAAATACACAACACATATATACACATACTACATGTTAGTTTAGCTCTGAAATCATAAAGATGTACTACTTATTTCTAGGTAGCATTGCATATGCTAAAGATTCAATACACTTCCGTGATCCAGCACAGCAGCTGTTTCTCTGGGCGACCATGTTTAACAGAATGGATCTGGCCATCATATTCTGGAAATATTCCCAGGACCATATTGGTAAGTGAGCTGGTCTATTCATAGCAGTAACTTTAACTCATCTTCATATAATGCAGTGTACAACTCACTGGAGTTAACATTGCATTGTGGACCGTCTAAATACAGGTAGCCACAAATAATACTGAACAGTTTGAATAAATAAAATAATAAGTTGGTACATCTGTTGGTTCATAGGTAATAGGTCAATAGGTTCATAGGTCACCTTATCTACTGGTGTCACAATGTTCTCTTGTAGCCGGGGCCATAGTCGGTGCTGGCATACTTAGAGGTCTTGCAAAGGCTAGTGATGAACATGAAGGTATAGACATCAAGGCAGAATATCTCAAAAACTCACAGTAAGCTTCAGAATATTATATTGTCTATGGTGATATATAATTGAGTCCAGTACTTCAAGGATCAAATGAATAACATTATAAAAAGTGTTAAGGTTGTAAAACGTTTTCTGAAATACACTAAGCATTTCAGGTAGAATTCCTAAAACACAAACTGCAATAATTGTGATCAATTTATTCCAAGAAATAAGTCGATCTTCAGAAACACACCACAGGTTTATCATATTTACCTCCTTTCAATTAAATATCTTAAAAATTGTAATTTATTTTATACACATGGACATAAATATACATCTCATCTAAAATTCTTCAACAAGCATCGCACATGCATCTAGCTACCTGTTAATTCTTTGCAGAAAGTTTGAAGTAATGGCCAATGGAATTCTTGAGTTGTGCTGGACTAAGGATCGCCAGTACACGTCTGATATGTTGATACGTGTTACCCATAATTGGGCGAAGACCACTGTCCTAGCCTTAGCATACAACGCAGAGATGGAGGAGTTCCTGGCCCAACCCGCCTGCTACAGTAAAATAAATAAGATATGGAGAGGAGACATCTCTCTGCAGACCTCATTGTGGAGGGTAAGTATTAAATTAGCTCCATCAGATATTAGACCTCATTGTGAACGTTCAAGCTATCCCCAATTAATTCCATTAGGTTCATTCTGTACAGTTCAACTTCTTATAATTAGTAGTGTTGTTGCTTATTTACTAGTTTTCCCTCTAAAAGAGGTTCTCCATAATATTTCACGTTTGCATTATAGATAACAACGATACTTCGTAAACCAGGCATGATTACATATAGATAGCGGATACCTTGTAAACGTGCCATGAGCGGCTTTCTTATTTGTTGCAGATCATAGCTTTTGCCATTAACCCACTTCTGGTGTTTCTACTCACTTTTGCTCGGAAGAATGACGGAGACCCACGTACTGATGAGATAAACCAACACAATGAGATCATAGAGGCTGATGAAAGTGATATGCCAAACAAAGAGGAAGAATACAACTCCACTTCGTCTCCAACTCTGAAACGACTCATACAAGTCGTATGCAAACCCAAGTCTAACTACGAGATCTCCTACTTCAGTGCAATGTATCGGGCTTTTACCTCACCAATAGTCAAGTGTGTCCACTACTCCGTAAGTGGATTCATAGGGATATTATATAAAGTACTAATGTGTTTATTACAGGATATACTTCACACAGTAAAAATGTGTATGTGTGATGTGAATGATCACAAGCTTAGATAATAAACATGTAATACATTGTATTTTTTCATATGATGTGTGTACTTATACTTGTGCCGTTGTTGTTTAAGCATCAACTATGTGGCCTAAGAAATTATATAGTTGAAAATTATATAATTATGTCAATGCGTAGCTTGAGTCGCAGTTAATAGAAATTTAATCTTTATTATTAATTCTTGGTCCTTTGTAACAACTTATTTCACAACTCAAAATGTTTTATTCTCACTTTTGCACTTGATTTTGCACCTTTTAACTGTAGACAGCTAATAACAATGTCACATCAATTCAGTTTGGCAATGAGTCTACAGCTTTGTTAATCTAGATTATGTTCTCTTTTATTCCAGCTGATGTACATGTCCTTTCTCACCATATACTCGTTGTTCCTGATGACAGAGCTCCGTCCATTTATTGCAGAATCTGTAAATAACCAGAGTCTGCATGACGGCACTTGTAACATCTGCTGCGTCAGTACTACTTCCTCCCACATCGGATGTCTAGAAGCCGTAACTTACTGCTTTGTACTGGCAAACTTCCTGGAAGAAGTCCGTCAGGTGAGCATCATGCTACACTGACCAAATCCAATATTTATTAGGATACCCAAAAATTTAATTATTAGGAAACTGAAGTAGCAGCAACTCATGGCAGCCTTTTTTTTGTTTAAAAATTAGAATTTCACATCTGGTACATTTTGCAGAATAAAAATTTAAAACCGTGTGTGTATAATATCTCACCGAACGGACAACTATTGTCAGCTATGTCCATGATGCCTTGGTTCAACATAAATTTTATATCTACAACATAAAACATATAACACTGTACTTGTGTGTATCTAGGTAATGTTTAGAGACACGCGGTCTATCAAGCGAGTCAAACAGAAACTCTCTGTTTGGTTGAGGGACACATGGAATCAGGTAGACGTTGCGTCGTACATTGCATTTGTGGTGGCTGCCATATTCCGGTTCTCTATACCAGAGGCATACTTTGAGTGGTCGAGGCTTCTCTTCTGCTTCTCTTTGCTGATCTTCATTGTCAGATTTAGTCAAATATTCTTCGTCGTCGAAAAACTGGGACCGAAAATCATCATGATTAAAAAGATGGTAAGCTACAGTGTGTTATAATAATCATATAACATTTCTAATGAACATCAAACGCTAATTCTCAGGAGATGCATGCTCATTGGTTTCAGAAGCAGCTATTGAACAATTGGTTTTGGTGGGAAACAATGTTACAATATTGAATAAAATTGTTGTCGCTTACTATTTTACAGATGGTAGACTTGATATTCTTTCTGGTTATACTGGCGATGACTATATTAACATTTGGAGTTATCTCCCAGTCTATACTTCACCCTCAAGCTTCTTTAGCATGGAGTCTCATCAATGACGTCATATACAAACCATATTTTCAGATGTATGGTGAACTTTTCCTCGACGAATTCAATGATGGAGTCGGTAAGTGTGAACCGGCTCTCAATTATAGTTTCAGCATGTTGCTTGAAAACCTGATAAGCAAATGTGGGAAGGCTAATCATCAGCACCATTTACATACAGTAGAATACATACATATCTATCTTAATATCCATGTTGTTTATTATATGTCCATATGGTTAAATACTTATATTTCTTTACAGTAAAGATCTCCCTCTACATAATATATCTTACATAAATATTATGCAATTGTAATAATATGCAGCAAGTTATGGTATACTATTATGATGAACTTCTGAAGGTTTTATTGCAAAATAGTCCAGCGCATATCTGTCAACCTAGAGTGAAAAGATATAGGAAGTCCCAACTTCCAAGTGCAAGATATACATTTGGAGAGTTGGAGCTGTGGGGGAGGGAGTATGGGTGCCAAGCTTCACTGTTATCACAGCACTAATCATTATCTTTTGACATAATCAGTAACTCATGTAAATTAGCTACCACATGCACATGCACAATATAAGCTATGTAGTAGCTGATAACTCCAAAGCTGTATCAAAATACCAGAGAGAGTAAAATGAGATGGAGCTAGGGTATTAATTTGATGCTATTTATTGGATTATCTTGGATATTGGATAATACAGAAATGAAAAGTACCTATCTGATGCCCCGAAATCGGGAGGATATAGGGATATAGGGAGCTGGTGGAAGTGAGAGTGTGAAATAGGGAGGGTCCCGCCTAACTGGAGGCCTAAGTCGGGGTAGTTAACAGGTATGGTCGTCCAGTGCATCTATTTGCAATATAATGTGAATTCCAAGTAAACAATTATTATACAAGTCATGCAGTTATTATACAAGTCAAGTCATTCGTTTCAGGATACAGATGGATCCTTCTTGGTATCTACATGATTCTCACAAACATACTCCTTATAAACCTGCTTATTGCTATGTTCAGGTAAGCAGTGTGACTGTGACTGTAACTGTGACTATAACTGTGACTGTAGCTGTGACTGTGACTGTAACTGTGACTGTAACTGTAACTGTAACTGTAACTGTGACTGTAACTGTGACTGTGACTGTAACTGTAACTGTGACTGTGACTATAACTGTGACTGTAACTGTGACTGTGACTGTAACTGTGACTGTGACTATAACTGTGACTGATATGTTTGAGTCTAGTGCTTGCTTATGGTCAATTAAATATATGAAGTAGATTAAAAATTCACAGACTACAGTACGCAATTCTTTAATGGCTATTTTCTATTTTACTAAAATTAGACTGGGAAAGTCTAAGCTTTCAGTGTTGCGATAAAGAATTCATGACCCTTGTTACACATATACATGCTGTATCATAGTATATCATGATATTCAATATTGTTATCTGTCTCATTCAGTTACACATTTGAACGTGTTCAAGAAAAATCTGAGATATTATGGAAGTTCAACTACTATGCCGTGGTGTACGAACACTTTGATAGATCATACATACCTCTCATCGGAACTATATTCCAAATGTTCCGACACAGCAGATGCTGTGGATGCTGTGGTGAAATGTCCTCCGATTTCAGTAAGCATTTTTATATTAATTAATCACTTGTTCTTGCAGCTACTTTACATATAAAAACATGAAATAAGTATTTTGTATATTTGAAGTTGTGGTGACTGGTACCATAGCAAACATTACACACTGCGAACCATCTTTACGATCTTACTGCAGGACGGAAACTGGACCGTGACTTGGACAGCAAAGTTACTAAATTTGTAAGGAGTTGTATGGAGTCCTATGTGTCCCAACAGACAAGATTGAAACATGAAGATATTACACACAAAGTCACCAACACGGCTGACAGGTACAGGCATATACAGCCTCTTATACGTACATATATATTAGAACATTGACAACCAGATTTGTGACCTACAATCGCTTCCTATTTTGGCAGTTATGGCAAATCCCGCCTTGCCATATCTTTTCATATACATGTGTATGCCGGGAGAACATTAGAAATGAAAATAAAACTATTAAGCGTATTTAGCAGTTATCTTCTCTCAAGTAGAAGAATATTGTAATGGTCTCTGGTTTTTCGTGCGGTCGTCCGTGGACGACTGCCGACCCCAAAAATGAAGTGCCTATGAGTGGTGCTAGGCCTTCTCATTACATGAAAGATCGAGCGGTCTCAGTAGTCAAAGTACTACCAGAGACGACCCATCTGGTCCCGAGTCTAGCCTGGAGACTATACTATGAAAGAGAGTGATCCGACCTAGTAGGCGGTTCGCTAAGCGAATGACCTGACAAAAGGAAGTGAAAGTCTCTGTATCAAGTATAGATGTGTCTTTATTGAAAGCCAAGCAAAGACTGAGACAACAAATGATAAAACATGGCCCTTTATATAGTATAAGAACTTCCGCCCGACGTAGTGTCGGGAAAAGACGACGTAGGGTCGCCCGGAAGTTGCTTATAATCATCCAATTCATATGCAAAATGAATATCAAGTGATTCTGAAAGCTCGGGCCTCTTTACATGGGTATAAAAGGTACCAAAAGACTCAGTAATTGCCATACATGAATGTACAATGGTATATAGTTAAGTAGAATGGATATAAACACATAGATACACGTATGTAGACATTAAATGAATGGTTTAGACATGCAATATAATTGAGTATGAGTACACGAGCAGCTAGGTATGAGAGTACGAATGTTAGCTGAGTAGCGCTGTGGCAACTACTAGGCACGTAAGGTGCTATGAGGTTTATCCGGGTAGCTGGAGTCGTATACAAATGTCCTGTACCATTACAATATAACAGAGCCTACAAATTCACCATTTGGCATGAAATAGGATTGGACTTAACTTATCAAAGTAATAGCAGTTATCTCAAATTCTGATGTTGTGATTGTACTACAGGGGAATATGGGCAATACTTGCATGTATTTATGTACATGTATATTCACAGAGCTCTATTTTAAAGTAAACATAGCCATCCATGATCAGTGTAGGCCAGTGGTGCCCAAATGGAAGCCCACGGGCCTGATCAGGCTCCCTAGGTAATATCGAATGTGCGACTGTTCGGAAAAGACAGTTTGAAACAGGACTTTTCGAAAGTGGACAGCTCAATACCGGACAGTTCGAAACGCCAAACCCCAAACCCCAACCACCAGATTTCAACTAATTTTCATTTTTAATATTATTTATTTATTTAATTAATTAAATCAATTACTTAAAATTAATAATCTGTGAGTTGTGTTCTTTTAAATGTAATTTACACAGTTACAAACTGTCCGGCTTAGAACTGTCCGGTTTAGAACTGTTCGGTTGTGAAAAGTCCTGTTTTGAACTGTCTTTTTTCAAAATGTCCCTTTACCATCAGATCAGGCCCTCCACTTGTTGTGCAAAAATTCAAAATTTCATGCAGATTTCTACAACTTTGTTTGGCCGAGGGTGTGTAAGTCCTTGGTTTGCCAATACTTTATTGCAACGCAAGATCTTTTTCACCTGTCACACTAACTGCTTCTCTTGTACAATTGATTATGTTGAAGATCAGATCTACTTATAATAAATGTTTATGTGAAAAGTGTAAATCTGATGCCTTCATTCATGTCACATTCGATTACATTTTATGCAAGTTTACACATTGAAACACACGTAAACACACGCATATATGTATTTGTATTAATACCTGGCCCCCCAACCTTGGGGCCCAGTCTCTTGTTTGGCCCCTACCAAAAATAATTGGGCACCCCTGGTGTTGGCTATGTGTCGGTGTCACAATTCCTCTGCATTTTAGGATTATTCTCCAAACAGTAAAACATTATACGTACCGGAGTTTTTTATTGAGACTTATTGACCCTGTGGCTATGACTACTTGCTGACCCTGCGACCATGACTACTTATTGACCCTGTAACTATGACTACCTGCTGACCCTGTGACTAAGACTACTTGCTGACCCTGTGACTATGACTACCTGCTGACCCTGTGACTATGACTACTTGCTGACCCTGGGACTAATGCAACATTCACACTGCCGTTTATACCAACTACTAGTGGCGAGCGGCCAACGCTAACCACAATGTGGTTAGCTATTACTATACTATAGCTGGCGCGTGTTAGTTAGCGGCGGGTTTAAAGTTCAGCATGTTGAACTCGTTGACCCCTACCGCTCACTGGAGCATGTCACTATATAATGTAGTTGTGGTTAGCGTTGGCCGCTAGTAGTTGGTATAAACGGCAGTGTGAATGTAGCATAAGACTACTTGCTAACCCTGTGACTATGACTACTTGCTGACCCTGGGACTAAGACTACTTGCTGACCCTGCGACTATGACTACTTGCTGACCCTGCGACTAAGACTACTTGCTGACCCTGTGACTAAGACTACTTGCTGACCCTGTGATTATGACTACTTGCTGACCCTGTGGCTATGACTACTTGCTGACCCTGTGACTAAGACTGCCTGCTGATCCTGCACCAATAGTAATATTACGTTATTGTTTACACAGACTTGAGCTGGTGATAGAGCAGCTAGATGACTTGAGGGAGGATGTGCAGAGGAATCAACAGCCCGACTCTCCTTTCAGCCGACAAATATCTATGAAAGATCCGTCCAGGTTGGTTCACGCTGTATGATTTACCAATTAGTTAATGTGCTTCTTCTGAATTCTGAGTAAATAATGGGCATGAAAAATTAATCTTTTTGCACATACATGTACGTATAATAATAATAATATACTCATTCAACATACTGCATGTACACACTACGATTGATGCAAGTCAATCTGTTCATCTTGCAGGTCGTCTAGTGATCACGCTCAACACATGCTGCACATGTTGGAGGCTAAACTTGAGAACAAACTTGGAGCACTCGAAGGTCTTAAATCAAAGCTTGAGTCAAAAATTAATGCAATAGATCATCTCAAGTCTCATGTTGATGATAAATTAGCTAGACTTGAGAACGTAGAAAATAAACTTGACAATATTCTTCAGTTATTGTCGCGAAGTAATTAATCAAATAGATTACCATCTTGAATTGTCTAAATTTTCACTTCAATGGAATCAAATACATCCCAAGTCTCTCTATCACTCTTGATTCTCTTAATTCGGCCATAGGTGGAAAAGGTGTCTGTCTGGAAGCTAGTTGATATTTTTGTGTGCTAGCAGTAATGACTATAAATACTTTATGTAGTCATGTGAAATTGTCTGGAACACTACACAATCATAATATTGTAATGACTGCATAATGTCTAATATGTATGAAATCACTGTTGATGACCATACACTATTTATATTATGTAAGAAGTAAATAAAAATAGTGTTGAACCCCAAACGACCCTGTTTGTGTACAAGCCACCAACAACTAATGAGCAATGCAGTATGCGGCTACCTAGCCTTAGCAGTCTCTATATGCCTCAGCCACCACAAGCTTGTTGTTATGCCCTTAACTAGTTGTTCAGCATAACTCCAGAGATGTAAGTATAAGTATAAGTACATTTGATGATCCTTACTGCTTGAAAGTATTAGAGTGGCTGCACTGTATAACAATATTCTGGTCTTTTTTATAAGCAAAAGAAGACGACCATTTACTTCCGGCGGGCTCCGGACGACTAACACAATCCCCTTAAGAAACGGACGACCCGTACTAAGAACCATCCTCTACTATATAATTCTTTGTACATAAGACATTACTGTAATTGCTTTACATAATAGAATAAAGATGCTATCAGTATAAAACAGTCTCATAAATTAGCATAATTAACCGACGAAGGGGTCATTGGTTAATTATGAACGGACTGAGGGTCATCCATTACAATAACAATGAATGTAGGATTATGGATTGAGCTGATGTGGGTAGCAAGATAGTGTAGTAGTAAGTAACTTGCAGGCCTTGTAGACCTTAGGGTCACAGGTTCAAATCACACACACTCCTAATGGAAGGTGAGTTGCTTCACTAAAAACCCAGCTTCATAAGCCTCAGCTTCTGAAGTTTTAAATGGCCAAATGCTCAATAGTAAAAAAAATTAAATAAGATGTACTAAATATGTCTACTATCTACAAAACTACATTGTGAAGTGCATTTTATATCTACTATCAACATGAATAGTTAATATACATGTATTAGTAACAAATCTAAAATGTACAATTGGAAGATGCGGTATATGGAATGGTGTATGTGAAACCCATAATTCCCTTCCTTTCTGCTCCACTTGATAATGTTGACAAGAGTTCTCCTCTCTTAAGCTTTCAACATTGAGAGGATAACTCCGGAATAAAAACAAACTCGCGTGACAAAGGTTAGGACTCATGCGGGTGACCTTTAGTCGCTTTCACATCACAATAATTTTTGCGGTTGGGGCAGGCTGTTCGATATTATTACTGCATCAGCCGGTAATTTGCAGTCATCTCATGTATAAGAAATATGGTTAGCTTGACTCTCTGAACTCTGGCGATTTCTAGTTACCTTTGTTTACAAAATATCTTGTGTTATTTGTGTTATTCTAGAAAGATTTTGTTTACAGAGTGGTTCATTTCATTGAGCTAACAAAATTGCAGTATAAACCATCTAGGTACCCATTAATTACACACATTTGCTGCTTACTGATCAAGGTGATAACAATACAGTTAGCCATTAGGACTAGCCCTATTCTATTATTTTTATAAGTTAAAGTACATAAAATAAAAATAACTAATATTATATTTATTTAAATTTTTATAATTTATTATGATGATAATTATTACTTAAATCAAGGAGTACTCCTTGCTTAAATATAACGTTCATAACCTATTACTTCCATACCCGTAAGATAGTCGATGGAATAGGACGGTGATAGGCGGTCATAGTCATAGTGATAGTAATTGTCATTCGTAGTGATAGATAGTTGTTTGTTTAAATAAAAATGAATCAAAACTAAAAATTTAAATTGTAGAAATTCTTTTACTACTTATCGTAATCGTATCGTCTGAAGACTTGTTAAATAAATCAGGCCTTATGTTTACCAGTGTCATTGGATTTGCTTCTAAATTCAGTATGAGTAGGGTGACAGTAGTTTTTTTGTATATTGACTAGTCTTAGTTAGTGCATAGAAAATTTGATTCATTACAAAGTTTCAGTTTTAGTTTTTGCTGTTGTAATTGTAATTATTTAAGTGAATACCTTTGGATGGCCTTGTAGCCTACACGTATTAATGAATGTAGTTATAATTATGATTTTTAGGTGCTAACAGTTGGAAGTAACCTGTAGTAAAATGACTTGCTTTTATTACAGTAGGCCAAACTGTAAGTTTTGGTCCTTAAATAAGCGTGAATTGCATTTAATAAGCAATGATAAAATTTTGCTTGTAACACAGTGGTATTCTTATAGAGAGATGTTTGACACAGTAGTTAGCAAGCTGGTGAAGACGATAGGTGCAGACGTATATATTCCAGTCTCAAGTGTAGCTGCAGCTCAAGATCTTGCTCCTCTATCATTGGTGGAGAGGAAAGCTAGCAAATGGTGGCTAGGAGATAATACATACTCCATAACTGAGTTTGTTCTCTCAGATGTCGTAGATGGGGAGGATTTGAAGGTAAACAACCTCAACTTTAGACTATGTTGTGTTCTGAAAACTTGTGATGGAATTTCATTTGCCTACAGAAATATCTTTTATTATTTTATTGGATTATTGTTTTGTCTTGAGTTGTATCATGAGCACGTATTTGTTATCCTGGCAGATAGAGGTGAAACCAGAAAGAAATTTGGTAGCATTCAATAAGACAGCTACTGTCAAGGTCAATGGGACGCTGTCTGCTCACTTCAAGGCTTTATTTACTGCTGAGCTGAGTAACGTTGATACAATCACAGTTAAGGCTAATCTCGGAGAACTCCATTCAGTAGAATTGTCAGAACAGTCCATGTTAGACTGTCTGAGTGGCAGGTGAGTGTCCAGTAATGAAATTCATCCACAGAGCACACGTTATAGACTGGGGATGTCATGTTAGTAATAACCAAGCTCTTGAAAGCAAGGAATAACTCCTTGCCAATGATAAAGCCAAGTAAAACCTCGAAGCAGGGAATATTCGGAATAAGGAAAGTAACTGCTGGTTATATTCTAGTAATAGGTTTGAACAGAAAAAAGCATGGAATCACTAGCACCTTAGACATATTACTGGTAGAATAGCCAGTGTTCCTACCTTGGTCGTAGCTAGGTCTTTTAGGTAGCATTACTTATAAACATTAGACCGAGAAACCTAGTTCATATGTACATGATAGACTGAGTAACCAACTGTTGTATCCTATTAGGAAGCTGAACATGAACCATGAGTTGCTGAAGGAGCTGATGGCTAAGAAGAGGAGAGCGCTATGTGTAGTAGTAGGGGTGGTGAAGACTACCACCCCTACTACTATTGAGGCCTCTCTCAATGTTGATGTCAACACTGATGAGAAGGTGAGTAGGACCTCAGGCTATTAAATCATAATATCCACTCCAACCTGCTTCAGCTTCAGTTCTAATCAATAGGTTCACTTTGTTCCTTGTTGTTTGTTTACAGCATAAACCCAAGGTAAATATCAGTAATTATTGGTGTCTTAACTGTACATGATATAATCTCTAAACCCTACTTGACCTCTCCCTAATGTCCTATAGGAATAATATGTTTACATAATTATACTTATCAGTTGACCTCAATGGAGTAAAAGTTTATATTCATTCAATATTTACATTTACCATTGATTACTGATATGCAAGTAATAATCCTTTATACATACATGTCCGTGTGTAATATCTCTATGTTGAATGACATACAGTGTGCACACTAACTAGAACATATATATTAGTTATGAGTAATGTCTGTAGCCTACCAGCATGGGGTGATGTATTATACTATTAGTATATATTATACCTACGTATATCAGCTAGTGTCATTTCCTGCAGTAGTAGCATTATACATATATGTGTAGGTATAGCTGGTGCTGTACAATGTAGTTTGGTGTACATGGTAGTGCACGTCTCTCTATTATTGTGTAGATATACATTATATATATGTAGTGTATGTGTCCTTCAGCACTTTCAACCTATCAAACTCTCTATTAATAACAGTGTGAACAAACAACTCCCAGCTCTTGGTACAGGGCATGTATGATTTATAATAACTGTTACATTTCTTATCATGTTCAGAAATTTACCCATGTACATCTAATCACAAATGTACATCTAATCACAAATGTACATCTAATCACAAATGTACATCTAATCACAAATGTACATCTAATCAAAAATGTACATCTAATCACAAATGTACATCTAATCACAAATGTACATCTAATCACAAATGTACATCTAATCACAAACGTTGCTATAGTCCTACACAATGTAATTGTATCCATTCCACACATCACAAATGTAGTAGTAGGCCATATTACTTAGTATATTATTAGCTTATTTTTTCCATTAATTTAATTATATACACATTGTATGGTGTATTACAGGTAAATACTCCAGCAGTAGATGTAGCAGGTGGAGAGGTAAAAGCGGATGTGGAGAAAGATAGGACTAGGAGTATCAGTCTACCTGCAGGCACAGTATTAGCATACCAAGTTGTTGAGTTATCCATCAGTGATCAAGGTAGAGTAATAGCTTAAGTACATGTGTACTCGCATACTAAATACATACACATATTATATATTATACTACAATATGCATTCAAGTATTGGGTCTGCCATGGTGTGGTAGTGCATGTAGTAGCAATAGACCCTGGGACTATATAAATATCAACTCTCCATACTTGGATACTGCTTCAATCAATGAAGATAATCATAGGCATAATCTACAATTAGAACTTATCACCTACTGTAAATATAGGATGTAGGTTGGAGTTGTCCTCTACTTCACGCATACAGAGTATAATATTTTGACATCTTATGCTAAGTGTTAATATGTTATCCTAATTATAGGCCTACATACATATGCACTTAACATACACTTGTGTATGGTGCTGTTACAGGAAATGTTAGAGTTATGGTATCACATGCAGCTCAAGGAGGATTCCATGCTAAGATAGACACAGTTGATGCTGTTAATATTACACCTGCTGGCAGTGTCACACCTGCTGGCAGTGTCACTACATGTGAGGATATTACATCACAGGAGCTAGGAGAACATTTTAAAGGTTTGTTTCTAGACTAAAAAATAGTAAAGTTATACATCATGTAAATGGAATCTATTGTCTCACAGGATACAACATCATATCATGTGGAAAGTACCTATCAGCAACGTTGGTCCTACAGCACCATCACTTAGGACAGTGTCCAGACACTTAGGACAGTGTCCAGACACTTAGACAATGTCCAATCATGTGACTAAAAACAGCACATAATCAATTCTAGCCCACTGAATTTCTGACTGTTGGCTGATGTTTATCTGCACTCGATCTGTTCTCAATGTTTCAGGATTCAGCTCTTTGCCAGATGAGACAAGAAAACAATTGGCAGCAGGACTTCTATTGGCCAGCGAGTGCGAGGAGAACTTGAAGGAGTTGTCTGCTCTCCTCTACTCCCCTGAGAATTCCAGTGAGGAAACTTCAGTACAGAGAGTACTAGATGTGATCTCAGACTACAGAAATGACTCAGATGTGATTAATTCTATCCATTCAGTTTGCAGAATACTGAGGAATCTTGATTCTGAGGTAGGTACTGCAGGATTTGTCTTCCCGCTTCAGCCTAGTAGATGTGTGACTAAAATCAGGCTCATCAGTAAATAATACATTTTATATATACATAATTATACTTGTACTGTACTTTACACTTTACAGTCACTGAGTTTGCTGTCTGCTGTCCCTGCTAGCCAGCTCCCTACTCTGTATAATATACTGAAGGCCACCCATACTGGACAGCACCTGCCATTCAATGACACACTGGTTAAGGTGCTCTTATCGTCAGCCCCAGAGTCTCTGAGGTTTCTCCTGTGTGGACTAGAGTACACTCTGGATGGACAAGCACTGCAACCACATGTCAAGGAATGTCATATATTTGTCAATTCTGCACATGCTGCTGTCTTTGGTCTATACACATGTTATGTTCTATAAACAAGGTACCAGCTGTGCGGTTTCAAAGGCTCCAAGCTCTATATGGTTATTGTGCTAGATGCTTTCTCATACGACTTATTATGGTGCTATATAGTATTATAACTGGACAATGCTATCAATATATCAACTCATATACTGTACAATATCTGACTTCTCTTGCCTTACTGTATGGTTTATGCTAATCTAAATTGTACTGAAAGCAGCATTAATTATATTTTTTCTTCTGTTTTTTTAGTTACTTTTATATTTCCAAAATCAAAATATTATCGTTTGACATACGTGTATTACATATTATTACAGCTGTGTGTATTACATAATATTATTACAGCTGGTGTATTACATATTATTACAGCTGGTCACATTACTACTTCTGCAGGGCAATTCAGAGTTGTCTGTACATGTTAGCCAACACAAAATATATTAAGTTCCTCAAAACCAGGAACTTAGTTAGCCTGCTGGTACATATGTGACAATTATGATCTTATATTTTATTATAAAATGTGTGTTCTAATGAATGTTGTGTGTTTTGTCTTTATTTTCTAAATATAATAGAGCGTAACCTGAAATAGCACTGACTGATTTTCAATAAAGTATAAGATTTACTGTGAAAATACTCAAAATAATGGATCCCAGTGGCCACCTGCACCTATAATATTGTAATGGTTTCTGGTTTGCGAGCGGCCGTCCTTGGACGACTGCCGACCCAAGAAATGAAGTGCCTATGAGTGGTGCTAGGCCTTCTCACTACATGAAAGATCGAGCGGTCTCAGTAGTCCAAGTACTACCAGAGATGACCCATCTGGTCCCGAGTCTAGCTTGTAGACTATACTATGAAAGAGAGTGATCCGACCTAGTAGCCAGTTCGCTAAGCGAATGACCTGGCAAAAGGAAGTGAAAGTCTCTGTATCAAGTATAGATGTGTCTTTATTGAACGCTAAGCAAAGACTGAGACAACGAATGATAAAACATGGTCCTTTATATAGTATAAGAACTTCCGCCCGACGTAGTGTCGGGAAAAGACGACGTAAGGTCGTCTGGAAGTTGCGCAACAACATGGCCGCCGGAAGCCCGACGGCCGACCCAAAATAGGTCGAGTTATACAAAAGTTGCTTATAATCATCCAATTCATGTACAAAATGAATATCAAGGGATTCTGAGAGGTTGGGCCTCTTTACATGGGTATAAAAGGTACCAAAAGACTCAGTAATTGCCATACATGAATGTACATTGGTATATAGTTAAGTAGTACAGAATGCAAGCAGATATATACATATAAGCATACATAACAATGAGTGTCAGGTGATAGGAGGCGACTGTGCGTACCATCACAATATTTACAAGTTGAATTAATTGTCACCCTACTTGGGCTTTAGCATCTTGACCATCTATCGTTTTAAGAAGTTGCCTTCTCCCTTCCTACATTTAGAACAAAAGGAACAGAGAGAGAGGTGAACTCCTCTACACCCAATTGTATTATCATAGTCTTAGTTGAATGCTTCCCTGCTACACTAAGAGTTTATATCCATGCCGACTTTGCCATTAGTCAACTGCTAGCGTATGTGGACTGAAGCCTCCCTTTTAAAAGTTGTGATGGTGGAGTGCCGAGTGTTGTTAGGTGGAGTGCCGAGACAGCAATTCTCTCAGGGAAAAATCCACAACAATGTAGACTGTTAACATGACTTGCGTAGAGTATTAGCATGTGGACTGTTAGTAGAATATAATGTGAACAGCACAACTCATGGTAATCATTTGATTCCATTATCTTATTCGGTGGAAACCAGCTATACAAGGAAGATCTGCTTACTAACCTATGGTTCCCAAACGGGAGGGAATTCCACTAAAGGGGAATTTGCTGCATTGCAAGAGAATTCTGCACTTTCCAACCTTTTTTCACCTTCTAAATAAAACTTGGTAGAAATGCTTTAAACCTGTAAAACAAAATAATGTAACTCTATGTAACAAATTTGAAAAAGACATTTTTCGTAATGGTGCAGTTTGTAAAGGATATGGTACCTCATGCTATTAATAGTTAACCTACATTGTACATCTTATCATGAATGTGTTTAAAATTCCAATCAATGAACAGTATCAGCTAAGTAGAACAACAGTAATATTGAGATAGATCACAGAAACAAAACTGAAGTAGTCAATAAAATTATCATTTGGAAAATGCTACCATCGCCATGGCAACTATCTGCTAGGCGAAACTAAAGTCTTTTCTACTTCTGTCTATACAGCTAAATTGTCAGTTTCAATACATCGCATTTCCAGCTATGGATACACCAATTGGCCTGCAGTACATGCACATTATAGTATGACCAGCCTCTCCTATGAACATAAGACATATGATGAAACTGCCAGCTTATTTTACAGACTCCCCAGTGTTATAATTCCCCTTGCAGTTCCATTTCATTACCAGGAAATGGGTAAAACCATATAATTTTCCCAAAATATTTATCTTGTACAAACTTAATTAAATATGTATTATTAATTCAGTTTTTGGCAGAGATTAAAGCATAATGAAACATTATGAAATACATAAAAACACCCCACATTCATCTTCCCTCATCATTTCTCCCTCACATCGCTAGTGTTACACGTCAATCCAAAGAAGAAACCGTGTTGGTAACGTAACGTATTGGTAACGTAATCAGTATATATTATATACTAATATTAATATACTATTATTATGCATGTACATGTGCATTGGGTAAACTGTATCATTAATTTAGTACGTTGATTTCATTATTTGGACACAGCTCAAAACGTTTATATTGAAGAGTGTTTCCATTCCTATTTCTCCACTTCTGTACCTAACTTGGAGTTTGAAAAGAGAAAGGTATCTACCATTCCTACATTTGTACATAACCTGGTAAAACTAAATCACTAGCAACATTTTTACTAATTGGATACATTGTAGAGATTGTGGAGAAGTGTTATAGACATTAGGCTGGTAAGCTTGGCACGCCATTAGTTTAGTTGCTATTTAACTTGTAGTAGCTGAAGTGACGTTGCACTCTGCTATGTATATAGCCTGCAGGTGATAAACCCGTACTTTGCACATCTGTGTGTTAGTATGCATACTGGTAAGCCTGTGTTTTTATTGCGCATATGTTGGTAAGAATGACTTTCAGTGATGCCTTTATAGAGAGTCCAAGATGTTTGACACAGTAGTTAGTAAGCTAGTGAAGACGATTGGTGCAGACGTATATATTCCAGTCTCAAGTGTAGCTGCAGCTCAAGATCTTGCTCCTTTATCATTGGTGGAGAGGAAAGCTAGCAAATGGTGGCTAGGAGATAATACATACTCCATAACTGAGTTTGTTCTCTCAGATGTCGTAGATGGGGAGGATTTGAAGGTAAACAATATTATCGATTTACTAGGAATTGTATAACATTTACATATCAGAGTTGCAGGCTTCCCTGATTGTGAATTCACTATGGTAGTACCAAGGAGTAAGAGACTTACTTCTTGGTACTACTATGTATTAATGCCAAACATATATTTTTAAGCTGCCGTTTGTAAGACCTCAAGTGTTGGCGTTGATTCACAAGTATGATAATAATAATGGTACGAGTACAAATTTTTTATTCTTCTAGATTGGTATCAAGTCATCGAAATATTTGGCAGCTTTCAACAAAACCTCCAAATTGAAGGTAAACGGCAAGCTGTCCACTCATTTCAAGTCTACATTTTCTGCAGAACTGAGTAATGTAGACACCGTGACAGTTAAGGCTAATCTGGGAGAACTCCATTCTGTTGAGGTGTGTCAGCAGTCTATGTTAGACACCTTTGTTGAAAGGTAATAGCAACTGGGCGTACCCTGCAATACTATAACATATATTTGTGCATTGTATTGTGGGTAGGTTAGCTAGTAGAATATAGTGTGTTACTTCTTCACAAATAAGACGAAACTTACATCTCTATCCTTCCATTGTCTTTTGTCATTGTTACTGTACCATTCATAAAAGCATGAAGTCTTGGAACAAAAGTGTAAAACCTATGAGTATCACGGAGTTATAGCCCTGGTTTATATTCCAGCCCACCTGCATGTATCTACCTATTATTATGTTTTATAAGGAAGCTGAACATGAAGCATGAACTGCTGAAGGAGCTAATGACCAAGAATCGAAGAGCTCTGTGTGTAGTAGTAGGGGTGGTGAAGACCACCACCCCAACCACCATTGAGTCCACTCTGGATCTTGATCTAAACATGGATGAGGAAGTAAGTGAGAATAAAGTGTTTTCAATAAGTATATAAACGTAATTTAATTCAACAAATTAATCGGTAATAGTGCTCCTCCTGAAATAATTTTGGTATAAAAATAAACTCTAGTAATGTAAGAATACCTAAAACATACAGCACCTAGTGTTATAAGCTATCATCTACCATAAACGTGATGCAAAAAGTGTTGTATATGATAATATATTATACATTGTGCACATAGTAGGCATACGATTTTACATGTTGAGCTGAAAGTATTTGTCATTGTGGTGTGCTACACCAGCATAATATGGTCAAACATCAAACCATCAGAACGGTTCCGCTTTCATTACTACTGCCCAATCATAGTGGCTGTATATACATGTAAATGCCTATTTGATGTTTCAACTAAGCTTAACCCTTTTAGATAAATTAATTGCCAGCATTTTGCTATAAGGGAACAAACTGCCTCAGTGCTTTAACAATAATTCTACCATAGGAAGCTTTAAAACTGCACAAACCTCTTCAAACCGGGGGAAAATTTCATCATCTAACCTGTACGAAATGACACTTTCACATGAAGTGAAACTGAATTAGAAAATAAAATTTAATGAACCTTACACTGTAACTGAGAGCAATTATTCAGTATTACATCACAGCTACAAAAATTGATTTTTTATCATTTGCTCATCATTTCCATGCAAATACAGATATCTCATAACTTATAATGTATAATGCCTGTTACATGTACATTGCAGGCATGTATAGCCCTGCCAGCAGTAGATGGAGCAGGTGAAGAAATAAAACTGGACATAGAGAAAGACAGGACTAGGAGTATAAGCCTACCTGCAGGCACAGTATTAGCATACCAAGTTATGGAGTTATCCATCAGTGATCAAGGTAGAGTAAAATTTTTTACATTATTATTACAAAATTTTTGCATAATATTTTCGGTAGCAAGGATTCTTTGTTGTTTTGTTTATATATCCTTACTAATGAGCAGGCTTATGGAGCAGATGCTATGAGAATATGGGTGCTATCTAACATCCACCCTTTGATTGGAGTTTTCATGCCACCGACAAGAGAGAGCAACTCCAACTAAGTGGTGTTGTCATAAACCTTCGACTGCTATGCAAAGTTGTCTTCTCTCTATAGTTGCTAGGACTGATACTCTCAGTTGTCAGATATAAAATCACGTGGTAAATTCACCCGTTGCCTCTCTAGCTGAAAAGAGAAAGGACAAATTTCTATTAAACCTATAACATCTTGCTTTAAATTGAAGGTCAAGAATGAGGTCAAAACTGGCAACTGGTGTGTATGTTGTGGTAACAACACAGTCATTATTATGTCATGTATATTTATGAGACAATGTGACCATTACTTTTAAACACATTGTATATACAAATGCTAAATAATATTATACATGTAATACATTACTGTTACAGGAAACGTTAGAGTTATGGTATCACGTTCAGCTCAGGGAGGATTCCATGCTAAGATAGACACAGTTGATGTTGTTAGTATCACACCTGCTGGCAGTGTCACTGTATATGAAAATGATGCATCCTTAAGAAGAGAAAACTTTAAAGGTTTGTTTCTATCTTTAATGTGATGATATATTAAAAACACTTTATATTATATTATATTGTAAACCCTTACAATATGAAGTTTAGACAGTGAATTTGAAGCCCAAATGCAACACTTGCTAAACAAAGCATTTTGTCAAATTTTCTCTAAATTAAGCCACTACTTCCTTGGCATACAAATAAGGGAAAAATTCTCATGAATTTACAACAATTTTATCACCTGAGAAAACCATCTGTGCTCTAAAGCAGCAGGAACTTCAACGTTTCAGGATACAGCTCTTTGCCAGATGAGACAAGAAAACAATTGGCAGCAGGACTTCTATTGACCAGCGAGTGCGAGGAGAACTTGAAGGAATTGTCTGCTCTCCTTTGCTCTCCTGGGAATTCCAGCGAGCAAGCTTCAGTCCAGGCTGTACTGGATGTGATCTCAGACTACAGAAATGACTCAGATGTGACTAAATCTGTCCATTCAGTTTGCAGAATACTGAGAAATCTTGATGCTGAGGTGCGTTGTAGGTGTTTAACTTGATGTTTTTGTGACCCCTTGCACCTTAAAAGCAAATGTCTTGTACTTCTTGACTTCTGAACAAAACTATCTTCAGTCTCTCACAATTTAGTTGGCTTGTGTCAATACTTCTGTATGGGTCAGATATTCGCTGACAAAATTAGACTGAGCACTAAGATATTCAATGTCCTCTTACACTGCTATCTAACCATGTGTGATTGAGATTGGACTAGTGCATAAACATAAACCTATTACATAATTATGTAATTTTTATTGCAATGTCTTCTTCTACCCCTCCCTGTCAATTAAAAGCAGCCTGCTAAAGTTGGCCACCCAAATTTATAGTTCCAAGTTATAAATAATATCATAAGACACAACCATAATATTTTATAGGATGTAACATCCTTATTTTTCACAGCTGTCCTATTATCATCATTAGAGCAAAACAAATAATAAAAATATTCGAGGTTTATACACATACAATGTATATGCACGTACAGATTTTCTCATTTGTTCATTATAGTCACTGAATCTGCTGTCTGCTGTCCCTGCAAGTCAGCTCCCTACTCTGTACAATATACTGAAGGCTACCCATACTGGACAGCACCTGCCATTGGATGACAAACTGGTTAAGGTGCTCTTAACAGCTGCACCAGAGTCTCTGAAGTTCCTCCTATGTGGGCTAGAGTACACTCTGGATGGACAAGCACTGCAACCACATGTCAAAAAGAATAATGTGCTTGTCAGCTCTGCACACGCTGCTGTCTTTGGTCTATACACATGCTACAGTACATGAGCAGGTGATTGCTAATGTGTCCCAGAGTCCTCAGTTCTACATGTATATGCCTATGTCTAACTTTCAGTTAATACAATAAGTTAAAATAATATACATGTAAATAATGGCATTAGATAAACTATTTATCATTTTTTAGTACTTGTAGATATTTTTTTCTACATGTACTTCTCCTTTCAAATTTATTTGCGTTTTACAATGTACATAGATTTCCCTTTTTTCTACAATGGCTATTTTGATTTTTGCTAGGTGCTCACAAAAGTGGTTTATATATAATAATATGTTGTAGTACAGGCTAAAAATAAACTAATGATGTGATAGGTAGTAGTTTTATGCAGTACGCTGTACATACCTGTAGCACATACCTGTAGCACGTTTACAATGTGCAGGTACTTTAACAAAAATGAGTTATAAACCTACACTACAATATAGAGTTGTCTGCTAAATGCACATGTGCTGGAATCCCGTATTAATGATTTTTGCCCTTGAGTGCTTTCTGATGGTAAGATGGGGTGACAACTCTTCATTATAACTTGACTCGTAGCTCTATATCCTACTAACAGTGGGCAGGATCTATTGAAAGGTACGCATGCTTCCTGTCTTACAAACTACAGTTTTAGACAGTGTGGTGCCAGGGCTTGATCCAGACGAATTTTAGTCCCCAGGAATTTTAGTCCACAGTCGGACTGGAACTCTATAATCTTCTTTGGTGCCTGTTATTTTACAGTCCGCTACTGCTATTCCATAATACTACTTTTATTATCCCATAATGCTATTGGTGGTATCCCACAATGCAACTGTCAGTATCCTTTACTGCTACTGTCAGTATCACATCATGATTGTATATGGATAAAAGTGTTCTGCTTGACAAGATGTTTGGACCCATGGAAATTTTTTGTGAAGATGACGTACATTGTAAATACAAGCAAGTAGCTAGATTACCACCACCACTGTGTATTTTTTACCAGGATCAACCAGTATTTTACAGTTACATGGTTTACCAGATGCAATCAGGAGACTGGTTCAGTATAATCTGTTGTGCACCATATTTGAACCTGTTGCAGCTTCAGCTTATCCTAATCTTTGGACAAAGTTGATTAATTCTTTTTGTTTTACATACCTTAAAATGCCACTATTATTTCTGTGGTCTGTTACACTGATTATTCAGTTGTTTTTAATATTACTACAAGCATAAATATTACTTTTTATATTGTTGCAAAATGTATATCGCAATTGTAGTATAGGGCTATACTATACATTGCATGCTGCAGGTAGCATAATCTATAAAAAATATGTTACAAGTATAGTATAGATAATCTATTGATATTATAGTACAGTTTAATTATATTTCTGTCTGACATAATTATAAAGTTAATCATATTTTTGGTGAGTTCACTGTAGGTTTGTATGTGAAGGCATCTGATAGCTTATAGCTTATACTTTGATAACCTGTTATGAATGCACAACTATATTGATAAAAGTATTTTGTGTGTATTGTGACATACAAATATGGCCACTAATTAGGCTTTTTTGTGTATTAGATGATTAATTGTAGCTCTGCAATAGTGATAGGCCTACCTGTTAGGCTGATTTATAAGCAAATACACAGGGAAGTTCTTCGCCCACGTTGGTATGTCTTTAAATACATCGTGAAATTTATATAATTTTTTATATAAAACGTAGGAGCAGGTCACCATTCAATGAATTCCCATAAAACCTCAGCCAGAGAGTAGTACATAAAATTTGTTTGTAATCGCTTGGCATAGTTAGTCATAGTTTCTAGTATTAGAATAGACTGGGCTCCATTTCACAGTAACTCGATATTGTAGCTGTTCACATAAAAAGATTCAAATTTCTATGCATTGTATGCTATGCAATCTTTAAAGGCATGGAAAATACGGAAAGTGGGCTTTTCGGTAAAACTATAAACTGGTTACCAGTTGATGACCGAAATATTCTTACGATGAACTATCCTGTCTGCTGCTTCTGGCACACCAAAATTGTCATGCCTTGTGTCCGGTGTAGGTTATGCTAAGGGGCACATAAGAATTCAAGATAGCGCCATATAGCTTATTTTTTTGAGCAAATCAACAACCAGATAGAAGTCAAAGCCAATCAAAAGTCTCTGCAGTCTTTGGGATGACTAAGGGTTAGACAACACTAGTGAACAATCTTGGAAACATAGCTGTTTGCACTCAGAACCCAGTAGCGCTAGTCAGTCGTATTAGTGCAATTGTATTTAAAAATTAATGATGTTAATATCATTGCAAAGTAGGCTATTTTGTAAAATGAAGTGAAAGTTTTATTTGAAACTTGAAAATATATTGTAATTTATGGCAACACAATAATTATTGACTTGCATGTACAGTTTACATGTATAAATGCATGTAGTATACAAATTCAATCAGTGTTATTTGCATGCAATATACATGTACATGTACATGTAGAAGAATTGTTATAATCTGCAATAATACTGTAGACCTACAATGTGCATGTACATAGTATATGGATAATTTGTCATAATTTATGTGCATTGGAAAACACTGATAACATCGTATTTCAGCATATCATGCAACAGATCTTTCGGTTCTTTTGCTTTCTTCTAATAATGACCATATTTTGTTGATCTCTGACATGGTGTTTCTGGACTGCTACCTTCTTTGTATTATTTATAACTTTCATCTCTCTGCATTCTGCATGGTGTAGCTCTGCATCCATTGGTTGGGTACAATTACTAAGTCCCTGCGCAAAACTTGGAGTACTAAGGCTTAATTCCAAAGTTGCAGGCTTAATTTCATCTTCTCCACCTCCTGTAATTTTCTTGAGGCATTCCACGATATCTCGGGCATCATCTGGAGACAAAATTTCATTTATATCCGTGCTTTCTGATTGGTTGTCTATCTTCGTCTGCAGTCCACTATCTGACAGAGACAATGCTTTTGTCTCTGGTTGTTCATCTGTGTTATTTTGTTCAAGTTCAAGCTCAGTCTGACTGTTACAATCACCTTTTAGTTCTCTCAAAACCTCATTCACTTTCGTCATGAGCTCTTCAGTTTTTATTCTACCTTCAACTTTTACCTCATCTACGCCCACTATTGGACCTTTTCCTGTTCTCTCTCCTGGGTTATTGTCAATTATCAATCTACTCTGACTGGTGAAGCTGGAGTTGAGACTAGACGTTATACTGTCCACCCACCCCAATCTAGAAGTCACAGGGTAATTTCTAGAAGATGGATACCCAACTTTAGAGCCCTCGCTCTCAGAGTCATCTGATGAGTTGTCTCCCTCTGAGTTGCTAGGAAGCTGATCACCCATCTCTCCTTTAATTGCTCCCTTTTTGTTTTGCTCTTGCATCTTGTAATCCTGCTGTAGTTTCAAAAGTTCATTTAACTGTTGATTCTGACGCACAGATGCTCTTGAGATTTCCTTTCGTTGTCTTCTCTCCTCCATTTCTTTCTCGATATCATTTGTTTCATGAGCTTCATTGTCGAACCCTGTGCTGGTGAGCTCAAAATCTCTGGTCCTACCAAATGACTTGTAAGAACCGTGCTTGGCTTTTGAATATTTTACAGGCATAATTTACTGCTCTGTTTTCTAAAACACAATGATACAAATACAACCACCCAAATCTTGTTGTCTGCATCAATTACCTTTAGCTATTACTTAGTTTTTTGTGTTTTTGCACTCAAATGCTCCTTAACAACTGTTACTAACAGGTTGCACTATGGCTTTGCAGCTGAGCAAAATACTACTAGTTTAGTTAAAACTTAAGAACCATTCACTATGAATTATACATGTACCTGATAATGACAACCTGTTCCAAAAAGTATAGCGTAGCATAGAGCACACTCCGTAACAGCTGATTGTGCTGTGTTGGCTTTCTCACCAATACTGACTTAGAATCCGCCTTTGCATAGATCTGAGGAAGTAGAGATTCTAATGTCGTTCCTTCTTTTCTCATATTCTGTGAGCCAATGATCTTATTCCTATGCTACAAGACAGGAACCGTCTGCGTACATGCACCACCTTTAGCATACCACTCTCACCTCAGATTATCACTATTTAATAGAGTTTACTAATTCTGTCTTAAGCCATTACATGCATCTGTATTGAATATTGATAGGTGTAGATGTAGCTGTCTTATTCAATTGTAGAACCAAGTCATTATTGACTATTCTACTACATTGATCCATGCATAACCTAAAGGATAGTGATGGAATATCTTTGGTTATGAATACATTATAAAGTTATTAATTATGATTTACCTTTTAACCCCAACTGATCACCTTTTGTATGTGATTAATTTGACTACTTAGCTAACATACATGTACATTCATAGCTAACATACATGTACATCCTTAGCTAATGTACATTCACATCTGTAACTAACGTACAAGTACTTACATGGGGATTTTCTATTTTTCTTTGACGATGATACCAGAACTAGAATAAAAATATCCAGGAATAGTTATAACAAACTGCTTCTATTACTACTTCATGTCATAAAATGATCGGGTTTTAGCTGCATGTACCTACCCAATACAGTCAAGTCATTTATCAGAAATATTACAGTAGTAAAGCGACTTCTGGCAAACATTCCTAGTGATACTGATCCATAAAAAATTGTGCCACAAGTCTTGATGGTGGAATTGCAATAAATTATGTAATTAATGTCGTTTAAATCTCTTTCATATGCATCATAATATTAATTATATTAAGTAGGGGATACAAATTTAGCTATTGATTGCTTTAATTCTTATCTTTTGTTCCCACGACAACAAAAGCATAATTAATGTTCTATTGTATAAGACAAATCTGGCACTTCAAGATTTTTGTGTATGATATACCATGCCACAAAAAATATTTATTGTGTTAGTGTAGATAATTCCAAAGCAGTCTAACTAGTACATACTGGCAAGGCCTGCAAATATAAATTTCAACTGCATGTGGCCTTTTACCTAGAAGTTGGCACTCTGTGATAAGTCTGCTACCTAGCCTCTACTGTATCCATTTTCACCATATCTATCTCTAGATGTCTATGTCTAGATGTCTATGTCTAGATGTCTATGTCTAGATGTCTATGTCTAGATGTCTATCTCTAGATGTCTATGTCTAGATGTCGATGTCTAGACGTCTATGCATAGATGTCTATGCCTAGAGGTCGATGTCGAGGTATTTATGTCTGGATGTTAGATGACATGCATAATAATATGTCAATTTGAATCCATCTTTCAAACAGTCCATCTCTATCCATGTATCATCATAATTATTATGTATTTAAATACCTAATAATACCCATTTTTTCAGGGATTTCCTGTTTAATTAAAATAAATAAAAATGGATAGAAAATATTAAAATATCAATTTTAGAAAGAAATTTTTGTCATGTCCTACTGGGCCATGGTAGACAATGTACTGAATGATGCGTTGTACATGTAGTTAGTTCCATTGCATAATCTTTCAAACATAATTTTATAGGCTATTGAGTTGGCTCTTGGTAGATAGGTAGTCACGTTACAAGTGTACTTCAGGTCTGTGTATTTTCTACTCAACTTTTCATCTGCTGTTCTCTCACTCCTTTACAGCCATAAAAATGTCAAATTGCTGGACCAAATGGTGAATTCACAGCTTGAGACATCTGTTTAGTTTATGTTTTATATAAACCTTACTCCACATAACCCGATTTTCCTAAATTCACACAATATCAAGAGGGTAGCGTGGTGACCTAAGCCCAATATAGCCTACTTTCACATTTAAAAAGAAGGCTATGTTTCAGCTATATATAAGGACACAAAAATGTTGTATTTTACAAGTTACCAATTTGAACTGAAAGATGCTACTATACGCACTCATCTCAGCTCTGGCTGTTCAGTCAGCCTTTGGTAAGTGTTACTATACTCTAGACACTCTAATACATTGGCATCTGCATGTAGTTACTAAATACACTAGACACTCTAATACATTGGCATCTACATGTAGTTACTATACCCTAGACACCCTCATACATTGGCATCTACATGTAGTTACTAAATACTCTAGACACCCTCATACATTGACATCTACATGTAGTTACTATACCCTAGAGCCTAGACACCCTCATACATTGACATCTACATGTAGTTACTATACCCTAGACACCCTCATACATTGGCATCTGCATGTAGTTACTATACCCTAGACACCCTCATACATTGATATCTACATGTAGTTACTATACCCTAGACACTCTAATACATTGACATCTACATACCCTGGACACACACACTAGTGCATTGCATTGATATCTACAACTTGTAGCCTAGGAACCTGGGATTCTTACAATGCACATGTACATGTACATTGTACAGGTACAGGTACAATGCAAATGTACAATGTACATTTACATTTTACAGTTGTAAATTGCAATTGCTAGGCTGCACTACTGATGTAGTTATTTGGTATGCGTGGTATGTTATATAGTGCATACTAATTCTTTTCTACTGCTTGCCTTTGGGGTGTTGAATAAAAATTATCAAGTCAGAAATCCCTTGACAATCTTAAATCTGGAGTGGCTGGCTAATCTAGTTCAGTTCATTTCTAACAGCAAGCTGCGGTCTGAGGATAAATGGTACTAAGGCTAGTCGTATTGTTGGTGGAGACGAAGCTGAAAAGCACAACTGGCCATGGCAAGCCTCTCTTAGATCACGAAGCTGGCTTGGCTCGTCACACATCTGTGGGGCTACCATAATCAGTGAAAAATGGCTAGTAACTGCTGCACACTGTGTTGATGGGTAAATTATGTAATGTTCATGTATATTTAACTGTCAGTTTCACTTTGTCGTTTCACTATTTTTGTGGTGAACAATGATAATTATATGCAGTCAGAGCTGTAACAACCAGGGGGGCAAGGTGGGCAATTGTCACCCCAGAAATCTGTCCAAAAGCAAAAATTTGTTGGAGTAAATTCTCCAAAGGTGACCTTTGTACACATTGATCACACAGTTTTGGGCAGTGTTATAGTCTAAAAGACAGTATAAGCAGCCTGTGATCCTGCATATTTGACTGGAATTTGTTAGAGGACATTTTAAGCTATTTTTAGTATCTGTCTGGGCAGCCCGATACTCCGGCCTGGGCTTTTTGCCCCCTCAGCCAAAAATAGTTGTTACAGCCCTGTATGCAGTACATGAACAAATTTCACATTCAACTACTAACCATAGAATAAGCAGAGCTTTCATAGCCACGCCCACCTAGCAATGTATTATACAATAGTGTTATAGTATTTAGTATTTGCAGAGCTCTCAAGTTCCTCAGTCATAAAATCCGAGCAGATGCACAATGTACTGCAGAGTGAGCAGTGTAGCAGTATTACTCTATTGGTAATTGGTTAGATATATACATGAAGCTGTTGGTCACCTATATGTACATATCTATATTCTATTGCTCTATGGTGTTAGCCTAAGTAATTTCTCACAGCCTAATAATCCCAATACATACATGTAATTCAGTCCTTGCCCTTGGAAAGTAATAGAATTAGTAGCTTTTTTCTAAGAATCCCTAAGCAACTCACAAGCTATGAGATAAGCTGAAGATGAATTTGGAGATTGTAAAGCATTTCAATTCAAAATAATTATAGCTAATGTGAGAAAATCTCCCAAAATCCGAGCAAATCACTAATAATGGAAAACCTCCCGAGCTTTCCCAGCAAGCACTAAAAATCCGGACTGCTTGGGGAAAATCCGAGAACTTGAGAACCCTGCAGTATACATATATGTAAATTACACTCTCAAACTGCTATTGCTTCTAGAACTGATATACAACTGGTTTTAGGGTGTTCTAACATGATGTCTGTTTTGCACATACATTGCCATTTATGTAGATCATCAGCCAGTAGTCTATCAGTCGTCGTCGGCGATCATCATAAAGGAAACACACAAGCTTCTGAAGTTACCCACTCTCTCTCACAAGTTATCATGGTGAGGCAGGCAGTAGTAGTTTAAGAGTTAGACTAAAGTTATTCTTATCTGTGGAGCAGTTTGTCTCATCTCATTACGCTATTATAATAGATATATTATGTATATGGATCATAGACATGCCCTGTCTTGCTACCTTAACAGCTAGCGGTTGACTAATTACTTTTCCTGGGTTTTCGCATGAGAACTTTGTCATTTTTTTTATCAAAGTTATCTGCATATACCTAGTACATTGCGGCAAAAAAAACAAACACTGAGAAATTTAGTTGCGTAATACGATGTACAAACTTGAAGGTAAATTGTTCATTGTAGGTGAACCTTTTTAGTACCTAAGAGATTTCACCTAACAGTATTTTCAGATCTGCAATTATTTGCCCCTCAACATACATGTAGAAACAGGTTTACTCAGTCGGTGCCGCCAAGAATCTGCCCAAAATTTACAAACTATTATAATACTCATTATTAATCCTGCGGAGATGAAGGCCAAATAGTTCTTGAAATACGCTTACATGTTTGTACATTATCCAAGTCACTATATGTACTTTATAGCATGAGAACTACGATGGGAACAGTCTAAGCACAGAGGGACTCCCCGATGACATCGCTCTCCTGGAAGTAAGCGCCCCGATGATTTTCAACCAGTATGTTCAACCAGCCTGTCTGCCAGGAAATGAGAACGAAGACCTTGTAAAAAATGACGACTGCTGGATAACAGGATGGGGCCTGACTAAAGGTATAGTTTAGACTATAGTCTGTTGCGAGGTAGAATCACTTGGAAATGCATCACATAGTCTCGACCTTTACATTGGGAGATATATATACTCTTATGTACTGTACATACTACATATAGCGTATAGGCACTTTGGAAGAGAAAACAGAATTTAAGGTAGACCACTGTGACCTGTAAAATGATACATTTAGATGTACTGTATATTATGTGTTTCATAGAAGCATAGCCCAAAGAATTCTGGTGATTTAAATGTAGGATCCCAAGACGAGAATGTACTGCAGGAGTTGAACATTGAAGTCAGAACAAACGCAGAATGTGAGGACATCTGGGGAGCAGATATGATTCATGACACCCATGTCTGTTTGGGACATGGACAAACAGGTGCTTGCAATGTAAGTGAAATTATAAGCACAACTTAGGTTTAACAGTGTATTCAGTTAGCCTACAATAGGAAATCTAAGGTTCGACACTGGTATTGTTGCAACATGTGAAAGCTGCACATCACATGTTCATTATCTACAATACCATTATAGTGTACCTTTATAATTGAACTATTTTGTTGTTCAATGGTAGAGATCTGCTGAAAAATACGCAAATGTAATCTATGTAATATACACTGAAGAACACAATAGCACACATAATTATATACATGTACATCATTTTAGCGCATCCTGATGTACATGTTTATCGACTACTAGGCCTGCTTGTCTAATATAATACAATGCTCTACTCTCTACTATCATCTAATAATTACTTATTACAACACAAGTAACTTTTATTCAATTAAGTTAAGTTACATTGTAAGACCCTATTGATCAGTGTTTTAGTGACACACTATTAATTTATGTTTTATTATCGCTGGTTTCCTTCTAGGGTGATTCTGGTGGTCCCTTGGCATGTAGAATAAATGGCCGGTTCGTGCTGGCTGGTGCTACCAGCTGGGGCCGCTCAGGTTGTCAGACTGCTGGCTACCCTAGTGTCTACACCAGAGTTTCCAAATACCTTGACTGGATTGCAACTAACGCCAGATAGTAAATTTATTGGTTTCTATCGGCGCTGACAGACAGCAGCGAATTCATCCTACAACACTATAATACAATTTACATGTACTTCCCATGATTTAACTGTGTCAATAATATAAAATCGGCTGTCAACACTTTCTGAAATAAACAATTTGAACTAATCCCAAAACAACGTAGAAATTTCTATACTTGAATCTGCCATTATTGTTTTCTTATATGAATAGAGAGTTGTCTGTTCACTACATACTATGTGGCCGATTAGCTACACACTATCAAATGGCACACAAAATACAAAATGGTTTTGCAAACCTTACCATAGATATAACAATATGCTCCTACGTTAAGCTTTTAAAATATTTTGAGCTTAATTCATTATTTTATTGCTCCAAGCCAGTTTTATCACTTACAGAGGTGACCTAAATGTTGGAGTTGTGCCCACTCAAATGTTGACCTTCAGGAGAAGGAGTTTAAAGTCCTGTGCTAAGAGTAGGTAACTTGCACGAGTTTTATAACATGTACACGTACATGTGCATTGAAAATATAGTATTGAGAGTCCTTTAATTATACCAACATCATTCATACTTGGAGTCTAAATACAAGCAGTGCAGCACGCAAAAGGAAAAATTGACCTTTTAATGCAATGTGATCGAGCTTTGTTTGTCACCATTTTGCTACTGTATATAGTGTAAAGTTTAGAGTACTCTTTCTATCTTGAGGTCTAAGATCTATTGTCACCACTGTTACACCTACATGTTACAGGTATATACATATCCTTCCAACATGCTATTTTGTCAAACACCAAAATACAGTTACAGTGGTTGCCAATTCTACATTGTAACATCAATTGATCAATGTTGTCTAAATTGTATCAGCTCTGGTCAGTTGTGCATGTCACGGGTGTAGAGAGTGTAAAACTTCAGTCATAACAGATGCTAAGGAACCAATTTCTACATGTAATAGTACTATTACTAAATATCCACGTTGCCATCAGGAATCCTTATGAAAGTGAGGCAAGTGATGATGAGTGCAACTATTATGCAGGGATATATCTACCTCTCGGCTAGTTTCGTTTTGCTAATAGTTTATAGGCTACAGCTAAGCGCATAGAAAGGCATGTTTAAGCATGTCTGGCAAAAACATGGCGTTGCTTATTGATGCAAATAAAGAGATAAGGAAAAGGTGCGTTCACACGATCATACTGTAACTCATTAGAGAGGTTCATAAAGATAACTGCCAGTTGTCAAGGGGATAAAATGAAGGAAATCAGTCATGAGTGTAAGACATATATCGCTGTAGAGTCCATTACTGTGTTTTACAAATAGCAGATTCCATAAGTTTCTATAACATTATTAAACATTATGGGACCATCGGTGGGAATTTATTCAAATTTTATCTTGAGGAGTCGTTGAGGCCCAAGTAAATAGCAAATTGATTTTACCTGATTCAAGTGTTTGAGATTGTTTTCTGGGAAAGTACATGATACTCATATGGGAAATTCCCTAAGAATTTTATGATGATTTGGGAATTTCCGCAAAAGCATGCAAATCGTATTGCGATTGCAAAAGAAACTAAGATAGTTCAATTATAACGAACTTATATTGTAATGGTTTTTGGTTTCTTGTATGGTCGTCCTAAGACGACTCCCGACCCAAAATGAAGTGCCTATGAGTGGTGCTAGGCCTTCTCATTACATGAAAGATTGAACGGTGTCAGTAGTCAAAGAACTACCAAAGACGACCCATGTGATCCCGAGTTATGCTTGTTTACTATACTGAGAAAGAGAGTGATCCGACCTAGTAGGCAGTTCATGTTGCAAGGTCGAGGACCTTAACAACTAGAATGACCTATCTACGAAGTGAAAGTCTCTGTATATAAGTATAGATGTGTCTTTATTAAGATCCAAGCAAGAATTGAGACAACAAACATGAAAACAATGCCCTTTATATAGTAACAGAACTTCCGGTAAAAAGCCCGCGGTAGTGTCGGGAAAAGACGACGTAGGGTCGTCCGGAAATTGCGCAACAATATGGCGGGCGAAAGCCCGATAGCCAACCCAAAATGGGTCGGTTTATTACAAAAGATGCTTAGAATCATCCAATTCATATACAAAATGAATATCAAGTAATTCTGATAGGTTGGGCCTCTTTACATGGGTATAAAAACAGTATAATGTCTCAGTAATGCCATATGCAAGTATATACACAACATAACAAGGAATACAAGCAGGTATACATATGGGTACGCATATAATTAGTGTCAGGTGGTTGAGGAGAACTGTGCGTAACCATTACAATATTATTGTAAAGTCTGCATGTAATGCACTGCTGACACACCACATACATTAACATTACCTGCTGAACAAACACAGCCAGAGGCCGATCAACAACCCTAGACTACCAGAACAGTCTATGGGTATCACTAATACAACCGATCAAAAGCTTCAACATGTGCTATTATGTAGTCACAGTCATGTACATGTACATGCCTAGGACCTATCCTTCTCCATGTTCAACGAACCACTACACTAGTTGCTTCGGGTGTTAAGTTCCACTGGGATCACCATGAGTAGGCTTATAACAGATAGATGTTACTTATTTAGACTGCAAATTCAAACCGACCCATTACAGAAAATGCAGTGCGTTTTGTACAAAACAGGTTCAGTTCTGCGTCTAAAGGACTGATGGGTCATTAGTCTACAATAATGGCCACTACTTGAGCTATTTAGAAAATATCTGACCTGAAGTATCATTGGAAGCAGCACACACTAATACTGTGTAGATAGAAGATTATGCTACAGCAAATGACAGGGAGGGAGGGCAACATAAGATCAGTGCATTAAGGCGGGGGGGGAGGGGGGAGGGGAAGGAGAGGTGGGGGAAGGGGAGACGTTTGTAACAGCAAAGGTACAACATTTCAAAATCATAATTCAGTATGGAGTCGGCCAATTAGAAGTAAAAAATGTAGTTAGTTACAATATGAGTTTAATACATACATGTTGTTATAATATGTACATGTAGGTGTAGATGTACCTGTAAGTGTAAGTACAAGTGTAAGTAGGTGCACGTATATTATGTACCTGTAAGTGTAAGTACAAGTGTAAGTAGGTGCACGTATATTATGTACATGTAAGTGTAAGTACAAGTGTAAGTAGGTGTACATATATTATGTACCTGTAAGTGTAAGTACAAGTGTAAGTAGGTGCACGTATATTATGTACATGTAAGTGTAAGTACAAGTGTCAGTAGGTGCACGTATATTATGTACATGTAAGTGTAAGTACAAGTGTAAGTAGGTGCACGTATATTATGTGCATGATTCGCTGCATCACAAGCACAATATAGTGTAAATTGCAATATCCGCCTCCGGTAGCACACAAGGCTAACAATAAGCTAAATTCAAACTTTTACAATCATGGTGTATATACATGTACATGTATCTACGTGTATATACATTTACCTTACAATCCAATAACTTATTGCTTGGCTTTAGACTATGATGAAGTATGGCTGTTCAGCTGCAAGGAAATTTTGATGACCTAGATGTTAGTGGTTGGATATGGAAAGTAGGCAATCATGTTGAGAGGGCTACTTAATAACTAATTAAAAATGCGATGTGTCAAACTTCTCCAATTCTGTCAAGTATTCAGAAACATGGTGGAGACAAGTCTAGGTATGGCTGTATGATATATACTTACGCCCTGCAGATGCAGTCTAGCTTACACTGTAACGAAGCAATGGCATACAGTAGTGTAATGTCATTGTGTATGAATAGCGCTAGCTTGTGCTGGTCCTATCACCTGAAACTGAATTTGCGACTGTTCGAAAATGTCACTTCGAAACAGGACTTTCCGAAAACTTATAAACCCCAATACTCAAGCCCGAATTCCTCACCCCAATGCCTATACCCCAACTTCCAAACCCTAATCCCCAAACCCCAATCTCCACACTCCAATCCCTAATCTCTAATCTCCAAAAGAAAGTTTTCGGAACATCCTGTTTCGAACTGACATTGTCGAAATGTCCCTTTTCCCTGAAACTTGCTCAGTTGTATTGGTCACTGCCTATTACTCTGAGTATTTACTGCAATGTGCACAAGATTGTCAGCTATTATAAAAAAATGCATGTAGTTAGTTCTAGGCTGTAGGAAATAACAGAATAATATACATATAGTTGCAGTATCATACCACCAATATTAAAATTAAAATGGGGCCATACATGTGTACATAATAATATTTTTCATCGCAAATTATTACTAGGTATGCGTGCATGCTCAGACACTATTGGCTGATAAGAGAACATGTTGGCAAATCAAGTAGGCTATATATATATATATATATATATACTTGATTTGCCTACATGTAGCTATCTTTACATCGGCCACTCTTATTTGTGCTCATCAATTCCTAGCTAGGCCACCACCACTCCAATAATACAAGGTGTTAACTACCTGAAAGTATAAGATAGACTACATGTTACAATAATATTCTTGTTCCTTTATAGGAACAGACCAACGACCCATTCCTTCGGGCAGGCCCCGGACGACTACAGCAAAACCTGTTACGTTATGTTACGAACAAGTGAAAAAAGGTCGTTCCAGCAAATGCTAAGATATAATATAATCAATACTAAAATACATGTATAAATTTCGTTTACTAAATAAACATGTAAAGCTACTATCAGATTATGGCAAGTAATTCACAAACGACCTTAAGGGTCGTTGGCTAGCAAACGTCTTGAGGGTCATCCATAACGTACAATTGTATGTCCATAATACATGTATCTTGCCATTATAGTAGCATTGCAGTGATTAGATGGGGGGGGGGGGGGGAGGAGGGAGTTGTAGCGTACTGGTGGTGCTGGTGGGAAACATGCTTATTCAACGGTTTCCAGTTTGTTTACCTTTCGTCTATTATGTTGGAAAGGCGAATCAGTGACCTATAGTGTGTGCTTAGCTTATCTGAAATATGCAGGGTCCTAGATGTTAATACAATGAGGAAATAGGATATCAATAAAACTAATCTCAAGTCTCAACACATCCATTATGAAACCATCCATGGGAACTAGAGCAGATGGTAGGCTGTGGTCACCTGTCAAGCACACAGCATACCATGTATATTGTGGCTTTTTTATGTTTTTCTACTGAAGGGCTCCATGACCTCCGAAATTCTCATTTTGCATATGATTTATGTATACTAAGGCAATTGGAAAAAGTTCCATTGATTGCATATAAAAGTTATGCCTATAAAAAGTATGAACTACATAACAGTACATCGAAATAATGTTGTACTCTAGCTAGGAGTAGCCATTTGTGATAATGTGCGTGTAAATTCTACAAAATAATTTACCAGAAGTGACCACATGATAGCATTTACGTTTTAACTCTTGGAAGGAATATTATATTTGATCTCTATAATTTTTAATTGACATATTTACATGGATTTCATAAATAAGGATGTGTGAAGTGAATCATTATCATAGCGATGAACCCAGCTCTACATGTATATGTAATTTGAAGCTACAGCTTACAGCTACAGTATGCAATGTACATGTACACGTGTTTATGTGGAGTATGATAGAATACTGCATATATTATGCTGATTTATAATATTGTTTTGAAAGTGGTATCTGTGAGTTGTGTACCTAATGGATGTGTGTCAGCTCTGTTCCTTGGCTTCAAGCATCGTACATAACCCTTTATTAGCCTCCCAACTAGATGTGTAAGTTTCCTTGACATTACAATAATTCAATTAGTATAATATGTATACACACTTAGTGATAATATTCATTTCACACATTGATCACACATTGATTATTCCTGTTCATATTTATAGGCAAATAGCGCGATCACGCCATCCTAACATATGATTGTGACTCAACGTATTTGGTAAAACCCAAACACTTCTTAAAAATAAGATATTGCCCAGGTAGTAATTTTGCACTTTCATATCTCTAGGGTATATAAAGGTATACAAATAATCATGGTGATCATTTGCCGGGAGGAGCTATAACGAGAAGATAATAAACTGACTAAAGTTGTTTCTATTTAGTTTAATAAAATAATGTGGAAACAGAAGCCAATAAAACTTGGAGCAAATAGGGTATGACATGGGAAAAATATGTTTTTACTTTGCTATTCATCATTTCTTGGATTTGTTCACACTTACATGTACATGTCAATACATATCACCTACAGATCACTTGCATGTACATACGTATTACTTACATACATGTACTACTTACATATTACTCTATATTACTTACATGTACTTACATGTAATTACATGTACTTACATGTACTTACATGTACTTACATGTACTTACATGTACATATTATTGTAATGGTCCTCACAGTCTTCTCCAATCACCTGACACTCATTATCATGCGTGCTTACATGTATATATCTGCTTGTATTCTTCACTACTTAACCATATACCATTGTACATTCATGTATGGTAATTACTAAGTCTTTTTGTGCCTTTTATACCCATGTAAACAGGCCCGACCTCTCAGAATTACTTGATATTCATTTTGTACACGAATTGGATGATTTTAAGCATCTTTGTATAACCCGACCCATTTTGGGTTGGCCGTCGAGCTTCTGGCCGCCATGTTGTTGCGCAACTTCCGGACGACCCTACGTCGTCTTTTCCCGACACTACGTCGGGCAGAAGTTCTTCTACTATATAAAGGGCATTGTTTTTACGTTTGTTGTCTCAGTCTTTGCTTGGATCTCAATAAAGACACATCTATACTTATTATACAGAGACTTTCACTTCGTAGCTAGGTCATTCTAGTTGTTAAGGTCCTCGACCTTGCAACACGAACCGCCTACTAGGTCGGATCACTCTCTTTCTAAGTATAGTATCCAGGCATAACTCTGGTAGTACTTGGACTACTGAGACCGCTCAATCTTTCATGTAATCAGAAGGCCTAGCACCACTCATAGGCACTTCATTTTGGGATCGGGAGTCGTCTTGGGATGACCATACCAGAAACCAAAAACCATTACAATATTACTTACATGTAAGTGATATGTATGTAATATATACATGTACGTAACATGTAAGTAATAATACGTATTTACATGTACTCACATATTAGTTACATGTACATAAATTACATATATATTACTTACATGTACGTGTGGTCTATAGATTCTGTTTAGCCTGTTATTTTTGCCTTGCAGGGCAGAACTACCCGAGCTTTTGCTGCAGAAACGTTGCCCACGATGAGGGATAGAAGATCGGCCAAAGTTAAGGAATTGAGGCAACAGTTTGATGGTAATTCTAGCCGTAGAATTATTCATTATGCAATAATAATATTGGTATCTCATGATATTGTCGATAGTAAATGGATGATCTCTTACAATGTACATATGTACATTCTACATATTTTGCAATGCTACATAGCGCTTAGTGTTGCCGCTACTACTATAAATCATGCTGACCGATTTAGTTGCTTCACTCATTTGTGGTTGAAAATAATAACTTAACCTCATCTCAGTCCGTTTTGTGGCAATAGAGATTCTACTGTTATAAGAAACTGAGAGGCCTCACTACATGACTGTGTACAATGTGCAGTAGAGTTAGAATTATGAATGTAAGATTGGATGGAATTAGTTTATAACACAATAAAACCACAAATAGTATCATTCAAATTTATATAATACTAGCTATTTCTATAACATGACATGTGTGCTCACTATAGAGTTCTATAGTCTAATTCAATTCGTTGCATGTGGACCTAACAGACCCTTGTTTATTGCTTTTTCAGGAGGATCCATGAGACATTCGGCTCACCTCAAGGGAAATACCACTGCTGAAACTAAGGTATGCATAATGAGATTCACCAACAAGAGCCTACCAAGTGTCACAACGTCGAATTAATTGAACAAAACAATCAAGTTTCATTTCATGGCCCATAGTCACAACTAATGAATCTGAGAATAGTCGGTCTACTAGTAAACATCAGAAATCTTTAAGTTTAAATTATGCATCTTGTTCCGTACAATTATACTTTTATACATTTACTTAGAAATATTTATATTAAAGAGATGTTACATCAACATGTCTGAAAGTGTAATATAATAATGCCAAACATAAGATCTATGTTACACACTGGCAGAAGTTGGTGAAGAAATCATGTGACTGGTGCAAAGGACATCTCATTGAACTCGACAGGAAAATGACGAAGATGCTAGAAAACCAGGAACAAATGAAGGCCATGATGAAACATACTAGTTTAAGGTGGAGTGAACAGCAACTAGCTCTGGGCGCTCTGGAAGATAATCAACGTAGACTGTTCAGCTTCGTTGGTGAGCTGGAGAAGATGTCGGAGAACGAGAAAGCTTATAGGTACTGAAAGTGACTCAGTGTAGTCTATTCTATAATAATTGTAGCTGGTGAAGAAAATACAGATATAATATAGTCCTACCAATAACTTATATATTATAATTCTACATCAATGAAAGTTGAATATCTTTAAAACCTTCTTGGCCTTTACTGAAATGTACAATCGAAGATTTTAGCAAATTCATGCTATAACTAGTATTGCATGTGTTGTAGCACTCCAGTGCAAAGCAGAGATTCCTCGCCATCTGGTTCTTTGACTTCCAGCTCTTCCGATGTCTCTACCCATACAGAGGTGGGAGATGCCACTGTTGATCAGCAGGTAAGGCCTATATTAGCAACTATCGCTAGCTGTCAAGTGTTTTCTATACATTACCATTGTTTGCTAAATTTAATACAAAGAAGAAAGTAGGAGATAAGGCTCAATTGTATTATAATTGCGTTTTGTCAATGGCATTGAGTCATGGAAGGTCTTCAAATCATACAATGCATAGAGCAGCGGATTGGTTGTATTACGCTGTAGACACACTGCAGCTACTAGCGTTTTCTTGTGCATGACACATGCAAGCAGGTCCCCAGTGATTGATTGGGTGGATAGAACTAAGTAATAATTTAGAGCCCTGGATGTAGATTGGTATTGGTTCTAAACTGGGTATGTATAGGCCATGTAGCTTCGTTCTCCCGTAGCAGATAGCGGATTGTAGAAATTAGACTCATCTGTCTAGAGGTCATTTCATTCCACTCGATATGATACATTCTAGAGCACAACTCAAGGAGCCTTTCGGTTCTGGGAAAACTTGGACCCTCAAGGTGCGACGCGACACAATAGACGGGCTGCTGACAACGGAAGAGCTGCTCGGACTGGCCATAGGCCAACTGCATGGCAGTAGCTGAATTATATATATGGAGATATCAAACCTCAGTTTGACCAGATGCATCATTGCTTTATTTAACACACAATATTTACTAGAAGATCTGTCTGGAGGAAAAAACAGCTCTGAGCGTTTAGCGAGTAGTACTTACACCGCTAAGTCAGTGCTATTAGTCTTAGTGATGAATTAGTTAGTTTATACCTTCAGTCAAGTCAGTGGTACAGGCAAGTGGTCTGAGCTTGCTGTGCACATGCCATTATAATTTCAGTCGACAACTTTCTACTGCAAGTCATTTGCACATAATTTGAACTAGGTGGTTATAGTGAACCAGGCAGCTATGGTGAACCAGTAATAGACCAAACAATTCTATAATTAGAGTTAGGACCAATGTTTAACACTGTACCCTCCATTACAACATAGAGAATGGTAATGTCTAGACACAGTCCCATGATGACCAACTAACAACCTAGGTAGAAATGATAACACTAAGTCACAGTTGCTTGTAGATGTAGATTTTGTCTCTCACCGAAATTGAGGCTTTGATTTCAATATATACAAATATTGGAATTGTCTGCTCTCATATTGCTCTAGTTATTAGTACTAATTACAGTGTACTGACTGTATATTACATTATGTAATTTATCATATTGAAGCTATAATATAATAATATTATTGTAGTGCTAACTTGGTTGTTGATCTGGATTGGCTCAGAATCTTATGCTTATCCCGCCCTAACATACTTTGCACATTATTATATACTAGGCAGCTAGCTACGTATGGCACTCACTCTATCAACTGTTTTATGTGTAATTAAATAATAATGTAAGTGCATTAGTATAAATTTTAATATTCGAAGCTTTTTTTTGTAATGTTATGTTATATACATGTATGCATTAAACATTATTGCATTTTACAATATTACTAATTAGTCTGCTTATAATATTATCATTCTATTTGCTGTTGTAGAAATTGTCATATGCTGGGGGTAGAACACTATATATTTTAATGCAAACCATTATATTATTATACATTACATCAGATCAATACAAAAAAAATAAATAGAAATATTCTGTTGACTGTTATGAATAAATGAAAGGCCAGATATATTTAGTGAAAACATTATTATAGTAAGTACCAATGCATGTACATACACATGTATATTTACAAGACATACAAACACCAAGTATGTACACTATAAAACATACATAAATTATTAATATCAGGGGTTGTGACTAAGTGCTCAACTATTCTCTGTAGCAGCGGTGTCCGACATTGTTTTACATAGAGCCATTTCCGAAACCTTAACAGTGACAGAGAGCTGGTCTCTCTTACTCAATTAATCACTTCAGCTGTTTCCTTCTATTTCTATACGATTTTCTCCTCTTCAAATCGACATTCGGAACAAGTGCCCTCTCTAGCCACCACTAGTTGGGATTCATTGGTCTGTAGTAGTCCAGGTTCCTAGTCCTTCAACGATTTGATAGCATAGTAGAGAGGTCATGTTTTTGTGGCTGTAGGTTTCTGTAACTGTTTCCAAAGTTAATTGCTGGTTACCCTAACTCACTCCAATTTGACAGGGTAAAGAACTCAGGGTACAAATATAGCTACATTATAGTTTAATGATACGATTAGTGAGTATAACTGAGTTACTGATAGCCACTGCTGTAGAGATCAAGGATCGCTGGGCCACCAGACTCTCATACATGTCTACACCACTGACATCTTCACATTGAACACTTGACTTCTTCAAACACCGTGTAAAATCATCAACTATACTCCTGGAGAAAAATGATCAAATTTGAGTTAGTAACTATTATTCAGTGAAATACTGGCTTCGACTACCTGTGATAGCTAATAATTTAAATAGTTACAGTAAGGTGTATATATGACTCACACATGTGATTGCATCAAATAATAAGGGCGTGGATATGAATACCATGAGTGCAGGCATTGAGATAAACAATAGGATTATCAACAATAATATAGGCATTTAGTTTGGACTAGGGCAATGCTTATAAAAAAGATTTCACATTTATTTGCTTAGAAAAGTTGGAGCCTGAATAAACTACGACACTAATCACACAGCACATGTATTATGTCACTGCAAAATGAACATTGGGGAATATATAGCTGTGGGTTTTGTACGTACCTAAAACCACTAATGTTACATCCAATTTTTTGTATTTCATTTCCAGTCATTTGCGTTACAGACGTAGTAATATGTGCAATTAGCTCCCGGCACCATTTCTGCCCACCAGGTGTCAGTCTGGTATCACATAGCAGCACTTGTAGTACGTCTAGTGCCTGCTTACAACTCATCTAGAACATCATAAAATAAGCCAATAAGTAGAGTATCGTACAATATTATGACATGTACAATATCAAATGTGAGTTATCTTCTCATTAAAAGAGCAGATAACTCCAATAAAATCTGTCAAATAACTAATACACTGTGTGCAGTACAAGTGTAAATATGCTAACATTAGAGATGGCAAGTAAAATTTAATATAGGAAGTAAAACTTTAAAAAGAAATAATGAAAACAAGATATCAAAGTCTATATTGTGAAAAATTCTAAAGTTTAATAAAGTAATTAGAGTGATTCTATTATCTAGCACACAGTGTAGGAGTGAGGCCAACAAAACACTGGCTAGAGATGTGTGCTGAGGTGAATAGTAAAAGCACAGCACTCGCTATATAATGTACAGTGTATAGTACCGCGTGCCTGTTGCAGAGAGATAATAACTCCACACTGATGGAATGGTATAAAGTAGAGTGTAGTGTACAAGGATCACTGACCTGCATATCATTGGTTATATGTTCAGTCCAGGAGTACAGAGCTAGAGTGTAAACAGGTTTAGGACTATCTCCCCTGCTACTGACCAACAGATGCACATCTCTGTTGTGTGATATATGGACTACATTGAGCTCTGCGGTATGTATAGGCACTGATCTATCGGGTATAGTCTCATAAAGGGCCACACCTGGAAGACATCAATGGTACTAGATTACATACAAATAATACATAAATATCTTGTTGATATAGACATGATACCTCACACAAACAAGAGTGTCACAAACCTGTCATATGTAACAGTCTATTAATCTTTAGCCCTAGTCTCTCAAGATACAGAATCCCCTTAGCTTGGAGTAGTAGCTTCACTTTAGGATGTATTACCCTCTGGCATATCAGTAGAGAAACTTGGGCTACACTTAGCCTCTTCACCATAATCTCCATCATAGACATGACAGCCTGCAACAGATACACACATGGGGAGATTATTTCTATTGTGTCAGCAGGTTTTGGAGTTGGCTTGCCTCCAAGTCAGAGTAAACAAGCTCAAACACCATCCAAAAAAATTGATGTTTTTTTATTGTCATTGGACAATTTGGGGTTGACTTGCCCTCGAGCTAGAATGAAACGTAATTTGGTCAACAACTCTGTATGTACTACTATTGTCACATTTTAGTCGGGGAAATGTCATTGTAAAGGTCATGCTAGGCTACAAGGTATACTGTATGCTATTCAGTATCAGACAGAGATGATCAACCTAATGATGGAAAAACATAAAGAAATCATCCATTGATGAGACTGACCTATAAAATACATACATCAGACATTGGTTGGGATGAGTGACCGATATACGTAGTGTTATGTAGCTGCTCTGTGTCTCCACTCAATGAACATGATACAAGCACAGCAGAGTAAAGTCTAGCTGGGAGAGGGAGTGCTGAGTGATGGCGGTCTAATATAACACCTGTAATATAATGTAGGTGTTTTATTTTAATTTTATTGATATATTCACATAATTAGATATTTTAATATATATTTACATTCCCATGATTGTATTACATTATCTTGTCATGTTCTTATACTATATCACATCATGATATCATATTTTACAATATTCACATGCATATTTCACATTCATTTATATTATTGAACATATGTGTTTATTTTTATTTGCTCCACTAATGTTATTATTGTGTGTTATACTTCACTCTTGTACAATTATGACATCCACAAAAAAGTACTAATAGTTTTAGTGTCTTAGGAGTTGTCCTATCTTTGCTTAAGAGCACACAACTCCGAATAAACAGGTGGACACTGGAAGCTATATACTTCTCTAACAAACATAATTCACTCTGATAAATTACACAAATGAATCATCACAATGGGTTCACTGGAAGATGATAAACTTTGGAGAATGATGAGGGTCTCAACCATTTGTATCTACATGTAGAAGGTTAGACAGACCAATTTAATCTAGGTGCTAATGTAGATCAGCAGTGTTCACAGCCCAATATGAGCAGACTTGCAGAAGGAATAATGAAAATAGTCTAACACCAACAAAGATAACATTTCTGACTACATGACACACCTATGCATGGCAATCCATCCATGTTTCTACTCACCTTTATGTAAGACTGACAGGTGTCGGGTGTCCTCGCCTCTAATATACTCCACTGTGCTACTTGTAATCTCACCACCAGACATGATGAACAACTCGGCTACCTGTTTCACCAACACTTCTACTTCACACTTACTCATGTAGACATTAAGTTTACTTGACAATACCGTTTCTATTTTAGAGGTAATACTGTCTGTGCTGATTCTGAACTTCTCTTGAGCTACATAAAAGCAAACAACATAGTACCATCTACTAGACATAATGTGATGCACACATACCAAAACAAATATTAAACATATAACCTAGAAAGTTCTGTTACTAGGGGAAAACAGAGTGCCATAACAGCAAATCACAACAGCAGAAAGAAACATTTGACCAATGTGGTTCATTGTTATAAGGCCCAAAATGGTCACCAGCTGACTTCATTTGTTGGCTCTCGTCGCATGTTAAATCTATGTGTGAATACACTATAATGCATACTTTCTAATGGACAAAATTTTAAGTAATGGGACAGAATGTCTCTCGGTTATCTAGCAACATACCATCGTTGGTGCTTCAGATACCTAGCAACATGCCATTGCTGATGCTTCAGCTACCTAGCGATATGCCATTGTTGATTATTTAGCTACCTAACAACATCCCATTGTTGATGCTGGCTACCTAGCAACATACCATTGTTAGAGAAGAAGGCTTGACATTGATGAGAGCACCAGGACAAAACGTTTGTGTACATTTTAGGATGGTACTCTGTATTGTAGAAGCTAAGAACTAGTCGACATATTAACATTCCCAGCGTGCATCTAAAGTTAAATCAAATGATAATATGGTTACTCAACTTTTGAAATTATGTGACATCAACACATCAAGACTTTAGTTCACTCATTTTTTAATTATAAACTTTAAATAGTATATGGGGTTTAACTGCCAAAGCTATATTGAACACAAGCCAAAATATGTCTATAGGACTACGCAGGAGTCACATGGAGCTTCTGCATTCATTAATCAACAGAAGCAAAATGACTGTCTATAGGAGAGTTAACGGTAACCTACATACAGTAAAGTAAATACCAACTCACCCTCCATCTTTATTATGATACAAGTGCACTACAACAGCAGTCAGTATAAGTTGAATCAAGGGATTTTCGGTTTTATAAGTTGAGAGAAAGATTGTAGAGTGTTTGCTAATGGTCACAGGGCCACCACAGCTGTTCTGAAAAGCAACACTTTCATGAGACTCGGAGTGTAGAGCTTGGAATACTTTAAGCAGATTTTCCAGCTCTGATCTAGTACTTGGTATGTGTGCCATTATCAGACCAAACCAGCGTTTGCTAACTGCAATAAAAACAATACTAAATTGAGCAAGACCACAGAAGTAACAAAAGATAAACAGATAATGCAAAAGTCAGTAACTGGCTCCATTGCAACTAAAGAACTGAGACTCTTAAACCATATACCAATGTTATTCTTTTACTAGTTTCACTAACTATTAGATGTACATTTTCTGGTTGGTGGGTAACTATATTGTGTCCGGCTGGGTAGCAAGGGCGCATCTGCTACAATATAAACCAAAGTAGCAAGCACCAAGTGCAAGTACAAAATTTTGTACAAGGTCAAAGACGTTTCAAGATATGTAGGCCTATGTCCTTTGGCTGTGTGCCTAGGAGAAATGAAGTGAATACATGCTGCAAACTACATCTGTGTGCCATCATTTCAAACACTGGCGAAAGCTATTCAGCGCACTAGGCTATCTCAGATAAGGTTGTGCACTGAATGCATTGCAAGCAACCATTTTCCACCATTTTCATTAGCCCTTCTCTTAGCATGAAGCTAATAACTAATAATTTACCTCAGATGAGGTAGAACACTCTTGAACACCATCGGTGCAAGAAGAGTGCCTCACTTGTGCAGTGTACTAAATATGATTGGCCTGCGATTCAGCAATACCGCTGTCTGTGGATAGCTATGAATGTTAGTTATGATTGGCACGTGATTCAGCAATACCACTGTTTGTGATTAATTATCAGATGTGAGACCCCTCATTTCACCCATAGTTCTTGGAAAGTAGCTTTGGTGATTACCTATAGCATTTTGAGTTTGTAGAGATAGATGTTGGCTCACCGTGGGCTGCTGAGCTCGTGGTCATTGTTACATTTGTGCAATCATCTACTATCTCGTGGAGCACATACAATACTAAATTATTATTAAATTAATTAATGTCAAGAAAGTTTGGGAAACCTAATAATTATTTTATAATTAATGTGTTTATAATAAAATATAATAATAATTATATTATTAAAATTTAATTATCTTATCATAATCTTATGTCTCCATTTGATAAAGCTATACGATAGATCTAACATACATGTAGATTGGTATTTAATACAATGTGATAATAAAAGTAAATACCATAACACCAGGGCTCTGGCAAATACATGCACATTAAAGTGGTGTTATGGACTTTCTATTCAACTGTCATTCCATAAACCTTTTCAGGGTTCGTCTAGACACGTCTTGTGGATCTAACTTTATTAACACTTCAACTTTTCTTCCACTTCCTTTCTACTTACTCTACTCCTTCTTCTTTGTATATAAAAATCCCTTATATATATATGTATCTAACATAGCTACATGCAGCTAGAGCTACATGTAGCTAACTTATGTTATATACGTAAAAAAGCAACAGCTTCCCTAGCCTTACAACACCAGCTTGTGAAAACACTTCTACAATCCACCACAGTGGTACAATAACAATATTCTATTGTGGTATTCCACTACTTTGACAAATTAAAGTAATAATTTGACAGCGATCCAAATTGGTTTAGTTCTCAATCACAATTTTATTAATCCAAAACAACCATTGGTCAGCTATGATAGAATAAGCCAATAGAGTAATTTGATAGCAAGTTAATTGTACCTTAAGTTTAATCGGCTGTGTGTACACATATCCGACGGTCCATTATTCTTAGATATGCGGTACGAAACTTTACCAGCCCAATAACAATCCGTAAACCTAAAGGAAACCAGGCAATGTAGTATTTGTACATTTTTTTGAAAATCATTTTCAAAAAAATGTACAAAATGGTACACTATTCAATTTCAATACGAATATAATATATATATTTTCCATTTTTATTCTGACAAAGATTAAGTCCAGGGGACTTTTGTCCAGAAAACAAGAAGTTATAGCACAAAAAGTAAAGATTATAGTATCAAGTATGAGGAAAAATAATCATGATGATGATCATAATGATATTGAATTCATATTGATCATCATGCCATCATCCTAATTATCCATCGATCATCTCATGTAACAGGTTACATGTGCTATAAATTTAAACCACTACTGTCGCACCATTCAATATTTGCAAACAATGTTGTTCATCTTATTTCATTAAGATTGATGTGCCATTTGTCTTTGTGAACCTATTGGCATCCTAGATCAAAGAGCGTAAAAGGAAAGAGGTATCACTCAATAATAATACCCTGTCTCACCAAATACGCCCAGTTTGGCGGTACCGACGTTCCGCGATCAGCTTTCCCGCCATTTGCCTGCTGATGTTTTGGATAGCTGATCGACTGTAATCGAAGCTTAACGATTGTTGTATTTGAGACCACGTATTGAAATCTCGTTAGTGGAAGTAGAGAGTTTATACGAGCTCGTTGTAAAGAAGCGCTTCTTATTGGTCCGCGGAACGCCAATCATAAGAGCGGATTTGAATACAAGGTATGACAACTCCTTGCTTAACCCGTACCGCGTTCGGAGGCGGGAGGGAGACAGTTTTTGACCGGAGTGAAACCTCTTTCCTTTTACGCTCTTTGTCCTAGATAAACACATTTGAATATTGGCTATTATGACCTCCAGACAGCATTGAGTACATAGGTAGGCTACAGCATGAAATAGCCAAGTAATCTTAGTGAGTCACTGTCATTCTATAAATAGCTCTTGTATACAATGATAAACAAGAAAGTTGCAGGCACTATGGCTATCTCTGTGGCACAGTTTATATTAACCGCTTGAGTGCTTCCACAATCCCCAACGAACATACTACATACGTAGGCTACAAATTGAAGGAGAGGGTTTTCTTGGCAGCAGCTAGGTTTTCAAACTCAAACAACACATCAATCTTACTGGAGTAGGATGAACAATACTATTTTGCAAATATTGAATAGTGTGACAGTAGTGTTTAAATTATGAATACCATATACATTGCAATACATGTATTTTTAATTCTGATAATTTATTCGTTATATTATCATTTATGATAACTTATTTAAATAATATTTATATTCTATTATTATATTTAAATTATTATTATTTAAATTATTATTATTATTATATTTATTAACATTCCTAAATACCGTATGCTAATGCTAACATAATCTGGAATCGCGGGCAGCTGGGAGATATAGGCCTGTTGAACTGTTACTGTTATGTCCGGCTAGGAAGAGGGGCATAGCTGTCACGGTATATCAGAAAGTTTAGTCTACCAGCTCAGATACAATGCGAGTCATGCAGACTGCTAGCCTATTACTAGGTCTTGGTTAACCTAGGAAACTTTACTAATACCAACCTAGTAAAGTATGTGAGGAGATACGACTATTTACCTGGTACCTAGCATATGCTGGGGCAGTCTACTAGATTGGTTGCCAGCGTCAGTAAGCATAGTGAATCGAGGCATCCATTGCTAACCACTTGTATGGCTTAATAGCAGATTATACCTGAGGGATGCGTGGGTCAACCACCATCAGAATACTGACTGATATCACCAGGCGTGATAGGGTACGGCATCAGCTATGTAGTCGAATGTGTTGACCTCTTGTTTGCAGTGCGAGCAGCCTCGAAGCTGTACTGAGGACCTGTATTCCTATACAGAACGCCTCTGTTGATGTGTTTGCAGTAAGCAGCGTAAGAGACCACATATAGAGCAAAATATTAACTATTATATAAATTCTACTGTGTTGTTGGATATTACATGTGTGTTGTATGATTTATTTAACCACCATCCACATCTAATAGGCATATTAGACACTAAAGTTCTTTCATTATACCATGCCATGTAGCGGTTATAAACACTTTTGCCTCCTAAGAGGCAGTTTTTAGCTTAGTTAGGAGTAGGCAAACATAATGGAGTACCTTAATCCTCAGACAGGTTGTCCATCACAGCCCCATTCTACTTAGAGTGGAAGCTTATATTTATGCTAATTATATATACTGTTGTATGCATTCTTATGCTAAGATATAGATGATAGTTATGATAGTTTATGTTGTTCACTCTGCTTGATCTAACCTATCAACTTGTGCTACATCTGTATAAAAATAGGCCTACCACATATTCCTTTGAATATATAAAGGATAAAGATATTCATAGCAGGCTAGTCTCATTTATTTATTTATTTTATCCCTAAAACTTTCTATTAAATGTTATAAAAGTAAAAATATAATTGAATCTTAGCACTATGAGTAAAGTAGTTGATTTTTAATAATATTGTTAGTATTTTAGCAGCTTATAAGGTAGCAAGTCTATGGCGCAACATTTATTTGACACGAAGCACTGCATATGTAGGCGTAGCTAGGTCAAGGAAAGCAATTGACAGGTTTAATAGTTGAATTAGTTAAGAAGTTGGCCTGTTATCATTAGTGAATAAACCAGTGGCGGATCCAGGAATGGAGTAAGGGTGGTGCAAAATTGATAGTTGAGGCTTTTCTTAAGGTAAAACTTCAGTTTTCATGCGTGGTGCGCTTTGTGCCCTGTCACACTGCATTGCAATGTCTCTTCCAGCTGGGGGTTTGGGGGGCGCTGTAAGCCCCCCAACGAGGTCCGGGGCAGCGCCCCGGCCGCCAAGCAAAATCCTGGCATCTGTGAGTCCAGGAGAACCTAAGAGCCAGTTCAGTTCATTCAGTTAAATAAGTTGGTGGCAAGTTGAGTTAGGTTGAATAATAGTAACTGACCTATAATTGTTTTGTGTTAAAGCAAAACATTAAATGATAATACATGTAAATAATATAGTTGTTCAATGAAAAATATAATTATATAAGCAAAATGAATACAAATATTTGTCTTTTTATCTAGAATAGATAAAAAGTTTCTTGTGCCTAAGATTTGACAATGGTGCAGCTCATTCAACTCCAACTTATAAATGGCAAAAATAGTTGGAATATTTACATGGATCAAGAAATAGGATAACATATCACATGTTTTTGAACCCCTGTGTTACAAAAATATATTTTTGTGCTAAGTTGACACACACAAATTTGAATAATTAGCAAAAATAATCAACAAAACAAAAAAAATTAAAAAAAAAATTTTCAGTGGTGCAAATGCACCACTTGCACCACTCCTGGATCCGCCCCTGAATAAATACAAAATTAAAAACCAACCAATAGATCATTGATACTCTGCACATGTCTAATAAAAAGGGTATTAAAATTATCTGAGAAAATTTTGATTTTAATCCAATGTATCAAGAACACAGCTAGCTTATCAAATGCGTAGTTTCTCAAATAATATAGCCTAAAATATAAAACTCATGCAAGTTCTAAAATAGTGCTCTAAGTTTAAGAACAGAGCAGGTTATAAAATATGTGTATGGATAAAATTCACTTATTTTTTTAGTATAGTGTCTGCCTTAGAATTGGTACACTATGCTATGAAATAATTTTTTAACAGCAATAAATATAGCTTTTTCTCATACACATATTCTTTTAGATTATCAAACATATATTTTAAATGCCAAGTTAATGCAATCATTAGAGTTTGGAGGCAGCACAGGCAAACCGTAGAAAGTCGGAGAGATCAACTCCTTTCATGTGTCCAATCATGGAATAGAAAGTATCCTTGTGATGCTGTGAGAGAATGGCCAACTCTGCCAACATCTCTCCCGTCATGTTTTTCAAACTAAATGTAAATATATGAGTAAATTAGAAAATTTGATTACAAATACTGTACTGAAGTAAGAGAGTCAATGATTTGTTTGTGTGTGATTGACTGCAATAATAAGTACAATTCCATACCTTTCTTTGAAGCATGAGAGGTCTGTAGAGTCTAACCAGTCAATAACTTGTTGAGAGGTCCAGTCCGAACACTCTAGCTTCGGTTGTGCTACAGATGGAGTAGCACTTAGCAGAGGTGGTGCATAGCTTTTAGCTATAAAAGGTGCATCTACAAGGATGCAGAGCATTATTAGGCTTATATGTTGAACAGTGTGATGCTGGTGTGATCAATATGGTATTGCTACCAAATTGCTACCATATTATATTCACTAAGTCTAACTGTTCGAGGTTTTGTCATAAAATAATATATCCTATACATAATGCCTACAAACAGGTTTATTACAATATGATGAATACCTAAATATGATTTTATTACCCTACACCTACAATTGCATTGTATACTTATCGCAACTACTAAATTCGCTGTCTTAATTACAACATACGCTTAATATATTTTCTATTCTGTTAGAGCAAAATTATAAAGCTAAATATAATTCATAAAACTGTGTGAGGTGGTGCGTCTGTGCTCGTGCATGCGCGCGAATGTACATTCCAAATAGAAATAGACATACCTGGTACATCCATTGCAGGGGTAGTGTTGCCAGTAACCATTTCTGCAATCTTTGCCAACAGCGTCGCTATTTCTGAATCGTATATCTCTGGTTTAATGAGTGAATATCTGTATTTGCTGCCTATTAATATGCCGAGCCATCCGTTTGGTACATACTTGGGCTGAACTTGTATGGGTATAAAAGGCTTTCTCTGTTCAAACACATACTCGGCCTCTAAAATGTTACGAGAAAATCAGGTAACCATTGGCTAACTTATATATTTATACTGGGCCTATCCAAAGTAGCATTAAACTGAGGTACTAGCCCGTAGTCATGTCATCATACTAGTTAGAGTCCCAGTTACCTCAGGCTACGGAATGTTATTTTGGATAGAGCCAGTATGATTCAAACACTTATTTTAGCCCCCCCCCCCTACTATTTCAAATAGCAAACTACGTGTGAGCGTCGTGAAACGGATAAAGCTTAGTTAGACAGACCTACAATCTCACAAACCGATTAAGCTGCAATAGTTTTGCTGTTGAAAATAATGAGTTATTGTAACGTGCTGAGGCTTTCTGGTGCCAGCACTTCCGTGCACCCGCCAGTATATGCGCCAAGACGCGGTCCTGGTGACAGTTCTATTATGACATTGAGTTACTGACCTGTATTATTAACAGTGCATGTGAATGTATCATTGTGCCTTCTTATACAGTGTATTATGCACTGATGAGGTGTAAAACGCTGAAGCAGTGCACTGTATGCAGATTGAGTATTCCACTCGGAATTGGTAGCGATACCAATTTCTTGAGCGCTCTACCTGGGAGATACACTGAACTGGTAGCTTTACGCAATTCTTTACAGTCTCTAGCAGCCTGAAAACTTTGGTTCAGTGAATTTCACATCTTTTAGATACGCTTTGCTGTAAATACACAGTATTGCTAAGGTGTGCTCCTAGGTATAACTCTGAGCTGCACTGATGAGGTGTCAAACACCGAAACAGTACACTATTTGCAGATTGAGTATATTTTTTATATATGCCTACTTTTGCATACATGTACTGCTTACATGTACAGGTATTAGTTTACTTATACCGTACTATGGTAACGTTTCACTGACAACACAACTGCCTTCTTTGTGTATTGTTGTGCTGTAATTCTGCTTGGTGCACCAAGGCCAATTTCTTATTATTTTGACTTGGACCCTTTTAGAGTCCGGGTATGAGTTAGGGTGTTAATTAGCCTCTTGACCTGGAAATGTTTATTTTTCATATATAAGCACCATACTTTCGCATTATGATTCAGTTGCCTGTTGACTGCTACATAATGAACACTCTAATCTTAAACCTGTGATCCTCTACTGTTTACTGCTAACAGTTAGTATACAAGCACTCCTATAGTTGTCACTCCTGCTGCACTTTGCGGAAGCATCAGCCCCGCGCCTCGCATAGCCTAGTATTGGGTCATGCCCGCACAGGCTGACTGAAATTCTGCCTACATACACTTTGTCCCTGTTACTACCGAGCTGGACACATAATTGTAATAGTTGAATACCCCAAAACAACTTGATATACCAATCATGTCATATAATATTTAGACAAATTAACCAAAGCATTCTTCTTCTTACCTGCCCGGCAATTGACACTGGTCTTGTATGCTTCGCTGAAGAACATCAAAACCAAGCAAGCGCCTTCTATTGCTGTACTCATTGCTTCTAATGTGGACCCACCTGTAATAGTTTTGGCAATAAAGTCACTATCTCGGTGACACAGGTAGGCCTACTCATAGGCTTTGACTATAATGTGAAGTTTTCTTCTTTCATTTAGTTTACTAGTTTTTTTTTTCTAGGGAGAGCCAACATATTGAGTGAGTACAACATCATATTATAATCAACAATTTATGGGCACCAATTTCTGGCTTCTATGCACCTTATTATACAGTTCTATATGCACAATAGTATCTGAAATGATTCTCGTATGAACAAACTACCGGTCTATTTGGTCTAGGCTCATTGGACTATACATGTTATTGCAGTTGACTTTTGAAGGGATGACCGATTATTATCTTACATATAGCCCTTTTCCTTCACAATTGATAAACACATTGTTTTATGGATTGACATGGTATGGTATAGTAGTTGCATCAGTGTTCGAAGTGGAACAAATGAGGTGGGTACACAGTGCATGAAATCTTACAGATTAGTATTGTAATAGCTATCCACTTAATCCTATAGTAGCTAAGAAATTAGTGAATTACTAAAATGAAAAAAAATTGGACTCTGGTGGGATTTAAATCAAGACCCCATGTATGAGAGTCAAGCACTCTACCACTAGGCTATCAAGTCCACAGCCACTGTGTGGGGAAAACTAGCTACTAAAATGAGGGTACACGCCTGTTGGCCATATAACCCCTAAAATTGAGGTGGGTACACACTGTATACCCCTTTTATAGATTACCATCTCTTATACACATATATTATATGAGGCTTGCTGCAATGTGTCATGTAACAAATACGCTTAGTAAAGAAAAATTTCCTAGGCCTAAAACTATAGACCATAGACAAATCATACCGGCGGTTATCTGCTCCACATCTATCCATACTTTATAGCCATTGTTTTTCAGTATGTCCTTCATTTTGAGAACATCTACACGGGCTTGCTTGTTGTAGCTTAGCATAATGTGTTTTGTCTCTACAATGAATTATTCATAAATATGATGGTCTTTCACTGTAAGAATCTACTGCTTATGAGGCCCTACAATGTCACACATTATGCAGTTGAGAATAAAACATGACTACTTTTCAACCAGTATGAAGCAAAGCTAGTGTGGGGAAATAATCAACCTATGTAACGCAAGGCAACAGGCAAAATGTAGGCCTACCAAAGTGGTCTAATAAAGCAATGTTTACCATTGTTCACGACTCCCTCACGCTCAATGTTTTCTACGTGTTTCTGCTTTCCTTCAATTTGCCATAGAGCTCCAGCAACAGCATTTCTAACCTTTTTGTCATCGGAATCTTTTAGCTTATTGAGAGCTGTAAACAATGCCTAAATTTCATACTTGTGGAAGAATTATGGTCATTTTTGATGAAGCAGACATTTGCAAATTTTAGAATAATTATGTCATTTTAGGTTTTTTCATTAGATGACTTATGTTTCTCACCCTCTATACAACCTTCTTCATCTACAATCTTCTGTCTACTCTCAGCGGTGAAAGCCAAGTTCCATATTGCCCTGGCAGCTGCTGTTTGATGAGCAGCACTGTATTTTTCAGCATTTAGAGATTTAACTAAATGTGGAAGAGCACCTTGATCTATAACTTTAAGTTTGTTATGATCTATCACGGCGATCCTTGTTAAACCTTCAATCAATTCTTCCGGGTGGTAGCCAGAGTTTCTCTCCTCCTCCATTGACTTTCCTATTTCCTCTATCAGGTACGAAAGTTCGCCATCTGTTATCTTCATCATGTCTTTGTTGTCACCTTCGTCAATAAGGTAAGCGATAATCAAGAGGCATGACGTTCTTATATCAGAAGTTTGCGCAACTTCTCTCACCTTCCTAGCCACCGATGTCATCGCTTTTTCTCTTAGAATTGGAATACAAGCCTCAAAATAGAAGGTGAAATTGTGGATGATACTTAGCAGTGCATCGCCAATTTCAACCATCAGCATTTTGCTGCTGCCCCGAGAGTCGCTGGGAGCCTCGGCAAGAACATCTAGCAATGTAGGATTTTTTAATTGCCTGACCAATACATCAGATAGTAGATCAAATGTTAGTTGCTGAATTTCAAGATCTCTGCAGTAGTCTGTCCCATTGTGAACTGTTGTTAAGGCATAATAAACATTTGTTAAAGCACTTGCCATTGCATGATCAGACAATGCTAAGCTTTCAGCTTCTTTCTGTTGGTAGACGTCTAAAACCCTGGAGAGTAAGCTGGAGATGAAACTATACCAGTTTCCATCCTTGACCATCGCATTGTACACTTTTTCACGCGCCATTGCTGAGCATCTTTTGTATGTGCTTGTTGATACCAATATGACCATGAACCTAGTGAAAAATTGAAAAATGGTTCAAGTATAAAATCCATACTCATGTAACATAACAGCTTGTAGGATTTAGAATGTTCAACATTAGACAAAAATTCTGTGTTGTCACCAAACAATGATTGATCCACATGCATCATGCTGTTGGGAAGCAAGAAGGATTGCTCATATTGGAGAACATATGGTATTTTTGTCATTGACATGACTGTATTGAGAACGTATTGTTTTAATTCATTTTTCAATGTATATGAATGAAAGTCATCACAATATGTGCTGTGTATTAAGATTCACTTATAATACTTAAAATCAATTATGTATAAGGCCTTCCTTACCCAAACTCAAAATGAAACCTCCATGGCTTGAAAACATGAGTCTCCAGGTCAACTGACTTCAGCCTTTTCACCACACTAATTGCCAGTTCAATGATTTCATCTATAGTCTCATCAGTAGGATGGACCCCCTGTATAGAAGCTAAGGGCTGCCTTTTCATTGTTTGATCATCTTCCAAGTACATCAGGATTCTTTCACAAGTAGAACGTAAAGATGGGGATTTGAGTGTTCCCAGCCACTCACACAGCATGCTTTCAATTTTGATCACAGTATCACTCTCCAATTGTTTATCAGTTTTAGCAAGGAACAATGCTGTATCCCTCAACAGAAAGAGTAAGGAGTTAAATATTTTCATTTGTGGACTCTTGGCATCTTCTGCTAAAGCAGCCTCCTGCATGTCTGCATGATTTAGTAGTTTTAGCACTAGATCAATTACGTCATTTGAAATGTTTTGCACAACTTCAGCTGAGCAACGTTTGATGACGACACCGATTGACACAAAGCCCATTAGGATATTTGATACATGAGAGTTCAGAATTTTGTTCTTCCACCCATCGGACATTGTTCCAACTTGGTCAAAGATTTGCTGCAACTGGGCTACAAGCAAGCTCAACCATCCTGTGTTCAACAAAGTGTGAACTGTTTTATCTCGGTTCTTTGCAGAACACTGGCTGAACATGACAGAGTTGACAACTACCCTGTAAGAAAAAGTATTACAAAATATGGTAGCAATTCCATAGTTTTACTCGACTCACTTATACATTGTTCACTGTTGCCAGAATACATCTACACTATGTAGATGTATTTTTCTTTACAAAGCATAATTCTAAGAATGATAATGATAGAATTAGTGAAACATCTAAACAGTAAAGACTTGCAATGTTAAAGTTGGGTGGACCTTTTAAATATGGTATAAATGAGTAACCTTGCTTTTATTTAAAAACTCAAAGTAGCTCATATCATGGTTAGCATATGAAAAGTTGTCACTATCCTGTTTGGAAAACAGCAACTGAACTTGAAATGTGTCATGCAACATACAGTATATGTGCAGGTAATCGTTGAGATATTAATACCACATTGAATCCCTACCTACCACAGGTTGCAGCAAAAACTGAACCGCTTTGTTCTATGAAGTGTTTGATTGCAACAGCTGTCAATGATACATAGCCCATTAGGATTAGTCAATACCTGGGCAAAATTCCTAAAGGTTCACAATTACATGACATCATTATGTACTGCACCTGATCAACTGAGAATATGTCTGAGGATGGTCCGATAAAGAGGAGGAATGATTGATCAGAGTTTCAGTCACAATTTTAACGACTGCTATATCTTGTTCAACGTCAGAATCTGTTATAGACCAGCGCTTTCTTTCTTCGGCAGACATCTTGGCAAGGACTGGTGGAAGTAGTTCCTCAACTGTTGGACCTAAACTATTTTGATCAATTCCTTTCCTTTTTATGGATGGTTGCTCAGTGATTGTGGATTGCTGTACTTCTTTCTGTGGCTCTGACTCTTGTTCAACATTTTTGTCTTTCGGCTCCATTTGACTTGCAGCTGATTGAGTGTGTATTGTTAGTTCTGCAATGCTCCTATTTTCTGTCTTATCAACAACCATATCTTTGTGGCTCTGCATTGGCACATTTGATGGTGGTTTTGGATCAGTTGGGGGTTGTGGTATCAAAGTTTGAAGCCCTGAGTTACCATCCTTGTTAGATCGTAATGTGGTCATAGTATCTCCCTTTGGGACAGGCTCCAAAATATATGCTGCTGGTGTAGGTCGCGTTTGGACAATGCTTCCAGTGGCTAATGGCGGCAACCGTGTAGAGTTATCTTCTTTGGAATTGTCCTCCATAACAGCTCTTTACTACAAGCAAATCCATAACAAAATAAAATAATTATCCCCGAATGTTTACATGTGATCTGGGCCTCCGATGCTAACTCTTGATTGATCTTACATCTCGCACAATTACATGAACAAAATTTCAAGTTATGGTTCAAGTCTTCGCTATGTCACCAAAAGCTCAAGTTTTCTTTACAATCATTGAGCTATTATTAAAGTTTCAGTGGAATATCCTCCTACAGGAAATTTGATTCGATTTTATTCGCTCACAAATAAAACACCTTGATAGATTGTAGACACAGAACGATCACATGCATAAAAAGCCTAACATCGTAATAGGCATATGTGACTACTAGGGTGACTACTGGGGTGACTACTGGTTTAGGCACGGATTGCGTGCAACACTTGTCATGTAGGTGTTAGAGCTTCATAATACTAAATAGTTTTAATTGAAAAATACTATTAAATAAATATGACCAGTGATAATCACATCCTAGTCAGCTCATTATCATACATCATGATGTCTACATGTGATCAAGGAGTGTAATATTGATCTTTCAACAATGTTTCATTCAAATAACTTGCATTTTAGAAACCAATGTTATAAATGTTGTTGTGACCTGAGCAGAGTTATACAACTTTATCCTTACCTACTACTCCCCTGGAATCATGACACTGTATACTCACATGAGAACTATCACTTGCATTACAGGGACATTGACTGAACGCAATCCCCCCTCCCCCATCCCTCCCCCTGGTGTCTCCTTTTTAGTCAGCCCACGACCTCATTGTCTGTTAACTGCCCTGCCGGGTCGGATCTGCCCCCTATTTCTAGCCCTAGCTCCTTTGCATAGTCAACCGGTTCGAACTCCCTTGTGGTGCCCATATGCCTGTGTTTGTGCAGTGCTATATGGACATTCACGGGGACTGTACTTTGGGGTATATGACGACTGTCTTGTATGACTGTGGACTCGCAGTATATATGTATATAGGCCTAAGGACTATCTTTTAGTCTGACTGTGGACTGATAGTCTTGGAATAATTACGTACGTTTTAGAATAATAATAATATTTATGTGCACGAATAATATGGATCCTTCATTTTCTCTTTCTAAAATTCAACTCTATTCATGATATTTTAAAGCTAATAAAATAATATGTGAAAAGCATTAGCCAATTAGGTCTTGTACATGTATATTATATTGGATGTTATGATAAACTTGGTTACCACAGTAATATCAGTCAGTCAGTTAGTCAAGTGTAGGTAACTCCAGTCCAGTCATTGTACATGTCAGTGTAGTGTAATAATATGTACAGTGTAAGTAGTCAGTGTTTTCACACCCTCTTCTCTGCACTCTGGCCTGTATTGTGTACGACTGTGGCTCAGCTACCCAGCAAGACACCTCAATAATTCAGTTGCTTGTTGAATGTTGTTCAATAGGGAGAACTCTGCTTTTGTATTATACAGTCTCTTACTGTTTACTGCTTGAAGTAGGTTAGAAGCACTGCATGGACTGGGGTTCCCAAGTGCAGCCCTAGGACTGCAACAAAGACCCAATGTTCCTCCAGCAATAGGGTAAATAATCATGCACACGCAGTCCTAGTGCAGCATCCCTCCCCATTCCAAAAGAACTTTACTCACACCCACATCCCACAATGTGTGCCTTGCTACTCTGGCTGACCCCCAAACAGGACACCACTAGTCAAGTGCTAGTCCCATTCTTTCTCCCTTGGTGCTCTGGCTACCCCCTTCCCTACTTAGTTCTACTGAATACTATTTAGGAAGCTTAGAAACCTTACATTACGCTGGCTCCCTAGACTCTAGAGTGAACCAGTATTTTGACAAAAAAATTAATGCTTATTTGCATAACGGTCCAGGGGGTAATGCAGACAAGGAGTAAGAGGAGATTCCTACTCCTTGGTGTAGATTATACCCAGTGGCCGATCTAGGAATGGAGTAAGGGTGGTGCAAAATAGATAGCTGGGGCTTTTCTTAAGGTAAAACTTCAGTTTTCATGTGCGGTGCCCTTCGGGCCCCGTCACGCTGCATCGCATTGGGGGTTTGGGGGCGCTGCAAGCCCCCCAAGCCAAATGTTGGCATCTGTGGGTCCAGGAGGGCCTAAGAGCCAGTTCAGTTCATTCAGTTAAATGAGTTTGTTACCAGTTGAGTTAGGTTGAATAGTTGCAGCTAGCCTATAATTGCTTTGCTTTAAAGCAAAACATAAATGCTAATAAATAATAATATATTTATTCAATGAATAATATAATTACACTAGCAATATGAATAAAAATATTTATCTTTTTATCTATTTTATGGGCCGGCCTAGAAGTAAATGAAATAGATAAAAAGTTTCTTGTAACTAAGATGTGACAATGCAGCTCATTCAACTCCAACTTATTGGCAAAAATGGTTGGAATATTTACATGGATCATGAAGGATGATCACATATCACATGTTTTTGAACCCCTTATACATTATAAAAAGATATTTTTCTGCTAGGTTGACATACACATTTGAATAATTAGCCAAAATAATCAACAAAATGAAAAAAATAAAGGAAATAAAAAAAACCTTTTTCTGAAATTTCCAGTGGTGCAAATGCACCACTTTCACCACCCCTGGATCCGCCCCTGATACCACATGCTACATTATTTTTTCACTAGTTCACTTCTTCAACAAGAACAAAGCATCTTTTATTTCAAAACCAAATTAAAATCGTGAAAATGAGTTCTATTATTTTAATAATAATAATAATATTTTATCATCTCATTTTTAAGCAACTCCTCCGCCGCTAAGGTTGAGGATAGTATTTGCCACCGCCTATTGATAAGTCGTCAATCTATTCATTTGGGATTTCATTAATAATGTAGTATCAATCGTGCACTTTCTGCATACATGTAAAATGAAAGTATGACTATGGGGAATGTACCAGTTTGTGGCCAACATGATGGACTAGTCTATCTTGTTGTTTATTTCACCGTGACAACGTTTAGCTCTATTACCCATCACATTAAAGAATAACGGGCGTACAACTGGGCACCCATAATTACCTTGAATTTCCGCCTCATCAAGCGCCTAGCTAAGTTGAAGAAAATACTAATAGCCCGCGAATACTTAAATAACGGATAAAGTCTGCAAATTTCAAGTCGTGCCTCACAAGGTGGCACTGGCGATCAAACTGAAAACAAAATCAAATGAGAAAGTCTAAAATTACGTACTTGTACTCAGAAGTCAGGACTGTTAGTGTTATGCACGTGAATACTTTTGAGGACATCCAATGCTTTCGATCTTAGTTTATTCTACTGTGTTTTAATCAGCTAGTTCCTGTGTTTGTGCTGGTGTGACTCCATGGCGATCGCCTGTCTGTGTGATTTAAGCTACCAATCTTTCAATCTAATTTTAATCTCCGTGTGCACAAATACCAAGAGTTACCTGCGGTAGAAAGAAAGGGCTGGTGTGATATATTATTGTGTTAATGTGAGTGGAATTGGCTTTTGGCACAAATTCACTTCTTGCAGTCCTTGTTTGTTATTAATATTTAGTATGCTACCATTTTTATATTGTTTTTTATTTCGTACTGAATTAGTTTAGGTTGAGTTTGTTATTATATTTATATTATTAATTTATTCTTTTACTATAAGGCAAGGGCTAAACAATGAACAATAGAGTGAGTTGCATAAAAGCCTAAAGAGGCAAAAAATTCAAGCCTCTGAACTGACTATCATGATCATTATGGTTACGACAGAGACATTATTAATGTCATTAATAAAATTAATTTATTGCTAGCTGTTAGCATACTAGTAAATTTGGCAGAAAATAGACGCAGTCATAGTCATGACGTAATGGCTGACCAGAGCAGGCCCACCATTTACCATCACCTAAATGGCTACAACTAGTGGATGCCAGCCTAGTCGTTTATCCTCGTCTTAGTGTTCAACATGAAGGGCAGTCTTCAGGGTCAGCCCCCAATAATATTTATCTTTCTTTTTTATTTGGCGTCTTATCAGTTGCAGCAAGTCTATGAACACTTCGATTGTTTACAGTCTGGAATGTTTACCAGGAAAGTGGAAAGTTTTGATTATTTCTGAACGCATTGAATCAATAGTCGCCCATTCTACGGTCGTCTACTGTCACTCATTCTACTTTCACCCATTCCACCTTCACACCTGCTTCCAATGTAATTATGAGAAATATTATTTTAAGTTATATTAAACCTACTATTTACGCCAATGATGGGAGTGTTTCATGTGTGGAAAATGCTCTAAACTGTTGGAATCTCTTTTCATAATCGAGCTTAACAGTGGAATTTATCATTTAGCTCTGCCTGAAGTCAAACATGGACAGGAAAATGATATTACATAGAAAATATTGAATATTTATGCATAGGAGCCAAACTTAGTCACAAAGTTTTGACCCGAGCGGTGTACTCTAGATCTTCACCTCAGCATGGTATGAACACCAGAACTCCCCTTATCTGGTTTGGTATGTACTACCTCCTTGCTGCTCTTTTACAAATTGAAAGTATATTCACTACATTATTCTTGCCTAGATTGGTTTAATGTATGTGTAGAATTGACCAATTAGAATATGGAAGTGATCAATGACGGAAACCCCGGCAACTTGTTTTATCCTGAAGTCTCCATATTGTATTATGCAAGTAAGGCGCCATGCTTATCAGTAGAGAAACACTTAACTTTGCATTATGTATTGATTTATTGAACCAAATTAAGAATTTGTTGCCACATAGAAGTAAATTTTATCTAACGTTTTCAACATATTGAGTTTAGTGTTGAATTATAAGATGAGGAATGGCCCAGCAGACACCACTACCAGTTCAACAGGAGTAGTATCCAAGTCCCTCTTACCAATAACATTCTCATTGGAAGGTTTGCATCTCTTGGTACACCTACAAATCAGAAAGGTATTTTGTATACTGAATCATGTTTAAATTATGATGGCAATTCATTTTCCAATGGGTAAGTGATGGTTTACGTATCGTACGAATACAATGGATCCAATTGATAGTTTTTTTGTTTGACTGCTGGTTAAGTATGTACATGTATTTCTAGGCTGCATTTGAAGAAAATAACTCCCAAGTTTTTGTAGAAGAATTGGTTAATATTACCTAGACAAATCATTAGAATCGCATACTGTAACACTGCAGTGCAAGTATACATTCTCCCCTCTATGATCTACAAATGACCTTGTCAGCAAGGAAAATCTGTCAGGGGAGAGAACTCTGGTACCATAGGCAGTTCGACATCTGGAACACAACAAGTATTAAATGTAAGTATACTCTGAACTCGATGAGTGTCGGCCTCTAATCTAGTGTGAGTTGTCTTTCTTACAGGATAGGATGAAATGGGAGAGGACAACTTCATATAAACAGTGGGGGTTGGAGTGCTCATCATCAGATATTATATCAATGTTATTTGTTGGGCAGCAATAAGTATTTCATTAATAAGTTAATGTGACACTTCAATAAATATTGAGTTTTACCCGTTTTTGATGACAAGATGGCTGTTCGGGTCATCAGCATTCTTAGTTGGAGTGACCTTGCAGTCATTCATAGCTACCTTCAGGTTAGGGTCGCTACTTTTCACTCCGATGTTACCAAACAACTGCCGCCCTTCATTTATGCTAATAGTGCCACCATTGTTGAGTAGCTTTTTGAACGCTCCATCAGAAAACACATTCAGGCTAAAATATAGTCAATGACATAAAAGCGCTTTCAGATCATTAATTTTCATGACCAATTGCAAAAATTTGGGTGATTACTGTAGAAAATTATTAAAATTGCCCTCAATCTGGGACTGATTGATTAGATGTTCTCAGTGAGTTTCTACGCTCCTGTTTCTAAGTTCTGCAGCATAGTGGCTTGTAACAGCATTCACTATCGATAATAACAATCCAAAACCCAGGTCTGACTTACTATCATTTGACTAGTTATGAAATGGATAAGAAAGTTAAAAATCGATCTGGATGTATCCGTTAGCATTCAAGATCTGACAGCGCCGAATATGCACTATTAAAATTAGCCCCAGGCACATACTTACCTAACATCAAAGTTGGCGGGTTTCTTGTTTTCTGCCCCAAACGTGTAGTTGTTGGACTTAACAGAGTAATTGAGGCTCGACTTATAACCTTTGACTGAATAACTACAGCTATGGGTCAAAATCACTTCAGAAAAATATTTCACTTTGGATGTTCTGTTGTTAGAGTAAACAAGTGAGTTTGTGAAAACTATCGCGTCATCTACAGTCTAAAATAAGAACAAAGATTAATGCACTCACAAGTTGAAACTTGGTGTGTAGTTTTCTGATCTCATATTTGAGATTGACTGAAGAAATAAGCCTACATGATTTCTAAACTTGCAGTGAATGCAAACCAATGCAGGACAACCAACTCTTGTCCTGAATTTGTTTGTTATTTGACACTCAATGTTGTACTCGATGAACTGTTCTATTCTATCCAATCACAGCACACACTAACCTTGACCTCAGCCCCACAGTCTGTCAGTGGAACGGTGTACTTGAAGTCGCCGCCTTCAATCCAGGATGCAAAACCAGAACAGTTCTGACGCAGAGATTGAAGGTCATCTAAGGAAAAACCAACTGTTACCGTGGGATCAAGTGTCAGTGTCATAACCTTAGGTCCACAGTGGAGAGAGACTCCATTAGTGGTGTCAACAACCACAGGCTTGATAGTGTCCTTATCATCGGCACCCACTGCACTCGATGCTAGAGGTAAGTTAGTGCATGTAAGTACATGTAAGTCTTCGGTAAGTAAGTAATGTCTTAGCATAATGATAATCTTAGCAGGATGATTATCATGCTGTACACAGATGTGCTAATTCAGTGATCTCATAAGTGGACGAAATCACCATATGGATGTCTAAAAATGCTATATTTTTCGCTAAAAAAGATAAACAAATATATTAAAAGGTACGTAGGGACTAGAAATAGATCTGGTAATCAAACGAGTAAAGACTAGTAGTTCTGAGCTTCCATGGGCAGCTGTCACCTGACTAGTTACCATCTGTCTATAGATACAATGTATGTAGTTTAATAAATTACCAGGTTTATTCACTCTGACTTTGAGAGAGGCTGAACTAGGAGCGTCCCCTCCCCACATGGTGTAAACCATTGGTTCACAGGTTAGACATGCAGTGAAACATCTGTTGAACCACCAACCACCCTTATGGCTATCTAGAAATAATAAATCTTACATACATTGCTTTCTATGCTAATTCTTGTTGTAAATAGACCAGTTGAATTATATTGTAGGTATCGATTATCCTCGGCATCTATCACTAACATGAGCATGGTTATTGTCCTCCTCTGCTATCCCTCTGACCTATATGAAACTTGTAGCATAAGTACAGGGATATAGTACCAAGGGAGAGGAAGTGCTTATCAGTTCACCAACTTAATTTTATTTATACTTTCATAATTATGGTGATACTCTGTTATACTGCAACTCATTTATGTACATTGTATGTTGCAGTCAGTTTAGCATATTGGCGCACCAATATCTTACACTTCCACCTAAATTACTCTGACTCTCTCTGTATTTGTTATAGAGGTATGAGATCTACTGTGACGCTAACACGTTACCTGCACAACTGCCGGAGAACAGGTCATTATCTCTATCATAGGTGCTGAACTTCATACCGATGGGGTTACCTGTTGGACCCACTCCTTTTAAATCTCCAGCTGTTCCTGTGTAGCCTGAGAGTTCTAGAAATTCAACACGTCGTAAGATATTACTCCATAGCTCAATCATATGTGAGGTAAAGTATGATAATATAGGATATAGCTGTTCATGTAGCTGTGGTACAAGTAAATAGAACTTAAGATTTATCCTACCTTGTAAAGTGTAGTATGTGCTAGCGTCGCCTACTTTGAAGTTGGTGTATTCTGCATATACGTGTTCATCTCCATTTCTTCTCGCTAGGTCAACTCTTAGCGTGATGTTATGTCGAGCGGTCAGTTCATGGAGGGTCTTCAAACCTATAAATGTGTCACGTGATATCAGACCAAGCTGTACACGCGCATGTAAATTTGGCTCTGTGAGTGACTTAAAGTGATTTGCTAAAGGCACAGCTATACTAGAGGCAGGCTCCATTGTTCACTACTTAAGGTAGGTGCTGCTCCAACTAATGTTCAGCCAAAAACAAAAGTTCACTTTTGATATTTTTCTATAATTGGATTCGTTGTATCTGATATTTAGCTAATTACAACTGGGCTCCGTGGCAAACAAATGTTATGTTGGTTTGCACTAGAGCAAGGCTCCGCCTCTCGTGTAGGTGGGCCTAAGAAATCAATGTAGCAACCCTAAAATTGTACCTCTACTGATCTGTGTATAATTTGAAATTGTCTTCTCTCTTCTAATTGTACTTGAACCTTTTGTAGGAAATTGCGTTACTAGCTTTGAATATTTGACGAGTGATCTACTGACACAGGTTAGTCATTTTCCGTGATTGGTTAATGTAGCTGATCACATGCTGGTCAGTATTACATAAGATTATTATCGTGAATAATTTACCTATAAAATGGTCGTCACTAGGATTTCCAAATCCAGACTCGTATATTGAGAAAGTAGTACTGAACTCTCCTATGTTCTTAGTGTGTCGTAGGATGGTTATCCATGGCCCTCCAGGAGTGGACACATCACAGTAGACACTGACTGTCTTGTTAGCTACAGTTATCTCTGCCTGCTGACTGTATTCCGGTCCATAGCAGAAGTTAGTGTCCACAACCCTTTTCTCTCCTCCTGAAACAGTTTAGTGAGTTCTACAGTAATTTACCCATATTATGAAGTTGTCCTCTCCCAGATAGGAGAGGACAACTTCGTATAACTTTCCTATGGTTACATTAAATTAGAGAAAGACGACTGGGTAAATGCATGCAAAGTTTATAATGGAGGGCAGAGTGACACTGAAACTTAATGTGCAACATTTTTCTCTACCATGGAATAACTTTATGCTTATGAATGTCAACGTGCTATTGATTGCATCTCACCATCACGTTCCTGTGAGGAAATGATGAGACTTTGGTTGACACTGTTTTCTAGACTCTGATTGGTTCTGATAGCATAGTCACAGCTTAAGTTTACCGTCTTATTCTTCTCATTAAAGGTAAACACAGGGTAGCTAAATCTGAAGTAGCGTGACGGCAGCAGAGTCGTGAGGAAGTTCGTGGCTTGACTGAAACACGATCGTACTTGATTCATGATTCAAAAAGTGGACTATTTACATTTGCCTCATGTAAGTACAAGTTAATTATTAGTGTATGTAGAAGTGTAAGTACTGGGGTAATTTCAACATGTACATTCTGATGATAGCAGTGCCAACAATGTGATCATCATCGCCCACCTGATGAGAATGGGAATTCTCATGTTATTTTCCTTAGATAATAATTACAGACTAAGGGTGGGGAGGCAGGTTGAGAATGTACATTGTAGTCCTACTGTATATGCATGCTGTACATGTATATAAGTCGACTATGAGTAAATATCATATTGTCACCTATTGGTTATCAGCTTCTGGGATGCTGCCCCATCTATTGATGATGCTGTGCAATTAACTGCCTCTGTGACTATACCGTTGAGACTTGGAATCAGTTTGGCATATACCACTTCCCCTTGCCTGATATAATAGGGAGAGAGGCGAGGGCTGTCATCCGAGTCACCAGAGAGCAACTCAAGCCTTCAACAAAACAAATATTTTATCAATTGGTATACAATACATAAGAAGTAGAGAGGGATGTATTAAAATTGTTGCAGCATACAATCTATATATTATTCATTTTATCTTACACTCCAGGTAGACTGCCTCTGCCGTCCACCCTCATGATCAGCTGATTGGCTACCGGTTTTAGACCTTGGCTAATCGTTCTGTTAGCAGAGAGACGGCACTTGAATGGAATCTTGATGGAGTCAAAGAATCTGATGCCTCCAGTAGATGTCTCGGAATCCAGTACAGCGTTGGAGTATATGATCTCATTATCCACTATCTAAAGTGAGTAGCAGGTCACTTATTAACTCATCGCATACATGCAATTTGTATCTACTGTATGTTATTATATAGGTTAATTTAGTAGGAAATGTGATACATTTAAAAAATTCTCAGATCTACCTTTCTGCCAGTAGAACATGCGTTGTAGTCTGTGTATAGCCATACATGGGTGGAGTTGAAAGTCGAAGTACAGCTTGTATTGAGTAAAGTCAGCGAATCGGGAAGAAAGAAAAATGTCTTTTTGTCCATAGTTATTTTCATATCAGTTGATGAGCAGTCTACTGTAAATCCGTCAGCTAAAGGAAATGGCTGTATAGTTATGTTTGACCGTGCAATGACTGTACCTGTGGTATGGTGGTATGTGTACTGTAGTACATGTAGTATGGTGTACTGTAGTACATGGGGTATAGTGTACTGTAGTACATGGGGTATAGTGTACTGTAGTACATGTAGTATGGTGTACTGTAGTACATGGGGTATAGTGTACTGTAGTACATGTGGTATAGTGTACTGTAGTACATGGGGTATAGTGTACTGTAGTACATGTGGTATAGTGCACTGTAGTACATGTGGTGTACTGTACTGTAGTACATGTAGTATGGTGTACTGTAGTACATGTGGTATAGTGTACTGTAGTACATGGGGTATAGTGTACTGTAGTACATGCGGTATAATGTACTGTAGTACATGCGGTATAGTGTACTGAAGTACATGCGGTATAGTGTACTGTACCTGTACATGTTGAGTTATCATCAGAAAGGTAGAGATAACGTGGACATTCACAGTAATGTGATCCAACAGTGTTAACACAGGTGTGAGAACAACCTCCGTTCTTTACCAGACACTCGTTCACATCTAGAATTAGATAATATTTACATATTTGAATTTTCTATAGGTATATAAAAAATATAATATGTATGTTACATAGCCATACATTATCAGTCGCTAAACCTCTTCAAATATTAGGCATTGCTTATTATGTTGTATAGTTGTCCTTTCTTTCCTTTTCCTGTAACTATAACTGTAAGTGGGGGGATGCAATGATGAAGAAATTATACAAGTACTATTGTGTAGGTACTGCATACCAAGACTTTTACCTACTAAAATTATCAAAACCATTAAATATCTGCATCTTTAAAAGTCAGTCAATAATTCTTATTAATACAGTGTCCATCACATTTACCTCTACAGGTGGTCCTGTCTGACTTTAGGCTGTATCCAGGATGGCAGGAGCATGAATAGCCTGTGGTCCCATTGTTATTGCACACCTGACTGCAGTTACTCTTTCCTCCATCACAGGGCAAATCTGAAATGGAACTCTTATGCTAAGCTCTGGTTCATAACATGTATCACTCAGGACTACATATACCTAGTGGTAGAGGCACCAAGATGTACATCATATACACGTACCTCTACTACATACATTTACATGTTTCAATTAGGATACAGGTAAATGTTATCATCTTATCACCCTATGCTATTACTCCTATTACACACAGTGTTAGTAAGTAAGTAAGTAAGTAAGTAAGTATAACACACCATGTAAGTAAGTATATTGACTCACCAGTGCACGTTATGTATATGTGCTCGCTAGCTCCACAATTTTCTGATCCCCAAGCCTTGTGTTTACATTCATCCAAGTTAGACTCAGTTCCAACACAAGCAGTATCATCAAGCATGAAACCTGTAACACACAGGCTACATGTAGTGTCTAATGTATAGTGGCTGGTCAAACCCCTATCAAGTATAGATTTTTTTAACTCACTTAGCCCGCATTACATTGCACTTAGTCTGCATTGCACTGAGTTCATATGTCATTTAGATGATCTATTTCTAGTTGTAAGTAATTGTGATGATATTTGGTCTGGTTTTCTTATTGATGAAGAAAATTATTTCAGAACATTAAGTGTTAGCCACTAGCTAGTCAATTATATTGTAGTAAAAACACACACCTGAAATTTAGAAGTTGATTAGACCAAAATAAACATTTTATACAATAGTGTGATTCTGGAAATTAAAAAAACTAATTCATTTTAGTTCTGCTATTAAATAACAGATATGTGCAGGGAAGGGTAACTCTAAAGTTCAACTTACTTGATGTTGGGCCTTTAGTACCAGCAGCTGCGTTAACAAATGATCTGTTGATATTTCTACAAGCTACAGTGCCCAAGGTTGTTACACTACCAGGCGACGCTGTGTCATCACATACATACCCATATCTAAAACCCAACTGTTTTTTAGGAAAGTACTATATATGAATGATTGCACTGGTATTACCACTAGTGTAGTGTGTATGAACCAAATAATTTCCCACCTGTCTTCTAGGAGCAAGAAAACACCTTCAGTCTATGTTTATGCTTATTTTAGAAAAAATTGAAAGAAGTGACAGACAATAGTGTGTGACGAACAATCTGTTACAGCACTGGAATCTTTCCACGTATACTTATGCTGATGTTTAAAAAGGTAATTGTCAACAGGGCATGTATACTAGTGGCATCCATTATCTCTACTGTTCCAAACATTCAATTTCCTCTAAAGAAAAACAACTTCCTGTCTGACTAGGCAGGTGTATCACAGCTGGATTCGCTGTTATAGACTATTTTTTATTAAATAAGAACTGTAAACTTTCCCTGCCTTTGCTTAATGAATACAGGCTACAGGTATTTTTAGAAGGCAACACTTATGCCAACACTGTCTGTCATAGTTTAGTTAGTAATTATCATAAGGAGTTGTCCTCTCTCAAGTTATTTCCTGTATTTTAGTTCTACATAGAAAAGACAGCTATTATATGGCAAATAGCCTTCTCCTCACCTGCCATTGTAAAAAACTTTTAGAAGTCCCTTGTATCCTTCTGTTAATAGAATATCTCCATTTCTCTGTCAAACAGAAGGTCATACAGCATAATATGTCCTTTGTAATAGTATATTCTCAATTTAGTAGTGTTAGTAATATCTTGGGAAGTTGGAGCCATCACTTAAAGGCTAACAATGGACTCTTTCATTCAAAAAATAAAACAAGTTTTATGAATTGAGACCAGTGGGCTGGAATTAGTGAGCTAGTTGATTTTTTAGGGCTGCAATATGTTTAGGATAGAGTTGAAAACAGACAGCACTGGTTAGTTTTATGGCTAAACTGAAACTAGATATTTAGTTGTTTGGAATGCTAGTATAACTTACAACTCAAAAGGACAGTATGTACTATATACGCTGTAAACTTACGCTGTAAACTTACGTGACTATGGTAATGGTGTAGAAAGTCATAGACCTACCTGAGCAGCTATAGATGATACCAAGAGTGCTGCTAATAGAGCAAGAGCTCTGATAGTGCCCATGGTTGCTGGACTTACTCTGTGTATGTGAACATGGGTGTGAAGTTCTACCATATCCTCTACACCACATCTGTTGGCTCACACAGTCCTTTAGCATACTGTTCCTTTGATAACTACTATCTTACTACAGTCTGGTATAACAATAATAATCAAGAATATGCAATCACCCTCATGGTCATTTTGGATTAAAGGCTGTAGAATTGACATTGTGGAGGCAGCACATATTATGATTTAATTATATATGTGATATTTTTTATGTAGTTATCCATGAGTTAGCCAGGTAAAATTGTTTTTGCTCAATCATTCAGTGCGCCTGCTGCCTACACCAACCCCCAACTAAAATATAGATTTTTGACCCCTTATGTCATAATCAGACATGTAGAGGTTCATAAAATTGTAACAGAGCATTTGTCAATCAGCAAGTTTTTCCTACTTCTACGCTTATAATAGTAGAACACCCACAATAAAGATATTGAATTGTTAGTTGTCAACAACTACATGTACTTCCAATATTATTAGTGATTATAACCTGTCAAAGTTGAACTACACAAAAAAATTTTGGCCCTCCTGATGTCTGACCCATCGTTCAGATTGGTTAGTTTACTCTCAGCCTCTCTCCTCTTTTAGCAATACTGTATATAATTATCTCTAATAGGAAATTATAGCCATAGTTTGTAGTTTTATGCTACACGAGCTGTGGTGCGCGAAGCAATTATTATGAAATCACATCTTTTGCTTCGTTGGCTGTGACTAATATTCACTGACCACACATCACAGACTCGGCCCTTGCATTTTTGGTGAGCTGCTTAGCTTGTGTGACCTGGGTTACTATGTTTTGTAGGGCCTCTATAGTCAAGCTTAGGTTGCTTTTCTGTTGTTTGTGAATCTCAAGGGATGAATAGCTGTCCAGCCTGTTCAGTTAGCCATTAGCAATAGTGTAGGAAGGAGGTAGTTCTCCGACTCCTAATCAGTTATATATCTACATCTAGTTGCCAATTATATTTAGCAGTACAATTAGAAAAACAAGAATATACTGAGACTAAAGCAAGTCCTTTTACCGGTTTTAAATTAAGTTAAATGAAATTCCAACATTACAATAACAGTGCTGTATTTTGAATATTGTTGCTCCTACTTTGTTTATACTCTAAAGTACATGTACTCTGGTACATGTGTATAATTTCCTACTTTATTACAATATTTGAGCTACTAACAATTCATTGTAGACTTCACAGTGTAAACAGAAATTATTCACCCACAACATCTGTTTGAATTCTTCCCACCTGAAATTCTGCATGTAACTTGAATATCTAGCAATATTGGAGTATTGCTACAATATTGTATAATTGACATAAACTGTGTTCCATGTTTGTCAACACATGTGGAAGAGGCTGTTATACACATGTATATAATTACATAGTAGAAGAAGAGAGCAGACAACCCTAATTATTTACCACTTGAAAGGAATTTCATTGTTGATCTATAACAATATTATTAAATTCTTATATTATAATTTTTATATCTCCCATGACTGTTTTATCACCCTTTTTACAGCACTAGATGCAATGCATGTATTCCCATTGTTAGAAGTAAAGTGGAGACCTCTTCAACAATGATTAGTTGGTAACTAACCATCATGATATTTTTATAATATTATTTTGTAAAACTGTCCTAGTGTCTGGAGGAGGGTGAAGGAGCCAGAGGAAGCTCAACCATTTATAAGCCAGTTTCAAGAGGAGATCCATTCTATATCTATCCCTGGAGTTGGAGGCTTCCCAGCTACTTAGATATGCTATCCGGTATCTACTGTACACTCTACTGTATCTACTATATCTACTGTACTACGTACATACACTGTATCTACACTACTGTACTACGTACATACACTGTGTCTACACTACTGTATGTACACTGCATCTACACTACTGTATGTACATACACTGCATCTACACTACTGTATGTACATACACTGTATGACATGAGCAGACACCCACAAAGGCGTTGCAATCCAAGTGTCTAAAATGGCTTGTGTTGGAGCTTAGTTGTTTACATCATATATGCAGTATTTGGGCTCAGCACAAGAAAAGTGAAATTGAAGTCATTTCTTATAATTTATATGAGGAGATTTGTACAAAAAGTGATTTATTTGGTGACCATCTGCACAGCCAAACCACTAAGTCTTGGATTTACTATCAAAGTACAATATAATGTATATTTTAGTTCAGTATATAATTGGAAGCAAACCAGTGGTCAGGCAAACAAACGTTAGAAAGGAAGTTAGAAAGGACGGAGAGATAGTCTGCTGATACTAGAAATGCTCTACATATACATGTAAGTGTTCCATTATACTGCATGTATGTACTGGTTTCTGCTGTTACCACATCACCATTATATTATAATAGTATCTACATGTACATTTACATACATTTATAGAATTTTTGTATTAAAAACTAGTGACATAATTGGTAAATATATATTTTTAACAAAAGTTACAGTACATGGCTCTTGGCTTAGTAAAATTGACTCATACTGTAGACTGTGTAGAGTGTAGACCAGGTGTAGAGTGTAGAGGTGGAACGAGACTCGAGATTTCTCGAGTCTCGTATCGACTTGTCTTGTCTCGAAAGTTGTCTCGAGATGGCAATTAGTATTCGAGACTGGTAAACAAATAGCAGCTAATAATTTTTTTATAATAAATTAATAATTATAATATAATTAATATTGCTAATCAACAAAAAATCTATCAAATAGAAAATTATTATTCAAATTATTTAGTAATACTACCTACATGTACATTCCCAGCACTAATTTCCTAGTAATAGCATTGCAGCTAACACTGAGCTACTAGTCGATCACTACAAGTCATACAGAATTACTAACGACTGTCAATCACCACTCCCATAATGCAAAGTTATGTCCTCACCAAAAGTTGTCTACTCATGAAATTGTTTCATTAAAGGAAACATAACTCCATACTAATTTGTCACCTTACATTATTATAAATATTACTTTAGTACCCATGTACATGCAATGTAAAAATGTACAAGGAATACATGTACAATATATTTCACAGCCTCCTGTTCACCTTTTATTGAAATGCATAATAATACGATAAAATACAGAGTTTACAGAGTAGCAATTGAAACTATTGGAGTTCTAACATGCATATATATAAAATTTGGCACACTTTTTAGAAAAATTCCCTTGAATCCTAAAACCTCGTCTCGTCTCAAATTTTTTAGAAGTAGTGTCTCGAATCTCGTCTCGAATCCAAAAATGCTGCCTCGTTCCACCTCTGGTAAACCATAAACCCATAATAAACATAAGTACATTGTATATTGTGATGCTATGATACTAGGATGTACATCTATGATTATATGCTTTACATTAACTAGGAACTCAGGCTATGGCTATACTATTGTGTTTACACAAGGTTCTTTGTTGAGTGTTAGCCTTGTATCAAATCACACTCTTGTAGACATAGATGTACTTATATACATCTATGTATTGTTTGACATACACTTTTAGCTTTATATACACACTGGTAACCTGGGAGATCACAGAGGACTTTATTCTGCCTGGGTATGTAAAAGAGACTACACTCAAGTGGCTGACTGGTAAGTCAGAAAATGGTTACAGTAAATAATATGATACTAGCAAGTAATAGCAAAGACTGAATAGCATGTAGCTTCATCAGAATACATGTAGAACAAGCATTTATCTGTCATCAGCTGAGCAATCGCTAGTAGCATTTCTTGTAGGCTCTCCCATGGTCTAACCTACACATATTCTTGATGGAAATAATAATTTTTTAGGAGTTATAATATAAAATGAGTCACAATACTGGCAAACATTTTCTGAAAAAAATATGAGGTCAAAACCGAAAGTGAGTTGGACCATGTAGTAACTCTTTGATGCTGATGATTTTTAAATTAGTAAATTTCTAATTTCAGTGCCTTATGAGTAATTAAATGTGTCCATAAATAACAGTTGGTAAAAGTACAATTGGTAAGTAATCCCTAACCCTCCCCCCCCCACTCCCTCTTCCCCCTCTCCTCAATATAATTGAGTGGCATTTAGTCCCAACCCTCATTTGTGAATTGTAAATTCTGTCAAACCATTCAAGTTAGATGGGAGACAAATGATCCAGCCACCTATGAATGGCAGTACTGGCACAAACCGCTTTAATTCAGTGTACATTTAGCTTGTCGGTAACTGCTACCTTGGGCTAAAACACTGACTGGTTTTCCTTCTGCAGGAAAAATGTTTCATTTATTGGCTTAGCTTTCTTATTACCTTCATAACCAGCTGTATTTCATAAATTATTGATAGAATTGTGATATCTACCAGCAGTAAAACATAGCACAAGCATTAAAGACGAAATTTTGCACATAAACATTTAATATCTATTATTTAGTTCTGATGCCTATCATAATATGTAACCTGATGACATGTAGCTGGAGTATGCTTGAATACATGAGTTATGGCACCTATAGGATACATATCTCAGTACATGTCCCTACTAAGCAGTAGGGCTCAAGGTACAGCAGTGCAAAAGTTGAACAATGGGCACCAGTTTGCATGCACTGCTGGCCACCGCAATGGCTATAAAGTGTCTTCGCGACCTCTTGGTCGGACCCGGGTCGCAAATAAAAATTACATGATGGCCGTCTGACCTAGGTCAGAAGAGCTATTGGCCTAGGATTTTGCTTGGCCGGACGAAGCCATCCCTAGCTCATCGGCATACCTACTTCTTCGTGCTAAAATGACAATTTTGCTTCTGACCCAGGCCGGTATGTTCACGATTCTGCAACAGATGTGTGTTGGAAAATATTTTCGCAAATTGGCCTGGGTCTGGAATTTAGCTCTTGAAGACACCTATTGTTTTCACTCAGCAGTGGGACACAATATCTATACACATGCGCATCGGTATTATTTTTAGATTTTAATACAATTTACATCTAAATTTGGTTTGGCAATTCTAACTGCATGTATGTGTGTAATATAATGCATGCAAGTACTACTACTACTGCTGCTGCTACTACTACTAGTACGACTACTACGCATATGTTCATACATGTACAGTGGTACTTAATGATATAGATTATTTACTAACACAACTACAAGCCTAGGAAGCTACTCCAGCGTTTTTTATTAGATTATCTTTGGCAGCAAAAGCAGTGTGTTGGGGATTGATTCATTGTAAATAGCAGACTAGGATATTATACATGTAATATCATCTCTAGGTTGTTACGGTGTGGGCAGACTATGCTATTCCCAGGAGATAATATTACTCTGCTGTTAATACTACACAATGTGTTCTACTACACTATCTAGTACAGCATCTATTGACACCTTGAGATGTACCTTTAGTATAAACACAAGCCAGTAGCTCCAAGTAGGCCTAATATAAACAAAGGGCATAGATGTGCATACAACTCCCATTGTCCCTTTTTATTGTAGACACAATGATTTTGAATATTTCAAAAGGCTTGTACTCTGCCCTTGTGCTCTGCCAGTTGTTGTCTACTAGCTCTAAATACATGATTGTAATACAGTGTACCCCCCCCCACTGCTTCCATTTCAAATTTACTGTGACTGTTAAAAATAATTGAAGCAAGTACAAGTGCAAGCAAGTACTAATACTAGCAAGTAAGTATACAATAGTACAAGCATATTTTTTAAAACAGCAAGTAGAAGTAAGTACTTAGTACATGTACTTTCAAAACATACTTGAGTACAACAGCTACATAGTGTATTGTTGTTTCAGGCTGAATAGCAAAGGCACTTTGTACAAAGTGTTCACATCAATCACATGATTTGAACTAGGAATTTATAAGCTATTGGTGTAATTTGAAGTTGTCCTCTCATAATTCAGATTGATGAGCCAAGTTTGTAACTGGCTCAACATTATAGACATACATTACGTGTATACAATGTAAATGTAGATACCATATTGTAATGTCAGCCTGCCAGGCCAGGCCGACACACCACATGCACTTAAATCATGGGCACTAATAAGCTATTGATCATAATTAGAAGTTGTCCTCTCCCAATTTATATTCCTAGGAAGGTAAATTGGGAAAGGACAACTTCTATTTATGATCAATGGCTTATTAGTGCCTATGACTTAAATCCAATCAATAAAGCCCTAAGGCCGACCTGACCGATGCTTGACTTCTTCTCTCATCATCTGTGACATCTTAGTTGTTTATGTTTGTTGAGGTGTATTTGAAACAGTTGCATCAGAGCATATCTTCTGAAACACTGTTGGTGAACTGGAGCACCTTACTGACCAGGGACTGCCTGGTTTAAGTGCCGGTGGCTACCATAAGGTTGAAAAACTTTTCCCACTCTAGAGAGAGGCCCTTGGCACCTAAGCTTTGTCACCATAGCTCATTCCGGGAGTTTGTTTCCTGCGTGGACGGCAACAGCAGTTTCCGCTGCAGCTCTGTAGATGGTGGTTGTTGGATGGTGATTAAAGAGGTCTCCAGAACTGTTACAGCTACATTGGGTGGTCCTATCATTGATCATGGGTTCCACTCGCCTGAGACGCAACTTTGGTGAGAGGAAAGACAAATTTCTCCACTTGTGCATGGTGCACCTACCTCTAGTATACTAGCATCTGGCCCTAGGTGCTATATTGTACTAGATTTGATACTGCATGAGTCAACATAATATACAGCTAGCAGGAAATATTGTCCTGATAAATTATATTGTCAGTTCATTTGCATTATGCATAGTTTTTAGTTTAGTAGGCTATCTATCTACCAGTAGCTTCCTAGAGCTGAGTACATTGAGTGACTAAAGCTTACTAGTAACTGCACTGTTAGTTAACAACAGTACTGTTACTATACTATACTACTGTACTAGTCAACTAGAGGTTAACCATGGTAACTATAAGTATAACAGGTAAGTTGTATATTGTGATAAATTGCTGTGAATATCTTGTAAATACAGAATGTAGCTGACAATATTGTATAAATGTACTGTAATTAATAGCTGTGTATGAGATAAAAATGTGGATACAATAGATCAGAGGTTCTCAACCTTTTTCATACCATTTCATACCACTTTGCCCAATCTAAAATTCCTATGGCCCACAAGAGGTCACAAATCAGTAATTTTTAGTATATATAAATGACTGTATTGGACAGATTGTCATAATATTTGTATAAAGCCAGAAAAGGAAACAAATGAAAGTTAGTGAGAGCCTTGGCACTGATGTTTGCCTGCAAGTTCTTCATATTGTAGTTCCACTTGAGATAAAGCACATCTGATGTCATGGGCTACTTCAAGGCGGTTCCTTGATTTAGTTTTCAACTGCACCATTGCAGAAGATCCTGACTCGCGGAGATATGTTGTTGCGAATGGCAGTAACATCCTTAGACATTCCTTGGCTACTGATGGATAGCTGGATGCTATTCTGGGCAAAAACTGGTCAAGGGATACTTCAGCAAATAAATCTTTCGCCCCGGAATCATTTTTTAGCTCTATAAGCTCATCTTGCAGGTGATCTTCAATGTCCTCTACTTGTGTTTGGAATGGATTTCTCAGTAGTTTCAGAGATGTAGGTTCCAGGTTAGGGAAATATCGCTGAAACTCATCTTTCAGCACCTCAAGATGTGCGGTAATGTTCAACTTCAGCTTGGAATCTATTGGTTGAGCACCAATTAACTCAGACAGCTTCTGGAAGGAACTGAAGACTCCACCTTCTGTCTTGCGCTTCCAATTCTCCAGTTTCTGGGTAAATGCATTGATTGCATCTATCAACTGGATAACAGTAGTTTCTGGGCCTTGGAGTTTCAAATTCAAAGTATTCAGTATTCAGATTTACTTGTATACTATGTACTATGTACTATATATACTACATATACTATGTATGCCCTGTGGCCCCTGAAAATCTCTGTTGTGGCCCCCTGGGGGGCCATTGGCTCCCCTTAGGGAACCCCTGCAATAGATCATCATAGGGATATATATAAACAGATAAAATATTTTGCACTTTGACCCATAAACTTGAAATTGCAAAACCCAGGCATCTATCAAAACTTTGTAATATCACTTGTGCACCCAATTCTATTGAGGAGCAGGCTAGGAACTTATGCTAGGGATGAGCAATTAACCCAGGATGGCCCACCTTTAGCGATTTATTGTTCTAGTTGTATCGTTCAATGATAGCCAACTCCAACTTTAGCTCTATGTCATGGCCGTGGTTAGTTGCATGATTCCCAGAGAACGATGGGTAGGGTAGAGTACCATCTTTAGGAGGTTGGAAGGATTTTTCTTCTACAATGCGAGTTTACAAATAGTACTCAGAGATCTTGTATAGTAATATACATGTAGATAATAATTATAGACATAGACTCACTCTTCATTTTGGGACTTTTCCCAAGTTAAGTTGGATGTTGTCAGACAGTCTTTTTGTTCATTCTATGGACCTTTGTCAAGCGTTACTCGCTTTTGGTGGTAACTTTTCATGAAATTGTGCTATGGCAGCACCTAGTGACTCTGTTTATTGATCTTCCTCTAATAGAGTAAGGTTGGGGTCATAATCTGAACCTCAAATTACATGGCAGGTTATTGCAATTCAGACCTGTGTTGTGTCGTTCTGCAATAACACTGCTGCACTGTGAATAACCCTGCGAATGACACAACGCAGAAGATGCAACAACAGCAAAAGTACATTACTAAATGAGCATGCTTATGTTGATGCTGACTGTTGTGGAAATTTGCTTGAAGAAATATCTTGGCACAAACAAAGTTGACTATTTACTCTGAATATTCCCAATACCACTAGACATCAATTAAACTGCTGAAAGTATTTCTTTTGGAATCATAATGAAGAACGAATGGTGCAACTGTATTAAAACTTCCATGATGTTCGTGTTTTTTAGAGCAATATCCGAAAATAAAACTCACTGTGAACTGCTAGTTGTCATCATCGACTGATGGACCCTTCCCATCCCCTTGTCTCCTCCCCCCCCCACCCTATAAGCATCCCGCTGCTAGATTGAAGCTACCATTTAGTACGCTTACCAACAAGGTGAGTATTAAACCTTATTGTATTTGACATACATGTACATGTGCCTGATTTCAAATAAAGATGGTTATAGTTTTAGGTTGGATTTGAAGGAATGGGAATCATAACTAGTTTGAGACCTCAGGACCACGTCAAATATTTCATTCCCATCTTCATTTTTATGCTGCTTATCTTCTGTTACATAGCAAACTACAAATATGTAAGTATCAAATAATCATAACTATTATTATATCTACACTGTACATGTATATTAGTTTGCAATCATACCATGCAAGGTGAGGTAAGGTCACATCAACTCACTATGTTGTTGAGCAATTGCGACTGTTTGAAAAATTACCTGTTCGAAACTCTAAACCCCAACCTCCAGATTTCAACCTATTTTTATTTTTGATGTTGTATTTTTTGTTTTTGCTGCTACTAACTTGTAGAACACTAAAAAAATTAATTATCTGTGAGTTGTGTTCTTCTAAATGTAATCCACACGATTTCGAAATAGTTGTTTTCCAAACATCTGGTTGTTTCGAAATGTCTTTTTCGAAATTACCCTTTATCATTGCTGAGTGGTGTGACCTGTCCTAATCATTTACCTGTTTACATGTGCATGACTGTATACATGTATACATATGTATGGATATTGTTGGTTATTGTAGTTTTTGTTATCTAATTAGGAGCTGTCTACTTGAGAAGATAACTCTCAATGATGTCTAGTCACATGATGTTTATTACTTCCCATAATGCTCTTGTACTTCCTCTGCTTTTTTGTTGCTCCTGTTGTTTAGAAAATGTGTTTATGTTAGTGGAAATAAATCTAACACATCCAACAGATATACCTAAGAATGTACATGTATTATATGATATATATCTATAATTACTACAAGAATTGCAAGTATTGTAATGGTACAGGACATTTGGACAAAGCCCTACAGCACCCTAAGTGCCTAGTAGTTGTCACAGCGCTACTCAGCTGACACTCAAACTCTCATAACTAGCTGCTCATATACCCACATTCAATTGTATTGCATGTTAAACCATTTAATTACTGTCTATATACGTGTATCCATGTGTTTATACCAGAGATGGGCACTCGAGTCATGACTCAAGTTACTCAAGTTAACTCGAGCAACAGCTTTTCATTACTTTTAATTGACTTGTGCTTTTGTATTGTGTGAAAGCTGGGAATTGACTTTTACTTCTACTCTCCTACAAAGCATGATGCTTGACTCTTACTTTACTCTAATCTCTCAGCTATCAATGATAATTCTATTGGTTTGGTGTAATTATGTAATAAGTCTTGTCCACCATAGAGAAGCTGAGAGGCTTATAGATAAACAGACCTACCATTATAACAATAGTGCAAATTTGAAGTAGCCTTTGTTCCTCAGAACTACTATAACTGACAGAAAATCAGATCTAACACTAATTATTACCTATTGTGTGTTGTCACACTTGTATACATCAGAAATTTGTGTTATACAAAATTCCCATTGGTATTCTCTTTGACATACTGCTGTACTTTTGACTCTACTCTGACTCTAGCATTTTGGCACTAGTTGCTTGACTCTTACTTTACTTTTCAAAATGGCTGTTTATTTACTCTTACTCTACTTTTGACTTGCTTCATCCGATGAGCTGACTCTAAATTACGACCATTATTCATGATTGGTTGTATAGTATCAAACATTAAATGTCTACCCCCCTTTATATTATTATGTATATTGTAATATTGCAAGTCTATCATACCAACTAATCTGTATTGACTTATCGTATTGCATTATTAATTAATTAATTCTGATATTCTTGGTAGTGTTGCCTTGATACTTGTTTCTCCATTATCGTACATTCTTATGTTGTCTGAATATGTTGTTCTACCTTTTTGTCCTGCTGGAGGAGCTTCACACACATCCTTATACCCTGATAGACACTACAATATCACAGTAAATACTGAGGCTAATAACACAGTTGAGAAAGGTCATATCTGAAACATGGTGTTAGGAAAGCAACCAAATACTGTAATGGATTTTGGTTTCAGGTGTGGCCGTCAAAGACGACTCTGAGTCCAAAGTGAAGTGCCTATGAGTGGTGCCAGGCCTTCTCATTACATGAAAGATTGATCGGTGTCAGTAATGTATAATAAGTATAGATGTGTCTTTATTGAGATCCAAGCATGAACATGGCCATGGCGGCGGAAGCCTGGTGGCCAACCCAAAATAGGTCGGGTTATTACAAAAGTTCTAGTTCATATGCAATACCAATATCAAGTAATTCTGAAAGGTCGGGCCTCTTTACATGGGTATAAAAACAGTACAATGACTCAGTAATGCTATATACAAGTATGTAATTATCAAATGTATGGTTAGACATGCAAATACAAGGCAAATATGAGTATAGAAACAGCTAAGTGCAAGAGAATAAGTGTTAGATGAGTAGTGCTGTGGCAACTGCTAGGCACTTAGGGTGCTATAAGGTCCATCAGGGTGGCTGGAGTCTATATACAAATGTCCTGAACCATTACAATACTATACTGCCAAACACTATAGTGTTTAGCTTCACGGTCCAGATTAAGCAAGGAGTTATGCTACCTTTTGTGGCCATATCCATGTATGTCCATGCCGACCTTCATGAGAATGGAATATATTCACAATGAGAGCACAACTCTACAATTAACCCTGCAACTGCATCATTGCAATTGCTACTTAGCTAATTGTAAAATTTAATGTAACGTGATAAGTTATGAGTGCATAGGAACCTATTCCTATCTCCATACTTGTATTTCTATACTGCAGCATATATCTTCATACAATATATTTTATTACCCAGGGTGCCAGTATAACAGGATGTGACTCAGAAGGATATTGCAAGAAGCCTGGATTGAGATCGTTAGCAGCAAACACGCAGGATACATTGAGATTTTCACCTGTATATAAACTGTCTCTCCCGAAATCTAATGACTATGACCAACAAACAAAGTTACTAAATAAGAATGAATCTTTAGTTGAATCTGTAAACACAACTTCAACAACTCCCTCAAAACAAACGCAGCCTCCGAAAACGCAGCCTCCAAAACCACAGCCTCCGAAAACGCAGCCTCCGGAAACGCATCCACCGGAAACGCAGCCTCTGAAAACACAGCCTCCAAAAACACAGCCTCTGAAAACAAATCCACCGGAAACACAGCCTCCAAAAACACAGCCTCTGAAAACACAGCCTCCGAAAACACATCCACCGGAAACGCAGCCTCCAAAACCACAGCCTCCGAAAACGCAGCCTCCGGAAATGCATCCACTGGAAACGCAGCCTCCGAAAACACAGCCTCCAAAAACACAGCCTCTGAAAACAAATCCACCGGAAACACAGCCTCCAAAAACACAGCCTCCAAAAACACAGCCTCTGAAAACACATCCACCGAAAACACAGCTGGCCAATACTCCAGTTTCAAACAGTCAATTTGAAGTACCAGTAGAGAGTAGGGGAAGTTACAATGCAGTACAGGAAATGAGGAGTAGGGCACAGGAAGTGAGCAAGAGATGTGCTCAATGGTAGGTACACACCATGGGCACCCATTTCTATTAGTGGAGTGACAATACGAAGTTGTCCTCTCTCAAGAAAACATTTTTGGAAGAGGACAATTTCTTACATTGGCCAATCGGTTACGAGACCTGTTACAAACCTATTGTTGATTGTTAGGAAATCATAATCTGGTTTATATTACTTGTTTACAAATTCAAATTGCTGCCAGTTGGTGACAAATAGGATAATGCCAGATAGACTTAACTGCAACTTTTTAAAAGTATATCAAAATAAAGTATGACATTTATCATGAAATAGCCTCAAAATGTACATGAGAGGCTACTGTATATCAAATTCATATGTAGTCTGCAATATATTTATAGGAAAAAAGAAGGGAAGCTTCCACCTAGTCCTACAGGAGATAAAAATCAGTATATAGCGACTATGCCTAACAAACACAATGTATCATATGTTTACTACCCTATAGCCAAGTGTGGGTGGTCTACCTGGATGTATGTAATGTTTATGAATGCTGGGAGAGAAACTGAACCTAGCCAGGAATCTTTTGTGTAAGTACCAAGTAGGCTGGACTGGTAAAGAGTCCCGTTGTTTCAGTAAAAGAGTGTTTAGGAAGATACTCACATCTTAAGCAGCTTTACCCTTGTATGAAATAACGATGGGTATTTTAAAATAACCTCTGAGAAGTACTAAAATTAGAACTAATATAGCAGACTATGTTTATATACTGTAACATGGAAATATCCAATTTACATGCAGATGTATTTTTGCTTAGCAGTTTTTTAGTACATTAATTAATTTGATAGGCCTTCTTTTTTAAAGACGCCCATTGAAAGACATTAGTTTGTTAATTAAAATGTAGCTTTCTTCAGCATATCTGATGTTGGATAATCTCTAGCTGATTTCAACCTACAAATCAAGTCAATACACACAGGTTAATTCTTGTCTTCCTATTGTTATACGTTGTGCAATTACCTGCAGTCTCATTGTTGTAACAACTGTCTGATTTATATTGGAATTTCAGAGGATCACCCTTCAAACAAAAAACATTTAGTACTTGGATAGGATTTTCAGGTAATGACGAAATTCAATTAAATTTGTAGGTGGGGCTGGGGCAGTCCCTATAAGCATGCAAATATGACAAAACTAACATCAATCTCACAGACCAAGTCGTACCAAGAAAGACTTTTATTTATAAGGTAAGTGACTATAGACACTGTATATTAGCTACAACACCACTACCTACAGACTAAATAGTTTAGTTAGCTGGGGATACCAAATCAATTATGTATGATCATAATATATTTATCTCATATAGTAGTTGCAACTGGAGTGGGCCTGTATGTGTGATGGCATGCTGGTAGGCTAGCATCTAGTGGTTTGTTTTACTTTATACAACATGTACTCTACAGTGTATATACATGTAGTACTACAGTGTATATACACTGTAGTACTACATGTAGTTATTATAGTGCTGCATAGATGAATGAGCTGGTGCATATATGCAGTACATTTTTAGTATCTTGTGACCTCATGAGCCCACAAGGTCGCAAACAACTGTGGCAAGATCACCTCTCAGGCTAGATTAAAAGGAGGCTTAGCTGAACCTGACCGTGCTAGGTCATTGTTGCACTTAGATTTCTCACAGGGAAATGGTGCTCTGCATCTAGGTTGCACCAGTGTGTTTGTGATATAAGCATCAGAAGTATGTTAGATAGTTTCATGTACAAATCAAACCAAATCCAAAATTCAGGTTGCAAAGACACGAATTATGCAAAAGTGCCGTATACTGTAGGCCTACACTAGTGTACATATACTACGTATTGTACAATGCACGTACATTACAGTATATATTCTTGCATCTACAACATAAAAACTTATGTAACTGCATTGTATTGTAAGTAGACATATTGTACATGTGGTACAATGTAGCGCTGTGTTTTATGTCGTTTTAGGAATCCTTGGGATCGGCTCGTTTCAGCTTATAAAAACAAAGCATTGTTCGGACCTTATAGCTTGTGGTTTCACACACCTTGCAAGTGGCTCAAAGAGGGAATGCCTCCTCTCACCTTCCCCCAATTTGCACAATGCATTGTTGATGCAGCCAGCAGGTTAGTGTGATTATACACGTATATTCATAATTTCCACGCAGTCACAAATTTTGACAAAATTCAGTGATATATTGTCGAAATTGTGTGGGTATGAGTGAATGTGTGTGCATTCGTGACAGAATGGGGAAAACAAAGCATGTTGACCCCAAGCGAGTCCATCCCCTTCACCATTGAGTTCGTGGAGCCGATGCTATAGACTTAGAGTGGTTATTGCAGCAGTACTGTAGTATGTTGTACATTACTCATTCCAACCTGAGCAGCAGTTATTCTGAAGCTATTTATTTATAGAGACCCTTCATCATATATAACTGCTAAGTTACTAGACATTCACTGGACACCGCAGTATTGGTCATCACTGCCATGTGACACTAACTACACTTTGATTGGCCGGTTTGAACACATGTCTGATGACTTGAATGGTGCAATAAAAATCCTCAAAATAAATTCTACTCTAAAACAATACAATAAAGGTAAAAAGGTTGTTGAAAATGAAAGTATAGTATTTTGGTATAAACAACTAACAATCCCAATAAAAGAGAAATTGCAAAAGATTTATAAAATGGATTTTGAGTTGTTTGGTTTTGACAGCACAATACCATCGTAGTCAATCTATAGGAGAATTGTTAATAAGAGATCATTATGTACATTGTAGTATTATGGTGTTCTATATCTGTACCCACATTAGAGTGTAAATAGTAAATGTTTAGTCTAGTTCATTGCTCTATTATTTGTGTTCTTTTCAACTTTTTACCTGTTTTTGAGAATTACAATATTGTATGGTGCGACTTTTTTGTAACTTGTTTATCGTTATAAAATTTAACTACGTATAACAATAAATTTTGTTGTGATCTACGATGTCCTGACAAAGGCTATAAGGTTGTCAGTTGTTTATTCCAGTCCCATAGTTTCATTATGTAGACCAATCTTAGTACTAGTAAATGGGCTGCAGGTGCTCTGAGCATTTTACTGAATAAGGAATCCAATAGAGTGCATGCAGACTTGCAGAGTCTCTCCACCCTACCATCCACATGTGCTTGCGGTCTGTACCAAATTTATATACCCACCCATAGTTTGCATCGATAATTCTTCACTTCCCATGTCTCATTTCAGCTCCAAACTTTTAGCATGAGAAGCTTTCATAAATATGCACAACATAATAATGGTGTTGTATAATATCAGGCTTGCCAAGTTTGACTGATGAAAATCAGGGAGATTCAGCATTTGGGTGGGGGTGTCCATTTTGGGTGGGATAAGGTACCAAAATTTAAGGGGAAAATCAGGGAGTCTCCTGCGGAATCAGGGAGACTTGGTAAGCCCGCTTTATATACATTGTAATAATATCTATATTACAATTTACAAGACGTATCTATCTACTTGTATAATTATAATAGCTTCAGTGTATGTATAGCTATCATAATAACTATTTGAGCTGTAGTATTGTGATGGAACGGCCAGACAACCCCACACCCAGGCTGACTACGGGTGTTATCTCTCCTGGAGGGCTCTAAGAAGACTTTAGTGGCTAGCCAAACAGTGACATTATCCATACTATCCATTCATACATTATTGTCTTACCTTGTACATTTATTATACATGCATGATTACACTCTTATATAATCAACTATTATCGTGTGCTCTATTATTGTTATCCACCAATCAGATTATTGTAAATGTAACTACACTTGGTTTTTCCCATATTATATAAGCAATTACCTTCTCTTAATCTGATTATACAAGACTAAGTCTTTGTCCATGTACTTTTGAAGGCCAATATCTTGGAATAGGCCCATATTTATATACTTTCCATTTCGGACCATTGTAAGCACCTTTTGTGCCAAGGCTGACCCTTCTGGTGGAACCATCCATGTTGTTGCCTCAGTTCCGGACCCGATACCTTATCAGCCCTTTTACCGGAGGTATATTTAGTATATGAGATAGCACATTTTGTGTGTGAAATCAGTTGTTGATTGCGCTCTAATAAAGCAACATCTCCTAACTCAAACCTAGAGGCTCACTCTTGTAGGCGGGTAAGTCCACCGGCAGATCCATAGATCCATAAGGCTCGAGTTCATCGCCATCCTCGTTCAAGCATATCTCTACACCACTTCTACAGCTTAGGTCGATCCCTGATTCTATATGAATCTAGCTTTGGGCTTAAGCTCCTAGAATATCAGATCTTTCTCTACACTCCTCTGGAGTATAAAGTCTACATAAAAACCTATGCCGACCCGGACTCTTTAATGAGTCTCAGCATCGGCCTACGTCCAGATATATAATAACAAGACCACCTAATAACTGTTCACTCTTTTATGTGATGTGTAGAAGGTCACTTGGTCGTCCTCTACCAACTTCCAAGCTCTTCGCATACAAACGGGTGCCGAGGGCACCAGTATGTAAACAAGCACTAAAACATTACAGTATGCATTCTGTTTCCACAATTCGAAGTGAAGGGCCACTCAATAAAGAGGTTCAACACCATGGCATCGATCACAGCTCAAAGTTGTCTTCTCCCAACTGGGATAACACCTGGGAGAGGACAACTTTAGTTTAATCAATAACGTTCAACACCCTTACATTATTACAACCTGCCGAGTGTGCTATACTGCTATTCCTTCCTTTTCGTAGTTTATGCATGTCAATCAATGCTTTTTTTGTAGGGGGCTCTCTGGGCTCCCGGGAGCCCCCTCAACAAATTGCCATTTGGAAAGTTAAAGTTTAAAAAGTAACCATGGCCAGGTATCATGCATGATGCATTCTATTAGAATGTTACCTGGTACATGTATATCAATATTCTATGGTAAACCCCAATGTTGGCTCATGGTTCCAGACTCTATAACATACATGTATGTAGGCCTATTGTAGTGAGCAGCCAGCTAAAGAGAATAGCTAACCTTGCATGTATTACTAAACTGAATGTGCTTTAGAGGGCCGACCCAATGTATTAGTGAATGATATATATAACTATATGTTGTTACCATTCCCTCTCCCCCTCGACTTGTCACATAGGACCGACCGCTGCACCTCGGCTCTCAGGTGCCCACATTTATGTCCTAGTCGTCCTTCCCACCACTCCGTCAAAGTATGTGTGTTATAAAGACCGATTGACAGCTATTTTACGTAATTAAAGTATAAACACATTTATATTATTTCTCCCTGAGCTAATATGATTTATTACAGTTTTTAATAACTTTTATTTGATTTTGATTATGTATACTTTGGTATGGGACCGACCCCTGACCCCTGGTAGCTCGGACCTACGGGTCATAATAACAAGCAGCAAGTACCTCATCTATCACTTAGTGCCTGAAAAGTTGAGGGCAGATAGACCACGTTCGCTCCTTCCTACATGACTACAAGTGCCCGCAAAAACTTTACAATATGACATCTCAATGGCAGCAAAAATCAAAGAGAACTGTGAGATCAAGCATTTAGCTTGAAAGGGGAGGTTATTGAGATTGATGCAGTATTCAATATCAGATTGGTGGCGATTAGCTTGAGAACTCTTCATAGAGACACTATAGCCTCTAACTCATTTATACATTTGGTCCTCCACTGGAGTTATTTGTGCCCAGACCGTATGTTACGGCAGTTACGCTATAACATGGTGGAGAAAAGGGAGGTGCAGTGCGATCAATGAAAATGCCAAACAGCATAACAGGGATGAGCAATTTCCTATCGTCTGGGAAATCTTAGCAAAATATCTCTAATCACTTATACATGTATGTATAGGATGATTTGTATGCAAGGAATTTGTCTTTTGAGCAATCAAAGATTTGTTTGACATCCATTAAAACACCAGTTCCTCACAAGGATTGAACCCGGCGCCTCTACGGCATCTAATCGCCTAGCACAGTGAACGAACCCTACTACCGCTACACCAGCTCAGCAACCTTAAAAAAGGAAGCTTTGCCAGGGAGCAGTAGATATGCTCTGAGCCAACTGCACACAAAGCACCCCTTATATTACGGCCACCTTGCTATATATAATATTCCGCAAAACATTTGGCCATGAGTTCTATAATAATGTCAAGCGGATGCAGTAGGAGTGCTATGCAGCATGTGTGAAGGTGAGAGCGGGGAGGGAACCTGAAATATGCAGGGAGCCCCTCAACTGATCTTACAAAAAAAGCACTGATGTCAATTCCTGATTTTCAGCACAAACTTTGCTGTTTAACTTGACAACTAAGCAACAAGAATGCAACCTAACTCACTGTTGTATGAAATTTTACTTAGATGCTTCAGAGTCTTGACAGTTGGCAATGCTTTTATAATATAATATAGTGAAAACCTGACTGGAAGTGTGGTTATGTGTTGCTTTTTATTTATACTATATTATTAGTACAATACACACATATATATATAAGGACAAAAAAGAAAGCAGTAACAAATCTGTAGTTAAAATTAAATTAAGGTGTAGGTATATCCACTTGCTTAGTAAGAAAGAGGGAAAATCTAGCTCTAAATGTATTTAAAAACAATATTATAGCACAAGCTACAATTAAGAGATAGATAGTGAGAGGGGTATTACAGTAATAAACCTATAGCGAGTATATGTGAAATAAAACATAAAACGTTGTATAAATAATACAATACTATCAAGACATCATTTGATACAATAAAGACAGTACCATATTATTTTTATATTACAGGCCACAATAAATCATGGCATTATTAAGTCATAGCATTATTGGAGTAAATTACTTTTAAATATTTTAAACCACCCTACTCCATATACACTTACACTCTTAATAGTACAATCCTAGACCTGGGAACTCCTCAGGTTTGAAGCCGGCTGGAGCCTGGAACAGATCTGGCAGCTTGGCAGGTTGTCTACAAACTGGGCAGCTTGCAGCTCCCTCATTCACCCATTGGCTGATGCACTAGAATATAGACAGCACTATCATAATTATACTAAGTAAATATAAGCTGTGCATTACATGAAATGGCATATCTAACTACATTGGTGTCTATCATTGCTTGAAATACACTGTAGTACACACCAATTATACTACTTGACAAATATACACAAGTAAGAGTAGTTAGGAGTTACCTTCTCATGGAATTTATTGTGTCCACAGTCGAGTAGTGTCTTCTTCTCTCCAAGGGGAGCCATACAAATAAGACATTCCTCAACATCTCTCTATCAAAACCAATACTACTATCAGCACCAACATCTACATAACTAGTAGTGTTTGCTGTCTATTCATATAAAACACTAACACTGAATGACAAGTAAATGTATAATACTTACTGAACTGTCTGGGTGTTTGTCATTGCCAGCCCAAGGAACATATTTTCGTCCAGCTGGAATAAGTCTGCCACCAGTAGCACCAGAGATCGGTTTCTTGCCTTTTTTCTCCAATTCTAATGGCTTCTTTTTCAGTTCCTCCTTGGTGTGAGCGTAGACGCACTGCAAAGAGATATTATGCAAAGTGAACATGCAATAATCCCAACACACACTATATAATCCCAACATAAACCATATCATTTACACCAGCCTACAACAGGAGAAAATAACTTCAACTCACTTTTTCAGGGTTTCTAGAATGTATGCATTTCCTCTGCTGATGTCTCTGGCACATCTCCCACTTTGGCATCTTTTTCTGCTCTCTCTTGCTGTGGGCATACTTGCACTCTTTACCAAACTTGCACAGGCCTTTGTTATGGTTAACACACAATCCTGTCTTCCTGAGCAAGAACTCCAGCTTACCAGGGCACTGCTGGTTATCACATGGTTCCTCATGCAGACCGGTTTCCTGGAATAGGAGAGTAGATTACAATAATAAACCCCATTCAGTACAGGAGCACTAGCAGTTACTGTGTCACTCAACACATTCAGCATTCTGTCACATGCAATAAGCACAAAAACTGTAACTAACTCGGCCTACCTCATCCACAGATCGAGGGCTCTTCTTTGGCGGTCCCTCGCCAGGTTTTCTCAGGTCCTCCACACCGTGAGCAAATATACAGTCACTGCCCCATTGACAGCCATTTCCAGTTTGGAAGTATTTACATAACATTACTTTGTAGTAAGAGTGGGGTGATGGGGCATCGCCATTGGCTCCTTGAGGCCGCTGTGAAGACAATATTATACATTGTATGGCGTTTGCGCATATCTAACGGTATGATATCAGCAGTTTTTTTCACATGTCTGTGTTATACTGGTAGTCATCTACACAATGCACAATATTGGTAGTTACCTCCATATGTCTGAGCTCTCCTTTGCCGTGAGCAAACGTACAGTATTCCCCATTCGGGCACTTCTTGTCCCGGGCATAGTTGTTACAAAGAGCCGTCTTAAAGTTACTGAACATTTTCTTTCCATTAGATGCACTGGACGAAACACCACCACTCGCCGACTGACCACCACTTGTGAATTGACCACTCTTCACTGATGTTGATGAACTGGAAGCTGACACTGTTTTTTGTTGAACTGGAGCTGGTTTCAAGGAAAACCTTATTCTCTGCTCAGCTTCAGCAAACACAACATCTAAGTCTGTTACTCCTCCGGCAGCACTGGCAGATGCTTCTAGAGCATTCTTAGCAGCTCCACTAAAACACACATGTTATCATTAAAACACAAACACCAAATACCTCAACACATAATATAATGATGTAATAAATCGGTGACCTAAATATTAGAAGAGTAACATGAGATAATAACTCACTTTTTAACTTTGTATTTGCTGGCTAGCTGAGTGACTATAGTAAAGAATGGCTCTTCATCCCAATTGACCATGTTCTCAGGAGAAGTGTTCCTAGGTTTACTATTGGATTCAGTACTTGCTGCCGGCTTACTGGGGGCAGCAGGCCCTGGAGCTATGGCCTTCTTATTAGCTAACTTTTTGGATCCTGTATAAGTATAATATGGCATTCCACATTACCATTACTCATTATAATGTATAGTGAACAGGAGCGTTAGCGCAAATTGTGCAATATCACATGTACATTGTACAATGTATTACCACAATAATAAATCCCATCAACAGAATGTACCCATAACCAAACTACATGGTACAATACAAATATAGGCTACCTTGTTTATTAGCATATTCTCTGGCAAATTTTTCATCATCATCCTCTCCACTTCCATCCGTCTCATTCTCATCAGGTGCAGTGGCAGCATCAGATTTAATAACATCGGAAAACTTTGGACTAACAGACTCTGAAAGTCACACAAAGAATGGTAAGAGTGGAGTTAGTTAGCCTACATATCCTGTTTGTGGATTCAACATCAATGATACTACATGTATATCAGATGTCAACTTTGCACTTCTCCTAGTGTCCAACACAAGTGTTATCAGTTATTTATGACACAGGTACTTAACCAGTAGCATGCTGGCTGAATGGGCTGATGTTATTGTTTGTTATCAGTAAAACCAAACATTGCTATATGCTTGGGATTGTGGTTTTACACTACGCAAAACACAAAACGACAATGGAAAATAACAACAGTAATATTGGGAATTCCCAGCCCTCACCTGTCCTACTTGAAGCAATGTCGTTGTTAATGCCTGAGGAATTTCCATTATGGTTAGTTATTGAGCCGTTAACAGCCTTATCAATGACTCCGGCCTACAAACAATATAATACATTTGACCTTCCAACATGCTAACAAGCCCATTGTACAGTAATTAAAACCACTGAATAATTCAGTCACCAGAAAGACGGCCCAGATGGGAAAAAATAGCTGGTGGCAATCCCCACTAGCCAATAATGGGTGTGGGTACATAACCAAGCAAAATACCAGTTTGTAAGTTTACATACTGTATGTGTGTAATGTGTTGTATGTATGACCCAGACAGTCATTCTCTAGTTTAGAATGCATAGCCTAGATCTAGTGCTCAGTATAACCTCTCAAACGATCCTAGATATATGAAGTAGTCGAGCAAAAATTTCCAGATTAGAGTGAATTAAAAGCCTAATCTGACAATTGCTGCTTAGGATCCTTTGAGAGCCTGTATTGAACACTAGGCGTGTGCACCACGAGATTTAAAGTTGAGCACCTGGGTCTAATATCAAAAATCAACCCAAATGACTAACAAACAGGCTTACAGTAAATTTCTGTGTGTTGGCCTACCGTATTCTTACCTCCTGTGGTTGTCCAAACATATCGTCATCAATAACAAAGTCATCTAAGGCATGTACTTCTCTATGGGGAATGTGACCATTATACTGTGATGCCACAGTTACTGGGTCGGCACTGGTGGCTGGTTGGGTTGATACTTGAGAGGTGGCCACTGTACTTGATTCAATGCTGGACGAGGGTGAAGCAGATGCACGATTTGATGGTGGTTGGGTAAACGCACTGGTTAACGTATTATCAATTGGAGAGTTGCCTGTAGCAGCAGGCCTCCCACCAGAAGGATTTGTGACAGTTTTATCTGTGATAAACTGGGCATATTGAGAAGCTGGCTGCTCAGATACTGTGCCACGATTGACACCATACTGTGAGGGCTGCCGGTTAAATCCTTGCACATTCTGATTTAGATTATATCCATTATTCTCTAGTTGGACTGGTGAGGGGTAACGACGCTCCGAGTTGGTAACCACTTGGTGTTTCTGTGCTCCACCATTATTCGGTAATTGATAAAACCCAGTTTGTTGTGACTGCAACATTTGCTGCTGTTGTTGTGACTGCAACATTTGCTGCTGTTGTTGTGACTGCAACAGCTGTTGCTGTTGTTGTGACTGCAACAGTTGTTTCTGCTGCTGCTGCTGTTGCTGCTGCTGCTGTTGTTGAATGAGTTTCTGCTGCTGCTGCAACATATGTTGATATGGGGATACTTGCTGTTGTTGCAACCGTTGCTGCTGCTGCAGAAGCAGTTGCTGCTGTGATTGTTGCTGTTTCAGCAGTTGCGATAGTTGCTTTTGCTGGGCCACTTGATGACCAGTGGAGTAGTAAGGCCGATCATTATAATGCATATTGGAGGTAGCTGATGGCATGGATATAGGACCTGGAGGATGGTGTCTACCAGCTTGGTTAGGAGGCGCTACAAGTAAACGCAAGTGTTGAGGGGTTTGGCCATTTTCTTCGTATATAGATGTATTTTTCAGCAAGGAATTTATTTTTGAGCAGTCAGAGACTTGTTTTCAAATCCATGAAAATACTTGTCCGTGACTGGGGTTTGAACTACACCATGAGTAAGTCTATATGCAAACTATAGGCTTACTCATGGTGTGGTGCTCAGTTGATAATGGGATGTAACATCAGTTGGCTGAGTAATGAATAATAGCACTTTGATTAGCAGATACATAGTATGCAAGTGTCAGAAGCAAGAATCCAACAATTACAATAGGCACTGATAAAATGGTATAAAATTCAAGATCAATAGGTGTCTTCGCGACCTGAACTTCAGACCCATGCCGATTTACAAAAATATTTTCCGGCACACATCCGTCACAGGGTCGCGAACACACCGGCCTGGGCCAAAAGCAAAATCCTCATTTCCGTGCGAATAAATCAGGTGTGCCGATGAGCTAGGGATGGTTTCGTCCGGCCAAGCAAAATCCTAGGCCAATAGCCCTTCTGGCCTTGGTCGGACGGCCATCTTGTAAATTTTATTTGCGACCTGGGTCTGTCCAAGAGGTCGCGAAGACACCTATTAGCCTACATGTATAATAAAGCATGACATGACAGTAACAAGCTTAGCTTTAGACTGGCAGTATAAAGATGTAATATAGCTTGTCAACTGAATAGATAAATCAGACTGACAGACTTTTACATTACATTATTACTTGCAGATTTATGTTAGTGTTGTTGAGAAGTATTGCCTTTATTTGACAACTATTTGACAGGTTCTATGCTGAACATGATGTGATCTGACTGTATAGGCTACACGCAAATAACATTACTACCTGGAGAACCAGCTAACAGTAACAAACTAGGAAATGGTTAATACTGTTACCATGGCAACAGAGAGAGAGCATTGATCTCTCACCTGATTCATTAACAGAAGCATTATTCCTTATATTCTGAGTGCCACCATTAGTTACATTGGCAGCCATTGAGGGCATCTTCTTAGCTTGCAATTTACTTTGTATCATTTGTTTCACATCATCTGCATTTTCAGTAGTAAGAGGTAGTTGATCCATTGTAAGGCCCAAGTCTAAACCCTCAATACAGTAGTTATATACTTTCTACAAACAGAATTTCATATCAGAATAAAGTAATCAAATAGCCAAGGTGTCTAAACCAATCAATACATGAGTTTACTATGATATAAAGTTGATAAGGGAATCCTCACCTCAGCTGAATCTCGCTGAGCAACCAACTCTGCTGATTCCTTCTGGAACTCACTCTGTATTCTACGCATCTGGTCTGGTATACTACTGTATAATTTAGTCTTATCCAAGTATTCTTTCTCGGCAATCCTTATATCATTCTTTATTTTCTCATCAAATGTCTCCTTTTTCAATCTGAGGAATGCTTTCTACAAAGCATATACATTTGACTAGCAACAGTAACAAGACTATCAACAAGACAGTATAGTATCACATATTGCATTGCCTAATTATGAATAAGGGCTATTTTGTTGCACAGAGCTAGAAATACTAGTAAAACTGCACAATAGCCTGAATGTGAATTCAAAGCCATAAACGAACTGACAAAAAAGATCTAAGATTTAAACTTATATATTATATTATAGTGGTAACTAAAGCTACAAATTGATGCTCTACTAAATACTGCCAACTAGGGCACAATATAAAACATTGACTAAACAGATCAGTTTAGTCAGAGTGGAAATTACCCAAAAGAAGACTTATAAATATCATCCGCCACTATAATAGGTTTAAAAAGAAAACTACCAAAGCTGCTGCCAGCCATAACCCTAGCCTCACAACATTTGTCCTACAGTGTTTGGTAATTGCACGGTGAAGTTCTGGAACAAGTGCTCAACAAGGTTTCCAGTTTATTCCAGAGAGTGCTTGCTCTATATGATCTACATGATCCTAACTTAGGTTACATAATACCTCCACCTACCTCTGCTTTAACTGCCCGCTCTAGAGCTGCAGCTAGCTGCACCAAGAGTGGCTCATCTGTAGGAGCACATACATCAACCATATTTCCATTCATTTGAACCATTTAAAAGCTGAAAAAGTCAGCAGTATCTACAATATGCAAAGAAGCAACATATTGAATATATTTCACAACATCCCTCTGCAATCTGAAGGTCTCCATAACACTTTGACACCCACTTATTTTGCCTCGAAGCCTAACCTATATAATTCAATAGAAGGCAAATGCTTTTCTAGAGTGGTTGGATAGACAGCAGGCTAGAATGAAACAAGGATAACCTAGAAAGACAAAATCAAAATCTTACTAAATCTGAATTGGTGTTTAGCCCATTTCATATCAATATTACGAATAGAGTATGGGCATTTACTATTTGGAGTAGGCCTAATGGACCGGAGAAGCTATAGTACATGATCTTGTTTCAATTTAGGCCTAGCTACTTTATACCAAGTATAAGCTGAAAGATTGATTGATGATACCAGCTAGCTATAATAATGCCAGCAGCATGCTAATAATAATACACAGCGTTTAGTATGCCTTTAGTTGCATTTATGCCTATGTCTTTTCCCATTTCAATGTAAACTTCTCATTATGGCCTTTCATGGTATCCTGAAACATGGAGCCAATAGGCCTATACTAAACATGACTATTTAACTAATTGTCCTGGCTCTTAGACCTAAAGTGTATCGCATAAAGGGGAAGAAGTTCATCTGCTTATAAATCAAAATATTCAGGTTGGTTTTCATATGACAGGTCCTTGAAATTACAATTACATTAACTGAGAGTAATCCAATACAGACGCAAGATATTACTATTGGCTATTCAATTATTTTACAGTAGGCTAATATTTTCACAGTGATTCAGATGAGATAAGGATTGAAATAAGTGCTTAGGGCTTGAAATTTCAATTGATATATAGCATAAGTGAATGAACAGTAACAGTATCTGTCTTCTGTGTGTAGCCTTGCCTAGGTAGACTTTTATTAATATGAATGGAAAAATTTAATTCAATTTAAAATAGGCCTAATTATAAATTATTATATATTATTATTAGGTGCAATACTACATAGGCCTAGGGTTAGGCTAATAATGAAAGATAATAAAAATTATTGAATTAATTTTTGAAATTTGATATTAATTTATAATAAATTTCCTTTTTAAAATTGCTATTTAGTTCTTTATTTTAGCTGTACAGTAGGCTACCGTGGCCGATTTCTGCCACACAATGTGAAACTAAATTGCAATTTACATGATACTGAATCCTAAAGTGAATGAAATGGAAATTAGATTTACCTGAAATAAAATAAATCATGTGAAACCAAACCGATATTTAAATAAAATATGCAGTTCATATGAAACTGAAAGTGAATTCACATGAAACCAAATTGCAATTCACCTGAAATGAAAATTAGGGGTGTTACTCGTAACAACAAAACGAAACTACATTTAGTACATGAGTGGTGTGACAGGAAATAGTTTGTTATTTTGGTATTTTTATTGTGTTTTGGTGTTTAATTTAGATGCAAATAATAAAAGTATAATATGTATTTCATCAACCTACTTGTAGGAAGGCGAATATTAGTAACAGCACTCTTTTATGAGAGTATTTACAGTATTTTTAATAAAAAATAAGTATTTAAATTTACGTTTTGGTAGTCTTGAAAAAAATGACAACATTTTATCAAAAATATTTACAACTTGTTTAGAGTTTTTGTGATTTAATGATAAATTTTGCTGCAAAATTACAAAATCACTAATAATATTACATTAAAACTATTACAAAATATAGTAAGAGAGTTGTACTCTCAAGTCTCGATCTTATTAGGACTGCGAGAGTATTACTAACTGCTACATTTTTTCATTTGGTGCTAATTCCTTTATTTTGAGTATTTCAATAATAATGTGAAAATATAAAAATCGATAGACTAAATTGATGACATTTGCTATATCAAATTATTAATAATACCCAGTAATCTCAAAGACGCAAGTGTATCTCTACGCCAGGGTGGAGGTGTAGTTTCGTTTTGCCACAATAAGTAACGCCCATAAATTTTGTTTCATGTGAATTGGCACTCTGGTTTCTGGCGTTTTTCGTTTTCGTTTCATGTGAGTTCACTTTCAGTTTCATATGAACTTCATATTTCATTTAACTTTCAGTTTAGTTTCACATGATTTATTTTATTCCAGGTGAATTTAATTTTTATTTCATTTATTTTAGGATTCAGTAGCCTATCATGTAAATCGCAATTTAGTTTTACACTGTGTGGCAGAAATCGGCCACGGTGGTAGGCAAAGCTACTGTAACTGTTGATAGTTGACGGGAATATCAACTATCCTATGAGTACTACGACAATCAAAAAATAATTATTAAATGTAATAAAAAAACATAAAATAATAAAATTGAAATTATAATCATAATGAACACAATAATAACAATATTATAATTATATATTTATTCATTTTTATTTTTCTCATTTTCCCACCGAGACCGTCAGGAAACGGAAGAGATGTGGGAACACAATATGGATTTTTTTCCTGTTTTTTTTCCTCTTTCTCTTTTTTTTAATAACTTTTATTCCCTTTTATATACAATCCATAATGTTGAATGTTTTTTTTTATATGTGCTTTAGTATAGTATTTATATGGTTTTTTTTATTATTTATCATGTCGTAACAACAAAAGAAAAAAAGGAAAAATAACAAGAAAAAAAATAAAAAGAACTATTTATCAGCTCTCAAGACGCATATCACGTATGGTTTTTTGGCCAGAAGGAGTAATAAAATTGATTCGTTTTTATGTATGGTGTGTAGGTGTTTTGGTATTGTCTCGTATTATACTTATTGAGGTAATTGTAGTCGAAGGGTGGTTCGATCCCCTCAGTAATACAACGATGGAATAGTTTCAGTATGGCTTTTTTTCGCCTTTCAGCTAAGGATTCTATTTTGGTGTGTTCTCTTATGTTTGTGAAACTGACTTGCCCTTTTATTCTAAAAATAAATCTTAATAATGCTTGATTTTGTATTTTTTCAAGTTGTTTTATGTATTTCCTTTGGTGTGGGTCCCATATCTGGGATGCATATTCCAAATGCATATTCTAAATTAATAAAGATTATCAGGATATAGCATGCCATTGCCGTGATTATGGCTATAGCATGTTACGTTCCAAACAACAACATTACATGATAGATTACATAGGATTCCACAGACAATCACAATGAAACATCACATGATCGTGGTGTTGGCTATCGTCATGGCCAACATCACGACCATGTATCATTGCACCATGACCATGGATGTATTCGTATGTTCTGTTGTCGTATTACTATGTGTATATTACCATATTATTATATTTATATTATATCTCTATAAATAATATACTTATAATACTAAACGTCAACTATACTCATACTGACTATCAGACACTATGACTATCACTATGACTATGACTATCACTATTACTATATACCTATATCATATGTTACTAAACTACAAAAAATTGACATTCAGCAAATGCAAATACAACCACGAGTGCTTTAGAAAACAGCACACTTACAACTTATTCGTTTATCTTTGATCAGCTAGTAATAAGTAGCAACTTTCTAATAGCATTTATCAATGTCAAAATTTAAAACACAAATTTCGACGTTTCTCGCAGTACTGTTGGTGACCTAATGACCATGACGAAAGTCTTTTGTCTATGGTCTTTGGTTTGATCAAAGAGAGTAAAAGGAAAGAGGGATCACTCCGGCCAAAAACTGTCCCTCCCCCGCCTCCAAACGCGGTCCGGATTAAGAAAGGAGTTGTGCCACCTTGTGTACAAATCCGCTATGGCTATTGGCGTTCCGCAGACCAATAAGAAGCGCTTATTTACAACGGCGTCGTATAAACCATCTATTTATGTTTACGAGATACCAATACAGAATCGTAAATATGACAGCAGTTAAGTTGCGCGTTTAAGTCGAACAGCTATCTAAATCACCAGTAAGCAGATGGCGGGTAAGTGAATAACGGAACGTCGGGACCGCCAAATTGGGCGTATTTGGTGAGACAGGGTATTATCATTGAGTGATCCCTCTTTCCTTTTACTCTCTTTGGTTTGATGAGGTGCTGTTATCCTAGCCCAACCTCCTGTAATCTGAAATATATGTACTGTGAACCATAGCATACCTCTATGATGTGAACCGTAATTAGGAGAAACTCATGTTTCGCTATCAAAGCACCACAGGCTTTTACTTTAAAATGTATGTCGGTAATTTGAAATTAAAGAATAAGTTAGATTACGACTACTATCCCGTCTATAAATAATGCCACGCTTACTCTGTTAGAAGACAACCCCGCTTGTTGCGTATATCCATAGAGTTTGGAGTTGTGCGTATATCGCAAAATTAGAAGTTGTTTTCTCTCAATTTTACTCGTCACAGGAGATAGATTGAGAGAAGACAACTTCAGTTCAATGACAAATGCTGTAAGAATTTACATTTACATTTACATTTATTGGGTTTTCTAAAAGTTTACAGATAACATTATTTTGTTAAAGGTAACTTGTTGACCACAAAAAAATATATATGTATTATATACAACTCATAGGAGAGAATAAATAAATAAACAAAGAGAACAAAAAAAAACAAAAAAGGAGGCAAATATCATTGCTTATGACAAGAGCCAATAATATAGTATAATGTGATTTAATAACAGATAGATAACAAGTATTCAAAATATGTACAAGTGATAGCAGATTATAGGTGTTTAGGTAAAAAGGAGAGACAGGATTGGTGCTACATTAGTGTACATGTATAATGACCAAATGTGTATACAATAATAGGAGAAAGAAAAGGGCAGAATAGCGAGATGGGTGCTATATTAATGCAAAAAGGTAATATATACACATACATATATAGTGATACAAAAAAAAAAAAAAAAAAATCAGGGATCAGCATATTTGTTACTGATCAGAGCCAATATTATAATAAGCATATAGTAATTATCAACAATATGTACATAGTGGCAGTAGATTAGAGATATGTGTCAGCGTAGAAAGATTGAGAGCTGAAAGGGTGACCGGAAAGAAAGAATAAAGAGATTGCACACTACGTCAATGAGAAAGATAGGAAAAGACTTCAGCATAGGATCCAGAAAGATATTTATTAAATAGGGTCTAGGGGACATAATGCCCAAAACTGGATTTAAGTGATTGTATATTTATTAATTCATGTAAAGGATAAAAGACTTTTAGAAGGAAGATTATTTAATGTAAATTTATGTAGAAGGTTTAATAGGGTTGATTTGCCATAATTGGTTCTGTATGAAGGTTTAATTATGAGGCAGTTGCTACGTAAAGAGCGCTGATGTCTGTTAGATTTTTGTACAATATGCAAGATGTGCTTTGAGGCTTTGTTTTTTGATAATTTTTTATGTGTGAATTTGTGAAAAAGAAAAAGTCTTCGACTATAGAGTGTTGGTAGGTTTAAAAGTGACCGGCCATTTGTTATAGAAAATTTTTTGGGTGCAGATATTATTATTCTAATGGCTTTATTTTGTACTCTCTCTATTAAATCTGTTGTTTTTTGAGTAGTTTCTAAATAAATTGCTGAGCAATATTCCAATATGGGACGGACTAATGTTTTATAGGTCTTTAGTGACTCTTCAACGTTCATATATTTTTTAAGTTTTGATATTAGATAAATGATCTTATTGGCTTTAGTTGATCTTTCAGTAGCGTGAGAATACCTGTGTTCGCTTACTGAACTGTCTGAGTGTTTGTCATTGTCAGCCCAAGAAACATCTTTTCGTCCAGCTAGAATAAGGCTGCCACCAATAGTACCAGAGATTGGTTTCTTGCCTTTGTACTCTAATCTTAATGGCTTCTTTTTCAGTTCACCCTTGTCATGGGCATAAACACAGTCACTGCAAAGAGATATGCAAATATTGTGATGGTCATCATCTCCAGACGTTATATTATTTTACTAGTTAGCCTCATATATTTTATCCATATTCGTAAAACAGCGTGTGTACATTCATTAATATACTCCCAAGTTCCGAATAAGTAAAAAGACTGTGTTTTATACTATTTTTAATATATATATTTTATTGTGGCGTCTATAGCATTATAGACGGTTTATTTACATTTATACATATTTCGCAATCATACACTAATTGTGTTTTCGACGGCTGATATTGTATCATTGTTAAGTCATTCTTCGCCGTTATGGTGCAATCTTTTCTATGATTGGTCTCCGGCCTTCCGTCGGAACTACTTCTACTTTTTATTGGTGCGTCTAAAATCAAACACAAGCACATAAAGTGTACGATTTCTATTATACTTTGCATTATAATTCTTCCTAATCTTTACTCTTATACCTTTTTTACATTGGAACTTTAAATATACTCTTCTACCACGCTACCAAGAATCTGATCCAAGTTCTGCATAAGGTATATTACAATAATATACAGCGACGGCCGTTGCCGAGTGTTCATACAACTCTAGGGAGTTGTCGGGGAACACAGTGGGATACTTTCCTTACTAAAATCCATTACAATATTGCCAAGTGAACATGCAATAATTCAGTTCCCAACATAAACCATTTCATTATTTACAGCAGCCTACGATATAGCTAGTATTGTTTAGATATTATATCAATATAATATTATCTGTTCAAACAACTCAGCCTGCAAATAGAGGCATTTTTATGTATGTTTTGTTGCATAAATTTAAATACAGATTCATCTTTTCATTCAACAGAAGAAGATAACTCCAACTCACTTTTTCAGGGTTTCTACCATGTAGGCATTTCCTCTGCTGATTTCTCTGGCACTTAGGATGCCATTACTCATTGTTTGTGAGCAGAGACTGGGATTATTGGGAAGCTCATACCTGTCTAAAGCTGTCACATCTCTATCTTGGATAGCTTACATGCGCCATATATTTTCTTCAACCAGCATTTGGATAATCCCAGGCTTTTGTATAGGTCTATAATTATAGACCTATACAAAGGCTTTTGTATAGGTCTTTAATTATAGACCTATACAAAGGCTTTTGTATAGGTCTATAATTATAGACCTATACAAAGGTTGAGTTATAACTGATAATTACTAAGTTGAAACAAGACAGACAATATACATGAACATCATTGAGACTTGCTATTTACTTTCAGCATATTATTATTTTCAAGCAATTCTAGTTTAAAATATGGCAAACATGCTGAGTAACAATACTAACAATAAGTACCCCATTGTTACAAATTACAGAATCAGTTTGTAATGGGAGCCAGTCACTTCATGCCACTTCCATCTCGTGCATGCCGCACAAGGTCGCACTACTTCCTACTCCTGCTACATTTCAACTGGTTCTACATTTCGACACGTGCTACCACTAAGTGATGCCACTTCCAACTGGTGCTACTATCAACTGGTTCCAGATATAAATGTGATATTAAAGAACAGACAATTCCAACTTACAGCTATTATATTTACATATACAAGAGTTAATAATGCAATACATGAATAACAGGTACCTGCAGTCTAAGTAATCATTACAACATTCATATATCGACTATGGATAAAAATGACAAGACATATGCACATTTTTATTCTGATGTGAACTGTGGGCTATAGAGAAGAAAAATTTATTTTAGGTGTCTACATGCATTTGTGTGTTTTTATTTATATAATACTTAAACAATCCTAGTAGAGTAATTTGTAACTTCCATAGTCCACCATAATATTAGTAAATGTGACATTTCATTATTGTCATCTTAACTGTGTAAAAATAGGAAAACACATGTGGGCTACGCCAAAACATTTTACTTTAGTTAATATTCATGTACATGTACAGTCATGTACATTATGTTACCTACATCTCATTAGCGAACGAGTTATTTGATATAACTATCATAGTCATTTCGAATATACCAGTACATGCACATTAATCATTCTACATGTACATCAGGGGTGGGACTAGCGCGGTAAAACCGCTATTCGATTGCGATATTCTCTTCTTTTCCTTCAGCGGATAGATGTGAGTAGCTTTTTTTATTTTTGTTTTATTTTTACCAGCTATTAAGCTGACCCGCTTCTTATTTTAGCCCCATCAAAGGATTAGCTAGTAGCTAGTTTTATTCGGCCAATGTTAGTTTCGGAATATCGACATAGATAATAGCTGTTATGCCGAAGCCAAGACATCTAAGGTATGACTTGCGTATTTATCGTTTATTGTCGCGACAGAATTGATAGACCGCCAACGTTAGCATCGGAATATCAAACTAGTAAACCGATAATAGATATTACTTACGCTTACTAGACTACATGTACATCTGAGGTTTGAGCTTTGTATTTTTCATATAGCATCACATCAAAATCGATAGAGTTCATTTTTAGTTCTAGCCTATGGTCTTTAAATAAAACTGATTATATCAATTTAGTATGAGTACGGTTTAACAAAAATGAATCCAGTTGGTTTATAAGTCGGTAAGAACCTGCAGCTATGTTAATAAGGAAAGCAGACACTACCGCCATGTCAGCGCCCACATTTTATATTCCAGAAACTTTTTTCAAACCTGTCGGGCAAGGTACTACGGCTAGTACTTGGGTATATGAGTGCGTTCGCTGTGTTAAATCTAAAACTATAAGTGCTAATTTAAGATCAAGATTCAATTTACGACAGCATGTAAAATCAAAGCATAATCCTGCATTAAAACAATTTGATGAACTTTGTTCGGCGAAAGACAAACGAAAAGGTTCAATAGCTGCGTCAACTCCCGTTACTCCTGGAACATCTGCAAGTACATCTAGCTCAGTACAACCAACTATTCAGCAGGCTTTTAGCAGTAGACACACAATCACTCAACAGGCATTTGACTCGGCGGTGGTGGAATATATTGCTTCGAGCTTGCTCCCATTTCATCACGTCTCCAGTGATGCTTTTCTGTCTTTGACAACCAAATTAGCCCCAGGCCGCACAGTCAAGACTAGAAAGGCGTACCAAGCCAAGGCTCGTAACATATTTATTTCAAAGAAAGACATCTTGGTTAGAGAATTCACAGATGTTAAGTATGTGTGCATCACAGCAGACCACTGGAGCTCTCATAGAAAAGGGTACCTTGGAGTGACAGCACATTGGTTCAAGCCAGGACAAGTACATGTAGGCCTACAGGAGCACCAACATGCATGCTTAGCTTTAAGAAGAGTACTAGGCAGTGTTACATACACAGTGTTAGCTGATGTAATGCAAAGCATCATAGAAGAATATGGGCTCACTGGAAAGATAACTCATTGCATAACCGATTCAGGTTCCAACTTTGTCAAAGCATTTAAAGAGTTCGGGGACTCAAGTTCACCATTAGAGTTGACGGAAGCTGATGAAGAATCCTCAGATGATGAACCAATAGTACCGACTTCTATATCAAGAGTAATCCGAAGTAGCTCAGAGTCAGAGATATCTGATGCATATACTCTTCCAAAACACATAAAGTGTGCTGCACATCGTCTGAATCTTATAGCTTCCCATGACAGTCGACCATCTCTGGAGAGCCCTCTCTGTAAACGAATCTACCGCTCTTTGACTGCCAAGTTGCAAGCTGTGTGGAATAAACAGAATAGGTAAGTACACAAGTCATGTGATTAGCAATAATCAAAATCTTTAGCATTAAACACTGTTCAATTTACGCCATTTTGTACTTTCTTCTATAGTTGCATATACAAATATACTATTAACTTGATTTTTTCTTCCGCTGTTTTAGATCAGTATTAGTATCTGAAAAGATTCAGGGTATGGTGAATGGTCTTTTTGTGGTACCAAATGCCACCAGATGGAATTCCTTCTTTGATGCTATGGTGAGGGTTCAACAACTGTATGAAGAATCAGAAGCCCAAATGAATAGTTTGTTTCAGTTCCTGGAGTTGAGACCGATAACTGGTGAAGAAGCTATTTTTCTCAAGGAATTCATCAGAGTCATGAGACCACTAGCTGAAGGCTTGGATATCTTGCAAGGAGATCGTACTGTAAGTGTTGGTCATTTAATCCCCACCCTTATGTGCATCATGCAAGAATGGGATGCTATGGTAAATCTGAAATACACATCCGGGCTAGTCAGTCAACTATCTGCTGCTCTACAGAGACGATTTCAAGCAGATTTAGATGATAACACTTTTGTTGTTGCGGCATCCCTTCATCCACTCTTTAAGCTAAATTGGGTCCCTGAAAGTAGAAATCTAGATGACATAAGGACCGCAGTTAGATCTGCATTTGATGAGCTTACTACTACAACCAATGCTGTTCGAACACAAAGTACCCAGGCTGATAATGAGCCGCCAACTAAAAAGCCATTATATTGGCGCATAGAGCAAAAAGCGAAAATATTTAGCAGTAGTGCGTCAACCAGTTCATATGCCTTATGGGAACAGTGGGTGACGACTGATAACAAAACAGTACCACCAGGCTTACTGGAAATTTTTACAAAATACAATACAAGCATCCCATCATCTGCTCCAGTCGAACGGCTCTTCTCACTTGGGAAGCGTGTGTTGACTGACACACGAACCACACTGAGTGACAAAAACTTTGAAATGTTAGTTTTCTTGGGCGCTAATAAGGATCACCTTTCCCTAACCCAATAAGAGTATGTGTATTATTGTAATCATTAGTACATAATGTTTATGCTACTTAGGCTACATATTGTTTTATGCGGTTTATAACATTCTTATTCCATATTTTATCATTGTGTTTATCAAGATATTACTACATGTACATATAATTATATAGTGTGGTGGATGGTTTCCAACAAGTATTTCATTGGCATTTTATTAACATTTACTTTTATATCAACTAAGGATACATGTACAATGTACATGTACATTTCAGAATTTTATTGAATAGTAGATGGTTTCCTACATTTTGTATTTAGTCCATATGCTTCACTTCACTTTGAATAAAAATTTTAATATGCAATGTAGATGAATGCCTAGTCTAATATAATATGCAATACTGCCTATCTAACTCACCTTTGTACTCACCTTTGTATGTTGAAGCAATGCAGAATCACATAATCTTGAAATAGTCTGCTTGAACAGGGATCTATAGTGAGCTAAATAATGTCTGCTACATTGAAGGAATAGAATTCAAGTTTGTTATTATGAATTCCACAGTGCAGCAATGCTCAAAATGGATATTCAAGAGATAGCTTTATGTTACAATGCAGCTCAAGGAGAATTAACAATAAATAGCTTTTAGCTTATCATTGGAATACAAAGGTACCCAGAGTTGTCCTCCCTCAAACTGATCTGGAGAAGACAACTTCTAATTACTGTAGTAGCGATCAGCGAATACAAATGCTGTTCTCTTTTTTTGTATTTGACTAGCATATGCTTACAGTCTCTATTTTTATAGTCAATAGAGAATAGGGAATAATTCTCTATTTTTAAAACTATCGAGTCCCACCCCTGTTAGTTTCGGAATATCGACATAGATAATAGCTGTTATGCCGAAGCCAAGACATCTAAGGTATGACTTGCGTATTTATCGTTTATTGTCGCGACAGAATTGATAGACCGCCAACGTTAGCATCGGAATATCAAACTAGTAAACCGATAATAGATATTACTTACGCTTACTAGACTACATGTACATCTGAGGTTTGAGCTTTGTATTTTTCATATAGCATCACATCAAAATCGATAGAGTTCATTTTTAGTTCTAGCCTATGGTCTTTAAATAAAACTGATTATATCAATTTAGTATGAGTACGGTTTAACAAAAATGAATCCAGTTGGTTTATAAGTCGGTAAGAACCTGCAGCTATGTTAATAAGGAAAGCAGACACTACCGCCATGTCAGCGCCCACATTTTATATTCCAGAAACTTTTTTCAAACCTGTCGGGCAAGGTACTACGGCTAGTACTTGGGTATATGAGTGCGTTCGCTGTGTTAAATCTAAAACTATAAGTGCTAATTTAAGATCAAGATTCAATTTACGACAGCATGTAAAATCAAAGCATAATCCTGCATTAAAACAATTTGATGAACTTTGTTCGGCGAAAGACAAACGAAAAGGTTCAATAGCTGCGTCAACTCCCGTTACTCCTGGAACATCTGCAAGTACATCTAGCTCAGTACAACCAACTATTCAGCAGGCTTTTAGCAGTAGACACACAATCACTCAACAGGCATTTGACTCGGCGGTGGTGGAATATATTGCTTCGAGCTTGCTCCCATTTCATCACGTCTCCAGTGATGCTTTTCTGTCTTTGACAACCAAATTAGCCCCAGGCCGCACAGTCAAGACTAGAAAGGCGTACCAAGCCAAGGCTCGTAACATATTTATTTCAAAGAAAGACATCTTGGTTAGAGAATTCACAGATGTTAAGTATGTGTGCATCACAGCAGACCACTGGAGCTCTCATAGAAAAGGGTACCTTGGAGTGACAGCACATTGGTTCAAGCCAGGACAAGTACATGTAGGCCTACAGGAGCACCAACATGCATGCTTAGCTTTAAGAAGAGTACTAGGCAGTGTTACATACACAGTGTTAGCTGATGTAATGCAAAGCATCATAGAAGAATATGGGCTCACTGGAAAGATAACTCATTGCATAACCGATTCAGGTTCCAACTTTGTCAAAGCATTTAAAGAGTTCGGGGACTCAAGTTCACCATTAGAGTTGACGGAAGCTGATGAAGAATCCTCAGATGATGAACCAATAGTACCGACTTCTATATCAAGAGTAATCCGAAGTAGCTCAGAGTCAGAGATATCTGATGCATATACTCTTCCAAAACACATAAAGTGTGCTGCACATCGTCTGAATCTTATAGCTTCCCATGACAGTCGACCATCTCTGGAGAGCCCTCTCTGTAAACGAATCTACCGCTCTTTGACTGCCAAGTTGCAAGCTGTGTGGAATAAACAGAATAGGTAAGTACACAAGTCATGTGATTAGCAATAATCAAAATCTTTAGCATTAAACACTGTTCAATTTACGCCATTTTGTACTTTCTTCTATAGTTGCATATACAAATATACTATTAACTTGATTTTTTCTTCCGCTGTTTTAGATCAGTATTAGTATCTGAAAAGATTCAGGGTATGGTGAATGGTCTTTTTGTGGTACCAAATGCCACCAGATGGAATTCCTTCTTTGATGCTATGGTGAGGGTTCAACAACTGTATGAAGAATCAGAAGCCCAAATGAATAGTTTGTTTCAGTTCCTGGAGTTGAGACCGATAACTGGTGAAGAAGCTATTTTTCTCAAGGAATTCATCAGAGTCATGAGACCACTAGCTGAAGGCTTGGATATCTTGCAAGGAGATCGTACTGTAAGTGTTGGTCATTTAATCCCCACCCTTATGTGCATCATGCAAGAATGGGATGCTATGGTAAATCTGAAATACACATCCGGGCTAGTCAGTCAACTATCTGCTGCTCTACAGAGACGATTTCAAGCAGATTTAGATGATAACACTTTTGTTGTTGCGGCATCCCTTCATCCACTCTTTAAGCTAAATTGGGTCCCTGAAAGTAGAAATCTAGATGACATAAGGACCGCAGTTAGATCTGCATTTGATGAGCTTACTACTACAACCAATGCTGTTCGAACACAAAGTACCCAGGCTGATAATGAGCCGCCAACTAAAAAGCCATTATATTGGCGCATAGAGCAAAAAGCGAAAATATTTAGCAGTAGTGCGTCAACCAGTTCATATGCCTTATGGGAACAGTGGGTGACGACTGATAACAAAACAGTACCACCAGGCTTACTGGAAATTTTTACAAAATACAATACAAGCATCCCATCATCTGCTCCAGTCGAACGGCTCTTCTCACTTGGGAAGCGTGTGTTGACTGACACACGAACCACACTGAGTGACAAAAACTTTGAAATGTTAGTTTTCTTGGGCGCTAATAAGGATCACCTTTCCCTAACCCAATAAGAGTATGTGTATTATTGTAATCATTAGTACATAATGTTTATGCTACTTAGGCTACATATTGTTTTATGCGGTTTATAACATTCTTATTCCATATTTTATCATTGTGTTTATCAAGATATTACTACATGTACATATAATTATATAGTGTGGTGGATGGTTTCCAACAAGTATTTCATTGGCATTTTATTAACATTTACTTTTATATCAACTAAGGATACATGTACAATGTACATGTACATTTCAGAATTTTATTGAATAGTAGATGGTTTCCTACATTTTGTATTTAGTCCATATGCTTCACTTCACTTTGAATAAAAATTTTAATATGCAATGTAGATGAATGCCTAGTCTAATATAATATGCAATACTGCCTATCTAACTCACCTTTGTACTCACCTTTGTATGTTGAAGCAATGCAGAATCACATAATCTTGAAATAGTCTGCTTGAACAGGGATCTATAGTGAGCTAAATAATGTCTGCTACATTGAAGGAATAGAATTCAAGTTTGTTATTATGAATTCCACAGTGCAGCAATGCTCAAAATGGATATTCAAGAGATAGCTTTATGTTACAATGCAGCTCAAGGAGAATTAACAATAAATAGCTTTTAGCTTATCATTGGAATACAAAGGTACCCAGAGTTGTCCTCCCTCAAACTGATCTGGAGAAGACAACTTCTAATTACTGTAGTAGCGATCAGCGAATACAAATGCTGTTCTCTTTTTTTGTATTTGACTAGCATATGCTTACAGTCTCTATTTTTATAGTCAATAGAGAATAGGGAATAATTCTCTATTTTTAAAACTATCGAGTCCCACCCCTGCTATTTGCACACCATCCATGGCACTAATAGGATGATTCATGTCTTTAATTACACATTTATAATACATGTAAAATGTGACAATTTTACTAAACTCATTGTAACACCCTGGTCATCCATAGATCACTCTGTATTTAGTGTATTTTTTCATCAACTTTTAATAAAATGGAGTTTTTTCATAATTGAAGTATTTGTCATCTTACAATAATGTAGTCTTATAATTCAACAGTGTACATGTAAGTATAATTATTACTGTACATGTATGTAATGGTAACTAGATGTGTCAAATTACCTAGGGTGAGTGTTTTGCTTAGGGAGGTATTAGGATGAGATCAAAGGATAGAACAAAGACATCTGCACTACTCTGTGGAGATTGAGTAAAGGTCTTCTGTAGTACATGTAGGTTAGTTTAGGTCTTGGAAAAGGCTTTATTATTGGCTATAACTCTTACATGTATAATTAGAGAATTTTTGAATAGTTACAAGCTTACTATTGTTAGTAGCAACTAACAAATACTTGCACCATCCGTTCAATTATGAATTCATAATGCAAGTTATGAGTTCTTGAACTGGTGCATATAATAGCAGGCTTATAAAGTGTCTTAGTTGGCAAGTTTGATAATATGGGGAGGTTATAGTTGATACAGCACAACGTTATGACTCATCAAAGCTGGTGTCACCCCACCACCAACTTAATACAAGTACAATTGTACAACTTATACAAGTGCATGTATATGAAATATATTGATGATGCTACGTCCATGCAAATGTATGCTCTTTGATTTCATTTAGTTTAGATAAAACATCAAGAAATTAATATTTGTAACTGCCCACAATTTGAAAATTACCAACACAAGTAAACTAACTATACTACATACACTGATCAGGACTCGGTAGCCATGGTTCAGATAGAATAGTCTAATAAACATACCAGAAATATGAACCCCTACATAACAGCATGTACATATTATTGTGTGATAACCAGCTTTTCCCATACCATAACCCTACTACATTGGAGCTAGAGTTGCCCTTTCTTACTTTATATCTAATAGGAACAGACAACTCCTACTTAGGTCATTTTAGATGTCTGCCTAATTTTAGTACAATTGCGCAATGTACATTATTGTAATACCTCCTGTCTTGTTGAGTTAGTATGTTAGAGGATCACTCTTCAAACAAAAATTTAGTACTTGAGGAAGAATCCCAGATGGTGGAATTTAGTTGAATTTGTTTTAGGTAGGGCTGAAGCAATTCCCATCAGCATGGTGATAAAGTGTCTTACTAAAACCACATGTATCACTTTTAAAGGACTAAACTAAATGTGTAATCTATCTGGGATTCTTTCTGAGTTCTGTGTGTTGTGTTCCAATCTTTCTTACAAATTATCATGTTATACGATCAGTGCAAGCTGTACTCAGTATGGTGCTAGATGTATGTATACACTGACTTTACTATTACTAAAACCAGTAGAATGTAACTCTGGTGTTCTGGGCTTTCTATGTCCCAACAAGTCAATAATAATACCTTTGGCTTAAATGGTGATGTTCTGCCCAGTTGGGCATATGTTGGGCCAGAGGCAAATTCAGTATAACTAGAACTCAATTGTCAATTTACTCTAAACTGTCTTACCTGGGATGTTGATGTCAACCTAAATAATTTGCAAGACATAGTGATCAGTACCTGTACAATTACATCTAGCATAAAGTTGGCAGTTTTATATCTTATATGCCTCTACAATGTAAGTCATGACAGTGAATGGAATTATCTCATCTATTTTACTGAATTTTTGAGTACTTTAGCTGGGAACTGATAGTGTAGAACAATCACTATGCACTGTAGGTACAGCTCAGGCAATATTGTGGAAGCCAAGTATTGTAACGGTAACCATGATAGTTAAACAATAGTCAACAAAATAATAATAGATATTACATGTTGGTATTTTAGGGAAGGGGAGTTTAGGGATATTTACTTATAAATGACAAATTATTGTATAAACAGCATGTGGAATGTATTATTTCTGCTAATATTATTACAGTATTGACATGCAATAATATCCATGAGGTCAGAAAAGAAAGCAGCAATAAATAATGCATATATTTAAATTACATTAAAATTTTGGTATATTCAGCAATAAATGTAAATCACATTAAAATTTTGGTATCTCAAATAAGAAAGAGGTAGAATCTGAATCATAATGCCCAGTAGCTATAAATATGTTCACAAACAATACTATAGCCTCAGTTACATATTACAATGGTAAGAATAAATAGTAAGGAGAGTGTTGTACAGTATATAATACAGTGATTAAACATATAGCGAGTGCTACATGTACAATTTATATAATAAAATAAGAATAAAATAAGGTAAATAATTCATCCGCTATCAAGGCACAATTTGATACAATAAATAAGGTACAAAATTGTAATTAATGGCATTATAAAATAGACACAATTAGAGAAAAGTTCTCAATTTTGAAATCATTACATTAGCTGGTAAAGTCACAGTTGGTTCCTCCATTTACCAAATGACTGATTACTGCTCTCATGTCTATATCTTCAAGGAGATACTCTTCATCCCCCTGATAAAACCAACATTACTATTAATAAATTAGCACCACAATCAACATAACATAAAAATCAAGGGCATTAGCTATCATTCTTGTAAAACAGCAATACAGAATTCCAACACAGACTTGTTCCCTAGAATTAGAGAGAGTAGATCACTATAACATAATAATAAACTCCAGTTAGTACAGTTGTACTAGCAGATACTCCACCTACCTCATTGCCCTCAAGTCGATGTCTCTTCTTTGGTGGCCCTTCAAATGGTTTCTCCAAGTCCTCTGTGCTATGATAAAGCAGACAACCATCCCATGGGCAGGCAATCTCCAAGTTCTCTTCTCCACTTCCATCCATATCTATTTCGAAAAAACAGCAAGTACATAAGATGATTGCCCTGTGAAATAAACATTGAATGGAATTGCGATTTTACACGCAGCAAGCCCTATAGAAAACAGCAAAAATATTGAGAATTCACAGCTCTTACCTGTTTTAAGTGGGGCAATGTAGTCACCGTCATCTAGCACTGCAGCTACAGCATCTGTATTATCAAGGGCTACCCTCTGCAAACAACATTATGTCAACAGTCAACAAACCCATTGTACAGAATTACAAACCGTCTGTATAATTTCAGCCAAGCTTCAAATGGCAAGAAAAACTGGTGGGCATTCCCACTAGCCAATAATAGATGTGAAAACATAACCAAGCTGTTGTATCTAGAATCACAGTTTCTAAGTTTACAAAGTAAATACATATCTAAGGACTAACAAGCAGACATATTATAGTAAAAGTAAACTTATATGTTTACTGTGTTCTTACCTCCTTTATTGTTACGGACATCTCTTCCCCACTAACGAATTCATGTTCTTCGTTAAAGGAAATGTAACTGGTAGAGGGTCCAGGAGATGGACATCTTGTCGGTACCTGGGGTAAGGCACTATACACAGCATATTGTGACTCTGGTCCATTCACATCTTCACCATACTGTGAGAACTGACCATAAAATGTCTGCGAATTCTCATCTAGATTATAGACTGGCTGCTGCTGCTGCTCCTGTAGTTGATATTGACAGAGATCCTGCTGTCGGCTGACTGAATAATATGGTTGATCATCGGAGGAGGTGGGTGACGACATTCGTATAGCACCTGGATGTTGGTCAGGGGGAGCTAGAAGAGTAAATACACATAAAATTATTGGAGACTTACACTTGGTGTGGTGGGCTATCAGTAAATAGGTAGCATAGCTATTAGCTAACTAGCTAATAATAATAGGACAAGATTTGATCTGACTGCATACACAGAAATGACACCACAACTACTACTAAGTGGAACAGCTAATCAACTAGGATATAGTTAATACTGCTATCATGGTAACAGAGAGAGATAGAACATTGATCTCTTACCCAATTCAAATAGAGCTACAGTATCTTTTGTGATATTCTGAGTGCCACCATTAGTTACATTGGCAGCCATTGAGGGCATCTTCTTAGCTTGTAATTTACTTTGTATCATTTGTTTCACATCATCTGCATTTTCAGTAGTAAGAGGTAGTTGATCCATTGTAAGGCCCAAGTCTAAACCCTCAATACAGTAGTTATATACTTTCTACAAACAGAATTTTATATCAGAATAAAGTAATCAAATAGCCAAGATGTCTAAACCAATCAATACATGAGTTTACCAATAATAATAGAAAGGTTAATAAGGGAATCCTCACCTCAGCTGAATCTCGCTGAGCAATCAACTCTGCTGATTCCTTCTCGAACTCACTTCGTATTCTACGCATCTGGTCTGGTATACCACTGTATAACTTAGTCTTATCCAAGTATTCTTTCTCGGCAATCCTTATATCATTCTTTATTTTTGCATCAAATGTCTCCTTTTTTAATCGAAGAAACGCTTTCTACAAATGACAAATATTTGACTAAAATCAGTAACTAATCTGCAATGGACAAGACTATAAAATCACATTTACAGTGTATATATGGCCGATAAATGGCCCCTTCTGTTGTATAAAAAGCAGTAGGCCTACTAGTGAAGTTCTGAAACAAGTGCTCAACAAGGTTTCCAGTCTAGTCTATTCCAGAGAGTGCTTGCTCTATTAGATGATCCTAACTTAGGTTACATAATACCTCCACCTACCTCTGCTTTAACTGCCCGCTCTAAAGCTGTAGCTAGCTGAGCCAAGAGTGACTCATCTGTAGGAGCACACACATCAACCATAGTTTCATTCATTTGAACCATTTAAAAGCAGCAGAAGTCAAAAGTATCTACAATATGCAAAAAAGTAACAACAATTGAAATTATCTCACAACATCTTTAGTCTGAAAATTTCTGTTACGAGCAAACAGCCAAATAAATAAGTTAGAACTACCTCATCATCTAATAGTGAGGTAGTTCTAACCAAAGAGTAAGAGGGGAAGGAGGCTCGTCTAGGAGAATGCTTTGTTTGATGTCCTTCTCGGTTTAAAAAGACGAGTACATGAGTCGCTGGTGTTAAGCGAGTATGCAACTACATTGAATTGTGATGTGCTTCCTAATCTCTAAATGGCACAACACCAACAGTGTGCAATGTACATGTGTGCAGTTTACATGCTTATTACACCATAGTCATAGCATCCAATAACAATTACATATTATGGTGAGATAAACTTTATTGTTTAATGCGATAGCCTATGTCTTGGGCACTATTTTCGATCAGTAAGAACATGGTGTAGGGCCCACAAACTAGCCTACCAACTAAAATGGTATCTGAATTATGTGCTATAACACCGACTAAGTATATAGAGTCCTGATGCCAGAGAATCGTCTTGCATACATTGACTCATTTTAACCGCGATTTCAGCGTTTGTGCGTTTTTCTTATTATGAAGGAGTGAAGTATAAATTTGATTTCAACTTCACCAATTGTAGCAAGTTTAAATCTATTAAAGTACTACAAGATGGAGTTTTCTTTTGACTCATTTCCTAATATTCCTATTTTCTAATATATCTTTTCTTCTGACTTGACCAAGCAACTGAGGCATACACCGAACACCAGGAGCCCATTGTAGCACATAATATACAGGCTTTCAAACACAAGCCTTCTCTCCCGCCTACTCCTTGTTCTAACATAAAGCAATATTTAAAAAACACAACGGTTTTTAAGCCAATATAAATCTGCAATTTAATATTGCTTTACTTGGGCGGTAAAAGTGCAAGTAGAGTAACAATTGGGCCTACAACACTATTTTAATAATAAAAAAGAATATTAAACCAATAAAACTATTTGTATCATGCAATAGTTACATGTCTGCAGAGATGGCAGAAACAGTTAACTTCAACCATACTTCCAACTTTGATTCAACCACAAAAAATACCATTGTATTGTTGATACAATTAATGATAATATAAAATTTCATTTTACAACTAGTTACTAACAAACAAAATAGTAATAAAATATTATATAATTATTAGTTAATTGCATGTCACTATTAATATAGTAAGTATTAATAGAAAGCAACAGCAATCTATCGGTTAGAATGCTGAACTGAACTTTCGTACTGAAGGTTTTCGGTTCGAATCTTGGTTACGGTGTGTTAGAGAGAGCACCCAGCCCTAAAAATGGCTCCTGTGCCTCAGATGAAGTCATCAAGGTCATGCAGGGCAGCAATTACATTATAATAATGTAATTGCTGCCCTGCATAACTTTGGTGGTAATGATTATTATATAATCATTATTATTGAATGAATTATCAATCACTTATCATGATATGATTGGTAATACAAATATTTAATTTTATAAAGATAATACAGTGAATGGATAATAAGTATTATTATTATTATAATATTTCAATAATATTGTAATGGACGACCCCAGTCCGTTTGCTAGCCGACGACCCTTAAGGCCGTCGAGCCCTTTATGTTATTATATAATAGTCTACCATTATAGTCGTCTTTGTTGTATCCTAAATAGTATCCTATAAGTGCTTAGCTTGTTACATAATCCTTAGTATATGATCATGTAACCTTTTCTATAGCTAATTATAGAGTTTGATTACTAGCCGTTTCTATCATGAACGGCCTTATTGTTATTTGAACGACCTTGTGTAAACGACCTACTATTGTGAACGGCTTACTAATGTAAACGGCCAACAGGGCGGAACTAGTGGTTTTCTTTGTCTAGTATTTCCTTTGTCTCCTTCAGCTATATAATGTAGTGGATTTTAGCAAGGAGTCTCCCTCCTGTGCACCTCGACAACTCCTTGGAGTTATATGTGCACTCGGCAACGGCCGCCCTGTATATTATTGTAATATTATCATACCTTAAGCTCCTAGCTATTCAGCACAAGACAGATCCTTTGGTAGCGTAGCAATAGTCTATTTCAATCCAACAGCATAGAAGTATAAAAAGGTATAAGATCCAGTAGTAGTAGTAGACTTAGTAATAACAACTGAACTAGTAGAAAAAGCACGCGACTTATATATGGTCTTATATTACAGACGGACCAATCAAAAGGATAAGTGCTTCCGACGGAGGGCCGGGAGCCAATGATATAAAAGGTTACACCACACGGCAGGTATGTATAAAATAGTGGTGTAATAATAGCCGTTAGTAATTACTCAGGATAATGTAATACTGTCGTTACTACGCAATAAGATTGTCATAACAAAAAGGATATAAAAGTGTCAAAAGCATGATTAATTGGATTGCGCCACCATAAGTAATTGGATTATAAAGAGTAGTATAGTTATAAGAATATAAGCATAATATATGTATCCTGGGATGCCCACCACACACCCCCGTCCATTGAAGTCGTTGGGAGACCTTCAATTAGTAATATAAAATAGTGTTCCAGTTAGTAATATGGTCTCGCTTAACGGGTGCAGTGAACGGCTTGTAGATGGCAGTCACGCTCCCTCTGTAATTTCTGCAACTCCCGTTTGAGAGGACTCCTGAGGCGAGTGGGAATAGTCCGTCGGCGGTGTTGGAGCCGATCCATCTGGGCTTCTAGCCGCCTGACATACTTCAAGTGGGTCTTTCTGGCCCGTCGGTCCCGAGCTCCCCGGGTGGACGACATAAGGGCCTCTCCTAGGTAATCCTCGAGGGGTAAGGTAGCTTGCCACTCCCGTACATGAACAGACGGCTGCGTCTTAGTGTCCCAGTGTCTGAATCCCGGCTTTTGTTGTAGCTTTGCCCTTCCCAGTTCCAGCATAGCCTTCCGGGGTTTGGGAGATGTATGTGTGACAGGAAGGTCGGTTATCTCACCCTCTGACATGGGCTCTGATTCTTGGAGTACAATAGTCCCTTCATCAGATTCAGTCCTACTGTTGACGGTCACCGGGCTAGAAACGTCTGCTGGTTGATCCATGGTCTGGGATACCTCGGTGGTCACTGGTGTGGAACTAGCAGTGGAGTTGGAATCTTCGGATGTTGGTACTTCAGCCGGCGTCACCACTCTCCGTCTCTTGGCTGGCTGTACTACAGGAGGTAACATCCAGTCTGGCCGTCTGTGCCTTCTTTGCTGTATCTCTCCCCAGGTTGGTAAAGGGGGGGCCACAGTGTCTGGTTGTGAAACAGTCTTCTCGGGACCCATCATGCATGGTACTGGAGGCTTCCACAGGGTTGTCGCCCAGCCCATCTGGCTGTGAAAGATGTCATGGTGCTTCTCATCCACTTCATAGATGAGAACATGGCCACACTTGTCCGTCTTCCGATGTTGGTGGTTGTACACGCTGTCATGGGATGCGCTAGCAAACCCACAGCGACAATAACAAGTGACGAAATGCTGTGCAATGTGGATCCGCACCCTCCGTTCGGTCCCAGGAAATTGGCATATACGGCAGACACTGGCCAGCTTGTCTCCGCTCAGGCAAGCCACCATCCTCTCCGTGGTCTCCGGTGATATCCATTTCACCTTGTCCAGATCCACCTGTAAGTCCAACCGTTCCAGACTCACACGGACTTCTGCCACTGTCGCTCCGGCCTCATCCCCTACAATGGTACAAGGGGTATTTACCGAGTGTAGCTGTAATGCACCGTCTTCTCCTGACGGAGTACCTTCCCGCCCCTGTCGCACCGTTGAGGATGTTATTTCCATCCTAACGACTTCCACAGGTTGAGGGCCTGGCAACTGATCAAGACGAAGACCAGGGAGCTCCAATGATTCCCTAGAATCATTCTCCCTACTCATATCACCCTCACCAACCGCCTTGCCCGGAGGGCATACGGCTGGCAGGGTCTCCGCCTGTCCAACGGACAGGGCCATATTGTGATCAGAGTCTTTTACTCCCCCGGAGCCTCCAACATCGCCCCGAAGAACTGATGTCTGTACTCCCGGAGCATCACCCTGATCAACACTGGGCCCCTGCCGTGCTGGAGAGGCCAACAACAATTGTTCCTTCTCAGCGGACATCTCCGTGTCAGAGACTTGTCCCAAAGTCTGATCAAGTTCACACAACAGCTCATCCCATGCCCACTCACCTGAGTTGGTACTGGTCATGCTGGGTAGAACTCCTGGCTGGCGAGATAAATGTAGTGAGAGGCGTAGTAAACAGTAAATCAAAGTTCGTAATAAAAGAATGACAAAACAGAGAGAGAATACGTTTATACTGAATGGAAGTTCAAGTACAAGTGACAGACAGCGTGCGCGCTGCCGGGGAATTGCACTCTGGGTAATTCGCCCCACCGGGTGACATTCCTTAGCTATGGTCAGTAGCCCCTTATATATCGTCATATAAGTCTTACGCATTCTTCTACTTCCGTTCTCCTGAATTGCCTCTTTTAATTGCCCAAACGACCTTGACTGCCCGCGCTTTTGAGATTGCGCCACTGGGCAAACTGTCACATTCCTTACTACGCCTCCGCGTACAGATAAAGTTCCACCGTCCCGCAGACCTGTTGCCTTTGCAAAACAACCAAGTCTCCCCACGGGCTGAACCTTGATCACTGGGGCCAGTCGTCTGATGTTGCCACCAAGCCATCCAGCCGATCCTCCGTCGGCTACGCTTAGACTCTCATTCACAGTCCCTGACTGTCGTTGGTGCATTCTAGCCGTAGCTTCAGATCTGGTTAACTGTCCATGGATCCGTATGCTGCCTGGAACAGATGACACCGCGTCCTGTGAGTTGTTACAGCTGCTGAGCCACGCAACACAACTCCTATTACAAGACCGGCTCTCTGGAATAAACGCAGAAATTCGGGTTGGTTGTACAAATACGTTACAGGGGTTTCCTATAATCCACCTTGCCATTGGGTTAGCTTCGGGACTGGGGGTCGGCCGTGTACCCGCCGTCGCACCTACAGTCCGTACTCCCATCTGGCCAGGATCAGGACCCTGATGTGTATGGTGAACCGTTTCGCCCACATTCTGGGTCTCCAGTGGAATGAACGCAGAAATTCGGGTTGGTTGTACGAATACGTTACAGGGGTTTCCTATAATCCACTTTGCCATTGGGTTAGCTTCGGGACTGGGGGTCGGCCGTGTACCCGCCGTCGCACCTACAGTCCGTACTCCCATCTGGCCAGGACCAGGACCCTGATGTGTATGGTGAACCGTTTCGCCCACATTCTGGGTCTCCAAGGGAATATGCTCAGGACCGGGGGTCCACTGGTCGTGCGCAGCCACCACACCTATAACCCAGGTTCCTGTGGGAGATTTGAGACTGGGGGTTCGCTGATCTGTGCCAGCCTTCGCGCCTACAGTCTCCTCCTTCGGTTTGCAACCTGAGCTAGGGGTAAGCCTTGTGATTCCAGCCACCCTACCGTTAGTCCGAACTTCCTCATCTGCTTGAGTGTGTCGCCCACACACTTCCAGCCGTCTGAACGGGTTGACACCCTGGTGTGCTTTCAGTGTCAACGCGCAGAACCTGGACACTTGTACCATTTCCGTTGCATCAGGCGCAGGAGTCACTCTGCCACGGCTCTCAGCTGTCTGATATCCAGCCCCAGGATAATCAGTCTGCTGCTCTCTAGCCGTCTCAGGCACTCGACTCCTGTCTCCACGCCTACACCGTATACGCTCTCCGTAGAGTCCAAGCGTACCACGACGGAAGTTCAGCTGGCACTCGTGCCTCATTAGGAATGGCATTCCTAATACTCCGTCCGCCCTGACGGGTCCAACCACAAACGCCTCTGTCTCCTGGCTTCTCCCCACCTCCAGTGGCAGCCTCACGACACCCGTTAATGGAATGGTTGACCCATCAGCTAACTCTCCCGTGTATATCCCGGCCCCCCCGTCCTGCTCTGCAGCAGGGATCTGAGCCACTATCCTCTGGGATAACACATTAGTGGTGCATCCCGTGTCTATTAGAAAGCAGACACGGATACCTCCCACTACTCCATCTACGTAGAGACTTTCTCCTCGTAGACCAACCTGGCGCCTGGATCTCCGTCGGCGCCTTCTGAGCCGTTCCCTCTCCACCTGGCGCACAACATGTGCCCGTCCAGGATTTTCGAGAACATCGGACCGTACCTGGCACATTTGCACGTTTGGTACGGCTCCTCCGTTCTCGGAGGGCCAAGACACGGAGCCACCGTGCTTTCTCTTGGCCCGGACACCAGAGGGATAGCTTACTGGTCCGGGCCCTGCCCGTTTCCCGACAGACTTCCAGAGCCTGTCGATCCAGGACAGTCTCTCCGCACATGTCCTGCCTGTCCGCATCCCCAGCAGACAATACGCCCTTCCCTGGTCTGGAAGGTTACACCCTGGGGTGGAGCCACTCTGGTATTCATGGCCTTGAACTGTCTCAACTCTTTTACAAGTTGTTCTACGGCCTCTCGTAGACTTTCCAGTTCACTAGGCTTATTCTCCACCTCAGTTAGCCGGGCGACGGAAGTAGAGTCCATTTCCTCCTCTACTGTCCTTACAGCATGCCTCATGGAGCCCTGGTACCGTCCCATCCCAGAACGGATTTGGAGATACTCATTACCTGCCTTGACGGCGGTCTCTAAGTCTCCGGCCCCAACGGCCAGGAGGTGTTGTTGCAGATACCCATTCCCCAGGGTCTGCACAAACGACTCTAGTGCCAAGGTGGTCCGGTAGTGTTCTGGCATCTCTCCATAGGCTAGGTCCACCAGTCGCTGAACTTCAGCAGCGTGTTCCTGGAGGGTGGTTTTATCCACCCTTCGGAGCTGCCCCAGTTTCAACCTGGCCTCTCTTGGTGAGGTACCATACCTAGCCCGGAGTGCTTCTACTACCCCCTCCGTGGTCTCGGGTCGGCCGCACTCCCTTGCTCCGTCTCTCAGGGACTCCCTGAGATGGAGAAAGGTAGCGGTTCTTCCCCAGTCGTTAGCCTCTGCTACCGTCATGAACTGACGGATGAAGAGCTCAACATCTCCTGTCCCATCGAAATGGGGGGCTTTGAATGACTGTTGAGCGGCTGGACGAGGCTCCTCTAAAAGCCTCTCCATTATAGCCGCCAACCTTCCCATTCCCTCTCCCTCCATTCTCAGGACTGCCTGCCTCCGCGCCCTCCGTTGCCGACGGGTCTCTATCCTTCTAAAATCCCCGGGATCGAGCCAATCCCACCGCTGCCACCAATGTAGTGGATTTTAGCAAGGAGTCTCCCTCCTGTGCACCTCGACAACTCCTTGGAGTTATATGTGCACTCGGCAACGGCCGCCCTGTATATTATTGTAATATTATCATACCTTAAGCTCCTAGCTATTCAGCACAAGACAGATCCTTTGGTAGCGTAGCAATAGTCTATTTCAATCCAACAGCATAGAAGTATAAAAAGGTATAAGATCCAGTAGTAGTAGTAGACTTAGTAATAACAACTGAACTAGTAGAAAAAGCACGCGACTTATATATGGTCTTATATTACAGACGGACCAATCAAAAGGATAAGTGCTTCCGACGGAGGGCCGGGAGCCAATGATATAAAAGGTTACACCACACGGCAGGTATGTATAAAATAGTGGTGTAATAATAGCCGTTAGTAATTACTCAGGATAATGTAATACTGTCGTTACTACGCAATAAGATTGTCATAACAAAAAGGATATAAAAGTGTCAAAAGCATGATTAATTGGATTGCGCCACCATAAGTAATTGGATTATAAAGAGTAGTATAGTTATAAGAATATAAGCATAATATATGTATCCTGGGATGCCCACCACAATAAGGAGCCTGATTCTTGTTGTACTTTGCAATCTTTTGTATGCCTTCGTGCCTTCAAGATGACTCAATACATCATACATACACTTATATATTCTATGAGTTATATACTTATATTGATGCGTTGATCAATTGATACTTGAACATTACATGTTGAACATACGCTAGAGAGGTTGTTTTGGCTAGGTAGCCGTTCTCTGCATCTGCACCTACAAGTCGTCTGTGGCTTGTGTACAGACCTTGGGCCGTCTGGGACACATCCACAACAATATTAATATAAATTAAATATAAATCAATTTCTGAATTTGACTTTCAGAAAATAAAAAATACTACAAACGATACTGACAATTTTAAACTAGCGCTCAAACCTCCGCAATAACAAACTCAACCTGAAAATGTTATATATGCTATAATAGTTGGAATAATATAATTATCGATTAAAATAATAATTTACAAAAATACAAAACGCCATATACAAGACTCTTGCTAGCAGACTGATCAACGCACCGGTTGTGATTAACAATGGATTTGCTGTCTTAGCCTGCCCTCCTCTGTAGCACAATCTTTGCACAATGAACTGGTGTTGAGCGCAACTCGGATTTTTTATAGTAAGGTATTGCGGGCCATTGCCTGTTTCATTCCTTTAATGACAGCGTCGGTAGTTTACCTTCAAGAGCATATATTCAGTTACGAGTATTTATTGTACATAATGAAAGATCACTTAACGTTGCTTGTTATCAAGAGAGCACAACCCCTCTGCCATCAGACAAACGAAATGTACAGTATACACTTGGTAGAATATGCATAGCCACTAACAACTAACACTGGCTGCAGAATGAAAATTACGATGTACATTACTAATTGCATTTAAAAGTTTTTTACTGCTACTAGTTCATGCACCTCTGTCATCTACATAGTCCAGTATGTAAGGTATAGGTCATGCACTGACTCAGCTCAGCATTAAAATAAATGCACGTCCAAGAGTTTGAAATCTTGGTGCACATTGTCATGATTATTTAATTCACAGATTGTAAATTGTTGTGACAACAGCAGGTTTATAGAAATTCACTACAATTTAGGTTGGTAATATTATATAGAGAGTGTACTAATTTTGTGATCTGCAGGTTTTTTACAACTGTACAAAATAAAATGGGTTTCACATAAAATTGTATAACTAGAAAATAGTGCATGTATACGCAAGATTGCAAAATATCTTGACATACTAATGTGATAAAAATTTAATTAGTGTCGTTCCTACTCTACTCAGTCAGCCATTGGGTGGGCCCGAAATATGTATGGTGTGCATATGCAATGTATTCCCTTATACATGATCACATGAAATACATGTACATGTATGTACAATATACATGCATTATGCGACCAAATGACTGCTTTAGCCTATTTATTATATTATACTAGGTACATTCATGGGTTGCTATAATTAGTAATGTACTAGACGCCTAAGCTAATATCTGTAAGGTAAATGTATTATGTAGAAATACATACTAGAATTTAGATGGTATATTTTGGTGTGCCCAGCATTATCCCTACCAGTGTCGATATGAAAATATAAAAAGTTATCAGAACTTACCTGCTTTCCCTATCTAATGTGTGGTTTAACACAAAGACTTTAAAGGTTTTGGATTCTGCAGTAAGTTCGCTCATCTGCTAATATACTACTTTAGTATTACTTATATTTATTACACAAAATATGGGGGTTTGGCCATTTTTATATCCATGTAATGATAATATAGATAGCCACACTAAATTTATATTTTAACTTGTAACAGCAGAAAGAGATCTACCAATGAGTTTGGTCAGAAGTGATCAGAGAAGAAAGCTGGCAGGTAGTTGAGATCTGATAAGCTGGTAGCTGGGATCTGCTAAGCTGATAGGGTGACACTAATTCTGAAAGGATGACACTAATTATAGGTGAGTCTCACTGATTTATACTAACCATTGTAGTGCATATAGGATGCCACTACTCACTGTTTGGGGTAATTATTGTGAGCAGAGACTGAGATTATTAGGAAAGCTCACACCTGTCTAAGCTGTCACATCTCTGCCTAAGATAGCTCACTGTCTGTCATAGTACCAGCAGGAAGGGAATAATAATACACTGCGTTTACCTCTTTGATAAGGGAATATCTAAGAGAATAAATTATTTTTCTTAATATATGTATATTGTTTGTTATAATATTTTATAGCATTGTTAGACATGACTAAAATATTTATCTACAATGTTGCACATCTGAGCAGAGATTTCCAAGCTGGTTCACCAATGTGTAGACTGTAGACCTACACCAGGGCCACCCACCACAATTTTCCAGCAGTCAAACCCATCTCTAGCTCAGGCATGAAACATGATACTATCTAAACAGTTCACACAAGAGTACACAATATCCAATTTGTCTTACTAATAATTATCATCAATACAGACTACAATTATAATAATATTATATTTGCATTAAAATACTGCGACTGTCCATGTTATGCATTAGTTTAGAGGAAGCACTGATGCTGGTCTGAGCTTTTTTATAGGTTAGTAATCTAAATAATAATATCATGGTGTCCTGGCCCGATAAACCTACACCATCTAGCTACTTCTGTCCAGAGGCAAATTTGGTATAAGTAGAGCTATTTTTTAATATTTGAAGTTTATTCATAACTTCCTTACAAGGAGACGTTGGTAACAGCTTAAATACTTTACATATGAGAAGCGGCAAACCAGAGCTAACAGAATACAGAGCTGGGTCCAAGGCATAGATTGATTGAAGTTGCTAAGTCAAAAGTCGACTTTGAGTTAGAGTTTAGTTTTATTTACCATAAATTATCAGTCAGTAACAGGCACTGATGATACATTAGCAGTCAGTAATAGGTACTGATGATACATTATCAGTCAGTAATAGGTACTGATGATACATTATCAATCAGTAATAGGCACTGATGATAGAATTGATGGTATGTACATATACATACTCTCTATTCAATATTCACATAGTGTAGATATTACCATTGTTAAAAAATTTCATAAGAAATTGAAAAAACACTGTTGGATCGCTTTGCAGTTTGTGCTATTACAGGCCTATATAGAGTCTTCCGCAGTTATTAAAAGAAATTCTGTAATAAAGTGGATGTCCTGGGTTTGAATTTGAATTCAGACTAGCTAAACTACTGATACTTTACAAAATGGACACAAATGGAGATAAGTCCTCTATTTTGAAACCATGACTGGTATAGTCACAGTTGGGTTACTTTCTCATGGAACTTATTGTGTCTAATATGTACATGTACATAGACTATTGATTTATAATTAGAAGTTGTCCTCTCTCATTGAGAGAGGACAACTTCTAATTATAACCAATGACTTCTGAGTGCCCATGGATTAATGTCTCCAAGGAGAGTTATACAAACACAAGTGGCGTAAAGTCTTCTCTACCTCAATTCATTTCTCTCTAAACATATGCTGTTGGTCTGGCAGTAGCAGGTTTGACAATATCGGGAAATGATGAAACCCCAGACTCTGAAAGATGCATTGATACAGTCTGCTGAAATGGCACACAGATAATGGTAGAAGATGAGGTTAGCTAGCCTACCTATAATGTACCTGTGCCTGTAATGAACGTCAATGATACTATAGCAAAAGTAATATTTTACTGCCCCTTGTGCCCAGCAACCTAGTAGCGAGGTACTTACTCAGTAACAAGCAAAAGCACTATCACAAATAGCAGTATTACAGTATTAATAGCATGTAATATTTTCCATCGACTAGGTTTGTACATTGTATATAAATAAGTATAATTATAATGATTATATTCTGCATGTGAGCAGCACCTGTATATAATTCCATGTCACATAAAGTTGGTAGCTTATATGCTTCTCCGTCATGACGGTAAACAATGCAACAACTCCTAAGTTATTAAATTATCTCTTGGAGTTAGGAGAGCACAGGCTTGGTAAGGTAAGACCAGTACACAGAGTAAGGAATGGAGGCTTTGGGATACTTAGAACGATATATAGATTAGACTGAGTGTGGAATCTCATTATTTATTATACAGGCTATAATTATAATAATTAGTAAAGTAATAATAACATGTAGGAAAACAGAAATAAATGTATATCTAATTCTAAATCACTTTAAAATATTTGTATATCTAATAAGAAAGATGCAAAATCTGAATCGTAAGTACCAGTAGCTCTAAATATATAGAAAACAATATTATAGCCTCAGCTACAAGGAATAGATAGACAAATGAGTATTATCTAGTGATAAAACACATGGCCAGTACTACATTATAGTAAATAGTAAAATGAGGTAAATAATGTAATGTTTTAGTGCTTGTTTTTGTTTACATACGGGTGCCGAGGGCACGGGTATGCGAAGGGCTTGGAAGTTGGTAAAGGACGACCAAGTGAGCTTCCACACATCACATAAAGGAGTGAACAGTTATTTGGTGCTCTTGTTATAATGTATCTTGACATTAAAGAGTCCAGGGTCGACGTAGGTCTGTAGACTTTATACTCCAGAGGAGTGTAGAGAAAGATTGGTGGGATGAAATCGAGCCATGGATCCGCTGGTGGAGTTACCCGCCTACAAGAGTAAGCCTCTAGGTTTGAGTTAGGAGATGTTGCTTTATTAGAGCGCAATCAACAACTGATATCATACAGAAAATGTGCTATCTTATATACTAAATATACTTCCAATAAAAGGGCCGATAAGGTATCGGGTCCAGAACTGATGCAACAACATGGATGGTTCCACCCGACGTAGGCCACCAAAAGGGTCGGCCTTGGCACAAAAGGTGCTTACAATGGTCCGAAATGAAAAGTATATAAATATGGGCCTATTCCAAGATATCGGCCTTCAAAAGTACATGAAAAAAGACTTAGTCTTGCACAATCAGTTAAGAGAAGATAATTGCTTATATAATATGGGAAAAACCAAGTGTAGTCACAATAATCTGATTGGTGGATAACAATAATAGAGCACACCGTAAGTAGTTGATTATAATAAGGGCATAATCATGCATAATCATAATACAATGCATTGTATAATCATGCTGATTATCCATTCATGCATTATTGCCTTACCTTGTACATTTATTATACATAATAAATGTACAAGGTAAGACAATAATGCATGAATGGATAATCAGATTAACAAGTGTAATGCATATAATTATGTAAATGAATAATCATGTAAACAATGTCAATGCGTATAAGGACAAGAACACAGTGTATGTCTTGGCAGGCTGTTTCACCACAATATTACTACTAGTAAATTAGCGCCACTTCAATATAACATACATGTACATGTCAAAAGCAAAGTCATTTGCCATCATTCTTACAAAACAATAACACTGAATTACAAGCACAGACTGGTTCCCTTGAATCAGTACAGTAACGTAGTACTAGTAGTTATTGTGTTACTCAACTGCTATAAGTATCAAAACTGTAACAAATCAGCCTACCTCATTACTGCATCAGTCTAGCAAATCTTTTCCGCAGGTCTTCCACACCATGATCAAGAAGACAGTCACTGCTCCATGGATAGGTATGGTTTGTCACTGTGTCTATAACTTATGATGTTTTAGGGTTGACTGCTGTATTTGATTCAACACTAGTAGTGGGTCCACGGGATTTATAGTTATAACTTTTATTCTCAACTCTTGGTGAGAGGTGCCAAAGCTCCCAATACTGCAGCTGTTGTGATCGGAAAACTTGGTTCTGTTAATGGAAAATCCCACTTCAGACACCACTGTGATGGGACTGGAAACCTACTATGATGATGTGTAAATTAGCCAATATTGATTATACTTTCCAATGCCATCAATAATAAACCATCACATAAATTACAAGAAAAGATAACTTCTATATCTACTAATCAATCAGTTGTATGAGGATAATTCAAGGGACCATGTAATACTTGCCTTTAGAAATGAGACTACTGATTTTTCACTTTACCTCGGATTAGTAGCAGATAATATAATATCCAATCAAGAGAGTCAATGTCCAACAAATATGAATATGATGGAATGCAAAGTTCGTCAGGCGATCCGAACAGCCAATGATTATATTATATATGAAGACTACCAAAGAGGGTTATATGGAACTAGATCCAAAGATGGTGATATTGGTTGACTCCAATGGGTTATCTCCGGGGATGAAAAAGATTCATCAGGTAGACCTCAGAAAAGGGGACCGTATCAAGGAAGCTCACCGTATCAAGGAAGCTCACTGAGCAAGCATTGCACATAGACCCAATATACATGTACATAGAATTATTACTATTATTTATACAATTATACAACCATTTCATCAAGCCTTCAATTACTTTGTATTACTAACATTCCAGGCGTAATATTAATGGTCTACAACTCAATTTATCCCAAATTTTGATCCTTAAATATCGATCCGAGAATACTATAAGTGTTAGACTATATCATGACATTCACTTTTATAACTTTGGTAATTCCTCCAATTAGATTTACCAAATATATCTATATCAGGCTCTATGACTTATATATGCTTCAATGTGATAACCACAATGTGTTTATGACCGTTCTATACAACATTAGATCAATAACAAATATTATTCCTTTTGAACACTTTTGGTATATCTATGTATATTTGGCACATTTACAATTACTCAATCTATTTAGTCAATCTGTTTACTTAATCTATTAATTAGTCAAATTATACCTATTCGAAATTACTATAAGAACCAATTATAATATAATCCCAACCACTTCAATTACGAGACAATAAAATGATATAAGAACATTACACGACTTGCTACTACTAATACAAACTAACAAGTGAAATATATAAAAATTTTTCGTTAATAAAAATGTTGTCAGTTGTTGGAGCTTCTATTTCAACTTAGAATCAATTTCATTGGCTAACTAAGAAAGACATTGTGTATTCAATAGTATAACAGAAAGTTAGTCTATATGTCTTGTATGGGGTAACTTCTACAGAGAGGGTAACTTTGTGTGGTGTAATGTTGTCTTTTGTTGTTTGAAAAGAGGATAACTTCGTGGTGTAATGTTGTCTTTTGCTTGTTTGGAGAGAAGATAACTTTGTGGTGCAATATTGTCTTTTGTTGTTGGTTCTCACAGGCTGATCTGAGGAGTGAGTGGCATGACATGATCACCAATGTCTGTTCCGGACCTGGTACCTAAAGAAGAAGAAGAAGAAGATTCTCACATTTCATTAGACCACGATAAATCATAGCAATATAAAGTCATAGCATTATTGGAGTAAATTAAACCACACTACTGTATATGCACCTACACTCTTAATGGTACAATCCTAGACCTGGGAACTCCTCCGGTTTGCAACCGGCTGGTGCCTGGAACAGATCTGGCAGCTTGGCAGGTTTTCTACAAACTGGGCAGCTTGCAGCTCCCTCATTCACCCATTGGCTGATGCACTAGAATATAAATAACACTATCTATCATACACTATAGAAGCAAGTATAGTCTGTGCATTACATGAAATTGCATATCTAACTACATTGGCGTCTACCATTGCTTGAAATACATTGTAGTACACACCAATTATACTACTTGACAAATATACACAAGTAAGAGCAGTCAGGAGTTACCTTCTCATGGAATTTATTGTGTCCACAGTCGAGTAGTGTCTTCTTCTCTTTAAGGGGAGCCATACAAATAAGACATTCTTCAACATCTCTCTATCGAAACCAATACTACTATCAGCACCACCATCTACACGTGCATAACTAGTAGTGTTTGCTGTCTATTCATATAAAACACTAACACTGAGTGACAAGTAAATGTATAACACTTACTGAACTGACTGAGTGTTTGTCATTGCCAGCCCAAGGAACATATTTTCGTCCAGCTGGAATAAGTCTGCCACCAGTAGCACCAGAGATCGGTTTCTTGCCTTTGTTCTCCAATTCTAATGGCTTCTTTTTCAGTTCATCCTTGGTGTGAGCGTAGACGCACTGCAAAGAGATATTATGCAAAGTGAACATGCAATAATCCCAACATAACTATATTATTTACAGCAGCCTACAACAGGAGAAGATAACTTCAACTCACTTTTTCAGGGTTTCCAGAATATTTGCATTTCCTCTGCTGCTGATGCCTCTGGCACATCTCCCACTTTGGCATCTTCTTCAGTTCCTTCCTGCTGTGGGCATACTTGCACTCTTTACCAAACTTGCACCAACCTTTGTTATGGTAAACACACAATCCTGTCTTCCTGCGCAAGAACTCCAGCTTACCAGGGCACTGCTGGTTATCACATGGTTCCTCATGCAGACCGGTTCCCTGGAATAGGAGAGTAGATTACAATAATAGACCCCATTCAGTACAGGAGCACTAGCAGTTACTGTATCACTCAACACATTCAGCATTCTGTCACATGCAATAAGCACAAAAACTGTAACTAACTCCGCCTACCTCATCCACAGGTCGAGGGCTCTTCTTTGGTGGTCCCTCACAAGGTTTTCTCAGGTCCTCCACACCATGAGCAAAGAGACAGTCACTGCCCCATCGACAGCCATTTCCAGTTTGGAAGTATTTACATAACATTACTTTGTAGTAAGAGTGGGGTGATGGGGCATCACCATTGGCTCCTTGAGGCCGCTGTGAAGACAATATTATACATTGTATGGCATTTGGGCATATCTAACGGTATGATATCAGCAGTTATCTTCACATGTCTGTGTTATACTGGTAGTCATCTACACAATGCACAATATTGGTAGTTACCTCCATATGTCTGAGCTCTCCTTTGCCGTGAGCAAACGTACAGTATTCCCCATTCGGGCACTTCTTGTCCCGGGCATAGTTGTTACAAAGAGCCGTCTTAAAGTTACTGAACATTTTCTTTCCATTAGATGAACTTGCCGACTGACCACCACTCACCGACTGACCACCATCTAAGTCTGTTACTCCTCCGGCAGCACTGGCAGATGCTTTTAGAGCATTCTTAGCAACTCCACTGAAACACACATGATATTATTACAGTGTAAAACACAATCACCAAGCGTCTCAACATAACACATGTATAATGATGCAATAAATCGGTGACCTAAATATTAGAAGAGTAACATGAGAGAATAACTTACTTTTTAACTTTGTATTTGCTGGCTCTCTTATTAGCTAACTTTTTAGATCCTGTATAAGTATAGTATGGTATTCTACATTACCATTACTCATTATAATGTATAGTGAACAGGAGCGTTAGCGCAAATTGTGCAATATCACATGTACATTGTACAATGTATTACCACAACAATAAATCCCATCAACAGAACGTACCCATAACCAAACTACATGGTACAATACAAATATAGGCTACTTTGTTTATTAGCATATTCTCTGGCAAATTTCTCATCATCATCCTCTCCGCTTCCATCCGTGTCATTCTCATCAGGTGCAGTGGTAGCATCAGATTTAATAACATCAGAAAACTTTGGACTAACAGACTCTGAAAGTCACACAAAGAATGGTAGGAGTTGAGTTAGTTAGCCTACATACTGTGTGTGTGTGTGGATTCAACATCAGATGTCAACTTTGCACTTCTCCTAGTGTCCAGCACAAGTGTTATCAGTTATTTATGACACAGGTACATGCTGGCTGAATGGGCTGATGTTATTATTTGTTATCAGTATAACCCATAGAGGTAACACCCTTATAGGGGAGATAACTCTATGGTATAACCAACCATTGCTAAATGCTTGGGATTGTGTTTTACACTATGCAAAACGACAATGGAAAATAACAACAGTAATATTGGGAATTCCCAGCCCTCACCTGTCCTACTTGAAGCAATGTTGTTGTTGTTAGTGTCTGAGGAATTTCCATTATGGTTAGTTACTGAGCCATTTACAGTCTTGCCAATGACTCCGGCCTACAAACAATATAATACAAACATTTGGCCTTCCAACATGCTAACAAGCCCATTGTACAGTAATAAAAATCACTTGTCTAGCTTCAGTGAATAATTCAGTCACAAGCAAAAAGTCCCGGATGGAAAAAAAGAGCCGGGGGCAATCCCCACTAGCCAATAATGGGTGTGGATACATAACCAAGCAGAATATCACAGTTTGTAAGCTTACATACTATATGTGTGTAATGTGTTGTATGTATGACCCAGACACTCATTTTCTGGTTTACAGTGCATAGACCTAGTGTTCAGTATGACCTCCCAAACGATCCTAGATATATGAAGTAATCGGGCAAAAATTTCCAAATCCTAATCTAACAATTGTTGCTTAGGATCCTTTGAGAGCCTGTATTGAACACTAGGTCTGTGCGCCGCGAGATTCGAAAATGAGCGCCTGGGTCCAATATCAAAAATTAACCCAAATGACTAACAAACAGGCTTACAGTAAATTTCTGTGTGTGCCGTGTTCTTACCTGCTGTGGTTGTCCAAGCATATCGTCATCAATAACAAAGTCATCTAAGGCATGTACTTCTTTATGGGGAATGTGACTATTATACTGTGATGCCACAGTTACTGGGTCAGCACTAGTGGCTGGTTGGGTTGATACTGGAGAGGTGGCCGCTGTACTTGATTCAATGCTGGACGAGGGTGAAGCAGATGCACGACTTGATGGTGGTTGGGTTAACGCACTGGTCGATGTATTATTAATTGGAGAGTTGCCTGTAGCAGCAGGCCTCCCACCAGAAGGATTTGTGACAGTTATATCTGTCATAAACTGGGCATATTGAGAAGCTGGCTGCTCAGATACTGTGTCACGATTGACACCATACTGTGAGGGCTGCCGGTTAAATCTTTGCACATTCTGATTTTGATTATAACCATTATTCTCCAGTTGGACCGGTGAGGGGTAACGATGCTCCGAGTTGGTAACCACTTGGTGTTTCTGTGCTCCACCATTATTCGGTAATTGGTAAAACCCAATCTGTTGTGACTGCAACATTTGCTGGTGTTGTTGTGACTGCAATAACTGTTGCTTTTGTTGGGCCACTTGATGACCATCGGAGTAGTAAGGCTGATCATTATAATGCATTTTGGAGGTAGCTGATGGCATGGATATAGGACCTGGAGGATGGTGTCTACCAGCTTGGTTAGGAGGCGCTACAAGTAAACACAAGTGTTAAGGGGTTTAGCCATTTTTTTCGTATATGGATGTATTTTTCAGCAAGGAATTTATTTTTGAGCAGTCGGAGACTTGTTTTCAAATCCATGAAAATACCAGTCTGTGACTGGGGTTTGAACTACACCATGTGTAAGTCTATATGCAATGCAAGCTATACATGCAGACTTGGTGCTCAGTTGATAATAGGATGCAACATCAGTTGGCTGAGTAATGAATAATAGCACTTTGATTAGCAGATACATATCCTGCAAGTGTCAGAAGCAAAAACCCAACAATTACAATAGCACTGATAAAATGGTATAAAATTCAAGCTTATTATAATAAAGCATGAATCATGACAGTAACAAGCTTAGCTTAAGACTGGCAGTATAACAATGTGATATAGCCTCGATCTCTTACCTGATTCATTAACAGTAGCATTATTCCTTATATTCTGAGTACCACCATTAGATACATTGGTAGCCACTGAGGACATCTTCTTAGCTTGCAGTTTACTTTGTATCATTTGTTTCACATCATCTGCATTTTCAGTAGTAAGAGGTAGTTGATCCATTGTAAGGCCCAAGTCTAAACCCTCAATACAGTAGTTATATACTTTCTACAAACAGAATTTCATATCAGAATAAAGTAATCAAATAGCCAAGATGTCTAAACCAATCAATACATGAGTTTACCAATAATAATAGAAAGGTTGATAAGGGAATCCTCACCTCAGCTGAATCTTGCTGAGCAACCAACTCTGCTGATTTCTTATCAAACTCACTCCGTATTCTACGCATCTGATCTGGTATACTACTGTATAAATTAGTCTTATCGAAGTATTCTTTCTCAGCAATCCTTGTATCATTCTTTATTTTCTCATCAAATGTCTCTTTTTTCAATCTGAGGAATGCTTTCTACAATGCAAACACATTTGACTAGCAACAGTAACAAGACTGTATCAACAAGACTGTATGTATCACATATTGCATTGCATATTAATTTATAAATAAGGGCGTTTTGTTGCACAAAGCTAGAAATACTAATAAAACTGCACAATAGCCTGAATGTGAATTCAGAGCCAAACGATTGACACAAATGGGCTAAGATTTCAACTTAAGTGTAATATCTGTAACTAAAGTTACAAAGTAATGCTCTACTAAATACTGCCAACTAGGGCTCAATGTAAAACATTGACTAAACATATCAGTTTAGTTAGAGTGGAAATTACCCAAAAGAAGACTTATAAATATCATTCCGTACTATAGTAGGTTTAAAAAGAAAACTACCAAAGTCACTACCAGCCATAACCCTAGCCTCACGACACTTGCCCTACAGTGTTTGGTAATTGCACGGTGAAGTTCTGAAACAAGTGCTGAACAAGGTTTCCAGTTTATTCCAGAGAGTGCTTGCTCTATTACATGATGCTAACTTAGGTTACATAATACCTCCACCTACCTCAGCTTTAACTGCCCGCTCTAAAGCTGTAGCTAGCTGAGCTAAGAGTGGCTCAGCTGTAGGAGCACATACATCAACCATATTTCCATTCATTTGAACCATTTAAAAGCTGAAAAAGTCAGCAGTATCTACAATGTGAAAAGAGGTAGCATATTGAAATTATTTCACAGCATCCCTCTGCAATCTAGAAGTTTACATAACACTTTGACACCTACTCTGTGTCAGTATCAAATCATAAATTATGTACCAAACCAATAGAGGTAGTTCAAACGTGATCTTGAAAAATAACAAGGCAAAGCTTTATCTTGCCTGGAAGCCTATATAATTCATTAGAAGGCAAATACTTTTCTAGAGTGGTTGAATAGGCAGCAGGCTAGAATTAAATAAGGATAACCTAGAAAGACAAAATCAAAATCTTACTAAATCTGAACTGATGTTTAGCCTATTGTAGTGCAACGGCCACCATGTGTATTATTAATATAATGTCATACCTGGTAGTTCCTAACTAGTCCAATATAAGTCCTGTCTTTGGTAGCATAGAACAAGTATATTTGATCATCCAACAAAATAACAATTAGATAGTAACTAGATAATAATTAGGAAACAACTGACTAGCATAGTACAAAGCAGCGGCTTATATACTGCAAGTGGATTACAAAACATGAAGACATTGACCAGACAGCATGAGTAATCTGGGACTAGCCTTCATTGAACCATGCTTAAGTGCAGTACAATAGCAGTTATAAAGATATCAAATTGCAAACATAGAAAGGGAGGTGCTTACTACTAGCCACACCTCCTATGAAACAATACTGACTATACAATAATTATACAAATGCTGATTGCTGAGAATGTATACAGTATACATCAATACTGAGTAGACAGCAGTGTAGAATAGCTATTGTTACAGAGTTATGCAATGGCTATGTGTAAACAGTGTATGGGCATTTACTATTTGGAGTAAGCCTAATGGGGAGTTTACACCAGGTGATCTATCCTGGCGATTTATCACTTCAATTAAGATCATCCAATGAAAGCGCAAAGTTAATCTCTGCAATTTTGTGGTCAAGCTACAAAATCTCCAGATGCTTGAATGGATCATGGACCACAAAACTCCAAATAATTAATCCTGGCAATTTGTGTTTAAGTGACTTTTTCTTCCAACCAGGCGATTTACCGTCAATCGTGTAAACGCTACATAATGGACCAGAGAAGCTATAGTACATGATCTGGTTTCAATTTAGGCCTAGCTATTTTATCTAACTGACATTTTATACCAAGTATAGGCTGAAAGATTGATTGGTGATACCAGCTAGCTAGAATAATACCAGCAGCATGCTGATAATAATGCACAGCGTTTAGTATGCCTTTAGTTATGTTAAAGCCTATGTCTTTTCCCCATTTCAATTGTAATTTTCTCATTATGGTCTTTCATGGTATCCTGAAACATGAGGCCAGTAGGCCTACACTAAACATAATTATTTTACTAATTGTCCTGGCTCTTAGACCTAAAGTGCATCTTACAAAGAGAAATAATTTTGTCAGATATGACATTAGATCATGTGTTGTGTATAATTTATAACACTATATTAGTACGACACTAGTGTGTCAAAGGGTAGTCATATAAATAAATACATGACAATATATAATAGTTATATACTATTATACTTAAATTAGTCTCATCTCCTATATCTTCAATGTTTTTACATCTGATGTAAAAACATTGAAGATATAGGAGATGAGACTAATTTAAGTATAATAGTATATAACTATTATATATTGTCATGTATTTATTTATATGACTACCCTTTGACACACTAGTGTCGTACTAATATAGTGTTATAAATTATACACAACACATATTATATCTTATACACATATTATACCTTTATAAATACATGCTTTTAAATATTATTGCATAGCATTATTTTATATGATAGGATGTTACATGCATATACATGCAGTATACATATTTTATAAAGTTATTTTATGAATTTACATGGCAATATAAGTTGACGTCAATTATGGTTTGCTCTGAACTTGTTTGTGGTGTGCTACAGAAAGCACACACAAAAAAAAAGATGACATTAGTTATCTAATTATTTAATTATCGTGAGAATATCCTGGTGCAGTACAAGCAGCACAGAACATTGACTTTACTGTCTGAGACAGAAAACTTAGAATTGGTTAAGATCAAGTATGATGTGATGGGTATGACATCATATTCATATAACAGCACATATCATGCATGAGAATATCCTAGTGTGCTACAAGCGACATAGACCCAGTATGGCGCCATGAGTATAGCATCAGAAACAAAAAACGGAGCTTAGTACCATCTAGATATACCCAGGTCTGCTGGATACATCGTACATGCAGTTTGGAATTTATATGACATACCAATCTGGTTGATATAAAAGAGGCACCGCGATAGATACAGAAACAGAGAGAGACAGAGAGACTGGGAGACACAGAGACAGAGAGAGTGAGAGAGACGGATTGAAGGATATAAGACTTTTACTTAGAGCATACTAACATCTATCTTACACTTTTACAGTATACTTTTTATATAAATTTGTCAAGAACGCAGAGCAACCAAAAGGACTGAAACTGTAAGTTTTGCCATGTAGTAATCAACTTTATAGCTTATAATGTGTATTATATTTTATAGTTAGGCTTTTAATAATAAAGATATTAAATTGAACTTTGAATCACACGTTTGGTTCTGAATGTAATTTAAGGAACATAATAACTCAGACATTAATGCACGCCATTTGAATTCAGATTGCAGGGTTTAGTTGATAGTCAGTCAGAGATATCTGTTATATAATAATAAGTTAGGTAATGAATAATTTGCTATTACAAGTACATGTACATGTAGACAATGCAGTCGCGAAGAGTCTAGAGTTGCTAGCAATCTCAATGTATGTTACATGCACATGGAACCTGAATTATCACTTAGTAGTAGTAGGGACAAATGACAAAATATGCTAATTAGTTAGACGTGTGCTATGACCATTATTTACTACATGTGCTAAGTGTATTATGGTAAACCAATCAGATTAATGTTGTTTACAAGTATATCGGTGGCTAATAACTTATACATGTTATAATAATTGTGGATGTCATAATGGAAGTAGGGATGACCCAAAAGGTCAACCCAACATCCAAGTTGATATCTCTGCACCTCGCTGCGAATGTGCTGATGACATAGGTTATTGGCACTAATCACTGGGTGTACACAACTTCGTGTTGTGGTACCTGTGATTGGTGCTAATCCTGTGTCCTTGTATATCGAACTGTTATTCCAAACGGTTTGATATACACAAATCAGCATATTTCGTCACATATATGTAGCAACTTATTGAGGGTGTGAATTGGATACACATCTGCCACATGAGTGAAAATAGTAGAGAACCAGGGAAATCATCATATCATTTATTCAGTAAACTTTTAATAGGGCAGCATAGACTAAGATATCGCACAACAAATTACATTGTATAAAATCAGTGTACACACTACTACATGTATATACATAAAGCTATAGACAATTAAACATATCTGAGAGAATGTATACCATATCCATTAAGTGAAATCGTCAAAATTGTCATTTGTTGATAGGCTGTAATATTACTATTTGATGTAAATACCAATAGAAGGGCAAGATCAACTACATGTAACTGATTGGATTCTCAAAATGGACAGCTGCCAAACTACACGATAAACACACTAGACTAATGACACTAGATTATAAGAGATGAAGACAGTGCAAATACATGTAGAATCTATCTAATGACACCATTAAAGTCCTACTGAAATCATGCCTTTTTATGTAGAAATTATGTTATGTAGGTTGCTATCTTCCCATATATGCAACAAAAATGCACATAACATAACCAGTTTGTCTGTTGCCTGCAAATGTGATATAACATAATTATTATTATAGTCTATCTAGTATCTACTCTATATTCATATTGTCACTACTGTACTACTGTAAATCTGTACCTACACGTACATGTATAATCATGGATTTTTATGGTTGAACATAAATATCTTTATCATCTCAACAAGTTCTGAATGTACATGTAGGTTTATATAACAATTATTACACATTATATGATATTGCCACTTGTAATCTAAATAATTAAAATCATTTTGCAGTATACATGTAATAGTAATATTATCTGCAGAAGTACTATATTACTACAACATAGCCATTGCCCTCAACTAGCTTTGGTCAGCAACTACAGGATTTTTTGTCTCAATATCCTCACTCACAGCTTCCTTTGCTTACTCTACTAGTCCCTGATTATACTGCATTAGGTGTCTTCGCGAACTCTTGGACGGACCCGGGTCGCAAATAAAATTCACAAGATGGCCGTCCGACCAAGGCCAGAAGGGCTATTGGCCTGGGATTTTGCTTGGCCGGACGAAACCATCCCTAGCTCATCGGCACACCTGATTTCTTCGCGCGGAAATGAGGATTTTGCTTTTGGCCCAGGCCGGTGTGTTCGCGACCCTGTGACAGATGTGTGCCGGAAAATATTTTTGTAAATCGGCCTGGGTCTGAAGTTCAGGTCGCGAAGACACCTATTATTGAGAAAACCATAGGATGACAATTATACATAAGCCTAATAATTACAGAAAGCTCATAGCTGTGGGGTTGTAGTGTAAGTATGGGGCACCTGGTAACTCCCCTATGCAGGACTATAATTAGAGAGCCAAGCTATGGGCCTGCACACGTCATACAGGATGTGGGCAACACCCCTGTAACTTGGGACTTCCTTTTGCAGAACCCACTTTTCATGATAATTTTATATGCTTCCATATCCCAGTCCAAATTATATTCAGAGTTTTAATAAATTGAATATAGCAGCCTCAGGGCTCAAAGTTTAGATATACTGAACAAAATATTATTATCATTTCTGTATGCTAGAAAGAATGCTAAATGATATGCAAATGATTGACTCATTCATTAATTGGAACTTGATTGCTGACTGGGTTGGAAATTAAAACTTCCAGACAGCTTGTTTGCTGGCTGGGTTGGAAATTAAAACTTCCAGACAGCTTGTTTGCTGGCTGGGTTGGAAATTAAAACTTCCAGACAGCTTGTTTGCTGACTGAGTGGGAAACTAAAATTCCCAAGTGGCTGATGAAATACATGAGAAATAGTATATAACTTCCTATGCTATAGATTGCTGCTGACTATAAGACAATACACATACATGTAGGTGTTGGAATAGACTTGGAAAACCTAAGAAAGAGTATAAAAGAAGAAGAGAAAACGGTCAGAATCAGAGCACAGAGTATTTGAGAGAGCACTGGGAGAGCACATTGAGAGAGCTCTCAGAGAACACACATGAGAAGCATACAGAGTGCACTACAGAGGAGACAATGCAATGTTGGTATCAATTTGAAGCTCAGGATGTATTCTATAAGTATGAATTAATGGCTCTGTTACAAAATTAGATTAGAACTTTTTATTTGTTAAAAATTACACCTGTATATTAAGGTACAAAATAGTATATTTATGATTATATTGCTAAGCAGTAAAATTGTCATAAATCAATGAATTTAATGATTTGGTAACAAAGTTATTCTTGAGAAAAGCCAACCAATGTTGAATAACATTAGCAGGTCAATACTTGGTGTGCCATCCTTTGTTATCAGTGCATTGCTATCGACCATTGTCTGCTCACAAAACTGTTCAATATTAGCAATAATAGCTCGCGATGCTTTGCAGCCATATCACTGAAACGCGTTCCACTTATTTCCATCACCACTGTATATATATATATTCCCTTTCTATTTGTATAAGGAGGCTGAGTGAGAATTTTTGTGTCAGCTCTATTTGAGATTTGACAGATTCGAGATAAAATTTTTTTGTAAGGCAATTACACTCTGTACACAGACACTGACAATTTGGTTTTTGATCGCGAATTGGATTCAACACATTGGACATTAATTTGAACACACATTGGGAATTCAGAATTACTGAGAGAATTTTATCGAACCATTTGATTGGAGGTACTGATAAATTCTGGGTGTAATTTATATACCAGAACTACTGAGAATTCACGCGAAACGAGTTTTTTTTCAAGCCAGTGAGACCTTTCATACAACTTCAGTGAGATATTTCCATACATATTTTGGTATACTTTTAATCGAGGTAATTTCAAATACAAGAACTCTCAAACCAAACATGGATCTGCAAAGTAATTGATTTACAAGCAGATAGTTAATATCATACTTTATACACAGCTCATTTGAAAGAGATACACTTGAATCAAGTTGACTTGCTAGTACTTGTTGATTGGTTGATACATAGAGCATATATTAAGTTCTCCAGGGTAGATAGTCCCAATTCTGTCACTCGGGTTAGTATATCCTAAAACAAAAGAGAATCACATTTGTATTGTATGTCCATGAGAGGAAATAAATAATTGAGTGCATAGGTCCTGAGTGTTACCATTACAATTCACATAGAACCATAGAACTGAAGTACACTATTTTACATAAATGGTTGACCGAATTATACAGGAGGTTATATTATACGTTTATGTTATTGGATCACAGCATTCATGGTTAGAAGTTATCTTTTCTCAATACAGCTGAAAATTGACGTGAGAAGACAACTATCAGTATAGTGTGTCAGACATTACATAAGAATAGAAGTTATTTTCTCTCACTTGATTGGAATTTAACAGGAGAAGATAATTACAAATTACTTAGTTCATTACACAAACCAACATATTATACAAACACAACTCATTCAGTGTAATATACAAGTATATATATATTTCACATTAGTAATGTGAAATATATATATACTTGTATATACTGAATGAGTTGTGTTTGTATAATATGTTGGTTTGCGTAATGAACTAAGTAATATGAAATATATGAATTATATATATATATACTGCTTAGTATATTAATGGTAATGTGACTAAGCGGTATATATATATATAATTCATATACTTCATATTCACATTTCCCTCGTGACACAGATATTGAAATAAAATAAAGCAAAAGTGTAATGTTTATTAATGTATATTCGTCATTCGAGATACACCGTGTAAACACCTGCTCACATCGAGATTGAACCACAACCTGCTTTACTAAATCAGTAGCATAAGTGAGGCCACCTCTGTTCTTGGCCTTCATCAGCTGGCTACTAGGGTTGTTTCATCCTACAACATACAAATGATCGCCAAAGCCACCTGCACACTTCCCCAGATACTGCCTTGTAGACTTCTTGCATTATCTCCTGAAATATCATCAAGAATATTCAATTTGTGAGTGTTACCAGTTTTTAGTGGCCTTAAACAGAAGGTATTGGAGCCTTTCACTTGTACCACCGTAACGAAAATAAACCAGAACTGGAGTCACAGTCAGCTGAATTGGCTACATTTAAACTGGACACTGACTGCTTCATCAACAGCTTTCTTAGATCTGCCCTAAAACCTGTAGCAGTTGGGTTGTTGTTATGCTCTCCCATTCTACAAATCTTGCTGAACAAAGTATCAACAAAGTCTTGAGAAACTCTGAAAGTAGCAGGATAAGTAGCATCTATAGCAATAAAAGACAAAAAATTATTCAAAACTTAGGCAACTTTCAGCTGGTGCACCTTTTCACTGAATGTTATATAGTATAATTATTATATTAATATACATTATATATAGGACAACATAATATATAGGTGTGTATATTATATATATTACACAAACCAAGGAGTATAAACACACGTGTGTGTGTGTGTACATATGAATGATCTACATGTATAGTCACGCTGACATCTGCTACTGAATCATTAGGGTTAAATGACACTGCTGAACTTTTAGTTTGAGCACCCATTTGTCTTTTTGCTTGGACTAGAAGTAAATGACCATCTTTTGCTTATTGGTGCGTCGAGTGTCACAGACCCCTTCTGTTTGGACTTGATTCGAGTGAAATCTTCGTCTGTCGCTGTTGATTCTACCAAGTCAATACCACCATTCTCAGTTAGACTCATTTTACTGTATCAAAGTATGTAATTGTGACAGTTATGTTACATCATAATATTGTGAAGTTGTGCCGTGATTTATACCCTGGTAAGAGGGCTGATTTTTATTTTTGATTATAGCCACTAGTTGCAAGTTGGACTGATGGGAGGTACCAAAGCTCCCATAGTGGCTGCTGCTGTGATTGAAAAAGCTGCCGCTATACAATACACTTGCTAGCAGACTGATCAACCCACTGCCTGTGGTCAACAATGGATTTACTGTCTTAGCCTGTCCTCCTCTGTGGCACAATCTTTGCAAGAGAGCACATTTTCACCCCCTTCATACCAATGTATTGCTATTGCTGTGATTGAAAGAGTAGCATCTGTGGTTGTCATTAGTATTAGCAAAACTGCACAATAGCCTAAACATAGTCACAAAACAATAAAATAATTTATAACGAGCAAGAGTGTGTTCTTGAGTCACATTTTCAGCTAATTTCTCTACTATCTTTATTCAATTGCTTATTTTCTCATGGATACATTGACAGTTAAATGATTATAATAACAAGTAAACTAATTACACTACATACATTGTACATTGATTAGGACTTGGTAGCCATGCATTAGATAGAATAGTATAATAAATAATTATTACATAATAGAATGATAGACTTCTTACTAGAAGATTTCATTTTACCAATAAATATACCAATAAGACATGCAACAGCACTGCTAAATATACATGTGCAACTTACAGCATATTAAAAAAAATTATTGAAACAAAACCCAAAAAAGATTTGAAGTCCTGAAGACAGCCTACTAGTGAACTGGGTCAGCAAACTGGGTCAGCAAACTGGGTCAGCAAACTGGGTCAGCAAACTAAACTAGTTAATACAATCTGATATTCATGTTGGTAAATAAATGGTGGAATGAAGAGAATAACATTTTACCTTTTTAACAAGAGAATTTCTCAGAGAATAAAATAACGATCTAACCTCCTTCTCAGTATCTCAATGTCAGAAATAGTAGAAAAAGTTACATTAACATTCAGCTACAAAGTAAGTAGCAGTCATGATAACAATAAAACAACATGATTAAAATATTTTCTACCATTGTTAAACATGACTACAGAATTTATAGAATGTTGCACATCTTAGCCCGAGACTGTAAAGCTGTAGGTATAATAAAGTCAGTGTTTGGTTCACCAAAGTGTAGACCTACACCAGGGCCACCCACCACAGTTTTCCAGCAGTCAAACCCTTCTCTAGTTAGTTCAGACATGATGTTATCTACAGTATCATCTGTGGTTCCTACAAGGGTACACAACTTCAGTTATATCATACTGACAACATCATCAACAAACTCAGAATCTGATAACCTCAATAACATATTATATGCATTAAAATATTTCTACTATCCATGAATGCATTAGCAGAGGTAGGTACTACCAATGGTAATGCTGCATGAGTCAAGCAGACACTATACACAATCTTCAGAGAAGTATTCTAATTTTTTCATGTAGCAAATAGAATAGAATATGTAGTATTTAGAACTCAAGGAAAAGATTAAAGAGGTTATGGTGTGGTTTAAGTCTATGTTCAATGCAGCCTTTCTTATTTAGGTTTGTTGTATTTAGACTTTTCCTGCCTGCACTTGACGTGCTAACATTATTCAATGCTGCTTTGAATGTAACTCTGTCAAGAAGGAGTTTGCTGTTTGCTTTATGTCTTACAGAGAATTTTGTTAAATTCAGGCTGTTTTAGTAGAAAGAGTACAGCAGCAAATAATGATTTCACAGAATTTACTCAGTTAGCTGTAAGGCAACTTGTGCAAGCTTTTGCATTTTTCTAGGCTGTCTTATTGCTGGCAATAAGTACTATGTAGCAACCTTTTTGGTGGGTCCACTGTTTATTCTGATCACTCTATATATTGTGACAGCTATATTATTTTCTTCCATAGGGCTATACATGTACTGTGGCCTATTGTACCAACATTGTACAACTATTATAGCTCAGTAGGGTGTCTTCGCGACCTCTTGGACGAACCCGGGTCGCAAATAAAATTTACAAGATGGCCGTCCGACCAAGGCCAGAAGGGCTATTGGCCTAGGATTTTGCTTGGCCGGACGAAACCATCCCTAGCTCATCGGCACACCTGATTTCTTCGCGCGGAAATGAGAATTTTGCTTTTGGCCCAGGCCGGCGTGTTCGCGACCCTGTGCTGGATGTGTGCCGGAAAATATTTTTGTAAATCGGCCTGGGTCTGAAGTTCAGGTCGCGAAGACACCTAGTGAATCTCAATGCTACCTCAAAACACAAGACATAAACCCTAAATATAAATATAGCCAAAGTTTTACCTGAAGGTAGGAAGGTGAATACACAGCCCCCACCACCAGCACCAGTAAGTTTGGAAATTAATCCGTTATCTTGAGTAATTCTACAGACTTTCTCTATAGCAGGATGATTGACACCAAGTACACAGAGGAGGGAGTGGTTAGCTGATATCATATCCTGCAGTACAATAATACATGATTGTAGCATAATATGTGTAGGGCCTACATGTACATACATTGTGGTCCTGTGTGATAACAAGCATTACCATTGTTACTCTATTAACGTTGGAGTTGTCATATCTCACCCTATATTAATAAGGAACAGACAACTCCCATTTGTATCAGTTTCATTATCAACTTACTTTGCATACAATTGGGTTACGAACAACTGCAATTTTTGTCAAAACATAGGAACAATCTTAAGGTAAAAAGATCTGACCTACACATGATATAGTAGAGTACATGTACTTACTTTGACTACGGAGTCGTTCATAGGCTTATCAGAAGTTATCTCTTCCTGACATCTTATTGATATTGCCTCTATGGCATCTAACACAGGATTTATAACACTTGGATACTACAAGTGCAATATAGATACATGTACATATACTTTATACAACAAAATTCAATTTCTACTGAAGGATTCCTTCATAAAGCAGAAAGTTGTGTTCAAAATTCAAACCAGCTACAAGAATAACAACAACATTTTGTAAATAGCCCTCAATTATGTTAACCATATCATAATGTGACTGTAACTGGGAGTTACGATTCCAAGGTCTTGGATGACAACTAAAAGACCAGGGTGTACTAAATAAAACCTAAATGTAGTAATGAACGAAACACATTAACATGGTATTTATCTTTCTTGTCTTAATGCTGGTTCATCTATATTATTATACCTTAGCCAGCTGCAACTTGTGAGAAAACGATTTAATCTCAATCCCTCATAACAATCATTCAATTCATATAAAATTTCACATATTGGATGGTCAGCAATAGGCTGCATACCTGCTTTAGCTTGTCACCAACATTTGCCACCATCTGTTTGGTGCTTCTAGGTACTCTGGTATTGGTTATGATGACACTTAATTCATGTTTACTGAAATACAACAAGACACTAAAACTAGATAAATTACCATGGCAACGATATTGATACATTTACCAATTGTAATTCTGAAATTTCTTGTAAAGAAACTGTTTGGATGCAAAGAACTATGCAAATTTATTTACTAGTTTTCAACTATCAACACTGTTATTCACTCTCCTTTTCTTTAAATTTGCCTGAAACATAAAAGAACCACAGCTTGATATCAAATTTCAAAACTCAATACTTTGTAATGGTTTGGTAATCATTTTTATATGTGATCCTTCATTTTGCAAGGAATATATCGATCGGTTATTTTCACAGATGTGAAACCGAGTCCCTGACTGCCTGATGAATAATTCCATGCAAAATGACAGATCAATGTTTTATGGTCTTAGGCATAAACTTACCAACTCAGGCGCTCCAACATCTTGTTCTGGTATTTTACTACTCCACCTGTTATTAGAGAAAATAGATCATGTAAGTTGACAACAATTAGCCAGTCACTACTACAAGCACTATTATTGCCTGTCTAAACTTTCTTCAAAGGTAGTCCAATAACCTCCACCGCACTCAAACTATTTCAAGTTTTGTAGATCAAATCTTTTAAATCCCAACGTACCTCCTCACAGGTATTGTATGTGTATAAGAAAGGGTAGCCTAACCACAAACAATGAACTAAAGCGCTGTTATCAATTTAAGTGATATGGTTCGGATATAACACTCGTACGAAATATATTTAATAGTCTATACAAACCATATGTGCTGACGGAATTGTCAACCCCTGATGGGTTCCCATGAATTATCTTTTCTGCTATGAAGGCCCAGCTATTGATGAGCTCAAGACTTTCATTGGTCCACAGATTGAAAGACTCAGTACCAGGGTCACTGATCTGATTGGATATTTTGAGCAGACTAGAAACTAAGGCTACGGCAAAGGCAGCTGAGGATCCTAAACCAGCGCTAGTCGGCAGATTGGAGCTAACCATGAAGTCTAAGCCAACCATCCTATAGAGCCGATGAAGCAATGTTTTACAAAGCAAAAATCTTGTTACTTTTACACAGAATTTAAGTAGGAATACCAAACAGCACTGAGTAAATATTGAGCTATCCAGACACTGATAATGTATATGGAAATGTACGCAACCAAAGTTGATAATTCAGTGATTTGATGTATTAAAAAGGGAAACAATAGTATCAGATAGTTGATAGACAGGTGGATAATAATATCCAATATGACCTACGAGTATGTGTATTATATATTATATATGAGTATGCATACTTACTGATCGGGGGACAGGATGTTGGTATAGAGATATAAAAAAGCTATAACCGCTAAATCTTTGGTATTCTGAGTGTTTGAACTGAGATCACAGAAGCTACATAATCTCTCAAACAGATCATCAGACGGATATGTTGGAATGAGATTCTCTACTCTACCATTCTCTGCCCCTAAACAAGAGTTAAAATATGTTTATTACTCGTTGTTTGTAGGCCTAGATCCAAGCTATAACAGTCTTTTCGCTCTTAAATATTTTTGCAGTACCAATAGTCTACAAATATGTAGGTATATATTATAGGCCTATAAGACATGTAGCATTACTGGAAAATTGCTAATAATAATAACAACAACAATGTGCCATAGGGTAACATGGGAGACGATTCATGGGAGCACATTGTGAACATGTTTACGAATATACATGTATAATCTACAAAGGTCACGGTTACCTTGGCAACTATCAGCTTTGGTAAATGTGTCTATGAGATCTGAAGCTCTCCACTCTTTGTATATGTTGATGTCAGGTAAGTTCATGCGGACCATACCATCTGGAGATCTTGTTACATGTAAGTAGGTACGGAGGTTGAGACTGCAGGCTAGAGCTCTCTAACAAAATATATTAATGGGCTAAATAAAATTTAAAGTTGCGAGGTCTAAATTTACTGTTGTGGCTTCCGCTGCAACATGTGCTATGCGACCAAATTTTACTTCGCTACCCTTCGAGAACCATTTAAGCGTAAAAAATCTAGCTGGCAAAGTTAGACATCTATTTGCATTACATTCAACATTGTACACTAAATTGTCTCTGCCTGCATGATATGAAGCAGGAGAAGTTGACTTCTCTATATTTTGTTGGTAAACCGCTCTTACCCCAGATCCTAACCACAAACAAGGAACTAAGGCTATCTAGATTTCTTCACTACTGCACCTAACAGAGTTTGAGACCGTATTCCCAAAGTGATAAATTAGGCATAAACCTAAAGACAAGTATCTACATGTAGTGCCTGCCTGGTCGGATTTGCTATTTGTTGCTCTAGCTGCAGGCTCCGTTGCAAGGTACAAAACAGTACAACAAACTATAAAAACTCTTTGGTCGTGGTCTAAGACTAAATCTTTGCTACCATGTATCTGTTTAGCCCCCGGTCTATCTATCTTATCTGATTTTCTATTGCGCGCCATTCCTTTTTCTACCTAAACTTCACTGGAAATCAGAGTTGGGTCCAAGTCGACTTGCAAGTCAACAAGTCAAGTCATTTCTAAAATTTTGGAGACAAGTCAACTCCAAATCAAGTTAGTGCTGCCTCAAGTCAAGTCAGCCGTCACGCAAGTAACAAGTCAAGTCAAGTCAAGTCAAGTGGGACACAGCTTCAAAAATTGGACAATTTCCAAAACATCACTTTTTATTTAAGTAGCCATTACAACGAATAAAAAACCATGCCAAGGTGTAGCTTGACATGTATGTCATTATACAATATTATGGTAACTAGCCTATATGTGTAGCAATATTGGCACTGCGGTTGAGACTGTACAAAACTTTATCCTTCATATTGACTTGGCAGAAACCAAGTCAGAGTCACAAGCCATTCATGTGTCCAAGTCAAGTCACATTGATGTGCAAGGTAAAGTCAAGTCAACATTTTGGCTAGTTCAAGTCAAGTCGACTTGTGACTTGACAAATCAAGTCAAATATATGACTTGGACCCAGCTCTGCTGGCAATTGTCTTTGAAATGAATTAAAGTTATTATTAATTATTATATTATTATTATTTTAATTTAAATTTATAAACACACACGCGCAAATAATTTATAAACTAAATACATAATGTCAAATGTAATAAAATTGCTAAAGATTAGACTGCCAAATTATGATATTCATTATCCTAACTGTTAACTGAGTAGTGAGTTAGTGATGAGTGGAGTGCCTTACTTTTCCATGAACAACAGCATGCTCTCCATGTAGTATCACTTTTCCTGGGGCAGATACAACAAGATGATCACCTTCAAGCATGGCTCCTCAATTTGGGAAAAGTTCAGTTCAGAAGTAGAGGAAGAGAGCATGGGCACTTGACTACGTTCATCGAGTTCACTGTGTCAGTTTGAGTTTCATTGTATTGGTCACATGAAATCATCAGACATCACCTCATCGCATTATTATACCACAATCAAACACACTTGTGTTTTTAAAGAACTGCCCAATGAAATCGCTGTATGATGTCTATTAGCCAATTATGAGTCACTGAATCATTTATTGGCTGAGATAACCTAGACTGGGCTTTCAATTTATATTGTGTGGTCTCTAGGCTATAAACGCGACAGCGCATACCACCACACGTTATCGAAGAAGTTGGCAAAATCTTGTTGGATCGAAAACAGTGTTGTATTGCAACACCATCAATCGCAAAAGCTTTGTAATTAATTTAAAAGCAAACCAAGTAAATATACAGGTAGCAAAATAATTTATTTCTTTATTCAAAGTGAAAATTATTTAAACTTATCTCAAGTCAAAAGACTGGACCAGTATTTGATTCAATGATTGGTGCTATAAAATAATACTTGGTTACTTTAACTTTAAAACTAACTTTACTTTCAACTTTAGGAATTATTTTATAATTAAAATTATCATTATGATTATCTTATAATAGTAAATGAGATAAATAATTATAATTATATAATTATTTTATAATTGTAATATTTAATTTAATATTAATATTTATATAATATTAAATTTATATTATCATTAATTATTTTATCCACATTGCATGAGACGAGTTATCAAACCATAACTATTGAATACGTTTTAAGAAATAGTATAACCTACTAGCTCTTAAATTATGATGTTGGGACACGTCAGTGATACGGTGTGTTTAGACAGTGATTTAGATTGTGCAATGTAGGCTACTGCTGTTTTTGATAAGTATTCGTGGGGTAAGCATGAGGATTGATTACAGTCTGGTTAGTCTTGGATTGATCATCTTCAAATAAAGTGAAGAGTAATCTACTCGTGTTTGGGGTCTGAGGAGGTCAGCTAACGTTATTAAGCTGTAGGCCTAGTTATGCATATTAAGGAGGCTACAATCAATTACTCTCACAAGTAGGGCCCACAATGCTAAAAATAATGCCGATCTTCAGAGAAACCAGACCTGCTCTTTCAACCCTTTCTATGTAGGCCAACTTTCCATGACAGCATAGGCTGGCATGTTTAATTAAATTCGGTAAACCGAGGCAATTGAGCACTGTGAATGGAATGTAGGCCTAGCCTATAAGCTTACTATGTTATATGGGCCTATTTACTAGAGCCTATTTATTTTCTAATACAATAACACTCTATAATTTTCTAAAAGTTTAGATTGGCTAGCCTACACAATGAAGGTCAAGTCTTAGTCTAATGGAGAAGCTCCCCTAATCTACAGACACTTTGGTACATTTTACTTATAGAGGTAAGTAGGCCTCTATAATAGTGTAATGCTATTTCCTATTTATACTACTTGTTTTCTACTAGTTGAGTATGGCGTGGTTTGTAACCTATTAGTGCAGTGTCAAGAATTGTACAGGAGTCTACATCATTGGCAGTGAACATGAAAGTTGGTCTTGTAGGCTAAGGCTCAGCTTCCCATTGGTCTTAGTTCCTAGTTTCAACTAGAAGGTTAGCTGGTGTAATTGTGGATTGGAAACTGTGAATTTAAAATATTAAATGTAATAGTTGTGGATAACAACTGCTGGAGTTACTACAGCTCAATGCTATTGAGTTACTATTATCATTTCTAGTACTACAAATAGATTTATTTCTAGTTTTAGCAAAGGCGGTGTTATGGAGGACACTAGGCCTACAAACTCTCTGTACTTGGTGCAAGGAGAGATCAATTGCATTGTTACAGAAATGAAGAGATCTGTGCGCTATCCTGGTAATACTATGGTAGGTATTTGGCACATAGCATTGATTGGTTAGCAGGCCTACAATAAATACTATATAATATTTCCAAACTATTAGATATAGACTAATGATGTTATTGAACTGTTTAGACTTAAGGAATCAATATATTTTACATTTTCAGTAATGATGGAAAATTGATTTCACCATCAAACTTTGTCCATCAGCTATGTGGTGTTTTATACTGTCATGTTGGTACATGGAGGTGTACTACTTCTCAGCTACTCAAATGTTGTCTCACTGTAGCAAGTACTGTACATGTAGGGGAGAGCGGGGTAAGTTGGGACGCGGGGTAAGTTGGGACAGGGCTGTTTCGGGTATTATGAGACCCATTGCATTTTTATGGTATGGACCAAAGGTTAGACCAACATAAATAAACATAACCCACTATTTTGTTTTTTAAGTTGAATAAATATTTTTTGTGCAATTTGCAATAATGTAATATTTGCATGTTTGAGTAACTTTTTTTTTCTTGACGAGTTTCTAATTTTTTTAATGAAAGAATGACTCCATAGTTTTGAAAATTTGCAGATAGAGACTCTATAGCATCTAGTTGGAAAAACTAAAATTAAAATTAGCTCAAGTCAAAAATCGTAATAAAAAATTGTGTTTTACAAAAAATTGGGAGTGTGGGGCAAGTTGGGACGCTGGAAGTGGGGCAAGTTGGGACACCATTATTGTAATAATAAATTATGTTTGTGGAATGATATGAATCCAAGATGACACTGTAATTCCACCTTTTCTCTAACTAAAAGTTGTTTGATGAATCTTGGATAGCATTTGACTTTGGTAAAGAACTCTAATCCTGTGTGAGGGTGGCATTATAGGTAGTATTGATATTGCTCCTTGTAGAAACAGGTCAAACCTGACTCATTGCTATAACAGCTTTTGATCTCTGTTCTGTCCGCACTTTACTCATGACCCTGACAGCAGTAGCACCAATACAATGTATAAACTACATCCTTTTCCTACTCATACCTACACTTCAAACACCGTGCGCCTTTTGAAACCCCCACCAGACCAACTAACACCATCAGGCAGCACCAAGCTAATAATCCAATAGATTATTAGGTATAATTTAGTTACAAACTTTGTGGGGTTCACTCTTTGTTGTTCAAACTAGACGAGTAGGCTATATACAATCAATGTCTCTCCACACTTATTGTTACCCAACCCCAGTTGAACTACCATCTTCGGTGAGAGTACCAAGGAATCGTTTAATCAAACATCATCGATAATCTATTTACAAAGTTATAGGTTTTACATCTGTAAATATTCAATTTACCATTGTCCAAAACCCAGGAAAGGTAATTAACACCAAGAGAAAGACGCAGGTTGGATTGACTCCATCGCATGAATGGGGCTGAGGCGGATTGACTACTATCGCCTGTGTCATGAATGCTGCCGTGAATTCTGAATTGGGTTGCCAAGTGGAATTAAAATTCAACAATCTTTCTTCTGCTCAATGATTTCATTTTATCTAGAGTGTCAGTTGTTCAATTGTACATCAAACTCTAATAATAATTATAGTAAAAATCAACATTTTTGCCTATATTTTCTAGTATTGGTTTATTTCTGGTGTTTTGGTTTTATATTCTATCTATTTTAAGTAACAAACTTAAAGCTTAAGAAAATTTTGCTGTACCAAAATTAGAAAAATGGTCACCTACGATGCGCTAGTTTTTTTAATAGTTTCAAGTCTAATATGCATAAGTAAACTGGAACTTAGTCAAAAAAGAGCTTTTTAAATTATTACAGCTAATAGAGCTATTATAAATTATTACACCTATAAGGCGCCAAACGAATTAAGGGTTTTTCATGTTCAAGCTGGCATCCTCCTATTTTAACAAAGATTTACTTTACAAAAATATTTTCTTTTACATTAAAACAATTTTCATACCTTCCTTAGACTATCTTGTAATAAAAAAAATTCAACACTTCGAGTTTGAACTAAATTAAGGTCCAGCAGTTTTTTACAGACATGTTTTTGACATATATACATGTGGCAATAATTTTAAATATGTGTAATATTATTGTAACATTTCAATTCTATCTGTTCATGATAAAAAATGAGACTAATCTAAATCTACAATCTATATTTTCAATGGTGTCCCAACTTGCCCCACACCTGTCCCAACTTACCCCGTCAGTGGGGTAAGTTGGGACGTTTGACATGCGCTGCCAAATCATGGATTGCTGCACTATGCTGACTTATCAATGTGTGTGCTTCAGGGTATAGTTAGACAACATATTAAGGTACCTCCATGCAAAAAATGATGATGCCATGACCTCTAGACTCCGTATTATTCTCAAAAAACCAAAAATTGTCCCAACTTACCCCGCTCTCCCCTATGTCTTAGCCAATGTGTTGTCTTAGTCTAATGTGTTCCAGTCATTTCATTTTTATATTGTTAGTAGATGTAGGTACATTACAGCGTATTCAAATACACTGTACATGCAGTTGTGATGTATATGATTATGTAAGCTGACCATTTCCTACTATGTATGTTAGCAGGCAGATAACCCATTGGTTAGCTGTTTTACTGAGCTGAGAGAGACTCTCCACAACACTACAGGTGAGTGCAGGGAATACAGTACACTAGTAACACTACTAAATACTATATGATGTATTTTTAGCAAGGAATTTATTTCTGAACAGTCAGAGACTTGTTTCAAATCCATGAAAATACCAGTCCCTGACTGGGGTACTAAATACTACTAAATAACAGGTACAATGCAAGCATACATGCTAGTACATGAATACACTGTATAACAGAGCATGTAAATATAGTAGTGCATGCACTAGTAACTTTAATGAATAATGGACTGATTGTTGAAGGTAGTTAGGCTGTTATTATCTTTGTGCTCATAATATTGGGTATTACATAATGTTTTATTCTAATACCCAATATGACTCCTATCCTATTCTACTGCAAGTGTATATCCAACCCAGTAGTAATACTATTATATCCTTGGTAAACAGATTAGCTACATGCAGTGATTTCCCATGGTATTGCAGTTCCTTTTTGTGGTTCATTGAAAGTTCTGTAATGGTAACCATGCTGTGCGTTTTCTCTTCTTGCAGTAGCTCTGTGGACTAAATTGGAATTCCTAATATGCAATAGTTTAGTTTGCTATTCTGTACATCTTACAGTACAGTAACAAATTCATTATCTCTAAAATTCACTACCTTAATATTTGAATATGTTGGCAAAATTATGGAACACGTTAGAGTAATTTTTCCCTTGTACATTTTCTACTTGCTAACTTGCAGAACTCTCTGAGCTTGAGCCTGTGACTTTTCTCAGCCCCTTCCTTGAGCTGATTAGATCAGAAGAGACCAGTGGTAGGATTACAGGCTTGGCTCTAACATCAGTTAACAAGTTTATAGCTTATGGTTTTATTGGTAGGTACTTGTATGTTACTTGTGTACATACATATTAGATACCAGGTTACTCCATCTGTGGTCATGCAGTCAACTTTAGTTTTTTGTTGTGTCTCAGTGTAAGCTTTATATTCACTTCACAGATAGCCTCCCCACTTAACAGTATTGGTCTGTCATTGTACTAATATATTTTGTAGTATTATATAACAGTTCAATGATTCCCTTCTGCAAACGTGTCTGTACTTGCTTATGACGTTGTGTATGTTCTCATTATGGTGTTTGTTGGGGTGGGGGTATTTTTAATCTATTGAGTAAACTGCTATTCCAACCTTGTTTCCTCTGTTCGCTGTCTACCTACACCTGTGCTACGGTTTCTTCTCTTTACATGCATGTGTAGACAACCACTGTATATTTGGTGACCTACATAAGCTGTTTCCATGGTGATATTCTCTTCCTCTCCCGCAGACTGTAGAAGCAGACATGGTGCAGCCGCTGTAGAGAGCATTGCTGATGCTGTCACTCATGCTAGATTTGTTGGCACCGATCCAGAATCAGATGAAGTGGTTTTGATGAAGATTTTATATGTAAGTACCTAAGGCTAAACTACCTGCTAATCATATGTTTAGTAGAAACCAAGGCTATGCTGTGGCATAATTCTATTGTAGTTACAATGTATAATGAGTTGAGGGAGAGTTTTTGTTTATTCAAACACTCATATTAGTAGATGGTTTGGTTATGTGTTAATATATCATTATAAGGTGACATTTAAATGTGGTTTGTGTTACTTACATGTAAGTTACTACTCCTACTGACTATACATGTAGGTACTGAGGACCCTGCTACTATCTCCATCTGGTTCCAACCTCACCAATGAATCAGTGTGTGAGATCATGCAGTCCTGCTTTAGGATCTGCTTTGAAACCAGACTCTCTAGTAAGTACTACACTCTACTGTATTATAATGTACATGTAGTAAGTACTATACTCTACTGTATTACAATGTATATGTAGTAAGTACTACACTGTACTGTATTATAATGTACATGTAGTAAGTACTATAATCTACTGTATTACAATGTATATGTAGTAAGTACTACACTGTACTGTATTACAATGTATATGTAGTAAGTACTATACTCTACTGTATTACAATGTATATGTAGTAAGTACTATACTGTACTGTATTACAATGTATATGTAGTAAGTACTATACTTTACTGTATTACAATGTATATGTAGTAAGTACTATACTGTACTGTATTACAATGTATATGTAGTAAGTACTACACTGTACTGTATTACAATGTATATGTAGTAAGTACTATACTCTACTGTATTACAATGTATATGTAGTAAGTACTACACTCTACTGTATTACAATGTATATGTAGTAAGTACTACACTGTACTGTATTACAATGTATATGTAGTAAGTACTATACTGTACTGTATTACAATGTATATGTAGTAAGTACTACACTCTACTGTATTACAATGTATATGTAGTAAGTACTATACTGTACTGTATTACAATGTATATGTAGTAAGTACTACACTGTACTGTATTACAATGTATATGTAGTAAGTACTATACTGTACTGTATTACAATGTATATGTAGTAAGTACTACACTCTACTGTATTACAATGTATATGTAGTAAGTACTATACTGTACTGTATTACAATGTATATGTAGTAAGTACTATACTGTACTGTATTACAATGTATATGTAGTAAGTACTATACTCTACTGTATTACAATGTATATGTAGTAAGTACTATACTGTACTGTATTACAATGTATATGTAGTAAGTACTACACTGTACTGTATTACAATGTATATGTAGTATGTACTACACTCTACTGTATTACAATGTATATGTAGTAAGTACTACACTGTACTGTATTACAATGTATATGTAGTAAGTACTATACTCTACTGTATTACAATGTATATGTAGTAAGTACTATACTCTACTGTATTACAATGTATATGTAGTAAGTACTATACTGTACTGTATTACAATGTATATGTAGTAAGTACTACACTGTACTGTATTACAATGTATATGTAGTAAGTACTACACTCTACTGTATTACAATGTATATGTAGTAAGTACTATACTCTACTGTATTACAATGTATATGTAGTAAGTACTATACTCTACTGTATTACAATGTATATGTAGTAAGTACTACACTGTACTGTATTACAATGTATATGTAGTAAGTACTACACTCTACTGTATTACAATGTATATGTAGTAAGTACTATACTGTACTGTATTACAATGTATATGTAGTAAGTACTACACTGTACTGTATTACAATGTATATGTAGTAAGTACTACACTCTACTGTATTACAATGTATATGTAGTAAGTACTATACTCTACTGTATTACAATGTATATGTAGTAAGTACTACGCTGTACTGTATTACAATGTATATGTAGTAAGTACTATACTCTACTGTATTACAATGTATATGTAGTAAGTACTACACTATACTGTATTACAATGTATATGTAGTAAGTACTATACTTTACTGTATTACAATGTATATGTAGTAAGTACTATACTCTACTGTATTACAATGTATATGTAGTAAGTACTACACTGTACTGTATTACAATGTACATGTAGTAAGTACTATACTGTACTGTATTACAATGTATATGTAGTAAGTACTATACTTTACTGTATTACAATGTACATGTAGTAAGTACTATACTCTACTGTATTACAATGTATATGTAGTAAGTACTATACTGTACTGTATTACAATGTATATGTAGTAAGTACTATACTTTACTGTATTACAATGTACATGTAGTAAGTACTATACTCTACTGTATTACAATGTACATGTAGTAAGTACTACACTGTACTGTATTACAATGTATATGTAGTAAGTACTATACTCTACTGTATTACAATGTATATGTAGTAAGTACTATACTCTACTGTATTACAATGTATATGTAGTAAGTACTATACTGTACTGTATTACAATGTATATGTAGTAAGTACTATACTCTACTGTATTACAATGTATATGTAGTAAGTACTATACTCTACTGTATTACAATGTATATGTAGTAAGTACTATACTCTACTGTATTACAATGTATATGTAGTAAGTACTACACTGTACTGTATTACAATGTATATGTAGTAAGTACTACACTGTACTGTATTACAATGTATATGTAGTAAGTACTATACTCTACTGTATTACAATGTATATGTAGTAAGTACTATACTGTACTGTATTACAATGTATATGTAGTAAGTACTATACTCTACTGTATTACAATGTATATGTAGTAAGTACTATACTGTACTGTATTACAATGTATATGTAGTAAGTACTATACTCTACTGTATTACAATGTATATGTAGTAAGTACTATACTGTACTGTATTACAATGTATATGTAGTAAGTACTACACTATACTGTATTACAATGTATATGTAGTAAGTACTACACTCTACTGTATTACAATGTATATGTAGTAAGTACTATACTCTACTGTATTACAATGTATATGTAGTAAGTACTACACTGTACTGTATTACAATGTATATGTAGTAAGTACTACACTCTACTGTATTACAATGTATATGTAGTAAGTACTACACTGTACTGTATTACAATGTATATGTAGTAAGTACTATACTGTACTGTATTACAATGTATATGTAGTAAGTACTATACTGTACTGTATTATAATGTATATGTAGTAAGTACTACACTGTACTGTATTACAATGTATATGTAGTAAGTACTATACTGTACTGTATTACAATGTATATGTAGTAAGTACTATACTGTACTGTATTATAATGTATATGTAGTAAGTACTACACTCTACTGTATTACAATGTATATGTAGTAAGTACTACACTGTACTGTATTACAGTGTATATGTAGTAAGTACTACACTGTACTGTGGTACACTGCACTGCATGTGCAAGGTTTATTGTTAGTGAGTCATACTTTTATGTTGTTTATTTAGTGTATTGTGTAGGAGACTTGGAATGTAAATTTGTGACAAAATATTTGCAACTCTTCATGGTGCAGTGTTTAGTAGCATGTGCCTCTAGCTGTCAATGCTACAGTAGTTGGATAGGAGCTATTAATCACAATAAATCTTCATCAAGTATATAAGTTATAAAGTTATATATGGCACCGCCGTGTAGAGAGTCATGGCACATGCTCTGTTGTATTATAATTTCTCTATTGGTTTCTAGGTAGCCATTGTTTTGTTTACAGAGTTGCTGAGGAGAACAGCTGATCACATTCTAGTGGAGATGGTACAGCTGCTGTTCACTAGACTCCCCCAGTTCAAGGAAGACTCTAAATGGTCCAAGAATATGAGAAAGGTAAGTCTCCTAATACAGAGTACTCACAAGTTGATGTACTGACTGGTTGATAGGAATATTCCAGAGACCTTTTATGTCTAATGTTTTATTGAACCATGTGTTATCACTAGTGGATACTGTTTAGCTGAATCACCTTGTTTCTATAACCCATATTGGTCTGTCAGCTCTGTAACATTTTCAATTGTGATGCAATTAATCTGAGTTTCTGGATGTTGTAGTTGAAAATGAGAGCGGGTGGCATGCAGAAGCCCCGCAAGAGTAAAACCTCTGTTGAATCTCAGGCTTCGGACGGTAAAGCAGATGGTGATAATGAAAATGCAACTGAGCAAGGAGAAGCTGATGAAGCTAGGACTGGTAATATAAATTGATCTCTTCATACCTGTCGCATTAAAAGATTTTATATGGTGTACGTCACTATCATGCTGTTACAATTTTGTGGATGTAATTGGTCAGGTTAATTGGTAGGCCTAGTTATGCACTAATGCAGGTGAACAATATTAATGGTAATGATAATTTTGCAGGACAATAGCAATCTTATAATCAGTGTACTTGTCTATCGATTGTATTTCCCACTAGATATTGTTCATTGTTATTAGCATCTATTATAACATAAATTCTACTATCTACAAAATAGACTCAGAGTCTACAGAAAGACCAACAGAGAGTGAGGATGCTGCTGAAGATAGTGGAGAGCTGGAAGGAGATAACTCCACTACTACGACTCACATGGTTGATATACATGAAGGCCTTCCGGTAAGATGTAAAACATTATGTCTCTATAATATCATATAGATTGGGAGTCGTGGCACCTTCCTTTTCAATGTGACTAACACATACTGTATGCTTATAATTTGCTGGTCTATCATATATGTGTAGTCTGTGGCCACTATCTCTATCTCTATTTCTGTTCCATGCTGATACTAGGTGTGTGTATGAGGAGAGGAGTGATAGAAGTTACTACATGTATAATGGTACACCATTCACTAATTACGTATATCTATTCTATCTGTCTCCATGAATTGCAGTATGGTAAATAAATAGTCACCTTGCTTATTTTTTGCAGGCCGTGAGACACGATAGCCAGGCAGACTTAAATGCTGACCCGGATGGTGCCGATAGCTGCACGGGCTCACAGGTATGTTCATGTATCCTGCTGTTATCCCACTAGCACCCCGACTGCCTTCTGAACACAACTATCACGCACAGTTTATTTTGAGAAATTTTGGGAATTGTCTTACCCACATTTGTTTAACATTGTACAGTTGTCTGGTATTGGATGATTCTCTAATAACCTAATAATCGCTAGTTAGTCAGTCTAGCAGTAACGTGTGTGATGTCATTTCCTGTTTCAGGATGAACCAGATGGCTGTGCAGACACTCTGGACTTTATCAACCCCAAGGGAGTGAGATTTATTCCTAAAAAGGAAGGTAAGTATAATAGTGGTATTAGTTACTGTTAGTTACTATCCCGATCCTTCCAACGTAGCAACACTAGCATGGTTTATTGGGAGTTGTCACCCCTCAGATTATGCTGTGGGTACTTGTAGTAATGAAGATTGCAGCTTCAAGTTTGAATAAAGAGACCAATTAATATAGTTATACCGAAAGACTTTCTTGCCTCTGCAATTAGCAACACAGTACTTTCCAAATAGAGGAGAGCACAACTCCAAACCGGCAACACCTTTTAATTGAATGAATCAATAATGTAGGCAAGAAGTGATGTTGTAGAGTGTAGACTAAGGGCATTAAATATTGGTCATAAATGTGACGAGAAGGGTGTAACTGACCCCCTTACTTTTGCTAAACTGGACAAGGGTTATCCTAAAATCTTGCCTTGCATAAAATATGTGTCAGGCCAGTCAAAGGTACTGGCATTGTAATATCGCATTTGTTTTTCAGGGCCTATTGTGGCATATGGTCTTCCAGCTATAAGGGAACTGTTCCGGTTCCTCATATCTATAATGAATCCAACAGACAAGCAGAACAGTGATGATATGGCATACATGGGTATTTGTCTCCTTACTGTGGCCTTAGAGAGCGCTGTAGATTCTCTCCCTAAATATGCCTCACTCATGGCTCTAGTCAAGGATGAACTGTGCTTCAATCTATTCAGGGTAAGTGTGGGATGCTGTACCACCCTCACCGCCTACGATGACAGCATGGCATCGGGTAGTATATAATAGTCAGTAGCGTACATATTTTATGCAAGGTATGATAGCTCCAAACTCTCATATCATTTCCACCATAACCTTGAAAGACATATTCTTGGATAGTGTTCACAGTTATGAAAGTATATTGTTATGAATAGTTATGATACAGTAGAAGTAATGTAACCTAGTACATTGGTAGCTACACAAGGCAAGATGGATAAAACTCAGTGGAATCTTATAATTACTGATATTTGGTTTGTTATACAGTGTAAGATATTGCCTCTTGCTTATGCGTGTTATCTGTTATAGCAACTGTACACAGACAAAGTGTCGCTGTTTGCTGCCACCATGAATGCCTGTTTCCTGTTGTTTGAGTCGATGAGGAGTCATCTCAAGTTTCAGTTAGAGGTTAGTTTAGACTTAGTTCCTGCCACGTTAGGTATGACTAAGTAAGGTCAATTAATGGCCGTGTCCTTAGATAACACCCTTTGCAGACAGTATCAGTTCACTGGAGTGCTGGATGCGTTGTTAGCCTTAAAATATCTAAACGTTCACTTAGTTTGGATCTATGCAGTAATATGTTGTTAATATCTCGGAATGAGATCGAATTAAGAAATATTCAACTTTTAAATTTACACTGGACGCAATGTTTTGCAATTGATGTGACAGTTACTTACTGCTAGTAGGCTTCCTGAGCTAATACTCTGCCATGTCAAGGTTGCTCTACTCTACTTCCGCCGTAGATGTACCTCTCTAAGGTGATGGACCTTATAGTATCCGAGAGTGTGAAGGTGACCTATGACGTCAAGGAGATAGCTCTGCAAGGTCTTGTACAGCTCTGGAGAATACCAGGTTTCGTGACAGAACTATACCTTAACTACGACTGTGACGTCCACTGCTCTAACTTGTTTGAGGATATAACTAAACTGCTCTCCAAGGTAAACTATTTTATTCTAAGCAGGGTTAACATTGACCTAGTTGAGTAATTGTTATGCTATATCATCTTGACCTTGTTTTTATTGCTTTGACTGAGAGCAGATATTTACAAATTAAATATACTCGTACATTGTATTATATAGTGCTATCACAGTCGTAGCTGTTGAACTACATATATAACGTACAACCTCAGCATGGCGATAAGTGAATAGAACTTATGACTTGGCACTCCTGATAGAGTCACCGCTGAGCATTAAATGTTGTATGGTCTTCCTGTGGTCCAAATACACTTTGTGATGATGCCTGTTTGGTGATACCCTGTTATGCTTTATGATTTGTTTATCATGTATTGAATTGTCATTTAGATACATAAAACAAATCTACATCGTATTACTATGTACATGTATATATTGTATTAGCCTGTGTAAATTTTATGTCTCTGTATTGTATATTACACACTGTACACTTACTGTATATTATTTTCTGCAATACATACAGTGTATGTACCAAAAGAGGTGTACACTATGTATACTTGTACGATATAGTATACATGTATGTGTATGTACTATATAGTATACATGTATGTGTATGTACTATATAGTATACAATGTGCATCTTATTATATAGGACTCAACATCCACTGAGATATATGCATTCAATAAGATACATGTATGTACTGCTATAAATGTCACATATACAGCCATATATAACCCCTCACTGGACAGTTTCCTCACCCATTCCTAAGGCTATACATGTGCACCACTCTAAGGCTATATCCACTTTTATGTCTTTCCTGTACCTTATAACTATTTGTCCTTACTTGGGTTTTATGTACATGTATATATGCATAGTTATTGGTTGTTGGTGGGTGAGAAAGCTTTCTGTGTTTCTATTTCCGTATTACTGTATATGACAGAATTGATTTCTGGTGAGGCAGTTTGAAATTTGAACACCAGGTTCCTTTTGGGATGGAAATATGAATTAAAGTTGATAGATAGGGTACACTGCAGCTGTTCTCCATCTATGTTGCGAAAAGAGGCTATGATCTGCCCCTGATCAGCTGCAGGGAGAAAGAGAGAGACACTAGATTATGATGCGTGTGCATAGGCCTATAATAGCATGACGCGATTATTTTAATTTTTGAAATATTTATATTTTATATTGTCAACAATTGTGAGCAAGTTGTTTTTTTGTAACAAAAGTAAAAGGTTTCGTTAGATTTACAGTCTGTAACTATGTTCATGTGTGTATAAATATAGGTGTGCATGCTGTTCAATAGGAATTCAGATCTCTGCATTGCTTTTGGTTGTAGAATGCATTCCCAGTAACTGGCCTGCACAGTACACACGTCTTGTCTCTGGATGCCCTTCTCACTGTTCTTGAATCTGTGGAGGCACACTGTCACTCGAGGATCATGGCAGCCAAAACAGGTGTGTAGACGGTATCAATTGACATATTCTAGCAGGTGGTATCCACTGACATATACTAGCAGGTGGTATTCACTGACATATACTAGTAGGCGGTATCCACTGACGTCTGTTACCTGTGTTTACATACAGATAATCGTTCTTTACCCTCTCCAGGTGAACAAGGAGACAGAAGACTAGGATCTAGTTCTGGTAGCTGGAGGAAACCACAGATCAAACCCAATAGGATGGTACACCACCAGTCAACCAATGATATTCCTCCTTTAGAGGTGCTACACGCTAGAAAACAGGAGAAGCAGGTTGGTCATTTGCTTATATTATTCTGATATGCAGTATATTACCTGCGTTCTATATTTGTCTAGCAGTGGGTTATGTTGAGCCATTGTATACATATAGGCCGCTGCACTGCATACATTACAATGGGAATGTTTATACTGTGGAAATATCAACCTATCAGTATGTAGAACAGTAGAGGTTCTTATCTTCTAGGCTCTAGTGTCGGGTCGGATGGTTATCTTTAGCCTCCCTTACCATCTCGTCTAATTAACATTCTTTCCGACAACACAGGTGTATCACCAAGCTGTAGAACTCTTTAACCAGAAACCGAAGCAAGCGATAACATATCTGAAGCAGCAAGGCTATTTGGATGATTCCAACGAGGCCATAGTTAAGTTTCTCAAGGAAACGCCTAGATTGAGTAAGGCCCTCATTGGAGAATATATCAGCAGGAAGGATAACCCAGCCTTAACTGATACATATATGAGGTAGGTTCTCAGTCTATCTAAGATAAACTATAGTTCTATTCAAAACAGTAGCGTTAGTTTCTTAATGTAGCACAATATACTGCTGAAATAGGTCACTTGTTAACATGGTAGAAATTATACCAACAGTTGATTGTAGCGCTTCTAATGTTTTACAGGAATATTATTGCTATGTGGTCATCTGAAAGCAAATTTAACTTGATTCAATAAAACCTCTCTTATAATATAATATGTTGAAACTTGCTCAATTCAAACTCTAAGGGACCGCCATAATTGGTTTGAATTAAGCCTGAGTTTGAATTGTAAGATCACTTCACTTAATTGGATCCATTTACATAGTGCTCAGCAGGTACTAAGGGTAGCAGTTTGAACTAACCAAGTTTTTGAATTATCCGAGGCTGAATTAGACAAGTTCTACTGTATGTTGGTTGGTAAAAAGACATTTTATTCCAATTTGCATTTGTACTTTTTCTTTCTTTCCAATGTACAAATTATTTTGTCAGGTCGTTCAACTTTGTGGGCACAAGGCTAGACGTTGCGTTGAGAATGATCCTGGAGACATTCAGGTTACCAGGAGAGTCCCCTGTCATAGAGTTCCTGATGGAACATTTCTCCACCTACTGGTTTGAGAGTAATGATGAACCCTTTGCTAACTCTGATGCTGCATTTACCCTTTGCTACGCTATCATCATGCTAAATGTAGACCAGCACAGTCACAATGCTAAGAAACAGAACATACCCATGACACTCCAGGTGGGTGGTTTATATGCTATAGCTATGTGTGTATTTACCATAGGTTATGTATATGCTATAGCTATGTGTGTATTCACCATTTTAGGTTATGTATATGCTATAGCTATGTGTGTATTCACAATAGGTTATGTATATGCTATATATGTATGTATTCACAATAGGTTCCAGTGGCGAATGTGTGTTATTATGTTCAATCGGTTACATGATTGTATCCTAGCCCAGCACCATGAAATCTAGGAATGTATTGGAAAGGCTTAGTACATATTCTACTTTTACTACCCGTAGGTAGTGGTAAATTCCTTTTTTTACATAACAGTATGTCATAAAGTAACCGCTGAGTGCTATGAGTACGCTTGTCTAGCTACTGCCAGCATAAATTGCTTTATCACGTACAGTACATACATACAGCATACATGTTTTTGCTGGATCTAGTGGATCAAGATTAGCCTACGTTATGTATATTACACTCATATAGAAGGCATTCCATTTCAAGAACACATTTGTCATGTTCTTTTATAATACGTTATATAATCGTGAGGGAGTATGACCATTTTTTATATGTGTTTTTAAGCAATGAATTTATATAGAGCGGTCAGAGACTTGTTTCAAATCCATATACCAGTCCCTGACTGGGATTTGAAGCCGGGGCCCTTATGGCACCTAATCGTCTAGCACAGTGTAGTGGTAACATGTTCTGTTCACTGTGCTAGGCGATTAGGTGCCGTAGAGGCCCTGGGTTCAAATCTCAGTCAAGGACTGGTACTTCCATGGACTTGAAACAAGTCACTGACAGCTGAAAGATAAATTCATTGCTTAAAAATGCATCATTATTTAATTGTATTTTGATATTATACACCGCCCTTTGTAATGTAGGCTAATGCAGGTCTGTGAGTTTTGTGTTGATTATTGGTTAGTTTGTACTAATATCATCAAGAATAATATAGGCCTAAGCTGTATGACATATTGTTATGTTAAAAGAGAAATGTATCACTGATGGCGGGTATTCGCAGTAGGCTACATTTAGAAAATTTACAACAGGTTTTTAAATACATTCCTAAATAGTTCAGTGCAAATATCTGTGAATGCTCAAGCTGGAAACTAACTTTATATAGTGTTTTTGTGCCCTTCAATTTATGGTAAACACTGAAGATGGCTACCAAAAACGGGGCTTTTTATTTTCATTGGTTATTTAACGGATACCAAAATAGGAACTCTATAAGCCACTTGTAAGGTCAAGAGACAGAACACTTGTATACATGTACTAGCATTTCTTGCCAGATATGATACTAATGCTTAGTTTACAGCTACATGTAGTATGTAATATTGTATTGTATTGAGTAACAAGTCTGATATTATACATAGGCCTACATGTACATGTATATGCAACTGAGCGTATCTCTGTATCTCCTGTATTATGTAAACACTATAGCAAGTTCACGGATAATAAGCTTGTAACATTTAGAACATTATTGGCATCAAAATGGAGATTAAACAATTGGGGTTAAATAGACAACTGTATTGGGATCAATATATTCTCATACACAGGGCCTTGAAATGGGAGAGTGGAGCATTATTTAGTGGGACAGGGAATATGTAGAACTTTTTATTTTAATTAGCTTTTTCTCTCAAAAAATTAAGATTAAAAGGGTGTTATAGGTGCACATCGAGCTCAAGAACAACCTGACACGTATAAGAATATATCCATGTAAATGACATTGTCTAGGATTCCGATTTAGCACTTTTTAGAGCTCTAATTTAGAGAATGCAATGCTCTTCTTCCTGCTGAATCTTTTCTCTGCGCGTATTTGCCGCTTCTGATTGTATTCATAATACATGGCAAAATTCCTCCCGACAATGGCTACCGGTAGTGCAGTTATAGTTAGCCCTATCATCATAATGATGAACGCCATAGTGTAGCCCAATATGTTTGTGGGATAGTAGTCACCATAACCTACTGTAGTAACGGTCACTATTGTCCACCAGTAACCTAAAACAGTAGCAGAAAATATGCGTGATCATGTAAGCTTCCTAGATTGAACTTTCAAAACAGGTTCCAAAGTTGCTGTAGTTAGGACTGCGGTAGACATGCAATAACAAACAAGTATCATCGTTCGCTTGCCCTGCAGTTGCTCAACAGTTAACGCCTACTTACAATCTAACATTCCATCTGTTTTTCTATATGGTTTGGCAAATTGCAACAGAGGCAAAATTTCTTAGTGTGCGAGTATGAAAAATGAGACAATTCTAACTGTAAAAAATGTAGACGGAGTTGAACCAACTCCATCTTAGCATCCAATGGGAATCGTTATTTTGATATAAGTGTGCAGTTTACCATGAAATCAAGTTGCCTGGCCGGTACCTAATTACCAAGTTGAATGAATAGTTATTAGCTAATAATATTATGAAGTCAAAAGCTGTGCTGTAAATAGTTCATATCTTGGTATGAGTAATTTTTTGGCGCTAAGACTCACCCTGATATGAATATGAAGCAGCGTTAAACAAGAAAGTTGCAGCCTGCACATCTGCGTTTTTGGTTTTTGTGTTAATCAGATGGAAATGGAAACCACGGCTAGTATAAACTCTCCTCTACTGTACATTGGTTTGGATAATAATTGTATATGTTGCATACCTCGGGGTATACTCTCTATTAGTGGCTGTATCTGGTCTGTAGGATGCACCATAGTGCCAAGCAGCTCTGCGTAGTAGATAGCAGGACCACATAGTAAACTGGAGATGACAAGAGAACTGAATAGTAACAGTATTTCCTTTTTACTGCTGTACAGGGCGAGCATGAGTACCTGGAGCTCGCTGAAACATATCAGTTGGTCAAATAATATAACATAATACAAATCAAAAAGGCTTCTAGCTACAATTAGAAAGACAATGTACGGCAATTAACTTCGAGTTAAATTTACACATACAATAATAATAACATTAAATTCTAATAATTATACATAATACCTGAACACTGTTGCTAGTGACAGTATCCGAAGACTTCTCATTTGGGCAAAAAGAGTTAGAGAGGCAGCTAAAACAACAAATGTTAAGCAGATGTCCTTTTTCTCCATTGGTATGCTGTCTGCTGTGACCCATAGGATTCTACCGACCGAACAAGCTATGATATCGGGGATTACAATAATTAGATCCAAAACATGTCAGTTATTGATCAGCCGGTCTGGCGAAAAGCACTTGTTTACCATTTAGCTGCCAACGGAGGGCATATATATGCTTAAAGGTCTGATCTTGAAAATTCCACCGTGTCATGCTAATAGTCTCCTGTGTATTAATACTGCTAATGCACCAAGTGCAGCACTCTGTGGTTTGACTGGATTGGATACAACACATATCAGAGTTGTACATGATTGGCTGCTTATATGGCAGGGTTGTAAATGATTGGCTACTGGCAGGGGAAGCAGTTCACAAAGTGTTGCCATTTTTACTGTTAATAATTAACTCAAGTGCCATGGGGTGCATAATATGTAAAAACTTCCTGCTGCAGCAACATAAACATAGTAAATAATTTATTCTACACATTTGAATATGAGGACCCCAAAGGGAATAGCTGTTATAACTACCCGCTGTGTGTTATGAATTACCCGCTATGTGTTATGACTTGCACTGCAGAGGCTGTTGGTTCAGACTAGGGTCAAATCACAATGTTAATTAATGTAACTTACCTGCACATAACATCTACAATAATACCAAGTAAATATTTATCAACCAAGGTATATAGGTTTAGGGCCTGTTGGATCATTATTGGTGGGTAGCCTAAATTGATACAAAAGTTTTTATATTTGTACATGTAGATACGAAGGAGTACTATGCTGGCATAATTATATGTACATGTATATCGAACCATGATAAAGCAGTAGTTCTAAGATCTAGTGTAATATTGAATACCATATGACAGAATGTAAACCATCAGATTCGCCATGAAAAACCGTGCGGAATGATATATAACATGTATTAGCTGTCAGTACTCCTTTAAAAGCCTACAGGCTAATGTAGACCCTTAACCAGCATCATCAGTGAAATATGTACTAGTATAAGCTACGTGTAAGTTATTGGCAATGCTAATAGGCTGATGTATTAATAAGCATACTTGTAACAGAGCCATTGGCTCTGACTTGTATAGGCTAATATAAAATCTGCTGTTTTACTACCTATTACACAGTGATAATTAAACAATCATTGGGATATCCATCCAATTATATGTAGTGTATCATAGTGTGGATGCGTGGTTGCCGTGGTTACTGATACTACTTTCATTTTGAGTGTCAGTACACATGTAAACTTTCTTCTTCTGTTTATTTCTTTTTCTGTTGTATTCATGATAGATAGTGAAATTAGCTCCTATGATAGCTATAGGTAAAGCAGTCATTATCAGTCCTAGTACCATCACTACTGCTGCCACTGCATATCCTAACCCATTCACTGGGTAATAGTCTCCGTATCCCACTGTCGTCATGGTAACCACCACCCACCAATACGCTATAAACAATCACAGTCAACGCTGTTTATATTGACCAATGGAATTTTAGAGAGGCAAAAATATAATTTTTTTACTCCACTAAAAGGCCACAGCTCTTGTGAGGCTTCCTTTAAATTAGATGGAAATCTGACTCGGTGTCTGTTAATCTCATGAAATATTTATAGTAGGCCTACAAGCAATTTTCATAACTTCCATCGTGGTTTAGATGACCAATATTTACCTGCGATATTTACCTGCGGGTATACTGTCAATGTTCGGAATGTCCGACTCGGCAATACTGAGAGATCCAATGAGCTCTAGGTTGTAGAGTATGGGAGCGCAGATAAGACAAGATATTCCCATAGTTGTTACCAGCAATGCTATCTCCTTTCTACTGCTGTAGACTGCTAACAGCAATACTTGAAAGTCTCTATAAAAGTAATAAAGACATTGAACTTAGGTTGCGACCATTCATCTTCCTTTATGAAAATGTCATGTAATATGTGCTCTAGCATAAAACTATTCTTAAAGGTTCACAAATTGAATCGCATGGAATTTATTTACTTAGTCCATATAATACGGCCTCGGATACTTTATGGAGAATAGGATACGTACCTGAATATAGTCGCAAACTTTAGAAGACGAACACATCTCATCTGTATTATCATGAAGAGTACTATCTGGATGTGGTTGAGAGCTCGGCAGAATTTATTCTCTGTCGTCTGTACATCCAGTCTTCGGTATGTGATGAACATTAGTATTAGTTGTCCTCCCTCCAACAGAGCAATGCCCAAATCCAAGACATTTGCTGAAGAAATAAACACTAATTTCTTCGGGCAGCATATAAATCGAACCAAGACCTCCACGGTGAAAAAAGCGGTACAAATCAAGCTGATGCTATATACCACTGGAAATGCGTGGAGGTTTGCATACATTTCTCTCTTGATTGCACTACAGGCTTCATCCCCTAGCATTCTCCTTGTTGATTCGTAAAATGTAGCAGTGGTCGTATTTAGGAATATTTGTGACAATTTTGAATGGGTCGTAATCGCGTTGTTGATGCATTGAATGACTACCATCACGCAATAGATAATTGCCCACCCTTTTGAAGCTGTTTTAAATCTGGTGTTAGGTCCAGTTGGGTCAGTCAAGAAGTACCAAATGGCATCCTTACGGGTCAACTCTCTGCTGAGGATTATTCTTTTCTCAAAGAGTTGAAAGTCATTCTCGAAATTCTGATCTGCCTCCTCATCTTGTCCTTCACTTTGACAGCATTCCTCTATCGCTGACACGTCCACATTCCAAAACTTTAGTTGTTTACAGAATGTTCTGTAACACATGTTTCGTGGAACGTGAAGTTCTCCCGTTCGGTGAAAGCGAAGGACTTCTCTAAACACCTCTTCATCTGCATCAAAGAAATATTCCCCCGGTTTATCTTGCTCGTGCTCTGCCGCTAACCTCCCGATGGTAGTCTTTGGGTGTTTTAATAACGTCTCCACTGTTGTAACAAACCTCTGACCTGAGATGTTGAAGACTATTTTTGAAGATTTTGAAGCTATTAGTTCTTTTCCAGCTGTAGGCTCCATTGCTCTGCTCTGTACAATCTAGTTTCCACTGATCTGGTAGTGTAAATATAGTATGCTGACAATACAATAGCCTGTAGTAGTTACAACTGACCTACAACCTTCACATACCCCTCTAAACTAAATTTAGGTATTAAGTAGCCTCGTTCATAACCCGAATACTATATAACCTATGCATTGTGTACAGGTACTGCATATTTATGTACTGATTGTCAAGTAATATCTTCATTATTTGCTGCTCAGCATTCTGGGTATATAATTGGACTAGCCAGCTGTCAGGTCTAATCATGACCATAATAATTTATACATTAAGTATAAAAATACATGTATATTATGATTGTATACTCCACTCATGTTCTAAGAATAATTTGCTTCAAATGTTCTCGACTGACTACCAGGCTCCATCTCTGTTAGTCTACAGAATATTTTAGTATGATAGCCTTGATTCTCAGTTCCAGGTGTTTCAGAGGTTGCATAAGCCCGTGCCATGCATAGGCATAACGGTGTAGCATTTGTATGCACCAGTTACTTGTTTATGATTCAACACAAAGTCCTAAAAGAACTATTTATTGTTTGAATGCTTCATGTACCTAGTTTCTGATTATTCTGTTTATATTTTTTTAATTATTGCTATGGTGCTGCGGTTATTATATTAGCCTGTGGTGTATAGTAAAGAATAATCTGGTTGTTTAATTCCATTGTAGCAATTTCGGATGAACCTGAGAACAGTAAATGGAGGGTCGGACTTTGACCAGACAATGCTGGAAGAGATATTTAATGCAATCCACAAAGAGGAGATCGTACTTCCAGAAGAGAGAACTGGACTGGTCAAAGAAGTGTATTCATGGAAGGTCTGTTATATCGTATAGCTTATAATACATGCATCTAGGAATTGTCTCATCTTGGATTGCTATGGTCATGAGAGCATAACTCTTAAATAGTGTAGTCCTCGGTAACTATTATGAGTAGCGGACATTATAACGTGCGCATTTTTACTACTGAGGAATAGATAAGGTAGCTGTATTATTGGCAATAGGCTTATTGCTTATTAGCGTTATTAACCTAGAATAAATTTTTATATACATTGTACATGTACATACTATGTTAGAGTAAGTGGTGTAAGGAATATCTACATGTAAATACTTCCCAGTTTTCGTTATAACAGTTGCGCTGTGTGATAATTATTTCATATCATTACCATTCATATTCTCTGTTCTTGTCAGGTTCTTCTTGGGAAAGCCTCAGCTCCACAAAGCTCGTTTATTCACGCGCCTACCGGTTGCTATGACAACGAGCTCTTCACTATAATATGGGGGCCTACCATCGCTGCCCTATCTTTTGTGTTTGACAAGAGTCAGGAGCAGGTTATAGTTCAGAAGGCGATCACAGGGTTCAGGTAAGTTGGAGAGCTGCCACCAGTTACCACGTTTACGAGTTACCACGTATACTGATAACCATGTATACATGGTAACCATGATATGTGATGTAATATTATTGTAATACTCAAACACGTTGATATTGATATCTGCACATATTAGATTTCCATTTTGATTAGTAGGTGCTGCAGATATTTCATAAGGATCTTCTGATAATAATAACATGATTATACTTCCAAGTTATATTTTTTGTGGATTATTCGTCTACATCATTTTCTTATTTATGTGTTTATAGGAAGTGTGCCATGATATCCGCTCACTATGGACTGAGTGAAGTGTTTGATAACCTTGTTATATCTCTGTGTAAATTCACTACCTTCCTCAGTAGTGTAGAGGTGAGTGCTGATAGGTCTACACTTATGTCTAGTGTACAAGTGTACAGGTAAAGATTTATCCATCTTCTTGATAGGAGAAGTATCGTTTCAATGGGTATATTACATCTTGAAGTTTTCATTATGTAATAGTTTCTGCTTTGATTATAGCTTCAGAACAGTACCATAGACTATAAATAATAAGTTTTGCCATTCTACAGCGTAGCTTGTTTTCCATAGAACTTGACAACAAGAAATGAACTGGATATACAATGTAAACTGTAGCTGTGACATGCCACCAGTATCACAGGCTATGCAAAGATGTGCCATTTTATGTACAGCCATTGTGTATATCTGTCATTTTAAATGTTTCCTCCGCTGTTGTTACAGAGCTCCGAGATGGTTGCCATATCTTTTGCTGCAAATCAGAAAGCTCAGCTAGCTGCCAAGACAGTGTTTAGCTTAGCCCATCGCCATGGCGATATGCTAAGAGAGGGATGGAAGAATATTCTAGACTGTATGATAACTCTGTACAGAGCTCGGTTACTTCCTGTCACATTTACAGAGGTAGAGGACTTCTTGCATGCGGGAGGAAAGATCAAACTCATCAAGGAAAACAAGGCAACAGATCCTCGGTAAAGGCTGTGTGCACCAACTGGTGGTGCAATGGGAACATTTTTATCTAATTACTTGATCTGGCTAGTAGTCTAAGATATGGTGTACTAATCTCTCCCGTATTTATTGTGTAAAGGCAATGAGCCGTAGTCTGTTTACTGCTTACTGTTTGCTGCTTACCCATGCACTGTGTTCACTCTGTAGTGATGACTCATGCACTGTGTTTACTGTGTAGCAACGACTCAGGAGTGCTGAATGCATTCTTCACGTACTTCTCCGCTGACTCGGCAGCACAGAAGTCTCAGCCAGTTGAAGAGGTTCAGGCTAAGGAGACTAGTAAACAGGTGATTGACGAGTGTGACCTTGACTCCGTGATCGACGACACCAAGTTCCTTAGAACCAGTTCACTGCAGGTGAGTATGCTATGGATATAATTATGGGTTACACTACTGGCTACCGGTTTACTGAGGACTTGCGGACACATGCAGACCTGCTGATGCTACAAACCTTGCTATGTTTTACAGGAACTGATTAAAGCCCTGATCACACTGTGCCAGATAGATGAACTGGACAATGGTGACTGCCCGGATGAGGAGACAGTCATTTTCTTCCTGGAACTCCTAATCAGGGTGGTGCTACAGAACAGGTGAGTTCTACCTCAGGGTTTCCTACTGTTACCAAGGAATGAGGACACAATTCCAAATTACTTGAGCTACAAACCAATAAACTCAGCTATTTGATTGTGGCTGATTTCTATCCATACTCCGCAAAGCTTCAATTTTAAACATTATGTGATGTCTTTTTATCTCCAGAGACAGGGCTGGTGCTATATGGCAGAATGTTAGAGATCATATATCCTCTATTATAATGAGAGCTACAGACCACACCTTCCTCGCAGAGAGAGCCGTTATAGGACTGCTGCGTCTCGCCATTAGACTTCTCTGCAGGGAGGAAGTAGCATGTCAGGTATGTGGACATATTTATTGTCCTATTTCCAGTCTAGCCACTATTCGTCCTGCTGGAAGGTTGTATAGTACCTCATGTCTCCTGTAAACTTCTTAATTAAATTGCTATGAATATGAATAGCTATGACATAGAATAAGATAGAAATTAACAAATTTGGTGGCAACTGGTTTGCAGCTCTTTCTGTCTCGGGTGAATTTGCTACTGTTGCCATGGTTACTGATCTATCTCTGCACATGGTGTATTTACATGTACTTATTCTTTGTTGTTTATGCCGCACCTACCAGCTGCCTGGTTTTATTTTTGCCTGCTAGTATTTTTGACGTGGTATACTTGCAAGCTATTCTGTTTCGGTTAAAATTGCATGCTGTTTCACTGTTTGTAGTGTAGCCTACCATACTGTCAGTACTGTGTAAGTAAATAGTCAGGTAGTAGGGCGGCTATACTTGGGTAGATGCTTTTGTATAATATATTGTCACAGAGCATGGGTAGCTATATATTGGAAACAGAGTCCTAGTCTGTGGTCCTACGGTGCCAAACAATGGTGATGTGGCCCTCATATGTTGAGCCTCCGCTATGTTCTTCTATGGAGTGCATGCTGTGCAGTGACTCGTAGTGCTACGGTGTAGATCTAGTCATTAATATGATGCAATGTGACATGGTATGCAGGGTACTTGTAATATATGATTAAAGTCAGCCCCCAGTTTCCTTGGGCTTCTAGAACGTGGAGGATGTTATACGTTCCTCTAATATTCCATGCTACCCCCACATCTCAGCTACCCATCTAATCGACCTGCAGGACTAAAATATCGATTCTTGCGATTTGATTTGTTAGCTTCTTGTGTTTCTCCCAAAGTGTATGTATTGATACTGCATCTACTTGGCTGCTGTTGTGTGTTGTTCAGCGTATACTTAAGACAACAGGGTATATCAGAGGAAATCACTCGCTAAATATGACGGGGGGGGGGGGGGGGAGAGGGGGCAGTGGAGTTAAGAATACGGTTAATACTATTTTAAGTTATTTAGCACTTTGTGAAGTGTTCGACCTCGTGTGTCATATACCTGGAGACACCTCTTTAATAAACACAAAGAGGTGGAGTTTACATTATGTCATGTTATTCTAACCTGCAGGTCTTACCATCTCTGAGGGTTCTCTTGATGATGAAGAATACAGTACTACGTTCAATGTCGAGGCAGCTTGCATATGGACTTCACTTACTACTGGAGACTAACGCAGCTAACATCCACTCCACACAGGATTGGTGTTGCCTCTTCACACTACTTGAGGTTATTGGAGCTGGTGGTAGCGTACCCAGTGGCTCATACCCAGAGGTGAATGATGGAGTCGCTAGAGAGGATGATATGGGTAAGATGTACTGCTGACTAGTTTAATATAGATGTGATTTAATCATACTATACTTGCATGAGGTATGCCAGGTATGGTGGTGGTATAAATTAGTAGGTAGCCTAATTTGTAGAAATGTACATACAATTTTATGTTCTGAGATATTTGGAACAGTAAAATGCAATATCTACCCACAACTCGTTCTAGGAAGGACCTCCCCTGATTCTGTTCTTACATTGCCATGTGTACTGTGACTAGGACACGCATGTGTTTGTTTCCGCTCTATTCAACGCTTATACTTTACTGCAGATGCCCAAAGTGATGGAGAGATGGGACAGAGAGTGACAGGTGAGACAGGAACTGACACTTCAGATAGGGGCTACACGTCAGACAGTGAGCTATATAACGGTGGCAGTGCAGTGGCATCTGCAGCAGGTGCCTCCAGTCTCCTCACAGCCTCCTCTAACTCAGACCTGTCTACAGACCAGAGCTGGATATTGGTAGGTGAAAATAGACCATGTTGAGTAGATCCACAGACAATCTTCTGTGTGAGTGTATTTATTTATTATTTCGCTAACTCAGCCATGAAAATATTTTATTTTCTCATGATTTATGCAGGTAAATAAACACCCACACAGAATTGCCAGTCTAGACTCGCTGGCTCACAAGAAGGAACCTGTTAGACCCGCTAAGCTACTCCAACATAACCAGTTCAGTATAATGTTAGATGAAGAGCTACACCCACATGACTCTCAGGCTCTGATGAAATGTGCTGAGGTTCTTATGCTATTAGTAAGGGACGCTGCTCACATCACCCCGTATAACTTTGATAGCTGTGTGCACGCCATCAGAGTGTTTGTCGAAGCCAGTATGCAACACGCTGCAGGTAAATATTGTCACTTCCTGTAACCAGAGTAAGATTATACAGCATTACTCGGAACTTAGTGCTGTTCCTCTCTTCACTTAGCATTCTATCGTTAAAAGTAAACAATCATTAGCTTTGTAGATGTACATTATTAATTTGGGAGTGCCAACTATTTGGTACCAAAGTTCATGTATGTTAGCATGTGTTCATACAATAGCCTGTGTTCATATAGTATTGTATTGCTTCTACTTCTCTGTATATAGTGGCCAAGAAGAAGCCAACTCCTGGTAAGCAGAAGGAGAGGAAACTGAGGAATAAGAAGGATAACCAGAGTAAACCTGGTGCATACTCTAAATCATCACCTCATTCTAAACACCACAACACTTCTAGTGAGTCACACCTACACGTATTCGGTTGAATATTAACTCTAATTAATTCTCATTCTATATTCAATGGCATTTTGTTGCTGGTATAAGTTTGTTATTGCAATGGCCGAATCATCATTTAAAATACCGCATGAAATCCATTGTTAACATTACGAGTTCATATTATGGAGAATCATAATTGGATGAATTCACAAACGTAACCAGACTAATGTAGGGTTCCAGGCATATCCCTATTACTGCACTCATATATAGCCCTGGTTATGTTACCTGCGACACTTCTCTGCTCTCCCTATATGTATTCTATATACAGTGTGTCTATATTATATTGTAGGTTCTATATACAGTGTGTCTATATTATATTGTAGGTTCTATATACAGTGTGTCTATATTATATTGTAGGTTCTATATACAGTGTGTCTATATTATATTGTAGGTTCTATATACAGTGTGTCTATATTATATTGTAGGTTCTATATACAGTGTGTCTATATTATATTGTAGGTCCTATATACAGTGTGTCTATATTATATTGTAGGTTCTATATACAGTGTGTCTATATTATATTGTAGGTTCTATATACAGTGTGTCTATATTATATTGTAGGTTCTATATACAGTGTGTCTGTATTATATTGTAGGTAACCTTAACGCTGAAGAAGATGAAGCCAGTAAAACATCCAACGAATACCGACAATTATCTCTACAGGTTAGTGTAACATATACATGCATATCTTATAACAGATGTATTTGACATCAATTTATTTTAGCTAATTTCATTAATTTGCAATGATTAAAAAATTTATGATCAATGTTTGGGGTATAGATTGGAAGGTAGTACTTTGATCTTTTAAAAATATGTGAATATTCAATGCAGCCTCTGGTAATCAGATTAGCAACATTATCTTGAAAGATGCGAAGTTGTGTTCTCTTGCCCAAACTGAGTTGCTTGCCTCTATTGGTTGCTGGTTTAAGTGCACTAAATCACATTATACATTGTACAAGTGTTTTCAAAGTTTTACTTTGACATAACCACTATTTATGATACATGTATATATTGGCATACTTTGGAAAACAGTAGTATTATAGCTCTTAATACAAGGATGTCTTAACCATCATGCTATACCCTTCTCATTGCAGTTATTAGAGCTCATGCATACCCTACACACAAGAGCTGCCTCTATATTCCACTCATGGGCTGAAGAGCAGCAGGCAGAAAATGGTGTAGAAGGACCAGAGGATGAAGAGAACATCTGTGATGCCGGCACTTCCTCTTTATGGAGACGCTGCTGGTGTCCTCTTCTACAGGGTATGTCTTCTATCGCAGGAACAGTACTCTTACAAACATTCATAAAGTTTATACACAATCCTAAGTAGGGTGAAAGTATTGAAATTATGATAATTAATGAAATTAACACTAATTATCTGGATAAATAGCCTGTTCCAGTGGTTCATTTCATGCACACACAAGGTAGACCAGTTTTACAATGTATATAATACTTGTGAGATACATGCATACTGTACATCTTGGTAACTTGATATAGTAAACATTGTAGGTTGTATTCTTGAATTTTCTAACAAAATAGCTAATGGTTTGTTGTCACTTGGGCTAGTAATATTCTAATATGTTGTAAGTGTGTAACCATGATGTCTCTCTATTACAGGTATTGCCAGACTGTGTACAGATCTAAGGAGAGAGGTTAGAAGTCAAGCACTCACTTACCTACAAAGAGCATTGCTAGTCCAGGATCTCAACCAGCTAACAGCCACCGAGTGGGAAGCGTGCTTCAACAAAGTGCTCTTCCCCCTCCTCTCTAATCTGCTTGAGAATACTGCTATCTCAGAGCTCTCAGGGATAGAGGAGACTAGGTTTAGAGCCTCCACACTCCTCAGCAAGGTACATGACTTTTACGTATATCACAGAGTGTACTATATCACCTGCTACATGTATATCACTTACTACTTGTATAGTGTATATCACCTACTACTTGTATGTCACCTGCTACATGTAGATCACCTACTACATGTATATTACAGGTGTATATCACCTACTACATGTATATTACAGGTGTATCACCTACTACATGTCATGTATGTTACAGGTGTACCTGCAGCATCTACAAGATCTGCTCACTCTGCCAACCTTCACAGCTCTCTGGCTCACTATACTAGACTTTATGGATAAATACATGCACGCTGACAACAGTGATCAGTTGGTAATCTCTACTACACTATACTACACTGTCATAAATCAACTTTACAATATATTTAATATACAATGTATTTGTTAATATGGTTGTGTTCTTTCATTTTGAAAGGAGTTTAATATAATATGCATGTAAAATAATATGTAATTTAAATTTAAATAATATAATAATATTTTATGTTTTAATATGGCCAGCCTATCCATTTGAAGATGAGCATAAATATAATATATTTATGTGTTTACTACACAGATGGAAGGGATACCAGAGTTACTGAAGAATTTATTACTAGTTATGGGTGGAATGGATATATTCTATGAGAGTGACACTAATAGTCCTAGAATAGAGACACAACTCTGCAGGTTAACTTGTGACAGACTAAACACATTCTTACCTGCGCTCAAGAGAGAACTCTTTCCTGTAGGTAGGTATCTATCTACATACACTCATAGTGCTGATAGCCGTGGGGAGTGGTCAGTCTACTATGTTATCCAGATTTCAGGGACATTGAACCTTTCAAGTGGTGTTCATATCTCAAGAACCTTGCTCAATATCAACATATCAGTACTCACTGAAACTGTTGCCAGCCCTAATCAATACTCACCAATGGTGGTGACCTCCCAAATGGCATGCTCCCATACCTAATCTCTCTCCATACAAATAAGGAAGTTCACTATCAAAGTGGGAGTCGTGTGTGTGCAGAGTCAGAGTGTGTATTTGGTTGAGTGCAAGGTTCACTCATGCTGTGTATTCCTCACATAGAGTGGATAATTCCCAGACATTTTATGGAATGTTATGTGTATCTGTAGAGCATGTAAGTGCAGTGGTGGCTCCAGCATCCCCCACTACTAGTTCAGACATTCCCCCTGCATCCTCTCCTGTATCTTCTCCCCATGCAGGTAAGATTATGATCCACCCTTTCTAATATTATATACATCCATGTTGTAATCGTATGCAATGCACCTGATTCTCTTTATCATGAAAAGTTTATTTATTTTTGTCATTCCACCCTCACCTTTGTTGTGTTGTAATTTCCCTATTACAGCATATTACTTGTTATATTCATCATACAGTATAACTCTGTGTGGTAGTGTATATCTAAATTGTGTGCACTATTGTCTATTAGCAGGTGTTACAGAGTCAGTACAGCTACCTGCAGATACCACCTCTCAGCTTTCGGCTGCCATTGAAGAGAATCTAAGGCCTGAGAGTCCTAACAGAGAGGCGGGTTCACCCTCCCCGCCCCCTCAGGTCAGGAGACCAGTGAGTCCTGAGGCTGTGCACAGATCTACTAGTCCCCTTGTTCACAATATGGTGCCATCTGCATTCACTGTACAGGTAACACATCATAAGCATGCCTGTCTGTCCGTTAAAAGGAAGAATATTATATGGCTATGACTATATTTGTGTTTATAAATAGGAATGTTTGAAGATGTTGGTATGGGTAGGAAGTTTTTTTGACTTATTTCTAATATTTCGATGATAGTCTTAGTATCAGAGGAAAAGTACTAGTGGTAAATTATGAAGAATAAAACATCAAAAATTGCATTTAGTATTACTTTATATCCTAAAACATGCATATTTAAACCTTATTAGAAGAGAGTTTTTCCTTATTTGCATTTGGGCACTGATAGAGATAATAATATTTTAATATTTAGTTGAATGAAATTCATTACCAGCTGTTCTTAGCAGTCCCTTAGCTCTACTACCCATATTTCTACTGTTTGTTGTGTAGACCTATACAATACATGTATATCAGCGCATTCTACTATTTTAGCTTCATCCCCCATTGGCTGCTCCTGTATCCATGACTCCTCCCACTTTAGTACCAGTGAGCACTCCATATGTGCTGCCATCTGGTGGGCTGTATAACCCGTCCCAATCTCAAGTAACCATACCAGCTGGGGGCCCAAGTCTACTGTTGATGACTAGTGGAGCTTCACCATTACCTACTGTGTTAACTAATGCCCAGGTGAGTTTCTACTATTCGTGTACTTACAGTATAGATGTATATAGCAGCAGGTATTATGTACATCATTTAAGTAAGGTAAACCAAGAAATGATTGTAACATTCTGCTTTCAATTTCTGGAATGTTTACATAAAAACAATAATGGAAAATGTTGGTGCGAGCAAGTATCTTAATAATGCGTCTCGTCTTACTATTCAAAAACAATAATGGTGGCATTGTTAATTTGTGAGCAAACAAGTGCTTGGTTCCATTGGAGCTCTAGCCCAAACCCAGCAGACCACTACACCAGCTTGACTTCCTGTTCACTGGGTTCAAACTCCATCAGTAGATCAACTATTTATACATTTATGGAACCAAGTCCTGGGCTGCTCTCAAGTAAAATCATCCTTTGTACAAATAAAAAACATTACAATATGGCAAAATCTTCAATAATGATAGCAACTACACTGTAGTTCTATAAACTTGATTGGTTTGACTTGAAGTTCTCAAGTTGAGTGCTGACCTAGCATATTAAGTCAGTTATACATATATATATTTACAAGTCTTGTTACTACTCTATTGTAGGAGGAGCAGAAAGAGTAATACATCCACCGCTTGGTATCAAATCAACACATAGATAAGTGTAGACAACTTCCCAGCTGTGTATGTAAAGGAGACCCACCATTAAAGCTCAATATACTGACTTAACTAGTTAATGACTAGCTAGTTGGGTTATATAGTCCATGTAGGTACATTGCACTGCAGGTAATTTGCTAGTAGTATAATATAAAGTTGGCACTTGACTGGAGTTACAGGCTTTGATTTAGTCTACAGACTCTGCTTTTGCAAAGTCAAGGTATATTATAATTATTATATATATAATTATTCTATTATATTACTTGTTTATTTATATTATTATATTTATTTAGTTATTACAACTGTACTCCTTGCGCCACAACTTGTTTTCAGCTTACTTTTAATACTAACTTGCCTTCATATTCTTGGCTTGGGTCAGCTCTTTTCTCAGTGACCTGTTAAAGTGATAGCTATGCACCAGCACACTACAGCTAATAGTTATAATTATATGGTGGCTTTTTATTGTGCATTTAATTAAATTTTGCCACTTGAAGTCCACTCTTGGCAGTCTAAACTATACATATATAATATACATGTTGCTTGGAGGTAATAAATACTACTATGTGATAACTAGCAGGCAATAAAGTTTATTGTGCATTGCATTAACCTTGAGTTGATAATGTGCGTGCAAACTACACACTGAGCCTATGAGAAGGTACGCTAAGTGTACCTGCACACCATATACTCAGCCCATGAGAAGATAGACCTGGCTAGCAAGAGTTTGTTATCAAAGACTGCCATTTCCTGGATAAACGACATGAACTACAGCTATAAGAGGTACATGTAGGTGGATTCTATACAAGTGTTATCTCTAACAGCCATGTGTAGTTAATATAAAACTGATTCACTATACAGACAGGCGTTTTATCATTTTTGGCAATTTTGAGCAATTTTTTCATTTTTGATAAAAGTAAAAAAAAACTTGCTATAGGTTGTGCAGATGTCATCTACATTTTGTATAATTGGTAGCAATTGTCTTCTCTACTGTATAATTTGATTGGTGAATACATACATTGCAGAGGATTGCTGAGTAACATGAAGGATGGCCACAGAAGTGATGGCAGGGCTAATCTGCAGCAGCTACTCACTTCCTACAACATCACCAAAAGAAGGAAATATGTTCTGCAGATGACATCTGCTGGATCTCAAGTTCGAACTGAAAAGTTAGAGAAAGTGGCTAATGTTCTGTGGAACGACGGCACTTCATTGCCACAGGTTAGTTTATCTCATAGAAACAGTTGGCATATGTTAGATGGGCGTACTAATAAGTTAATATAGATTCAAACCATTCATGAAATGAAGCAACCAGAAAGTACCATATACTGAGTAGTTATCCTCTCCTTCTATGATACAAAGAGGGTGGACAACTCCTATGTGCTTGCATGATAAGAATATTTTAGTAATGTATTGTGTTCTTGCACAGGCAGACACCACTTGTCAATGTTTTAACAGAACATAGCATTTTATGCAACCCTGGAAATTGTGTGCTACTTATAATGCTATACTTATTCATGTGCAATTATTACAAGCACATTGTACATTATTTGCAATAACAATCATAATACAAATAGTGAAGTATGATATTATGTTATGTTATATTCATAACATTAGTTTCTAAAAAGAATAGCATTCACTGCAGCATTATATAGTACATGTATCTAATAATTTTAATAACTTGAAAGTCAATGTATTATTAAAAGTTTAGTATAATATAAATCCCATCTACTGATTATTTTAATTCTGCGTCAATCATTATTCCTTAACAACATAATAAACTCCTTTTACACAATTTACATTTATGAATACATGTTTCTAACTTTACTTTTGTCTTTATTGTATCCAAATCTTAAAACTGAAAGAAATATTGTTTCTGTTCAAAACATAAAACACAATAGATGTGTAAGCTTTAACTGAAGTGGGCTGGTGTAACAGTCAGCTAACAGCAGTGCAGTAGTTATGGCTCTATGTGACTGTGTAATTATAACCTTGTTTAGCTGGGTTTAATACTTATAGATCAACCTTATACCAAGTTATTTTAAGCAATTGTAAGTATAATAAGTTTGTTTTTAAAGATGCATATAATAACTAATGAAATATTTTTGTAATAGTATAATAACTAACTTCTCATTGCTGGTTCCATTTAAAAAGTAATGTAGGTGTAGTATTGTAATGGTTTCTGGTGTTTCGTGCGGTCGTCCTTGGACGACTGCCGATCCCAAAATGAAGTGCCTATGAGTGGTGCTAGGCCTTCTCATTACATGAAAGATCGAGCGGTCTCAGTAGTCAAAGTACTACCAGAGACGACCCATCTGGTCCCGAGTCTAGCTTGGAGACTATATTTAGAAAGAGAGTGATCCGACCTATTAGGCGGTTTGCTATGCGAATGACCTGACAAAAGGAAGTGAAAGTCTCTGTATAATAAGTATAGATGTGTCTTTATTGAGATCCAAGCAAAGACTGAGACAACAAATGATAAAACAGTGTCCTTTATATAGTATAAGAACTTCCGCCCGACGTAGTGTCGGGAAAAGACGGCGTAGGGTCGTCCGGAAGTTGCGCAACAACATGGCGGCCGGAAGCCCGACGGCCGACCCAAAATGGGTCGGGTTGTACAAAAGTTGCTTATAATCATCCAATTCATGTACAAAATGAATATCAAGTGATTCTGAGAGGTCGGGCCTCTTTACATGGGTATAAAAGGCACTAAAAGACTCAGTAATTGCCATACATGAATGTACAATGGTATATAGTTAGGTAGTACAGAATGCAAGCAGATATATACATGCAAGCACACATAACAATGAGTGTCAGGTGATAAGAGACGACTGTGCGTACCATTACAATATGTAGGTTAAAGTTCATGTAATTTATATCATGCATTATGTGAAACTCTATGGTGGAAATGGTATTAAGATGCGAGGAGAAACAATAATAGTCATGTAGTTAGTAACTGCTTCTTGATAGGTTGGATAGACTAGCTGTGCCTAAGGCTGCAGATATGAAACTAAGTAATAATAATGTAATTCCTAGTCATGTAAACTAGTAACAATATTATACTAAAATGATGCTTCAATTACATTCCATTTCTGCTGTTATTCCAAAAATCTCAGCCAATAATATATCAGTAAATTTTTAACATTATTACACCTAGATAATATTACATGCTTTGTAATTATGGTAGTGAAAGTTCATTGAGAAAAAATTGTTGGTGGAGTGGTAACTAATGTGGACTATTTATTATTAATGTAGCCTTAGCAATGAGATTGGTGTGTTTGATAGAACTTGAATTATTACAGTCCACCTATTCTTTCGGGAGGAACTGGCTACAACTTCAGATCTGCATACAAAGTGTATCCTTCTACACATGGCTCCTACCTTTCCTGAAATTGGTGAGAAATTCATGAGATGACTGGAGTGTGGGATTTATTTCAGCACAGTCCAGAGATTCCCTTAGCCCATGATTTTACATTAAGTTATACTTGTATTACTAATATATCTGTAACACAGTCTATGATATTACAGATGTCTAGAGCAGACGCAAGTTCAGCAGCAGCAGGAGACGCTCTGTCTCGATTGGCTGATACAGAAGACGTCAAGTCTGTGAAGACATCATTGGAGGAGACAAGAGAGAGAGCCGCTAGCAGGCTGAGTGTAAGACATCCTCCTTTACCTCTATAGCTGTACTATACTACATGTCCGACAATCTGTATGACATGGGCTAATGGTAAAGCTAGGTTTAGGTTTGGAGAGTACCTTGTGGGTTAATTTATTGTATTTAATTTAATTTAATTTAGAAGTTCCTCATCAAATAATCTCTGGCCGTATTAAATAGACAAGGCTTGGCAACATGACACAACGACATGATATTATGCTACATGTAGATCTGTAGAAAACATGCAGTACAAATTCTGTATGTGTTTAGTATTGTAGGCCTAAACTGTACAATGTTATATTTTGTTGAACAATTAAAATGTTAATGGATTCATTGGAATGTTAAAGAATGTGTAAGAAATTTAATTCTTCTGAAACTTTTAAAAATAATAGTTATAATATTTTGTTATAGGTCTGACCAATTTAAAAATACGTACATATTGTACATGTACATGCATATTGTTAGCCTTAGCATTAGCCTTAGTATCATCGACGTGCTTCAATACTGTGATGCCCATACACACCAACCATAGAGTAAGCATCAATATTTGCGCGTAAATGTAGGCTACATGTGCTTATACTAATAATTACATGCGGAAATGTTGAATGCACTTGGAATCTTCTCACGCTTTTCTACTGGATAAATTTTATATTAAATATAAATCTAATTTGACCTTGCAGCAACCAAAATATTACTGGTAATGTGTATTATTGTCTTCTTAAGCCGCTTGTTGCTTAGCAACAACAACAATAATAATACTACAAGAGAGAACATTAGTAGATACATGTTCACTTATCGGCTACATGGTGTATCAATTGTATCAGTAGTCCTGAGATTAACAATGTAAACAATCACAAATTTCAATGCATAATCTCAATTGTGATTATTGATAATCTATTAACCAATGCCAATAGGCTTACCATTGAACTATTGATACCTTTTTGACACGGTATCCAAAATCGGTTATTCAATAGCACACGTTGTTACACAGTTCGGCACTCAACTTATACTTGCATAGGGCTAGGAGTGCCAGTGGGAACTTCAAATATTTTACTACACATGGTATTATTCACAGCATATCTGTAGTTAGGGATAGAGGCTATGGCCTCAACAGCTGAATCTAAGTCTAGGGAATTCACCGGTAGAACAACTACACCACGATTTGTAAGTTAGCATGTTTTGAAATAGCTATACTCATCAGTTTGCCTGATATGATACATTGGCTTGCATGATCATGCGCAGTCCTATCAATATAATAGTAGCACTACCTAAAATAAAGTCTATGGGCACTTACAGTATGCGCTGATATTTTTTACTTTCTACTGTTTCGGTACATTTAGAAAATTGTTTTATTGTGGCAACTTTGCTACTACAATATTATTTTGGTAAGATTTTATTAAGTGGTCTTAGCTACATGTAGATACAGTATACAGTACAGTATAATTTTACTCTTTTTGTAATAACACTCAAGAAAGCACAACTCCTGGTTACCCATTAGTTTTTTAGCCAGTTTGATGAAGTGAAGTGGAACATGTTTACATATAGGCCTACATGTACACTGTATATTATGTTTGTACAACTATTGTATTTTATGTACATGTATGGTTGTTGATTGTCACCCTTACAAATTTCATTTGCTTAAATGTGTTTAGCTCTGAATTGAAAGTGGGTGACTTCGTCATTACATCGCTGAAGTCATATTGGTATCATTGATTGGATGCTTTTGGCAAGAATCGTCATCCCATGTAAAATCATGTAATTGAATACAAGTGTTGACAATGTATTGTTGAGCTTTTCCATTGTTAACATTGTGTATTACAGAGTGCCAACTCAACTCTGAGTAGAAGATCTAAGATTCAGTTAAAACCGCCAGCTCAGGAAGAAACAGATGACTTGGAGACTGTACTTGATGTCTCCGGTATGTTTATTATCATCTACATGTATATAATTATCAATATAATATAATATAGTAAGGTATGTGTAGTGCAAAGTAATTCTTTGTCATATATAATATATATATAATATATAATAGCCTATATATTTTTAATATTCATATTGTAATATTTGTTGTACTAGAAATAATTTTATGGCATCAATTTCAATTTTTAACGCTAAACGGGTTGAAAATTTCACTCAAGCGCTACGGCATGTAGCTAGTTAGTGCTCGAACTAGTTATTACTCCTAGATAAGTAGAAAGCAGAGATTAGGATGGCAGCCCCCAAGTAAGAAACAATCTCATCCTCCCAAATAAAGGTTACTAGTTATGAAACTTGGCGCCCTCTCCCCATACAAGCATGGTACTTTGAGAGTCTTTAATAAGAAGCGATGGTATTGTATTCTGTAGGGATCCAAGACACATAGTTTATTCGTATTATAATAATATATACATGTACATGTATATATGCCGTAACTTTGTAATATATATATTACAATACACCTGTAATATCAACTACAGAAGAAATTTACAGCACCAATGTTGTATTATGCACAGTCATATTTGTAGTGATAGAAAAAAGTTAAATCCAGTAATATAATTACATGCAAAATTCTTTTGGCAAAATCAGTGAAATTTATCTGCATATTCAAGCAGGCTTAGCATGGCAGTACATTGTAGTTGATAACAATGTGTATATAATTGCTAACACTACATTGTAATAGACTGTTAGAGTATGGTGCAGCAAAGTGTAAGACAACCATCAGGGTCATGGCTCCGCCCACTCTGCACCCTCCTACCGCTGCTCATCCTCCCTGAAAAAGCAATGAGGTCAAATTAGTTTCGTTTGTTATGGTTTTAAGTTATCTCAGGTTTCAACTAATGCCCTCTTTTGAAGATTGCTACATAAAACTAATAGACATAGTACATTGTATGTATAAATTGTGCTCTTAAAGTAGTAAGCGTTTACACTAAAAATATATCTTTTATGTCAAAATGTTTTATGAAAGTTATTGTTTTGGAGTTGTCTTTATCTTCTTCTATAATTGATGAAGAAGACAACTCCATGCAATTCTGGACTCTCTTGTTTTCACAAATACTTTTCATTACATTTCTGGTCTAATAAGTTACATGCAAGTACTAGTGCAGGAACAATGTTTACCCTTGAGCCTTATATAGGAAAGTTTGAATTGACTTTGGATTAGATTTTTTATAGTTGTTATGGCCCTGGTGAGGGAAATTGATATACATTTGTATATTATATACATGTATATGCTTTCAAATTTATACATTCATAGTCTCTTCAGGCTGCAGCTAGAGTACGTATAAACTATTGCGTTTGCAGTCGCATTGCACAAAATATCTAGGGAACTATTTACATTAATCAGATATAAGGATATACATGTACAGTTGTACATTGTACTCACGTAGACACTGATAGCAATTCCATTTATTTAGATAACGCATACCTAACTGTATAATAACAACTTGTGTGGGCTGTGCCAAAGGTGGGATAAATATATAAACTTACCAAGAGTTCTTTCAAGGGGACCTAAATAGTTATTTTGAATCCAACTTCTTTCGAAAATCATAATCTTGGTCACTCTTCTACGTTGTCCACCAATCAGCACGTTGCTACTAGCTACGAATGTCGTCTCCGATGAGCTGAGCTCAAGAAATCTATTACTTGAACTGCTTCCAGTATCATTGACAGGGAAGATACATTTACCTGTAAATATTTTGCATGACTGTCATCAAATGTGTTAAAAATTTAAATATTGAATATTTTTCATTTTATATTTTATTGTTTTTATACACGAGCCTCCAAAGTTCATGGATTCAAGTTGTCTCTATTGTCAACATTCATGCGCAGCAAGTTGGTTTTCTCTCAGTTGGTATTTTTATTCTCTGTGGTATGCCAAGTATAGGCAGTATGACAGAGAGGTCTAACCTGTACATACCAATTAGCTCAGTTGGGTTGAGTGCCACACAAAGAGCAATCAGCTGAGCTTTATCGCCCTCCGACAGCATGTAATAGTTATCATAGTTTGTCAGTCTATCCAATCCAGCTTCAGAATCCAAGTCAAGTGCACTGCACATGCCTAAAGTCAAAAGCTAGTTTTCTGCTCATTTAATAAAAATCGCCTACAGTCTAAAAATTGAACAAGGAGGGTATTAGCCTGATTCACATACAATATCAAAATGGTGGCATGACACCATGCATTTAAAAACTTACCTACATGTATAGGCTATAAATTGAGGCAGACACTAATAGTGACAGCTTGTCAATCTGATCTTTCTCTTAGTTTTATTTCGTATTCCTACTTGTATATACCCAAAAGAGGTAGCGTCAGTGAGGTTTTTAAACTTAGGTGCAGAAGTGGAGAAATTTGAGATAGCCTTTGTTCTTCGTAAGATCGAATGGTTTGACATGAGGTCAACTCTTTGCTCATGTTAAAAATTTCTCTCTAAATTCACCCTGACATACTTTTGGTGTTTTGCTTGCTTGCTAAGTTGGATTTATAGTTTTTTGAAAAGGCAGCGCTGTGAATAACTTTTGGATAGCTTGCTCTTGGAATTCTTTTATTTCCATATTTTAACCAATAATTAATATAAAACTAAAGTACAAGGATAATTTCTTTTTCTAGGGTAGCCATCTCTATCTAGCTGTCAATATCTTCAAGTTTTTTTAGATTTGGAGGTCTATTGAATTGGGGACTTTTTCTGTCTGTTTAAGCCTCCAACAACTGTGTTATGTTTAGAAAAAGAATATAATTCTGCTTGTAAATTAAAATTATGATGTACTTTTTTTTAAAGAATTATATGCATGTAACAAGAACGAAAAACCAATAGCCAACAAGTTTGGCAATGAAATCATTTGCTGAATATCTATGTAAAACATTGCTATTCAAATTAGTATTAGTCCTACTCTTTAGGTAGTACATGAGTTTAGCTATGTCATTGTCCGGTACTGTTGCTCTCACTCCAGTGTCTTTGATTCCAATCTGAGTTCTCTGACCGACAGCAACCATCCCTCCTCTGGCACCAGTCTGTCTTGACAAAGCCATCAAGTCAATTAAAACATTTACCTCGTCATACAATTAGTAAGGGCACCTGTCTAAGAGAGTCTACCGTTCACCCAAGGTTTCCGAACTGTATTGATCTGAGGTTTAGTTATATAATATAGATAATAATATTATAATAATAGCGAAGTACCTATTATCTTGTAAGTATCAAACTTCCTTGGTTTATTTTGTGATTGGCAAGTTTCCAATTTGCTCTGACTAACATTTACATGTATGTTATCAAATTTATATTGGTATTTGAAAAGAAGTTTCGTTTCATTTTAGTCCTATGCATTTTCCATCTTGTATAGATTTCCAGAATTGTTATCAAAGTTTGCAGAATGTAATGATATAGCAAGCACTAACCCAGTAACAACTGGCATACTGCACCTGAGGTGCAATATACTATGCTGAGACCAGACTGGATAACTTGAAAGTTGCAATCAAAATATAGGATAGTGGGTATAACCAGCACAAGTCAATATCCTACCCTCGTCAGCAACTCAATTTATTATTGGTTACATGGTTACAAGAGATTATAATTATATACTTATTCATACGATAGTTACATGGGTTACATGTTTATATTTATTTACAACGCCAGTGGTTACAGAAGTTACAAGGTTACATGTTTATATTTATTTACAACGCCAGTGGTTACAGAAGTTACAAGGTTACATATTTATATTTATTTACAACGCCAGTGGTTACAGAAGTTACAAGGTTACATGTTTATATTTATTTACAACGCCAGTGGTTACAGAAGTTACAAGGTTAAATATTTATATTTATTTACAACGCCAGTGGTTACAGAAGTTACAAGGTTACATGTTTATATTTATTTACAACGCCAGTGGTTACAGAAGTTACAAGGTTACATATTTATATTTATTTACAACGCCAGTGGTTACAGAAGTTACAAGGTTACATGTTTATATTTATTTACAACGCCAGTGGTTACAGAAGTTACAAGGTTACATATTTATATTTATTTACAACGCCAGTGGTTACAGAAGTTACAAGGTTACATGTTTATATTTATTTACAACACCAGTGGTTACAGAAGTTACAAGGTTACATATTTATATTTATTTACAACGCCAGTGGTTACAGAAGTTACAAGGTTACATGTTTATATTTATTTACAACGCCAGTGGTTACAGAAGTTACAAGGTTACATGTTTATATTTATTTACAACGCCAGTGGTTACAGAAGTTACAAGGTTACATGTTTATATTTATTTACAACGCCAGTGGTTACAGAAGTTACAAGGTTACATATTTATATTTATTTACAACGCCAGTGGTTACAGAAGTTACAAGGTTACATATTTATATTTATTTACAATGCCAGTGGTTACAGAAGTTACAAGGTTACATATTTATATTTATTTACAACGCCAGTGGTTACAGAAGTTACAAGGTTACATGTTTATAATTATTTACAACGCCAGTGGTTACAGAAGTTACAAGGTTACATATTTATATTTATTTACAACGCCAGTGGTTACAGAAGTTACAAGGTTACATGTTTATATTTATTTACAACGCCAGTGGTTACAGAAGTTACAAGGTTACATGTTTATATTTATTTACAACGCCAGTGGTTACAGAAGTTACAAGGTTACATATTTATATTTATTTACAACGCCAGTGGTTACAGAAGTTACAAGGTTACATGTTTATATTTATTTACAACACCAGTGGTTACAGAAGTTACAAGGTTACATATTTATATTTATTTACAACGCCAGTGGTTACAGAAGTTACAAGGTTACATGTTTATATTTATTTACAACGCCAGTGGTTACAGAAGTTACAAGGTTACATGTTTATATTTATTTACAACGCCAGTGGTTACAGAAGTTACAAGGTTACATGTTTATATTTATTTACAACGCCAGTGGTTACAGAAGTTACAAGGTTACATATTTATATTTATTTACAACGCCAGTGGTTACAGAAGTTACAAGGTTACATATTTATATTTATTTACAATGCCAGTGGTTACAGAAGTTACAAGGTTACATATTTATATTTATTTACAACGCCAGTGGTTACAGAAGTTACAAGGTTACATGTTTATAATTATTTACAACGCCAGTGGTTACAGAAGTTACAAGGTTACATATTTATATTTATTTACAACGCCAGTGGTTACAGAAGTTACAAGGTTACATGTTTATATTTATTTACAACGCCAGTGGTTACAGAAGTTACAAGGTTACATGTTTATATTTATTTACAACGCCAGTGGTTACAGAAGTTACAAGGTTACATATTTATATTTATTTGCAACGCCAGTGGTTACAGAAGTTACAAGGTTACATGTTTATATTTATTTACAACGCCAGTGGTTACAGAAGTTACAAGGTTACATGTTTATATTTATTTACAACGCCAGTGGTTACAGAAGTTACAAGGTTACATGTTTATATTTATTTACAACGCCAGTGGTTACAGAAGTTACAAGGTTACATGTTTATATTTATTTACAACGCCAGTGGTTACAGAAGTTACAAGGTTACATATTTATATTTATTTGCAACGCCAGTGGTTACAGAAGTTACAAGGTCACATGTTTATATTTATTTACAACGCCAGTGGTTACAGAAGTTACAAGGTTACATGTTTATATTTATTTACAACGCCAGTGGTTACAGAAGTTACAAGGTTACATGTTTATATTTATTTACAACGCCAGTGGTTACAGAAGTTACAAGGTTACATATTTATATTTATTTACAACGCCAGTGGTTACAGAAGTTACAAGGTTACATATTTATATTTATTTACAATGCCAGTGGTTACAGAAGTTACAAGGTTACATATTTATATTTATTTACAATGCCAGTGGTTACAGAAGTTACAAGGTTACATAGTTATATTTATTTACAATGCCAGCACCTTTCCTCGAGGCATTATTTGATTTTATACCCTAAAAGCAGATACAGATCGGAGTTTAAACTTTCGCAAATTTCGCGTGTAGCAAACCCAAGAAAATTATCACTCGCTAACCAAGTCTTCTTCCTAACTATAATATAAAGAAATCTTCATTGGAACAGAAAGGTGTTCAAGATTTTGGTTTACATAATCAAGAAAGGTTTTTTTACAAAACTGGAGAATTAGTATAGCTAAGTTAAAATAAAATGAAGGTCTTAAAGTAGTACAAGATTCAAAATATAGGTATTTTAGTTAGTAAGTTCATATTTTGGGTTTCAAAATGATATGCAACTTGACTTGGTTGAACATGTACAAATGGCTGTATTTGAACCCCAAAAATCGTTGAAATATAGTGATTTTGTAAAAGCTCAGGAAATTTTGCCTGGAATTTCCAACTATTCATTGATGTCACTTGTCTGTTCAATATGAAAGAGCATTCACATAGTTGAACAAAGAAACAAAGACAACCAATGAGAGAGTGTTAGTTATAAATAGGTCAATTGTTACCATTGTTACTGTAGGAATAATGCTGTTTACAATATTATAGTTTAGTTTATTGTACTAGTGCACATGACTAGTTGACCTATTAAAACCAATTGTAAGCAAGCCCATGTTCATTGACAAATTTCAGCAAATCATCGGGACAAAAGTAGAATCCCCTTCACACATTAGTAGTTGAAGAATTAAGCTATGTACATGTTGCATGAATACTAAATATAGACCGGTGATTCATAGTAATTTGCATTAGAACAATCAGTGTTTGCGCGGCTCATAGAACTAGTAGTCAACGTGCCGCTTGATCGCACTAGTGATAACCTGAACAAGTGACGTCACTTATTCACCTATTGTTGAATAGCTGAGCATTTTTGGCAATATATAAACTTTACAGTCTGATTACACTGAAGTAAATAAAGTAAATATAGTCAATTTGCATATCATCTTGAAGCTAAAAGTGTTACCTAACTGACTAGAATGGTCAAATCCTCAAAAATTGAATACTTTAATATTGTATTATTTTAACTCAAAAATATCACAGCAAGAATTGCAAAAAAGAGATTTACTTAAATATTAAGGGGAGATAACTACGTATCTGGTAACAATTGCAATTAGAATTCTTTCGAAATTATTTGTATGGAAGAAAAGACAACTCTTACTCCACATAACAAAGTTTCTTTTTTATTGAGAATTAGTAGAATAGGAGTTATCTCCCTCGGCTGTTTAAAAAGTAAGAATTTGTTGTGTTAATAAACATTTAAACTTAATAAATTTGTTTTCTAACAGATGAAATTCAGAAGCAATGTCAAAAGTAAGTAGCACATATTTTATTAGCTAAAGTGCTAAAAGCATTTAATAAATTTTGTAGCTACACACTAACTATGAACAAAGTATTTTTATATATGAGTTTAAACCTTCTGTAACCACTGGCGCTGTAAATAAATATAAATATGTAACCTTGTAACTTCTGTAACCACTGGCGTTGTAAATAAATATAAACATGTAACCTTGTAACTTCTGTAACCACTGGCGTTGTAAATAAATATAAACATGTAACCTTGTAACTTCTGTAACCACTGGCGTTGTAAATAAATATAAACATGTAACCTTGTAACTTCTGTAACCACTGGCGTTGTAAATAAATATAAATATGTAACCTTGTAACTTCTGTAACCACTGGCGTTGTAAATAAATATAAACATGTAACCTTGTAACTTCTGTAACCACTGGCGTTGTAAATAAATATAAATATGTAACCTTGTAACTTCTGTAACCACTGGCGTTGTCAATAAATATAAACATGTAACCTTGTAACTTCTGTAACCACTGGCGTTGTAAATAAATATAAATATGTAACCTTGTAACTTCTGTAACCACTGGCGTTGTAAATAAATATAAACATGTAACCTTGTAACTTCTGTAACCACTGGCGTTGTAAATAAATATAAATATGTAACCTTGTAACTTCTGTAACCACTGGCGTTGTAAATAAATATAAACATGTAACCTTGTAACTTCTGTAACCACTGGCGTTGTAAATAAATATAAACATGTAACCTTGTAACTTCTGTAACCACTGGCGTTGTAAATAAATATAAATATGTAACCTTGTAACTTCTGTAACCACTGGCGTTGTAAATAAATATAAACATGTAACCTTGTAACTTCTGTAACCACTGGCGTTGTAAATAAATATAAATATGTAACCTTGTAACTTCTGTAACCACTGGCGTTGTAAATAAATATAAACATGTAACCTTGTAACTTCTGTAACCACTGGCGTTGTAAATAAATATAAATATGTAACCTTGTAACTTCTGTAACCACTGGCGTTGTAAATAAATATAAACATGTAACCTTGTAACTTCTGTAACCACTGGCGTTGTAAATAAATATAAATATGTAACCTTGTAATTTCTGTAACCACTGGCGTTGTAAATAAATATAAACATGTAACCTTGTAACTTCTGTAACCACTGGCGTTGTAAATAAATATAAACATGTAACCTTGTAACTTCTGTAACCACTGGCGTTGTAAATAAATATAAATATGTAACCTTGTAACTTCTGTAACCACTGGCGTTGTAAATAAATATAAACATGTAACCTTGTAACTTCTGTAACCACTGGCGTTGTAAATAAATATAAACATGTAACCTTGTAACTTCTGTAACCACTGGCGTTGTAAATAAATATAAATATGTAACGTTGTAACTTCTGTAACCACTGGCGTTGTAAATAAATATAAACATGTAACCTTGTAACTTCTGTAACCACTAGCGTTGTAAATAAATATAAATATGTAACCTTGTAACTTCTGTAACCACTGGTGTTGTAAATAAATATAAACATGTAACCTTGTAACTTCTGTAACCACTGGCGTTGTAAATAAATATAAACATGTAACCTTGTAACTTCTGTAACCACTGGCGTTGTAAATAAATATAAATATGTAACCTTGTAACTTCTGTAACCACTGGCGTTGTAAATAAATATAAACATGTAACCTTGTAACTTCTGTAACCACTGGCGTTGTAAATAAATATAAATATGTAACCTTGTAACTTCTGTAACCACTGGCGTTGTCAATAAATATAAACATGTAACCTTGTAACTTCTGTAACCACTGGCGTTGTAAATAAATATAAATATGTAACCTTGTAACTTCTGTAACCACTGGCGTTATAAATAAATATAAACATGTAACCTTGTAACTTCTGTAACCACTGGCGTTGTAAATAAATATAAATATGTAACCTTGTAACTTCTGTAACCACTGGCGTTGTAAATAAATATAAACATGTAACCTTGTAACTTCTGTAACCACTGGCGTTGTAAATAAATATAAACATGTAACCTTGTAACTTCTGTAACCACTGGCGTTGTAAATAAATATAAATATGTAACCTTGTAACTTCTGTAACCACTGGCGTTGTAAATAAATATAAACATGTAACCTTGTAACTTCTGTAACCACTGGCGTTGTAAATAAATATAAATATGTAACCTTGTAACTTCTGTAACCACTGGCGTTGTAAATAAATATAAACATGTAACCTTGTAACTTCTGTAACCACTGGCGTTGTAAATAAATATAAATATGTAACCTTGTAACTTCTGTAACCACTGGCGTTGTAAATAAATATAAACATGTAACCTTGTAACTTCTGTAACCACTGGCGTTGTAAATAAATATAAAAATGTAACCTTGTAACTTCTGTAACCACTGGCGTTGTAAATAAATATAAACATGTAACCTTGTAACTTCTGTAACCACTGGCGTTGTAAATAAATATAAACATGTAACCTTGTAACTTCTGTAACCACTGGCGTTGTAAATAAATATAAATATGTAACCTTGTAACTTCTGTAACCACTGGCGTTGTAAATAAATATAAACATGTAACCTTGTAACTTCTGTAACCACTGGCGTTGTAAATAAATATAAATATGTAACCTTGTAACTTCTGTAACCACTGGCGTTGTAAATAAATATAAACATGTAACCTTGTAACTTCTGTAACCACTGGCGTTGTAAATAAATATAAATATGTAACCTTGTAACTTCTGTAACCACTGGCGTTGTAAATAAATATAAACATGTAACCTTGTAACTTCTGTAACCACTGGCGTTGTAAATAAATATAAATATGTAACCTTGTAACTTCTGTAACCACTGGCGTTGTAAATAAATATAAACATGTAACCTTGTAACTTCTGTAACCACTGGCGTTGTAAATAAATATAAACATGTAACCCATGTAACTATCGTATGAATAAGTATATAATTATAATCTCTTGTAACCATGTAACCAATAATAAATTGAGTTGCTGACGAGGGTAGGATATTGACTTGTGCGGTATAACCAAGTAACTATGTGCATAAGATTTCCACAGAATAGCAACTCTGTTGTTACCTTTTCAATGTGCATTATCATAATTATAATTATCATCTTATATGATTGGTGTACTATAATAATTGTGTGTGTCCCAAACCCTATACTACATTGTATGTCAGTGCATGACTTTTGTATAATACCTCTTTGTATAAAGCTTTTATTGATACAATAAATAGCAAACTGAGTTAGCTTAGACATATACATTGTAAATTAGCAATAGTTAAATATATTTATATACAATAAAAAACAGATATAATACCAATTCTTGCATAGCTAAGTGAAATATTTTACTCAGGAAGATTAAGAGACACAAAAATATTTTGTGCAGTCCATCATCAAACAGCATATCGGGTGCTATTAAAGGATAGTACAGCCATCGGAATCTCTTCTCCTCAGTCTACGCTGTCTCTCCTCTTCCTCTCTCTCTTCACGTTTCATTCTCTCTGTATATATAGAGAGTTTAGATAGAAGACAGTTATAATACCATATGCATGTGCAGTCTCATGTTACACCGTGACCCATATTTATTTCCTCAAGGTTACGAACAAACTAGTCAAGTCTGAGGGTGTCTGTGATCGATATCTGTTATCACTGTGTGTAGCACATTCTTCTGGTCTATGCATCACGACACGACAGGAAAATTTTTTACAAAACAAGCACTTCGTGCTTGGTCTGCGACGCAAGCTTCACTGCAAAATTTGCTCGCTTCGTTCGGATCAAATGATGGCTTGTGTTCATGTACATGTACGTGACCTCTGGTGGCACAGGCATGTTACAATGATTCCATGAGGAGTTGTGCCCCCTTGCATCAAGAAGACAACTCCAAGTCAATAGCGCGAGTTCTAGCACCAATGTGTGGGGTGGGGTGCGTCATGTACCCACCCGCCCTTGGTCAGGGTTGAGGGCCTAAGGCTACCGACCCGCCCCGGCAGCGATGCCTGGGGACCCGGTTCCAAGGTCCTACCACCACCCAGAACCGAGATTCTCGCCGACAGCATTATAACATATATTATGAATCATGGGTCAGGGAGGGTCTTCGCTGTCGGCATAGCCCGAGATCCAACACTTATTTGGCGTGTGGGGTGGGTTGTGTACCCACCCCATCTTTGGGTCGGGGCCGAGGTCCTAAGGCTAGGGACCCGCCCCGGCAGCGATGCAAGGGGACCCGGTCCCGAGGTCATAGCACCACCCGGAGCCGAGATCCTGACCGGCAGCATTGCAACATATATGAGTTGTCCCGATTTTCGACCCCGAATCTGATTGGAGAACGGCAGACCGCGGACCGCGGACTGCGGACCGCGGACCGTTTCGTCTTTTTATATATGATTATCTACATTGCATCTAACTAGACCTTGGTGTGATATTTACATTTTACTGTGATAGCAGGTTCACAGTTCAATATTTCAGCTGGCAGCTGAAATATTGAACTGTGAACTGCAAAGTCTGTCAAGTCAAGTCAAGTCACTAGCCAACTAGTGTGTTGGAGTAATGAGTTGTTTGGTTCAATATAATATTGGTTTTATTTTACCAAGAACTCTCTCCATTGGTCCCAAATAGTTGTTCTGAAGCCAACTCCTTTCAAAGATCATAATACTTGTCACCCTTCTACGTTGTCCACCAATCAGCACGTTGCTACTAGCTACGAATGTCGTCTCCGATGAGCTGAGTTCAAGAAATCGATTGCTTGAGTTCTTTCCGGTATCGTCAACTGGAAAGATGCACTTTCCTACAAACACACATAGAATTTCAGTTAATTCTAAATGACTTTCTGCATTATACACTTGCAGTCATCCTCCTGCCTAAAAAGTGAATTTGCCATTTTGTTTTTCAGCTATTTTCAGGTCAAACATGTATTTTACTGATATTGGCAATCATTTTATTCCGTGTATTTTTGCACCAAATTTCATTTGCGACATCCTCGCACTCGAAATATTGTTGTAAGCTACTAATTACATTAGATATTATAGGCCTACAATTTAAAATTTATTACATAATACAGTAAAATTCTTATAATTTTATAGAATTGAAGCTGTAATATCGACATTATGACTCCATTTCATACCATACCAATGAGCTCAGTCGGGTTGAGTGCCACACACAGAGCAATCAGTTTAGCTTTATCGCTCTCCGACAGCATGTAATAGTTATCATAGTTTGTCAGTCTATCCAATCCAGCTTCAGAATCCAAGTCAAGTGCACTGCACATACCTAAAATAAAGATTAAAATCAGTTCTTCCATTTGGCACCGAAATGGCTTGTCTTGTATAGAAGTTGTGAATCTGACGATTATGTCATTGTGACTGTGTGACTTGGAGGAAGGGTACCTGGGTTGCCCAACTGCGGAAGGCATACTATGGTGGAATTGCCCCACCCATGTACTGCGTAATCTGACTGCTGATATACATGTGGTTATTGCAACTTCCTTGTTTGTTTTGGGTTGCCGAAGTGGCTGTGATGGTAGCAGCTTCAGTCATGTTCTAGGCGGAGTGTAAGAGGTCAGTGGTTCAGGACCACATTACTCTCGTGAAAAATTCCACAACATTGGTAACAAATGGTTGTGGTGGGGAGAATGTGGTGAAAAGGTCCACCTATGTGTGTAGGTTGATCAATGCTATACATGGGGTCATCGAAACTTCCTTTTTTGGGTTGCTGAAGTGGCCGTGATGGTAGCAGCTTCAGTCATATTTTAGGTAGAGTCTCGGAAGTTGGTGGTTCAACACCACATTGCTCCCAGGGAAGCATCCACAACTATATTACAAAAGCAAACAGTGCATGATCTGTGCAAGTCAGCTGCGAAAAGAATAGTTGACAAAATGCCTGATAACTACATGTACTGCAGTTTAGCATTATTTTATTTTAGGGTTCACTATTATGAGTAATGTAGATTTTCTAGAAGACAAACCAGAGTCGCCCATGAGCCTATTGTTATAATACATTAGTTTATATCCTGTGAAAACAAGAACTCTGAAACAATTTTTTCTTGTCAAAAGTTAAGAGTATGACCCAGGAGTATCGTTTGGCAGCTACTAACCAGGTTACAGTAGGCAAAGAGCGTAAAAGGAAAGAGGGATCACTCAATGATAATACCCTGTCCCATCAAATACGCCCAATTTGGCGGTCTGTTCTGTTAATCACTTACCCTCCATCTGCTTACTGGTAATTTGGATAGCTGTTCAAATTAAATGCGCAACTTAACGATTGTCATATTTACGATCCTGTATTGATAACTCGTAAACATAAATAGATGGTTTATACGACGCCGTTGTAAATAAGCACTTCTTATTGGTCTGCGGAATGCCAATAGCCATAGTGGATTTGTACACAAGGTGGCACAACTCCTTACTTAATCCGGACCGCGTTTGGAGGCAGGGGACGAACAGTTTTTGGCCGGAGTGATCCCTCTTTCCTTTTACTCTCTTTGCAGTGGGTAGCTTTTACTTCCTTTAATATTTACTTTACTCGGTAATAACCAAACATGAAATAACTAAATCATAAAGCATTATTGATTTTGAGCAAATACTCTAGGTCTAGTCTTACTTTTTAGGTAGTACATGAGTTTAGCTATGTCATTGTTTGGTACATTAGCCTTGACTCCTGTGTCTTTGATTCCAATCTGAGTTCTCTGACCGACAGCAAGCAGCCCTCCCCCGGATCCAGTCTGTCTTGACAGAGCCATGAATAAAATAGTACTTTTTGCCTAACAACTTATAATGTAACTGGTACAGTGCACCAGTCAGCTGATAGAAATGAAATAATATGAAAAGGAGGCTTGGAATTTAGACACTTCACTTAGTGAAACTTCCATTATGTCGCTTGTATTAGTTTTAGTGTTATTCTATTTGGGAATTTTCCAGTTGATGTTTTTTACAATGCAACATGATCACAGCTATAGAAAAGAAGTTTCGAAACGATGTTTTCATATTGAGCCTGTTGTAACCACCCATTGGGAAGCACAACATTAAGATATTCAAGTGCATGTAGTTCCCCACCATTATGCTGTTTATTCCAGCCGTTATATATTACTTGTCTGTATGTTTGCATGGCATCATGTACAATTAAAATATTAGGATCGCATACTATTGACAGTAACCCAAGCAAACTATTTTATTTTCTACGATATTCGACAATGGCTGCTTTCTGGCAGAAAAATTCAACTTTTCCTCCTATGGTTTGGGGTTGATGGAGTTGATTTATAAAGTAGCTGTTTTAGCTGTTTTAATTAACTTTGTAAATATAACAAGTTCATAGATCACAAACTTTTTTCTAGTGCCAGGTTGCTCAGGTAACATAAATCTTAAATGCAATCGCCTCTAACTTAATCATTGATTCTGATCCTAATTATCAATCAGGGCTGCAGTTACAGCAGTTGTACCTGACACAACTATCATGCTGGTACCAAAAGTGAGGCAACATAAGACTGTATTAGCTAGTACATGATTGTATAAACTATATTATTACCATAGTCATATAACATACATGTAATAGTATAGTACAGTTAGAAGCCTTCCTCTTCCCTTCCCTTCTCCACCCTCTTACCTGCCTGGCCAAGGTTATTTAGCCAATATGACAACCTCAGACGTCAGTATTAACACTTGGAGTAAAATTTATTTGTAGTGTTCAATGAAAGGCAAGTTATATTTTACATGTATATTCCTCCACAGTTTACACTGCATTCAGTTTTACTTTTGCACACTTAGAATTGGAATTTTAGAAATACGCTGTAGTACACAATAGTGGGCTAAAATTGGATAAGATCTCATAATTGCCTTGAGGGCTGTCCTTAAAATAACCTTTTTGCGTCATTTTAAACTACTGTATTATAATATTGTACGTGAACGTGTGAGTTGTCTACTCATGTTCTATCAATATTGTCACCTGAAAATATGTATAAGAAGCAATAATTCAGGTAGAGAAAAGTAAATTGGTTAAAGGGTTAGACGGTGTACTATGCCTAGGAGAGCTAACCAGATTAAACTCTAGAGAATAGTGCACTTGTTTGACTTCCTTCGTCTACGTCTCTCGTCTTCTCTTATCAGTCGATTCAGAAGTTCGGTCTCCCTTTCTCTCCTTTCTCTTTGTTGTCTCTCCTCTCGTTCCTTGGCCTCCGTCTCTATTTTCTCCCGCCTAACTTTTTCTGCAAAATATAGAAGTCCAGGTCATTACGATATTACTGTAAGCTATAATCAATTGTCAAACTTAGTGGTAGGAAAGATCAGACACTCAATCATAATGCGCCCAATTTGGCGGTCTCGGCCATCCAGCTGTTAGACTAGCATCACATTTTTTACTCTTGGATATTGCTTACCCTGTAATAACTAATAATATCTCGTTTATATTAAATACCCTGTTTTTACGGGGCCATTGTAAAGAAGCGCCTCTGATTAGCTGGCGGAACACCAGGGCTTAAAGTGTACCAGAACGCGCCGGAAAGCCGTTCTGGTAAGAATTTATCAGAGCTATTCTTACAGGAACGGTTCCAGTTGCATTTTCAGTACATTAGCTAGTCTACTAGTTGTTTTAGTGAAGAAATTGCTCCCTTACTAACTGCAGCCAGTCAGACAGCCCTCGCCCAACACATTGAGAAGTCGCTAACCTAGGTAATTGAATAGGGTCAATAAATGGGTGTCTAAAGTATATTTCACTTTAATATTAATATCTCCTACACATTAACACATGAAAATTAGGTGACAATATGTATGGCAAACATTTTCATATTAGAAGGTCCAAAGTACTGTAATGGTACGCACAGTCGTCTCTTACACCTGACACTCATTATTGTGTGCACATACATGTATATATCTGCTTGTACTCTACTCTGTGTAACTCCTATATTATTGTATATACTTGTATGATTATTACTAAGTCTTTTAATGCCTTTTATACCCATGTACAGAGGCCCGACCTCTCAGAATTCCTTGATATTCATTTTGTACATGAATTGGACCATTATAAGCAACTTTTGTATAACCCGACCTATTTTGGGTCGGCCGTCGGGCTTCCGGCAGCCATGTTGTTGCGCAACTTCCGGACGACCTTATGTCGTCTTTTCCCGACACTACGTCGGGCGGAAGTCCTTATACTATATAAAGGGCATTGTTTCACTGTTCATTGTCTCAGTCTTCACTTGGCTTTCAATAAAGACACATCTATACTTGATACAGAGACTTTCACTTCCTTTTGTCAGGTCATTCGCTTAGTGAACCGCCTACTAGGTCGGATCACTCTCTTTCAACGTATAGTCTGAAGGTCAGACTTGGGACCAGATGGGTCGTCTCTGGTAGTTATTGGGCTACTGAGACCGCTCAATCTTTCATGTAATGCGAAGGCCTAGCACCACTCATAGGCACTTCAATTCTGAGTCGGTAGTCGTCCAAGGACGACCGCACCAAATCACAGAAACCATTACAGTACTACTGTTTACCCAAAAATACATAACATTTTTAATATTGGCAGGAAAACAAGGGAGACAAATCTGAACTTCTCAAACATTTTCTGCAAGCACCTTCCAACACTGGCTCAATACCACTCATCTAAACAGAAATGTAGATATAACTATTATATTTATTAAATGCTTGTTTGCACACAGAGAACAGGAGTTGATAAAAGATATTTATTGTAAAAGCATCTTATTGATGTGCTACTTCTTTGAATTCAGCCAGATATATGCGGACTTCGAACATCCGCGCTTTCCTGTTTGATAGTGAAAGTGATGTAATGTTGAAGCGTTCCTGTAAAAGTAATGTTGATGCGTTCCTGTAAAAAAAATTTTACACTTCAAGCCCTGAAGGTAGCACAACTCCTTGCTTAATCTGGACAGCTTTTGAACGCTGGGATGGACAGTTATTGGCCTGCGTGTCCAATCTTTCCTTTCAACCATCTTTGCAACCACCCCACCAAGATGGTTGAAGGATTTCAATTCAATCACTGATATTCTACTATGTTTTTTACACGAATGCAATAGAATAATTAATTTGTAAAACAGCTGATTTAAGCCAAAAGTAGACTTGGGTCTAGTCAGTGCTCAAAGTGTATGGGAGTTCTTACAGGCTCTGGTATAGGGTGGGAGGGGGGTGCGGGGGGTGGGGTGTGGGCACCCCCGCCTAGCCCGCGCAGCGGAAAATTTCAAAAATTCAACATCTTACAAGCAAGCTGAAGTATATATTAGGGGCAAGATATGACTTATTTGGAAGATGAATTAATATTTAATATTAATATTAAAATTTTCATAATAATAACCATCATATATCATTAATAATAATAATAGTTTATCAAAAAGGGCATTTTTTATCATTAATAAAAAATACATAAAGTGACAAAAACTCAGGACAGCCACCAAACAAATATTGCTAGCTCATCTGCCAGCAGCCTTACAAATGCAGCTGCTACAATAGTTTTCGGTGAAAAATAATTAGTAATTTACTGATTGAAACTCAAGAGTATGGAAAGAAAACAAGTTCAACTTGTTCCGGAAATAAAGCATAAGCTGTTCCCTGCACTGAAAGGTCTAGCTATTTACACTTGCTTGTCACGATGACAAAAAGGGGATTTACTCAACATTGCTGCGCCCTTAGCTTTGTCGTTAAACTAATACTATCACGCGATTTCATATGAGCAACGTGCCAGACTCTTGATTGTTTTCGACTTTCCCAGCATCTGCGTATGGGAAAACCCAACTTTGGCGCATTATATTGTTAGGGCTCGGCGAGCCTAGAAGAAAGCCATGATGATTTCTTACAGGCTCGCCGAGCCTGACCGAGCCGGTACACTTTGAGCACTGGGTCTAGTATTGAACAGGAAACTACTGCACTGGTCTATGACCAGTGTCTGTCTGCTTTTCCAGTCAAAAAGTTGAAAGAAAGTTCTTCACAGGGTTTTTTTGCTAATTTATCACAAAGAGCAAATGCAACAAGCATTGACATTTGTTTTTGTGCTACAAATTGCAAAAGATCTATTCTTGCAAATGATGTAAATCTTGTGAAGATGACTAATAGTGTTGAGTGTAATATTAGACTAAAGCATCAGTCTTATAATAATAGTCAACTATCTTTGCAACAAGGAAGTCCCTATATTCACACACATATTATTGCTGCAGGTGGAAAGAGGGTTTGTTTATTACATGTATGTAGTTATTATACCTAATATACGTTCCAATGGGCCTACATAGTATTTTTGTAACCAGGAGATTTTGTAAGTCATAATCTTTGTTACGTCTCTCTTCTGTCCACCAATGATTACTGCGCTGCTGGCTAAAAATGTAGTCTCTGTGGCGCTGAGTTCAAGAAACCGATTGTCAGAGTTCTTGCCTGTATCCTCTACTGCAAAGATGCACTTCCCTGCAAACAGACCAGGAGACATTTACTTGTCAGTATTTTAGAGTCCAACATAAAATTCTTTCTTTGACAATATTACCTACGTTGTCAACTACATCTAGATTATCCAGCTCTAAATAGATTGTGTGCAAGGTAAAAGTGACACTAATCTATATCATTTGTCGGGCCCTACATTAAAAAATTCTCTTCACCCCAGAATAAAATCTAAACAATGAGGGTAGCAGGTGTTGTTGACAGCGCTAGGACTTGGACTGTTTTAACTTACCATTTAATTCAACAGGGTTAAGGGCTAAACACAGAGCAATTAGTTTAGCTTTCTCACTCTCTGAAAGCATGGAATAGTTCTTGTGCTTTATCAGTCTATCCAATCCAGCTTCAGACTTCAAGTCAAGTGCACTGCACATACCTGAAACAATCATTATGGTATACAGTAGAATATACCCAAACAGTGGGCAGGTGCTGGTAAAAATCCTATAGATAAAAAGCTTCTTTTCTTCATCCAGGGTATTTTAGCTACCAATTTTTAAACTCTGCTGCAAAGAGACCATTTTAGTAAGTATTATAAATTTTGGCAACATAGGCTTAGTGGCATAAACAGGCTACCAAGATTTCAGTCTAGATATAAAAATATGAAGTTTATATTCTATTTACGCTTTAAAAAATTCATAATATGCCTACTTACAACTGAGGTAGTACATAAGTTTAGCTACATCATTATCTGCCACGGTTACGCTTACTCCAGTATCCTTGATTCCAATCTGTGTGCTCTGACCGAGAGCAACCATCCCTCCTCTGGCTCCCCCAGATCCCACCAATCTAGACAAAGCCATTAGTACCCCTACTGACTATTATGCTAATGGCCAAGGTGAGCAGGAATCTATGTCGAGTGTAGATTATTATATATTACATAGGACAATACAGGAGTAGTATATATTACATAGGACAACAAAGGTGTATTATTTACTGCATAGAGCATTAAAGGAATATTATAGTATATATATATTCGGGAGTTGTGCTCTCATGTGATTAGTTTGGACTGCTACAACTTTCTCACAGACCTACAGTAGATTTTTGTTGTTGTTCAGCACAATGCTGTAATATGTGGGTGGGAGACAAGAGTAAATAACTTCAATACAATTGGGTAAGCTGTATATGTGACCCCTGCTATCAGAATCAGACATCGGGAGGGCCAAAGTTTTTTTCCAAAGTTCAACTTTCACATGCTTTAGCCACTAGTCATACATGATTTACATGAAGCAATTTTTGATAATAATGATAATTTGTCATCTTTATTGTGGGCGTTTCTACTTATAAGCATGTGAAGTGGTTGGGAGTAGGAAAAATTTTTTGATTGATAAAAGCCTTGCTGCAATTTTATGGACCTCTTGATGTCTGATTCTGACGGAAGGGGTCCAATAAACCTGTATGTTGAGTCAATAACTCTTATTCCATATTTCAAGAACACTGGTAGTTCACATTTTGTCAACAAACTCTAAACTTTCATAGTAATCCAGGAACCCACCTTTACATTAATATTGATATGCTTCTGTTTGCCTGTAATACAGGCAAACAGAAGCATATCAATATTAATGTAAAGGTGGGTTCCTGAACTGCTATGAAAGTTTTCTTATGCAACCTCTTTAAACGGGAAATCCATGAGTAAACTGGTGCTCAATGGACCCTTCCACTAATGAGTACACATGCACTGCATTGGTACTTCTACTATAACAAATAATTATAGGCGTATGTACTCAGTCATATGCTCATTGAAGTTTCGTTTTGTTAAACTGGATATGTGAATAGATCTATATTGTACAAATATACATACACATTACCATCACTCCATAATTACACTATTTTTGCAGTGTCAAAATGTATTCATTGCCTAACTAGTATCATGTTGTTAAGAATTATAAAAAAATTGTACCAAGTGATGCCAACAAAAGAAATATTAAGAATCTCAGATCCCTGAAACACTCTGGTGCCTGGGGTTCCACCCTACACTCGTCATTTTGGCTGGGGAGTGTTGTACCATGACCACCCTGCAAACCATGTAGTTTTAAAACTAACCAAAAGTTGTACTAGACTATTTTGTTTAGTTGTTCTCATTATATTTTAATCACAAAATAATAGTAAATTATTGATAATAATGATAGTAGACCTGCTATCATAGCAGTTTTGCTGGTCTAGTTAGAAAGATTTACTATAGTACCAGTTACAATGTACAATGGAGACTCTAACAGGAATTCTAGACAGTTTATGGAAACAAATTGGGCAGGTGTCATTGGCACTACAGCACATTTCATGGTGTTTACAAATAACACCGAGTCAGTTAGTTTGTATAAAATTCCAATCAATAATTTCATATTTTTATGAGCACAGGTTTGGATGCCCTCTAAATTACTTATAGAGTTGCTATAAAAACTCATAATCTCAGAAATCCTGCGCTTTGTAATTGATGACTACCAGCTGCCAACACACTAATTTACAAACACTAGTGACTAATAGTGATAGCAGGGGTCACATATAATAATCGTGCAGAACCGTTCAGGAAGATAATAACAAGAAATAACATTATATCACAATAATATTTGGTATAATCAGACTAGCAAATTGCAAGGCAACTAATACAGGCATATATTATTATGTGTATGTAGATCGCAACATGTAAATAAGGTAACTGTTGTGTCTAAAGGTTAAATTTAAACTTTCTCTGTTGCATATTTTCTTTTATTCTAAAGCTTTCAGGTTTTATACATTACTCACATTAATCATTACTGTGTAGGCTACTTATTGGAGCTACTAAATACGATTTAGCGGCATTTTGTGCAACATCTTTGCATCTTCTCAGGTATGCAACCACAGCATAATGGATAGCAGTAACACCAAAATATCCAATATGACAAGCAGTAGCACGCAGCAAAATGCCCAGCACAGGATTCCGTTACCCAAACACAACAGCCTCTTATTCCAGCAATTGATTCTCCACAAAGATTGCAACAGCAAGGTGAAGCTTTGCAGTCTTGTTTCTGTAATAATATATTGTACAATTTTAACTGGAAGCTTGACATTTATAGGCCTACTCTGTGCTATAAGGATAAATAAATTGGGGCCCAAATTTTGTTTCACGCACACACCTATACTACGCACACACACATGGCACCCAAAGGCATAACGGCCTAAATGTATAATATTGTGATGGTACAGGGCATTTGTATACGACTCCAGCTACCCGGATAAAACCCTATAGCACCTTAAGTGCCTAGTAGTTGCCACAGCGCTACTCAACTAACACTCGTACTCTCATACCTAGCTGTTCGTATACTCATACTCAACTGTATTGCATGTCTAAACCACTCATTTACTGTCTACATACGTGTATCTATGTGTTTATATTCATTCTACTTAACTACATATCAATGTACATTCATGTATGATAATTACTAAGTCTTTTGGTACCTTTTATACCCATGTAAAGAGGCCCGACCTCTCAGAATCACTTGATATTCATTTTGTACATGAACTGGATGATTATAAGCAACTTTTGTATAACCCGACCTATTTTGGGTCGGCCGTCGGGCTTCCGGCGGCCATGTTGTTGCGCAACTTCCGGACGACCCTATGTCGTCTTTTCCCGACACTGTGTCGGGCGGAAGTTCTTATACTATATAAAGGGCCATGTTTTATCATTCGTTGTCTCAGTCTTCACTTGGCTTTCAATAAAGACACATCTATACTTGATACAGAGACTTTCACTTCCTTTTCTCAGGTCATTCGCTTAGCGAACCGCCTACTAGGTCGGATCACTCTCTTTCAAGGTATAGTCTGAAGGTCAGACTTGGGACCAGATGGGTCGTCTCTGGTAGTTATTGGACTACTGAGACCGCTCGATCTTTCATGTAATGAGAAAGCCTAGCACCACTCATAGGCACTTCAGTTTTGGGTCGGTAGTCGTCCAAGGACGACCGCACGAAATACCAGAAACCATTACAATATTATTATACTTTTGAATTTGACACTTCTCATAACTTCCAAATGCTGTATCATCTCTACTGAATCACTTAAAATGCTTAAGCATTATCTGAATAAGCATGTGTGAAACGATTAGCTTGTAAACTGCAGTACATTCACCAGCCGCGCATACTATACATTGGTAACTGCAGTAAGATAAAGGTGAAATCCAAATTTTCAGTGTGTGATGGTGTAAAATTCAGGAATAGTCCCACATTTCTTTTGTCCCATTTATTTACTCACATTGCTATCTAAACTCTCTGCATCAGTTCCTCTAGGTATAAGCTGTTCTGCTTCACGATGTGGCAGTGCTCCTATAAAACCAAGAGTAGCTTTTTATAATTAAACTGCATAAATATGAAACATGGGCAGAATGATTTTGTTCAGTACTTCTTTCCAGTTATCCAAATGTAAATGTGTTACTATCAAAGTTATCCCAAAAACCATTTGTTAGGCAATACAATATTTTGTAATGGCTATTTCATGAGCACATTTCATGACAAAAATTAAATTAGCCAATATTTGATGTGATCTCAGTCTATGCAAGGAATTCCTGAATCTGTCATTGAGCAGTCAGAGACTGATTTCACAACCATAGAAATACTCATCTCTGATTGGAGTTTGAACCTGGAGCCTCTAATGGCTTAGCACATGGACAGAACACATGACCACAACACCAGCTCAGCAACCTTCATAAAGGAAGTTTCGCTGGTGAGCAGTACATATACAGGTACATTTATGGTGTAAGGGGATCAGGCCATATTTTCATTTTGAAAAAACTGGCCTGAACCCCTAAACACCCCATATACAATATATAGTAAGGTGGCCATATGAGGAGTGCCCACTGTGCAGTTGGCTGGTGTAGTGGTAATGTGTTACGTCCATTGTGTTGTAGGCGCCCCGGGTTCGAGCCCCAGTATTTTCACGGTATTTTCATGGTTGTGAAATCGAGTTCCTGACTGCTCATTGACAAATTCAGAAATTTCTTGCATAGTAGAAGTATTAATCTGTATTTAAACCACTACTGTCGCACCATTCAATATTTTCAAATAATCTTGTTCATCCTTTTTCATTAAGATTGATGTGTTGTTTGTGTTTGGTATCCTAGCTGCTGCCAAGAAACTGCTCTTTTAATATTGGCTAATTTCACCTTCAATCAGCCTATGTTGGGAATTTTGGAAGCACTCAAGCAGTCAATATAAAGCAGTGCTACAGAGATAGCCATAGGACTTGCAATGCATTGCATTGTTTTTTGTGGGCATGACTCTAACTTACTTATTCATCACTGTGCACAAGAGTTATTTATAGAATGACAGTTAGTGTTGGCTCAATAAGATTACTGGGCTATTTGATGTTAGTAGCTTACCTATGTACATAAGTTACAAGTATAGACTTAGAACAGGCATAGCCATAGGAACTTAACAGGTCTCAATGCTGAATGGAGGTCATAATAGCCAATATTCAAATGAGTTTATCTTGGCTGCCACTAGGTTTACAGAGACAAATAGCACATCAGTCTTGATGAAATAAGATGACCAGTATTCTATGCAAATATTGAATGGTGAGACAGTAGTGGTTTAAATTTATGTAATGAAATGACATATGAAAAAATGGGCAAACCCTGATTGTATTACGTATTAATTTACCGCTAAACACATGTACTCTGTTCCATGGTTCCAAGTAGTACATTTCCATCCAGTCCTTTTCATACAGCATGACCTTGGTCACATTTCTCCTTTTACCCCCAACCATCATATTACCACCTACTTTGAAAGGGGCTTTCATTGCCTCAGCATCAAGAAACCAGATTCCAGGGGAGCTGGTTCCTACGTTGTCAACTGGGAAGATGCACTTGCCTATTGAACAATGAATGGTACAGTGACTTAGCAGGATTGGTTTTATTTCTTACTTTTTATCAGCAATTATTAAATAGTAGTATTCATTTACTTAAAATTATGACACCGGAATCAGGCTAAGGAAAATATTTTCATTTCCTTTTGGTAAATCATCTGAACTGCTACCTGGTTTACAAGACACCAAATACCAGCCTTGTTTTAGCTAATATGCATCAAATCATACTTTTATTTATCATATAATTGTCCAAGATAGTGGAAGGAAAGGTCGGAAACTCGATGATAATACCCTGTCTCACCAAATACGCCCAGTTTGGCGGTGCTGACGTTCAGTGGTTCATTCACTGGGTTTCCATGGTTCGAACTCAGTGCAGTTTAAGCTCAGCTCGAACCATGGGATGACTCAGCTCACAGCCATTTAACGAGCTCAGTCAGTGCGTACTCTCAGTACGAAGTCATGCGAGCTGGCTATATGCCAACGATTAGTTCGAGCTATTATTAGATCATGGGATAGCTTAGTGCGAACTGCTAACCACAGCTATAATTAGTGTGAGCTGTAAGCTAGTTGGAACAATGGAAACTAGTGATTTTCCGCAATACATAAATTGAGCCTTTAAATTGCTGTTAGATTAGCATTGCAGTTTAGCAGCTTGACTATTGCGTACTCTGTAAATAGGATGTTTATTCGGAGCTGTTGTTAGGAATCTTATCTGATTGGTCGGTGGTACAACAATAGTTATGCTAGGGCCACACTGACGCGAATTTTTGTGCGAATAGCGAATTTTGGCCAAAGGCGAATTCGCAAATTATAATCGAGCGTGCCACACTGCAAAAGCTATAAGCGAATTCGCATTGATTTCACCCAATGAGGGATCAAAAATTATTATCCCCGGTCACGTTTCTCATTCACTGCAGAACTAGAACTCCGAAAAATGTAAAATAAAAATATAATAATTATTTTATTCTTACTTTCATTCGTTTTACACAATTCTTGCAAACGGAAGTAGTCATTTTATTCATCAGTTAAAATAAATATTTTAATATAATAATTTAAACTCATGATTGATTGAAAATCCGTGGCTCTGAACACGTGACAGTAACGTGACAAGTAAAAATTGGCCAATCACAAATTAGCGAGTTGCGAATTAGCTGATTGATATCAGCGAGTGCGAAATCGCTAATTCGCACAAAATTTGCGATTTGCGAATTCGCCTTTGGCCAAAATTCGCTATTCGCACAAAAAATCGCGTCAGTGTGGCCCTAGCATAAGAACGCATTTGTACACAAGATATCACAACTCCTTGCTTAATCCTGGCCTAGTGCTTGTAAAAATATTTGGCATATAGCTATGCTGAGACTGCACACTGACTGAGCTTGCTAAATAGCTACAAGCTGAGCTGCATCGAGTTCGAACCCTACTGATATAGTCTCTACTGAAGGTGCGATCCTTACCGTTGAGCTCCGTGTTATTCAGAGTCAGAACTAGAGCCATCAGATCTGTCTTATCTTTCTGTGTGAGTCCGCTGTAGTTCTGGTAATCAGTCAGTTTAGCTATTCCTGTCTCTGCACTGAGATCTAGCACAGTGGAAATACCTTCAACGAAGCATTATTTTGAAAATTCCTCTTCATGTTATACTCGTATAGTGGTTGGAAGCTTTGATTTGTACTTGAATTCAGCTTTTTTTGCTGTATTTTCAAAAAACTGAATGATACCGAAGTTGTCTGCTGCCGCTCAGTTTCACCGGTTTTTCCCAATTTTGATAAAAACACACCAAATCTCTAATGCTCAATTTTGAGAGTTACCACACTCTGCTTTGACCTATAATGGCGACCATTTTTATTTTGTTTAATGAATTGTAACTATTTAATATTAATTTTTTGTAATAATATACAAGTATAGGTAAGAAAAACTGAGTAAAGTTTCAAAAAATTATCACAGAGATGGTTGCAGCACTGTGTGAATGGCAAGGATGGCATCGAATTACATGTACTAGTATACAGATTGAAAGAGGCACAATACATGTACATGTATGTATGCCCACATACGTGACACCTAGCCGTTGCCGGAAATGGGCACGCTAAAGGGATTGATGCGATTTGCATATAAAGACTTAATCACATCGAGCCGCCGCATTTGGTTTTGGTTTTTAATTTTGTGATTTCATCGTTTGTGAACTGAAAACTGAATGATACTGAAATGCCATGTAACACTACTACATTGTATATAATTTAAGTATACATTTTTTTCGATAACAGGGATATGTTACTTGTGAGCAGCCAAAATTCCTTATCACAGGCCTACAATAGCATGTAAATTATTATATAACTGACTATCCTATTTGTTCTAACGCTCTCTCCTCCACCTACAGTTTTAATTCTCAAGATAAATTTGGTCAGATTTGGTTAAAGGACGATGTGTACTGGGCCAATTCTGGAAAAACACGGCCGGTTTGACTGGCACCATTTTGAAATGGGCAAGAACAGTTTTCAAGTTAAATTAACCAACTCTGTGACTGCAGACTCTTTTGAGAACCGGTGACATGTTTGGCCAAAACCGATTACTATACTACTACTAATGATCGTCATCCCAGTTCCACAGGTTTTTGAAGTCTCACCATGTTGACAGTTGAAAAATGTTTCAGTTCAGTCAATAGCTGACTTGCAAATAGACACACACATAAAATTTAACACAGCTCCTATTGGCAAAAACGCTGGTCAAAACTCGCTCATGTGCCAGCGTGGCACAGCTCTGATAGCACGATGTTTCCATATTGGTCTCTAGTGTTTTATCGCAGAATTGTCACAGTGAAACAGCCCAGTGTGGATAGACCATAAAGATAATTTATTTGAAAGTTACATTTTCATAGCTTACATTACTTAGCTTGAAATTTGCCAATTTAGAACAGAAACCCCATTATGTTCAGCATTTTTATAATACAGTATTATGACTTCTTATTTCATATATCCATGACATTATGGTTGTAAATTAACATACTTACAACTTAAATAGTACATCAGTTTAGCTCTGTCATTATCGGGTACATTAATTGTCCCTTTCTGATATCTGGGGTTGGCTGCCATTTCTATTAATTGCTTCTAATTGCTGAGCCTGTTGCATCAGATTCAAGAAACTGTAGACTCTGAAGGGCTAAACACCACGCATACTCGTATCATGTAGTCTGTATTATATTGAAATTTATTATTTATGCTATTAAAGCAAGATATTATTCTCAAAAATGCTATCAAGTAAAAAGACTTGATAATTTAGAATGCAAGACTACTACGTTCATTCTCTTCTGAGGCTAACACTGCAAATACAACCATAAATAGCTGTTAATATTTGCATAGTATTGTCTGGTACACTAGTAATGAAATTACTCAATGTCACATAGTTTTTATTTAATCAAACTTTTATAAGATTACTGGCTTGTATAAACTACATTATTTATTGTATGTTCCCTTACCTTTGCTGATGAAGTTCTAGTTTAAAATGGAATGATTAGTATTTCTGTAATGCAATCATATGACCATCTGTGATTCATTCTTGAACAAATACCAACTACAGTATGGCTGAACTGTAAAACAATCTGCTTATTTTCCATAGTTGCAGAAATGAAACTGCAAGCAGCATTAGTGCAACTTTTTCTGTTCTATGATCTAGTGATGCGTTGAGAGAGTTGAAACTGTGTTGTCTAGCTAAACTGTTGCAGCTTGTGATGATGTGCTATTCTTAATTAGTACGAATCTTAAACTATAAGGGATGTGAATGTGATGGAACACAGTAACCACAAGCGTTCACATAAATGCATAACGCATTGCCTACTGGTAGAGTGTTGAACTGGGCATATACTTGTAGCTGCAACTGTCTATTAGCTTTTTACCTATTTTTATTCATAATCATAATCCCTATAACCTTCCTCTACTGTCCGCTAATAACTGCTGCATTGCTGGTGAGAACCTTAGTCTCTGTACTCTGAGTTCAACAAAACAATTGTCCAGGTTCTCCAGTACAAAGATGCACGTTTCTGCAAACAGACTTGGAAAATCTACACATCAGTGTTTTAGACTTATTAGAAGGCCTAAGTTAATTTTCCTTGGACAATCTAAGTTACTCAGTTCTAAATAAACTGTGTGCAAGGCAAAAGGTGACACTAATCTATATCGTTTGCAAGGCCTTGACCCCAGAATAAAATCTAAACAATGAGGATAGCGAGTGTTGTTGACAGCGCTAGGACATGGACTATTTTAACTTACCATCTAACTCAACAGGGTTAAGGGCTGAACACAGAACAATCAGTACGGTGACTAAAGTATTTCATAGTGTAGCAGGAGGAGACATCATGGTTGGCACACAGTGGATCTATATACATGTGTAAAGGATGCCGGGTGAGCTGCCACTTTTAAGGCAGCACCACCTGGATACCTTCACCGCTATACCGACTTACAAAGGTACAGTCCGCTTGCCACTTTTAAGGCAGACTTGACTAGTCCTTTTTGTACCTGCCGGCTCCCTGCCAAATATTAGCCTGCAATGTACCGGCTAATGTATTATTATGTTAACCACAAACAATCAAGTGTCAGCTTGATGCCGGTCGACTGCTAATTAATCTGTAAAGTGAATGTCTGCCAAGTGTCCAAGTGTATAGTGCTGTTTATCGTGACAAAAGGGGCAGAGCAGAACATCTGCTCTGCTTATATAGCATAGCAAAGACCAAAGGTCAATAGATACGGGCTGACTAATACAACATTCCAAGCCGGCATCAGTATAAAAGCATAATGATACAAATTATTGGCACATGCATATACATGTAGAATATGGAGACACAGGTTATTGACATACTAGGTATATGCATACAGAATTATGTGTGTAATATAATATTATTATAAAATGTAGAATATCATAGCTAGTGTCAAAATCCACCACACAACATGTACTTAGTGCAATCTTCATACTATATTATATCTCTATACTCAATCTGCATACAGTATACAGTTCCAGTGTTTGACATCTTATCAGTGCATCTCAGTACATGCATTTGTACATGTATTTACTTGATAAATATAAATATTTATTGTAAGTTGGAATGATCTGCATGACTATTACCTGTTAGAACCTATAAGATTTTATCTACATGTAGTTGATGAAATGAAACTGAAGTTTCATGGAACTGCCGTTTCATTTCATCAAGGAGGGTAAACTGCTTCTGTGCTGCAATCAACTGATGTAATGGGAAAACTGTGTTAGTTTTTGTTCTATTCCCAAATTAGATAGAATATGTGATAGAACCAAGCAGTAGAAAACTTCAGCATAAATATCCAATGTAATACTAAATTGTAATAGTTATATACAATGTATGTACAATTGTGTAATATGCAGTGCCTGCTATGCTCAAGAGAAGATAATCCTTACTATAGTGTTTAAAGCAGGGCAAGACTAGTAGCTACCATCGATTTTTAACCATGTTTGAACCTTTTAACTATTTCTACATATTCTGAAAAACAACAGATCTTTATTCTCATGCAAGTGAAGTTTAACTCCACTTGTAGGCCTAAACTTGAGTTTTCAGCCATTCACCCCCTCCCCCTTCCCCAATAGCTAGGAGCAGCTACTAAATGGGTTTAGAATTTGAGAGTCACACTGTTAATTCTATTCCTCAGTTTCACTTATCCACATGACACAAGTACAAATTTATAATTTAACAATAGCTGGTCTAATTCGGAAGTTGTCTTCTCTTACCAAGTTTTCTGAAGGTAGAAAATAGGTATGCCTACAATCTGGGAATATTTGGAAGTAATAATTAATAAAGAGTTTTGTATTTTACTCTCCCGTCAGCTTACAAAAGTTTAGAGAAGTTGATAAGGCTTCCATTGTGACACAGTAATTATGTTTTCACTTCTCAGCCACAATAATAATTGTTAAAAGTTGTACATTTGTGATTACTGTATATTTTCTGGAAAACATATTTTCAGGATTTTGTAGAGAGAAGTGTTCAGTTTACCATGTTTCAAGTATCAAAGTGTTTAAAGTTGTTAGACGTTTTCTACTAAAGCTCTGATTGGTTGTAGAAAAGAGACCTGAATGGGACTCCACAGGGCAGATAGCCTATGAGAAAGCTTGTAAGAAATATGGAGTTATCATATCTGGTTCCTTCCATGACAAACTCAGATACGCCACAACTATAGACTTGGGATACTATGGTGTGGGCATGGCTGGTGCTAAGGCTATTGCCATTGCCTTCTGCGTAAGTATTCTCTATAGCTACTCTGTTGTGATCTCTATATTAATTGTGCAGTTACTAAATGATGTGAAACTAGATGTGTATTGAAAGTTTGTCTACAGTAGAGCTAGAGGTTATGCTCTTCAGAGAGTTGTGTGAGAAAGTTGATTAGGAAAAGGCACAAAGTTATACATCTGATGCTAAAATATTTTTAAACTGTGGGCGATCTATTGTAAACTCGACTGAAATGAATAATATTTTGGAGTTTTCTATTCCTACTCCTGCTTAAAAAGAGTCGATAACTCCTAGTTGGCTACACTGGTTCTGACATGCCTGCACAAGGTGGTTGGCTCCACAACTGCACATAGACTGTAGGGTCCACATGTAAAAATGTGTCCCAAACTAGAACCTTCCCGGTCTTATAGTTAAGGGTCGCCGCAATCAAAACATAGATATCTTATAATTTTGATTTAAAGTATAAATTAATAAATAGGCTAATACTATTTTTGCCAGCAAATGCTGCATATTGTGGTTTCTTATGGGAGTTTTTTCTTGTCTTCTTGTTTTCAAGTATATAATATGATTGTGTTGTATTAATAAACCTCTACAGTGGACCTGTCAGCTGCTGCCAATAAAGTAAAATAAAATTAGTGTTAATATGGTTTAGGGGAGGCTAGCTGGTTTTTTCATTGTCTGATCATAAGTGCAGAAGCCATTGACAAACTGTAGCACGAGAAGTTGCCTTCTCTACATATAATTGGTTGATCCAAACCCCAACCACAAACGAGGAGCTAGGGCTATCTCCAATTTCTCCATTACTGTGCACTACAGTGTTTTCGCAGAGCAAGTCTCTCTGCTCAGACTACTATCGATTTACAGTCCTTATCACACTGAATGTTGTGGTAACAGAGTGAACTACCATCATGAGTCTACTACACACAGACTGATATGACCCTGGGGTCAGTACCCTCCATCAGGTGATTGACCTATTTAGTACCATCAGACGAATTTTTAAATAGATTGTTTGCAAGCAAAACAACATTTTACTCTAACATAACTCTAGATGTCTTTGTTTCTGTATCATGTCAGCAGCTTGCAGATCAGTCAGCTGTACCCTATCATTGATTATGTTTTAAAGAGTTATGTAATAGTATTACGCAAGGAGAGTTGATAAAGGAAAGACAGTTTAGCGTGGTTTCCTGCTCAAAGTAGATGAGAATGTTCGGGTGGTTTGAACCTCCTGCCTACAACAAGCAGCAGTAGTAGTTTCCTAGTTTCTAACACTAAACTTGGCAGAAAAATGTTAGTGGGAGCTAATATTTTTATAATGAAGAGTTAAACAAGACCATAAAAATGCGTCTTGTTTTACTGTTCACTAAGCTTATCATTATAATTGTATGGAAAAGTGGACAGTGTAATTTTGTGAAGTTTTAATTTTTTTCTGATATTATCATTATAATAAAAATGTTATTATTGTTATTATACATGTATATTATTTTAAGTTATATAATTACACGGAGAATTCAAATTGAAAAAATATGGTTGCAAGTCTAGTGTATAGGTTTGCATGATTATACATACACAACCACTAGCAGAGTCTGTAACAAGGATATATAATATTTATACTCTGCAGTGAAATGTAGGCCATAGTATTCTGATTCACTGTCACTATGATTGCGCTATCAGCCCTTGCTGATGTGGTCTATGCGTGTTTACAATGCTGTGTATGTTTGTGGTAAATATATAAGTTTCACTGGCTGAGTGTATTGTAGTTGTGGTTCTGTTATATCTTATGATCACTACTGGGTGTCATTGGAGACTCCCATTAATTTGCTGTCATATGGTTAGTGGTTTGTTTGGTTCTTTGCTACATCTGTATACATCTATATTATTGAAGTCGAACTCAGCTACAGGATTGTAGTTTAGCTGATCAGCATTTGGAAATCAATTAAACTGACCGCAGGATTGCAAACTTGAAACACTTATAATAAAGTGATTAACATTCCAGTCTGATATACACGTACATGTAGCGTGTATAAGTTATTTTAGTTGTTATGTGTTAACAAGTCAGCCCATCTAGTGTGTCTCCAACTTTCTGCACTCCAGGGCCAGAGAACAACCAACAAAAGCATCAAATTTTTTACATTAGCAAGACGCTATTTTTAGTCATTATTATTTATTTACACACTGACTGCCATGATAGAGGTTACCATAAATGAGCCGGACGTTGTGTAAAAAGCTAAGGTGCTAAGTAGCCCAATATATACAGTTAGTTTAATATATGTAAAAGTTACTAAGGGGATAGGGTGGGTGAACCATTGCTTTGTTTATCCTTCAGAGGTTGTTGGGGATATGTCGAAGTAACCATTTGCATAAGTCTGATTTTAAGTTCCGGTCTTTGACTAGAAGGGATATCTTCCATCATCTGAGCTAAAGAGACACAAAAATGATATTCGGAAAGTTTCTCTGCTGGAATTGTTAGGTCCTTGATTGATACATTTATATTGACGTCTTGGTTAGAATTACGCCGCAGTTTCTTCTGTCCCGGCTCTGATCGCGTGTCCTCATTGCAGACTGCGATATCGGAGACAGGTGGGCTGGGATTGGACACACTGGTCGGTACAGGAAGTCTGTGACTCTGCGCTAGGCTACTGAGTTGTTGCTGCTGCTGCTGATGGGCTTGAGCCTGGGCTAAGCTGTTGGACCACATCGCCCACAGCGGGTGGGGAGTGAATGTCCCAGGAGCAGTTGGTCGGTTCAGGAAGCCAGGATAGTGAGGAGGCGGAGCTAAAGGTTTAAATGATGCTCCATTTTGTTCCTGATTGACTGGTTTATCTGACTCTGGTGTCAGCCAGTTACTAATGTTATTTAGCCTAGAGTCCATCTCGTTCTTAACAGCTGTCAGATCAGGGTTATGGGGTGGAGACGAAAGCACCCCGCCTGATGGTGACCCCTCAGAACACCTGAGGCCATCATCGTCTTCTATTTGTATACTATTAGCCCTGTCACCACTGGCAGGTAGTCTAAGGTGGTTGGCTAGAAACTCCATGGATTCATAGTGCTGCCAGTTAGACCGAGTTTCTCTTCCCGTACTTTTAGTCTCGTCTTGTAATCGTCTTCTCTCTTTGACATACTTGTCTCTTAGGTATCGCCATTTCTTCTCACACTCAGTCACTAAAACATACAAAATGATTGCAATAGAACTTTGAACTGTTGTTTCCAGCTCTCACTTTTTATCCAGACTGGAGCTGTACTTTTAGAATATGGCAGATAGAAAGCATGCCAAGTGTACTAATGATGTCAGAATGTTTCCTGTTTTACTGTTTAGTACAATGACAAGATCAGGACAAAGAGACAGCCTACTGATCAATCATCATATATGTTTATATTCATACAATTGATGTATAATTATCAAATAGATGAATATTATTTATTTTGCTAAAGGTAACATTAACCTTCCGTGAATAAACAGTCATGTTTGTTGTCCTGTAGTTCAATGAACGGAAACTTGTTGTGTATGTTTTTCTTCAAACATTCTCCAAAAATAACACGATATTGTACATATTGGATAACACTGCATTTACTGCAGTCCTGTATGTCGCAGGCTACAGGCCAATAATGTCTAGACTGTTGACCATTGGTCATTAAACTAGCCTGGACTAAACAAAGATAAACTGCAGCCAAAAAGCTCTGGCTACATAGAAGTAGCTTGGAGCAACTCCATGTTATTTGTTTGTTCTGTATTCAAGATGGTGTCTCTGTCGCAAAGATTACATTAAACACTGAGCTACAAGTTCGGTGGAAATAATACAGTGGTTCTAGGAATCAACATTGCTGAGCTTGTATCAATCTTGATATTACATCACATGAAGACCATGAAACATAATATCACAGAGTAAGAAAGTACTATTTGATAATGTACAGTGTAATATATACTCATGCCCATGATAGTGATAAGCTACTAAATATAATAATTATTCAAATATGGTGCAACCTATTGTCTTAATTTTTAAGTTAGTTTTTAAAAAAACACTCTAAGGCCTATTACCTTACATTATTTACCAACCTCCTATCAATAATTTAATCTATCATTAAAAACAATTTGTAGAAATGTAAATTACAGTATCTATATTTAATTAATATATTGCCATCATGTACATGTATTTTAGGGAACAAATAAACACATTATTCAACATATGAGAACATGAGTTTAAACTCATATTCTCATTATAAATAGTAGTACAAGACGCACTTTTTATTTAGATTTATTACCTAATATTTCGTTACTTGTCCAAGTAACATCATCAGAGGATAAATAACGAAATATTAGGTAATAAATCTAAATAAAAAATGCGTCTCGTACTACTATTTATAATAAAAATATTATTCCACACCAACATTTTTCATATTGTCATATTTTGAATGATGTGTATATTCGTTCCCTAAAACTGATGCATGCCCAATCAACTTCTAGGATAAAAAAGAAAACATTGCACTTCTTCCAAATAAATTTACTAATAATACTTATGGGCCAATATATTAGTAGGCCCAAACAAGTGAAATTTGAATATACATTACAACATAATACAACTATTTTAAAATAGTATGGAGCCTAAACTATCATGATGCTAATAAAAGTTGGAGTAAATGCTGTAATAAGTTAGTAGGCCTACCAGGTAGCTTATAAACAGTAAGTCCACTAATCTACCCAGATGATTTGCAATAACTATGGACGGACTTACTTTAAAATTATATAGCGTGGCTTCCAAATGCCCGCATTATTACTGCTGTTACAGCACTAGTCACTTTGTAGGCTTACAAACAATGTGTGCCTCTTGGTTTACTAGTAGTTGACCCAGATTGAATAAATTGTTCAACTTGATATATGAAATCCAGGGCCAGGATATGCAATATTTTTCTTGGCACCGGTGTTTCTAAATTTTCCCTAAAATATTTTTCATAAACAATGACTAGACAACTGAATTTTAGTAAAAATTAGCATCTGATGTAGGCTACGCTTTATAACTAGATGGCAAAGCATCATTCAAAAGTGAATATTTTGTAAAATTTGTGTCTCTTCAACTAGGAAATCGAAGATTTATTGCAACAGAGATGTTTCAAGACTGTTTGTGTTAAAGACTTAGTTGTCTAGTAGCTATAAAATAAGCTACATAATATACACACCTGTCCGGTTGAGCTTCTCAGCTATAATCTTCCACGCCTTTTCCCTCGGTATTATTCCCTTGAATAGTTTCTTGTCGGCAGCGTACAAAACTGGTAGCGCTTCCACCAACTCGATGAGCAGTGATATCTCTCTGGTACTGAAGAGGTCTGTACTACCTGTGCTCCACATGCTTGGTATCGAATTCTTAGTTACAGACGTAGGAGTAGAGGTCATGTTTAGACTCGAGTCACTCATTTAGAGGCTGTCATGCATAGTATGTTTATATTTTACTATATTATTCCGTCTGGTTTAAATTAAAGTACAGCCATGCGTAGTACTGACTGGGCATCTACTACACAGCAGCCTACAAGTGACAATACAGCTGTTATTCTCAAGCAGTTGAAACAGGATTCCTTGCGGTAATGACTTTGCCAGCTCTCCTCCTATTCCTAGGCCGCAATCATCTGCCTCATAAACATGTTTTTGATTAATTTATCCGTCTACGCCTCAATTTAGTTGATGCGTTGTTCGTATGACCTTTCACATCTTGCTGTGTTTAGCTCGAGTTCTAGACAAAGCATGTGCTCCTAATGGGGGAGGTGATGTTAGTCTCCATCAATCATCTATCACATTGCTGGCGATCATATCTTACACTTGTACGCTATAATGATGATAATATGATAGTGACTTGAACCACTGGGATGCTGATATAAACAGAGCACACTGCTCTGGATTGCAAACTTTTATGATACTTTGATTAATATAGCATACAAAAGGCATGAAATCACTGCAGCTGTTATTGCTTGGTAATTGGCATGGACTCCAATCCTACTTTAATTGAAGCATTGCAGTGTCAATTTTGTTGATGCCAGTGAAATGTGTCAAATCCTCTACACAGGATGTCATGAAGTTATTCATCCATTTTCTATAAACTAAAAAAATTTTGCTCAGCCAGCAAATTTGTGTTTTTCATGTACAGTAGGCTTATTTATTTATACAATTTCTAAAATGTTCATGAGCCTATTTAGAAAATGGATTTCAATCACACATGGAAATGTGGATATGATTTATCTCAAGGTACATGCCAATCATTTCACTAATATAATAGATAATAGATTTATTTTGGTTGCTGTGGAAGAACATAGCTTTGGTATCCGAATTTAGGTTCATACAGCTAGTTGGGTTGAGTTGATATTGCTGAGCAGAACACCATGACTGCAGTGGTAACCTAGGACCAGAGGCTATTGCAAAGGGGGTTGGACAGTATTATCATTATTACATCCTGTCTTGCCTCTGCTCAGAATGATCTTCTTTCTATGACTATTCGCTGTATAGAAGAGTACAGGGTTGCTGAATGAACTGTAAACTCTGTGAGATATACCATTAAACCTAACAGGCTGACGCAGTGACCACGGATACGTAATATTTACAGGTAAACAGGAGAATAACTTCCCTTAGAATATGCGGAAACCAGTTGGGGTTTGAAGGAGCATCATACATCTGTGAGATGCTACTAGAGAATGACTGTATCACACACCTGGTGAGTAGACAGAATTGCATGGATTGTAGCTAGAAGCTGTTACTGTTTATCTGTTGACCTCAGTATGTTATTCTTGTTCTATATTTATCCTGTCAAACTTTCGCTTCCGTCGGTTCAAACCTTATGGATCTCAACTTTGGAGTTGTCCACACACACTTGGAGTAAGAATTTTTATTCCTGCATTTTGTTGAGCCAGCGAGTTACAGTCCGATGCGTCTTGAAATTTTCTCTGATTTCTTAGTCTACTACTCACAAAGAACATTGCAAAAAACATGCACGCTACAAGTACCAACACATCAACAAACATGTTATTTTAGGAAGCAATAAAAACAAATAAGGTTCATTTCAATAATTGTCAGTGGTAATATTGTTTGCTTGCTGTAACTGAAAGCTTATAAAGAGTGTAGGCTTATAATTACATGTATGTTGTGCTTATTTACATTTATGTACAATAATTCTATAATGGACCGTCCGTTAAGTATGGTGTACGTGTTTTAGGACATTGGTGATAATAACATAAGACATGCTGATGACGTTGCAGATATGTTACGCCAAAATACTACCATTACCAACTTAGTTCTATCTGAAAATAATTTCTCCGACAGAGATGCAGCTTTGTTAGCGCAAGTAATAGAGGTAAGGTGGGAAAACTCTAAAGTTGTATATCGTATGAAATGTTACAATATTGTATATCAGTTTGAATAGAAACATATGCTTGTATTTATGTTGAGATGTTGTAAAATCTACCGGAAATTATGGTGGACCTAGATGTATTTGGAATGACAACACTCATATACATTCAGATTATTTGAAAAATTTGAGCCCAACACCATCTTTGTTTGTTGAGATATTATAAAGAAAATAACAATCTTTTGTTGGATCAGCCATCACAGTAAATGAAATTTGCAATTGATACTTACAAGAGGCTAAGTAGTGTCCGTCATGATCTGGACCCAATTTCTACTGAAACTATTGTAAATTACATTGTAAGAACAATGAAAACTTTAGCTAATAATTTTAATTGTTAGTTTTTGCGTAGTTGTTGGTAAAATACCTTCTATGTAGTATTGTATTGTTAGCACACCGTCACACATGTCATTGTTAACGCAATAATGGCTGTGTTTAGGCTCACCCAACGCTGACAGAAGTGGACCTGAGCTCTAATAACTTTGGTTCTACTGGAGGTCTCCACCTCAAGAGGATGATATGTGAGTAGATGTCCCCTCTGTTAATATTATGTAATATGAGTACACGGGCTACTGTTATGAAGGATACAGGCGTGGATCTTTGATCTAGTCTTACATTTTGATTTTAGATTAGTAAGTTTAATTTTGTTTGAGCGTCAGGATTTGTCTCACAGCCTCTGAAATGAAAATAGTGCTCTATCCCCCAAGCTAAGATACGACAGAAATGTAAAAATAATAATTATTTTATGTCTATGATGTTTTTATGGAAGGAGGACTCTACCTCAACATCATATATATAAATACATGGTCAAGCCCCCTAATGATAACCGGGCTGTTATAGGAATTTTTGGTTACAATAGAATAAAATATGTCTAGAACTACTTTCTAGAATATTGCATCATAGACCTTTGAAATTTTCAAACTTCTAAGCTCACACTGAGTACAATTATTTACATGTAGGCCTACATGTATATTGAATGTTCAGCAGAAACTGATGCATTGCAGTCAATCCGAGTATATACATCCCCTATTCCAAATATGCAGTGTAAGTCCGGAGTTGAGCCGCAAAAATTTAGTAAAAATATTATTCTGATGATGGTAAATGCTTTAGTTGGTAGAGTCTTTTGGAGATGCCTGCTGCAAGTCACAGCACTAATGATATGAATAAAAATAGTGTATTGGTGAAATTACTACCCCCTTGGCCACAGTCATAACAAAATTTAATTAATTTCTGCAGTCATAACTGCTGCTGACTATACTGATGTTATAAAGTCTTGAATTTGAGTCTAAAAATAATATTATGCAAGTTTGGGGCTGTTATGTTTGCAGTTTTTGTCATGTCAAACAAAATACTGTGTGTTTTGTTCACTTTATTGGACCACACCCTTTCATAACCATATATTATTATTACGTTACGAATATAGCTGAAAGTACAAATCTAATAGAGCTGAATCTTAGCTGGAACAAGATCAGAGGTGAGGGTGCCGTAGCAGTAGCCGAGGCTATTCGAGATAATGTCGGAATGAAGACCATCAACCTAGAGTGGAACGGGTGGGTGCGATAAACACTTACAGCTTCTGTATACTAACTTGTGTCTAGATTTATACTGGCATAATTTTATATAGACAAAACATTCATCATAACACCCTTTGACCATATAGTACTGATTTGAGTGTTATTATTACTGTATAGGTTTCAAATATACGTGTAGTTTAGCTTAGTACTGTGTGATCAGTGCATATACAGTATAATGTACTGTATGCAGGATAATTACTGTATAGCACTGGAGTTATATTCACATTGTACTCTGGCATTACCGTCTTACATTCTCCCGTTATTGGCCATGTGTGCCAATAATTGATGGTTACAGTAACTTATTTTGACTCTGTCTTGACTTCCATTTTTGTAATTCACCGCAGGGATTCCATTTTCATTCAAATATGAAATGAGATTTAGTAGTTGTTTTCTCTCTACCCTTATAATCAATGTAAGGTAGAAATATCGATATTTTTAACTTCTGCAACGGATGGAGACACTCTCACTAAATACTGGCTGCTATCAAATTTGTATGCCTTAATTCTTGAATAGGTTTGACAGAAAGTCAGGGGCTAAGCTAGCTGAAGCCATATCACAGAACAGAACTCTAACAGAACTGAATCTATATTCTAATAGAATCGACTCTCAGGCATTTCTCTCCATCTGTCAGTCTCTAAAGGATAACGATAATCTGCTTACACTCAAGGTACCGGCACTTACACTTCCTGTATGCTATACATACGCACTACGTGACTGTTGTAGTACCTGCATACTACAACCTGATGTATATATGTTCTCTGCATGTTGTATTTACATGTATATTATACAATATCACCACATAACTCAAATCTGTGTAACATGAATATAGCATCTATTATTATATTTTGCACTATCAGATAGGAAAGAATTGTATAACAGAAGAAGCAGCGGCAGCAGCTCTAGAGCTCTTCAAGACTTACCCAGAGCTAAAAGTTGAGACTGTGGACCTCTCGGTGAGTATAGGCTAAATCATCGATATTAAGGGAGGTCTGCCTCTACTCCACAAAGTCAAAGGTTCTAGTATAACTGATATACTGTTATATGCTATGAGTGTGTAAAGGGATGGTAGTAACAGGCTACTCTAGGTTTGTGGTGTATTACTTCGCTGTCATTCAGAAAAGATATTTTGTCATTCCTAGGCAATTAAATTCTGGGCTAATTCCATACTTGCCAAGGAGCAGGAGCAAAGAATCTGGACTTTTTAGCTCAAAATCCCTGGACATTGTGCTCTGTTTACTCAGTCCAGTTACTACACTGATTATTCTCACTTGACTTCTCCTTTATTGTGTTCTCAAAGCCAGCTTATATAGCAGGCAGCAAAGTATTACAATATGTTTACGTCAAAATATGAATCATAAAATGCTGCTAAATTCAGTCTATGATGCGTCATCACTTGTTTGCAAACAACAACATGATTGTAAAGTGTATAACATGATGAAACTGCTATGTGCTGCCTATCAATCATAGGCAGCCCAAATTAACTCAAGCGTCATCATCAAGTTTATATATCAACACAGCTTATAATGTCAACACAAACAATGAACCACAACTAGACACAAACTTGTAACAATAACAAAGTCATCACATTCCCCCATGATCTCAAGATCACATCAAAGTCAATGAGTGTAGTAAGTGCCATAACGTTCTGGTAGCTTTATCTCTCTGGTGGATCTTCGCATATTAGTTTCATCCTCATCTGAGTCTTCTATTGGTTCACCATCATTCATTTGGTTGTCAATGCCATTCATATCTTGAAGCCATTCTACTTCTACTCCACTTGACTTGTGCTCTTCGTCATTTGCCAATCTTCCATCACCAGAATCCGGTTGCCAGCCATATCTCAAGTCAGCTATGTGTCTGTTTATTCCATCCACTTCTACAGTGTGATGTGACACTATTTTAGTCACTCTGCCAGGTTTCCACACAGATGTGCAGCGTCTGTTTGGTGGCTTCACATATACAACATCACCTTCTCTAAAGCCAGAGTTAATGATCTTCTGGCCAGCAACAGTTTTCTCACCCCATAATCTAGGTCTGTATCTGTACAAAGTCTCAGCAGGAACGACTTTATTTGACAAAGGACTGTTGTTGTACCAGTAAACAGCTTCCTCTACTGATCTGCCAGTTCTAGCTACAGCTCTTTTGATTGTTCTATGATTTCGTTCAACAATCCCATTTCCAGAGTGTCGATAAGCACAGCAAAAAACTTGTTCAACTCTCCATTCTGCCAAAAACTCCTTCATCTTCCAGCTCACAAAGCATGGGCCATTGTCACACAGTAGTTGGCTGACAGGTCCTCGCTCCAGAAAAACTCTCTTGAGCGCCTTGACCACCGTCTCAGCATTCTCACTTGCCAGGCTGCTCCAGATAGCAAATCTACTGGGTCCACAGTCAATCAATGAGAGGTACGGCTTTCCATCCATGTAAGTTATGTCCACAGCAAGGCGGCTCCACACGTCAGATACTTCCAATGAACCATGTTCCCATGTGATTGGACTTGGGTCAATAGATCTGCACAAATGGCATGATTTTATCACATTTTCCACTTCCTCTCGCTGAACTTCTGCCCCGATAAGCCTTTTTGCCAAGTGTAGTGTTTTATCAATCCCAAAATGGTGCTTGTTATGAAGTTGTAGAATATCAGCCTCCATATTGCACTCTGTTGTCATTCCAGTGGCAACTGCTGGTCTTCTTAACCATTTCTGAGGTACTCGTGTAAGGACATCAGCTTCATTATCTTGGGACTTCACCAAATCAATAGATATCTTCACCTGATACTCCTCCGCCAGTTGGCTTAGTAGACCAAGCCTCCGTCTCACAATCATCTCGCTCATACCACTAACTTTAGGTCTCCTTGTGTCCTCTAACACTGATTTGACCCAGCTATAAACCGTCGCTGAATCAGTCATCACAGACAGCTGCTTGAAACCCCACTTGAGTGCCAGCGTCACACCCTTTAGCACTGATTCTAATTCAGCAACATTGATGTGTGTTCCGTCATCTTCTTTCCTCAACCATGCTGCATCCTCGATAATTTTTCCATTTACATCCAGGCAAGCTCCTATGGCTAGGCTGCTAGCATCACACCACACTTTACAGTTTGTTTCTTCTTTGACCACCCAATCTCCTTTGACAGGATCACGCTCCTTAGCCCTAGTGATTATCTCCCTAGCAATGGATTCTGCTTCACTTGAGATCATTTCATCCCATCCAGCTGCTTGGGTCAGTCTCTTTACATAGCTACAAGCAGTTCTCATCCATCCAGCAACAGGATAGTGTCCAATCAGTTTTCCACAAATAGAAAAGAGCTCTCGTTTTGTGACTTGTTCCCCCATATCCGGCAGCAGTCCATCTCTCCTCCAACAGTAGGTGCCTTTATTGTCACACTCAACTCTTAAACCAAGAACACGTGCACTTGACAGGGGTTCTGGGTCTTTTGTTTCCAGACCAAACTTCTTCAGATGCGACTTAACCTTCTCCGCTGAGACTTTATCCATGTTAACCCAGATGTCATCGATGTAATGATCTGTTCCACCATTGATCTCCTCATCAAGGGACAACACCTTGTCTAAAATTTTTGACATAATCTTTGGAGCAACACTCAGACCAAATCCCATCCTTGTCATCACATACAGCTTTCCTTTAAACTTCACAGCTTGAAATCTCTGCAATGCTCGCTCCATATGGATCTGTAAATAGGCTTTCCTTAGGTCTAACAAACACGCATTTTGCCCTCCTTTTCGCCAACTCCGAATCTTGTCTTGGCATACTGCTGTGTCCACCCCTGGGTTACTGATTAGCCATCTGTTTAACTCCCTGTAGTCCATAACCGGTCTCACTTTCTTTGGTTTATTCGGTTGTCTGGCTGCCATCAGTGGTATTAGGCCTCTGACAGCTCCATGAACGTGCTCATCATGCTCCATTAGCCATCCATCAGCTATCCACCTCTCCAGTTCAGATTCATATTCTTCTTTGTGTTCCTCCGCTACTGCATACATTGCCTTCTGATTTGTTAGTACTGCTTCATCTTTGCTCCACTTCCAGCTAACAATCCACCGCTCTCCATTGAAGTTTGCTGAGAAATCTGTATCATCTAGTTCCAAACAACGGCTGTTCTCCCTTTGTGGCACATCTACCTCTATTCTGTCAACTACAGCTCCTGCTCCAACCACGCAAGATTCACTGTCGACTCCAAAGACCACTGTCTTTCCTACTATGACTCCACCCATCTGTTGTATAGCATCCATCCCAACTATCAACTGGGCATCTCTAACTAGCCTCTTTGCCACTAAGCACTCCACCTCGAGTATTTTGCCATTAATGTCCATGCAAGCCATCACTGTGCCACTGCATGATGTCTTCTCTCCATTCAACATGCTAACAATCCTCGCTCTACCTCCAGGCTTCAGTCCAGCTCGTCCACAAGAGCTTTCCAACATCACCGACTGCTCACAACCTGTGTCCACGAGAGCCTTAACCTTGATATTGTTAACATACATGGTTATAAATGGTAGCACCGACTTTTTTATTGTTTGTTGATGGGGAGCGCATCCGGCGCTGATGAGCTCCCTTCCTCGTTTTCCTGACTCTTGCACCACTTTGCAATGTGTCCAGGTTGCCTGCACTTGAAGCAAACTATCTGCCGCTTAGCACTTGATTTTCCTTTATTGCACTGTCTGGCATGGTGTCCGTACTCAAAACACTTGAAACACTGCCCTTGCCTGCTTGTTCCGACAGCACATGACATATCCTCTGTTGCTGAGAGCATCATTCGTGCTCTACTAACCAAGTCACTTAATGACATCTTTTCCACTGACGCCAATGACTTAAGCTGTATGGCTGTGTCCGCAGGCAGGCCAGCCACGAAAGCACATCTCAGTAGTGGTTCCGGATCACCTTGTCCTATCTGCACCACCAACCTCTTAAGCTCTGCCAAGTAAACATCTACTGTCTCACCTTGCCTGTAACTGCGTCTGACTAACAGGTCATATGACTGGAAACTGTTATTGCCAAACGCCTGGATAATCTCTGCCTTTAATTTCTGATAGTCATCTCGTACTTCTGGTGCTAGTTGATTGTAGACAGCAAATGCCGATCCTGACAGAAACAAGGGCAGGAAGCTCTTTAACTCTGTAATCTTCTGTAGCTCTGCCACTAGCTCAAGTTTCTGTAACCATTCTACAATGTCTCCACTTGAGCCATCTTCATAAACCTTCACCAAATCTGACACCTTTACCGACATATTGCCGAAATAGCTTGTGCTCTGTTTACTCAGTCCAGTTACTACACTGATTATTCTCACTTGACTTCTCCTTTATTGTGTTCTCAAAGCCAGCTTATATAGCAGGCAGCAAAGTATTACAATATGTTTACGTCAAAATATGAATCATAAAATGCTGCTAAATTCAGTCTATGATGCGTCATCACTTGTTTGCAAACAACAACATGATTGTAAAGTGTATAACATGATGAAACTGCTATGTGCTGCCTATCAATCATAGGCAGCCCAAATTAACTCAAGCGTCATCATCAAGTTTATATATCAACACAGCTTATAATGTCAACACAAACAATGAACCACAACTAGACACAAACTTGTAACAATAACAAAGTCATCACAGACATAGTTTGGGTGTACATTATTTGAATAAAACTTATCACTGCAAAGTATCAAATGATCCACTTTTGTTCTATTTAGTGGCTTGTAAGATACTTTCTTCAAAGTAAATGACTTAGTTTAGGTTGTATCTTGTGTTTTATGAGGTTTGGTAACATTTTCATCATAAAAAATCAGGACAGCTGAAAAATTAGTAGGGACAGGCACAAAAACCAGGGGGTGTCCCGACAAAATCTGGACACTTGGCAAGCATGGTTAATTCTTTTTTACTATTCTTTACTTTTTACTTATTTCTTACTGATTATCTCTAAGAATTGCTGTATGATTGATTCCAAACTTGCCACATTTGCCACAGGTTATATAATAAATATTGCCCATCATTTGCTCTTTTTAGTATACTACTAATATATACATACATGGTGCAGTTTTTATGTCTTACTGACAGGACCTGATATTCTCTGCTGCTCTTGGAGAGAAAGCCAAAGAAGTTCAGGAAATGCATGAGAATTTCAAGTTTATCTATGGATACACTGACTTGTATGGTAGGTTTATATATACTACAATATATTATACATGCCATGTAACACATACAATATGACACATGATTCATGCAACACATACCATGTAGCACGTACAATGTAACACATACCATGTACGTAACATGTACCATGTAGCAAATACCATATGTAGTACATGCCATGTAGCATGATTCACGTAATAATAATAATAATAATAATAATATCCGTGGTGCCAAACACAGTTCTTTAACGTGGCTGCCCAATAGCGGAACTAGTCGAGGGGTCACCAAGGCTCCTAGCACTGGATATTATTATAGTTCGATATGGCACAGAGGTAAAACCTTTTTCGGGACGAAAACCTCCAGGTCATTGGCGGGTCTTGAACCCACGTCCTTGCAGATAACTTGCGTCATTGCTGCAAGACCAGAGTGACTAGTGCTAGACCACTCAGCCACCAACATCTGTGACACATACCATGTAACATGATTCATGTGACACATTCCATGTGACATAATTCATGCAACATATTGCGTCATGCAACATGTGTGACGTGATGAGACTCAACAAGCAAATTGTGACCCGTATCATGTAACATGTGACATATTACTGCAGGCAAGAGAAAGCTGAAGAGCTACGACGTAGTGGATGAAGCTCTGACGTTCTTCAAACAGTACATGACAGAGAATAACATAGATCTGGTCACATTCTTCCAGGAGATGGATGATGACGGCAGCATGGCAGTATCCTATGATGAGTTCAGAGAAGGTTTGAGGGTGAGTCTCCTGTATATCTGCGTTTTAGTGACCACACACTGTTTGTATCTTCCACAGAATAATGAATTTGTTACCTTTGCCTCAGTCTGGTTTGCTCACGCACTTTCTATTTGTTGCCAAGTTAGCTTGCATGGGCACATAACTTCTAATAATACATTGTATATACCTGCTTGCATAGGCACATAACTTCTAATAATACATTGTATATACCTGCTTGCATGGGCACATAACTTCTAATAATACATTGTATATACCTGCTTGCATGGGCACATAACTTCTAATAATACATTGTATATACCTGCTTGCATGGGCACATAACTTCTAATAATACATTGTATATACCTGCTTGCATGGGCACATAACTTCTAATAATACATTGTATATACCTGCAGGTGATGAAGATACCTTTGACTCCTCTACAGGTGGATCAGCTGATTGCAGCTCTAGACATGGATGGAGATGGAGACATTGACTTTGGGTAAGCCATTCAATCAACACATACAATCAACACATACATGTACAGCTATAAATAGTTATTGTGCTCCATATACATGTATTTGAGTCTATATACTGGTATTTCCTTGGATATTTAGGCTTTCTAAACCATGTCTGGATTTAATTATTAGTACCAATAAAATTATCGAAAAAAGCCGTGAGATACATTGCTTTATATTTGACCTTTTTATTCTAAGGTTTGAAAGTTATGCCATGTAAATTTCATTTTAGCCATGCTTTATAATACAATGTATATATCGACAGTCATATAAATAATGCTACAATGTTGAAGTTAATGTGAGAAAAGACAACTCCAAAGTAAAATATCAGCTAAATACTGTATGTTTGTGTGGGTAATGAGGTATTTAAAATTTTGCAGAGAGTTGGTGATTGGTGCTGAGGAGCATGCTCACTAGCCTCTTTTCTGGTACACCTAATATGAAGAATTCTCAGGCTATACTATTAGTACATGTACTATTTCTTGAATGGATATAATATAATATATTGCCTTGCCATCCATGTGAGTTACACATAGTATTTTTCTACTACTACTCTATTTTGTAGACACTTTTGAATGAATCTTTTAGACTGCTATAAATTCTGACATAAGTTCATGCGTTATGTAAGCAGAAAATATTATGGCACTATTTTATATAGCATAATGTTTATATATATATACAGTACATTGTAGCTATTCACTTTCCTAAATATCATCTTTAGAAAATGAGACTATTTTGATAGATTTTAATTGGATAATTATGTTTAATTTTGAGCATTCCTGTTGCAGCATAATAATATACAAAAGAACTCCCTTCACATGCATTGTGGTACCAATAATATGACATTTATGGACTAGCTATTGTAGCCTGGGTAATTTATGTAATGTATACAGTTACAGAATAGTGTACATGTAAAATATTTATCTGCATGTACTATACTGCACTGCAGATATACATACAATAATTATAATAAGACATGTAAGTAAGAAATTGTGTTTTAAAATATTCGTAGAAAAATCATCACATGATATTCTAAAATGGGTAGAACTTTGTGAAAGCCCCTTGGACAACAACGGGCTGCCGTTTACCCACTGTAAAATGGTTACTGGGCCAAAGATTCTGTAGCAATCAAGTTAGGAATAACATGTACGTTTCATGTGATGTACATGTACTTATGGAATAATCATATAGGATAATCACAATACTGTATAGACAATTGGATGCTTATAATATCTGATACGGATTACATGAAGAGTATACATTCATAATGTACATGTTGTACACGAACAAAATTGTGTTATGTAAAATAGGAGTTCTAAAAATAAAGGTAGAGTAAAAATAGAGAACTTGGCCTGTTGGAAAGTCATCAATGCTTTAGGACGCTCTTTACATAATATAGTCAGGTGGGATGAATCATGTGACCTGGAACTATTGCCAGTTACATGAGAGTAGTGGCAGCCCTGGCTACATGATTCCTGGTAAACTGAGGTGAATGCAGATCTGGGAAGAACTGAGACTTCCTCTTTCTGCCGTCTTCCCTGTGGATGCTTGACCTCTCAACTCTGCCATTACCTACTGTGAGCTTGACGTCTGACAGGGCTGTGGATAGTCTCTGAAAGCGTTTATCCAGTACTGTTCTTGATGACAGGAGTTGTACTCCCCTGTGTAATATAGTGAAGGAATCATAACATACACGTAGTAAGCCTGATACAGAAGAGTCTTGTAATGGTTCATACGTAGTAACGAGAGCACATGCATGCATATTATCATGTCTAGTATGACAAAATTGGAGGGAGGAACTCCTTGCAAGTATCGTCGCATTTATGCTTAATTTCAAGCTACACTAGAAGAGAATTTCCAACAATCACGTTTTCAAAAAGTTACTGCATTCCATTAATGTTAGATAATTGTGTGAGATATGCTGAGTGCATAGAAGATGAATGCAAATCAGTGTTTACTGAAGTTAGAGGCTACATCTTCGAAGTGAGTTGAAGTTTGAAAGTATCTACGTAATGTAGATACGAGTAGATCATCTCACAGGACTGACTACCTCCAAGCCCGAACTATTACTTTCAATTTTTTTTATCAAACTCCCAACATGTTTCCAAAACAGATTTTGTAACAGAATGTATACAACTAATAGATTTTAAAATGAGCTTATTTAAACAATAATACATGCATTTGTATCTAAGTAATAGCCATTTTAGTAAAGTCATTATTGAATAATTCAGTATTTTGATTACCTGTAGTTGTCATAGCGACGCTGCTGCTGAGGGGCTAGCTCATATCTGACAGGATGTTTAGTGAGATAGGTGTGGTTGTTATACTGAACTATCCTAGGCTCTGTTCTACCATACATGACAGGATGGAGGGGTACAGATACCTCCCCTTTTCTCTCATAACTGTCTGGAGTTCTGTATACCTGTAACAGCAGGGTTAACAAATGACACTCATCTGTCGTTGTCCATATCTGTGTTACGAGATGGTAAGCCTATAACTGCAGAATTTATTAAAATGTGCCATTTGACAGCAACGAGATTTTTAAGCATCTAAACCTACACGGAGAACGTGTTCTTAGGTTAAAAGCACTTCTCAATGGACTGAGCGCTTTCTTCGACGGTTCTTATTGGAAATAGTACATCTTGCTCAACCATCTCGGTGCCTCAACTAGATCTTGGAGACCATTATTGAGCTGGCTGTATCTGTGTAAAGCCAGCAAGTGACTTGAAAGATGCCTTCTCAGCAGATTTTAACCAATCTGATTCTACTGTAGATTCAGTACTTTGTTTTTGTTGAAAGTTTATACATGTATACCAATTTGACTTCAGAAAATTTCCATCATACATGTAATTTGAAGAGGGATTGCATTTAATATTTACGGAAAAATATTTTCAACATACTAAAAAAAGTGCTAATATTAAATTTGGTGATATGTGAAATGGTCATGCTATTATAATATACATGTTAGTAAAAAGCTTTAAGGAAAATACTTTTTTCTCAATACACAACTGGACTCTCAACATCTTGGGGAGAATTGACATCTACATAGACGCACCTTCAATCTGTTTACAGATATATTAAGTTTACTGGCCAGACTTGTTATAATGCTCTAACCTGACCCAAGCTGCTTTACCAATTGTGGCTTGAAAAATCCTTACCAGTCTATAGATTATGTTTTAGTACAAACTGCCCCAAAAGTTGGAGCAAGAGTTATCTATAACTAATATATTTGTTCAGAGCAAGAGTTGTCTATACCTGTTGGATTGATGCTGACTTTAACTTCCTGTCATTGGCAGATAGTTGGGGAAAGTTGAGTCTGTCCACCCTACTTCTGTCCTCTCTCGTCCATGAGTCTCGTTTCCTATTCATTAGGAGGCTAAAGCTGAGCTGCTGGTGGTTCTGGGACTGCTTCCTCTTGTCCTGGTGGTGAGATATCAGTTCCACAGTCTTCTGTAGTTTCCTTTCGTCTAGAGAACATAATCCATTGAGAATAATGTACTCTTTAATGTGAAACAATACCAAGACCATTGTAACCACAACGTAGAACAATGAAATTTCATTATTTTATTCTTACTTACTTACTTACTTACAATGCTCTGATCTTGTAAAACTGGTGTTCTCATTGTTTAAAAGTGATTGTGCAGCATAGAGTGTTAGCATATCTTACGTTAATAATGACTAAATTGTGATAAAATACAGCTAGTACAGTGTAAACATGACTCTCATAAACTTGGACCCGCTCTCAATGTTGGTGATTACAGTGGGACAACGCAAAGAATGAACAGGATTCATTTGAATGTTGATTTGAATAAAACATGAGTAACTTGTTCGAGAAGTTTTTCAGAAAAGGTCCTATACTTTTACCTACCACAGGCATTTTCCTTTAGCAAAGCTTTGGTGACGCATGTCTTGAGTCTAAAGTCTACAGTACCACTCAGCTTTTTGCTGTTCATCTTAGTGAATAATGTTTTCTTGAAAGAGAAGCCTCCATCTTGGATTGGGAAGCAAGCGGATGCATCGCACTCGGGAATCTCGAGTTCTTCATCTTCCAACATGTTGAATGAGTTAGATCTAGATGGAAGTAGACACCTAAAATAGAATTACCATTGGACATTGTACAACATAGTAGTAACAGGTTTAATAGTTATTGCAAGTCAAATATACATTGTAACATTATACAATATAGCCTAGTATATTTGGGGGAGGGGCGCAAGCCAGCATTACCATTACCTGATGCCCGTTTTAAACCTGGATAAAGGAAAAAGGTTACGACAGGAAGAGCATCCAACATAAAAATGAGCTCCAAACATTAACTAAGCCATAATATAACAGATAGGTTCTGTCGTCAACAGCTAGCTACCCCACATGATCGAAAATAGGAGACACAGTAACAGCATAATTCCGACATTTTATACTATATTATCCGGTTTGACAATGACTTCCAGTACAAAGTGAGCAGGTTAGTTGATAGTTTACATTTTACATAGTATAAGTATTATATTTTCCCCCATGACTGTGTACTTATCAATATCAATACGCATCTTCCATTTTTGGCACCAAACAATTTGGGATATGGCATTGTAATGATTAGTATCTATAAAATTTGTTCGTACACCATACATATTGTTAGATACACAAACATGTCACCAAGTTAGTTGTCCTACTTACAAGAGGTATAATGTTGACTCCAGTCTCCATGTTTTTAGTCCTATCACTATGTAATACTGTGTTTCTATATAACCACTAGGCTGCAGTTGCAGCGATATATCACACACTACATTAACTGCATTATAGATTTATTGGTAATTAATCAATCAGGGACTATGAATAGTAAATTTGTTAGGTGTTCAATTATTTTTACTCAAATCTTTTGTTTTGGCAGTGTTGTAAAATGTATTGAATAAACATCGAAGTGTATAGAATTGAGCACTTTCTCTCTCTGTATAAAGCCGATAATAAACCTACAAAGGGTTATATAAGACCAAACAAAATTCAGTATTCACAGTCCTTGGCCAATAATACCAATAATCAGTGTTCTTTCTCAAATTGGTAAATGTTTTCCTATGTACTGTAGGTATACAACTCACTCCCTACAAATACACAAACTTACAGGTTTGCCTTTTTCTGTCTAATGGCATCTACTATTCTGTCGAATGAGTTAGAATTGGAAAACACTTCTTTACTAAATTATCTGTTTATAGAACTTACATGACGATAATATGTTTAGGTTACTCTATACAAATAGCCTAGTAGACACATGTACATACATAATGAAAGACATAACTGTACACTATATAGTAGCCTATACTATGATGTTATGTGTGTGTAGGATCGACAATCGAGTGTGTAGGCTGATCACGGTTGTAGATTGGGTCATCTAAGCTTCTGTATTGGATTACTGAGATGGACAAAATAGTAGCAGTTCATTCGTATAATAGGTGGAGTGCCAGAGGTTCGTGGTTCAAAATTACATCTCTCCCAGGAAAAAATCCACAACGGCATTGACATAAGCAGCCGATTTTCTCGACTTACTCCGAGAATAAACGTTGACTTGGTCGTCGTACGTAGAAGTAGGCTACTTCACACTCTCATACTGGTGCTTCCACTTCTCCCTAGAATAGTACATCATTTATTGTGTTGTACATTAATTGTAACTTATAATAATGTAGCAGCTATTTATCATCTAAAAGATCTTCGTATGCATTATGAATGAATGAATATATAAAAATATTCAATATACAATACATGATTGTGACTGTGTACTGTTTAGTCTTTACTCTTTACTGTATTACCATTCTTTCAGTTAGAGTGGCTACAATAAGATGGTATAGGAGTTGTTCCCTTTTGTCACACCAAGAAAAACTGGTCGTATGGTTTGTGACACGTGACAGTCACATGATAATATTTCACTTTGTTTGGCCAATGACAAAGCACTGTTTTATTTATAATAATTATACATAAATTTTGCTGTCCGTGCAATTTCGATTATTTTTCTTACAAGTTGGGAAACTCCTAAGTTTGATTATGAAGTATACTCTTTTGGTGGCTTGTTGTTTGACTGTAGCGATTGTAAATGGCCGGGGGTTGGGTGAGAAGTTAAGTGCTTTTCAAGCAGTCGGAGGACCGTTCATCAGTGGTGGGCAACAGGCTGAAGCTAAAGTTGAAGAGCAGGAGAAACAGGTTTGTTTTGCAGTTAGTTCATATCAAATCACTTGTCAAACGATCTCATAAACCAGCCTGTTTTTTGATATTTTTTTTACTCCACTAATATTTATACAGCTATTACCATTTCATGTATCAATTATTGTTTTTTTACTTTGAATGTTAAAGGAATTTTTGATTTTCATTTTCATTTTTAAAGTGATTTTAAAGAAAGTTTGATTATTATTTTGCGCAAACCTCCATACAATCTATCATGAGTTGCTATGAACTGTGCCAGTCACCATCATTGTTATTTTTATTTTTGATATTGATTCAATTAAAGTAATCAAATTGCAAAACTTAACTTCTGTTTCAATCTGCAGGTAGTTGGTATTGATTAGTAAGATGGGTCTTCTATATTAATATTGTAAGGGTCTAATGATCTTAGGGCTAAGTGGTTGTAGGGGCCTAATGATGTTAGGGCTAAGTGATTGTAGGGGCCTAATGATATTAGGGCTAAGTGTAACGGGTTGATACACGTTCAGTCGAAATGGCATATAAACTACTTCTTGAACAGATATGCCTAACTATATGTTCCATATTGAATTTTAGCTGCTAGGCGAAGATGGCCATGACTATTATCGTCAAGATTGGGCCGAGTTCAAAGAGACCCACCGCAAATTGTATCTAAATGACGAAGGTAGGTTTTATTTTTGAAAGGATGTTACTTCTGATTCTCTTCATGCAGAAGTTATATTAAACATTGTCAAATAAGGTATAGGTTAGCAGATTAAATATTGTATAACAAATAGTAACTCAATGATTTTTGCAATGTACGCTCCTTTTACTTTCCCTTATCTATAATGTATTATGAGTTACAGTTAGATTGGTAGGCCTACAATTTGAAGTTTGTCGATTGGCAGTGTAAAACAACAGATCATGGTGTGTATTAACAAATGTGGTATCTAATTGTGCTTAGCTGTTGCTATTAATTCCTGGTGTGTTTCCTTGAGGTGCGATGCGCAGTTTATTTGTGATCAACTCTTGGTTTTAGCATTTTACCAATGTCCACACACACCTTGTGGTAACAAGCATGAATAGAACAGGTGTTTCATTATAATATCTCCGTATCAATCTACTAAACCATATACTGATAGCTAGTTCTTATCCTATACAGACTTTCCAAGTAGACTGTGCATATCACCAATTTGGAATGATGTGGTGATACCCTCGCCAAGAGATAAAAATTTCACTTTCCCTGTCGGGTCTTTATCTAATATTTATTTAATGCCCATTATATAGCGTGCTATATGCCCATCAGATATAACATGTTATCTCAGAAGACGCTACTTTGTCCTGATCATGACATGGGAAGCTGTCATACTTTTATGCTGATAGGTATTATGCAGAACATCATAATAAGACTATTTCTGGGTTCTCAACTGACCATATTTTATTGACATAATTTTTGACCACAGGCTACTATTGGTCTGTGTTGTGGCTGAAGGTCTTTAATCTGTCCACATATGGGCTTCAGATATGCTCTGCATTAGATCTTATTACTTGCTTTGTAGCTGGTTTTGAGCATACTTCGGTTTCTGCATGAAGTAGGTCTCTAGTACGAGTAGATCTGTTGTTATGTAGATACAATGTACTATATTTGATATTTGTAGAGGAATATTACAGATATGAGGTGTTCACAGCAAACATGGCCCGTGCTAAAGTGCTGCAGGAGAGTGAGCAGGGAACGGCTACATATGGCCCCTCACCATACGCTGATCTGACTCGTAAGTAGTTGGGCTATACATGTCCTTTGACCTCGATATTGTGACTGTCCTTTTAGTGACCAATTTAATATTTTAAACATAGCAAGTTGAACCGTATGATTGGTGGTTCACTTCTATCTCCTTGACACTTCCACTTTTATTTTCTGGCAATTAACTTCTTTGGATGTACCCTATGTAGTCATATTCACTGCTCCTACTTGCACTGTAATCATTACTGTAGTTGGCATGGCATAATGTACTGTGCTGTTGCTCTATTATAGCTGAGGAATTCCAGCAGTACACCATGGATACCAAGTTCTTCGCCAAAGGTCATGACCTCTCATATGATGCCATTCCTACTGATCCTGCACCAGATAGCTATGACTGGAGAGATCATGGAGCAGTGACAGAAGTCAAGAATCAGGTATGTGGTCACATCTTATGGCGTGGCTAATTCAACTATTGAATTATTACGGAGTCACAGCTTTGCTTACTATTTGTAGTATGTGCCTCAGATGTTACATTTGCATGTTACATCTGCATGTTACATCTGCATGTTACATCTGCATGTTACATTTGCACACATTTCCTCAAATAGGTACATGTAGCTACTAAAGCCGCGGCCTGGTTGTGAGTAGTCATACTTGTGTTGCTTTCAGAGCATTTGAGCAATAGTATTAGAGCTAACTTGACTCCATCAACATAGTTATAATATAGGACCAACAACGTTATAATTCATCAATGAGACTTATACATCTACCTACACTGTATGTCTACTATTGATAAATAATAATATAGTAATATCTTTTTAATCTGTATTTCCAAATATCTGACAATATTCCTGTCAATATAAAGAGACTAATTGTAACTATTGCAGGGTCAATGTGGATCATGCTGGGCATTCTCTACTACTGGAAATATTGAAGGACAGTGGTTCCTTAAGAAGAAACAGCTTGTCTCTCTCTCAGAGCAAGGTTAGCTACACTCATAGTCGTAGTATAACATAATGTAACTATGTCTGTGTCTATTGTACGGAGTTTAGGCATGATATGGACTGATATATATAAGACATGATAGTTTTAAGGGCCGAAACAGGTGCTAGATGTACATGTACATGTATTTAGTTGCTACACTAGTGTACCAAGCTTTAGTTGCTAAATGCGCAAACAAGGCTTTAGTTGCTACATGCATGTACACAGGTTTAGTTGCTGTATTTATGCATAATATCTCAGACAAGGTTAGCTTTTGTTATCTGCCACTTTAAGAACAGCTGAAAGTGATAGCTTATCTTATACAAGTCATGATGCTATCAATGCATCTTCAGTATAAAAATATCATGTGATCAAACTTGGGCTCAAAGGTGGAAAGTCCAATAGAATAATTTCTTATCATGCAGTAGTTTAGCTCATCTAGTCACTGCTGAAGTAGTCCACAGATACAGTGTTTAGTCAATAGCTTAGACTTGATATATCTAATAACTCTGCATTCCTTTCCTATAGAGCTGGTGTCATGTGATAAAGTGGACCAGGGATGTGAGGGAGGACTTCCATCTGATGCATACAAACAGATCATCAAACTAGGAGGTGAGAGTTGTCTTCACTCCATATAATGATAAAATAGTAGCAGTTATCCTACCTTTATATAATGGAACAGTAGTTATCCCCTCCGTATATAGGTACATAATATGTAATAGTTATCCCCTCTCTGCATGGGTACATATAACAGAAGTTATCCCCTCTCTGTATTAGTTTATGTAAAGAGGTTGCCCCCACTCTACAGGTCTGGAAAGTGAGAAAGATTACCCATATGATGGTGTTGATGAGAAATGCCAGATGAAGAAGAATCCTGTAGTATACATCAACAGTTCAGTCGCCATCAGCAAGGACGAGGGAGAGATGGCTTCCTGGTTGGCTAAGAATGGACCAATCTCTATTGGTATCAACGCCAATGTTATGCAGGTATTTTGTTAAAAGTGTGCTTCATTTTGGGCTGCCTGGGGTCATTGCTATTATTGATATTATTTTATCTATGCCAGGCAATGAAGCCAAACTAGTGTAGTTTGTGCACTGTGCTAGGTGATTAGGTTGATTAGACCGACCACCACCCACCTGATTCAGAGATGGTTACTTCTACAGTTGTGGAACCAAGTCCCTGGTTGCTCATCAAATTTCTATATAGTAAAAATAGGAATTTACCAGATCTGTTAGTGTGTGTTGCTATCTAATTGCTATTATGGTGGATCTATTTCCAGCTCTATACTGGTGGAATCTCTCACCCCTGGAAGATCTTCTGCAACCCAAGTAAACTTGACCATGGAGTACTGATTGTAGGTTATGGAAGCGGTAAGTACTCTACTGGTTACTAGCTTGTGCTACTGGTTCAACACTGCTATGCGATATGTGGGCATAAGGTATAGGTGGCAGCAAGACAATTACTAAAATAGGAAATAGAACAGTAGAGAAACTAAAATAAATACAATCATGTAGTGCATTTTCAATGCTTTTTATTGACTGCAGGACACACTTGCAGCTTTGATGTTAATAGTTTAAAATGTAGAAACTATGGGAATTTGTAAGGTTAGTTTATGAGAATTTGGTTTTAGCTAGAATTTTGTTAGCTGATTGACCCTGGTATGACCCTATTAGAGTAATGTTTGCTCAATAACACAGCTCACTCTATCAGTAGTGTAGTGCTTTAGCAGAGTTTGTTTAGAACAATATTGCCTCAGATATTTGGCCCGATGTCAAGTTTATATAATACAATACTATCATTTGACCATGATTCACCCCTCAAATAGTTGTTATGGTTATTGCCTCAACTTTTGACTGTCACCCTCATAATAATGGTGATAATACAATGTAAGATAATAATTATGTGAATCCTATGGGTGGAGTTGTCGTGCCCTGGGAAAGGGTGGCAACAGGATGTGACAACTCCATGCAAACGGGATTTGAACAATTGTACAGTGTAGTAGACATAATATAATGCACAGATCAACCAAATGATTGGCTAAAGTTCACTTTTCACGTCTCTCATATTTTATATATTATGTTCTGGAGGCTACAAAGTGATTGTAACTTGTGTACATACCCATTTTGTAGAGAATGGCACCCCATACTGGATCATCAAGAACAGTTGGGGACCAACCTGGGGAGAGAAAGGCTACTATAGGGCATTCAGAGGGGACGGTGTGTGTGGTCTCAACAATATGTGCACATCTTCTGTTGTTAACTAACTACTCCAGTATCTATAACTTGTGACAGCAACTTTCATCAGGAGCATCATTGTCTATAAAGATACTTTATTTCTCTATTACTTTTTAGCTAATTATTCCAACAAACTTTATCCATGATTTTTTTAGCTCAATTATACTGATTTTAAGTATTACTTCATGTTCATGTAGCATGTTTGCTTCTATACAGTATTGATTTTTATTAATAAAACATTCATATAAAATTCATACTGTATACTACACTGTGCTGTATATTTCAAAAGGATGGAGTTGTCATCTCTAATACAACCAATGGTTAATCAGTTTTCTAAGTCTCTCTGATGACTAGTCCAAATAATAAATCACTATTCTCCGAGGGTATTAATCAATGAGCGGTCTCACCTAGAAAGAACTTTCAATGTTCTATCAGCTAGATGCACAAAAGAGGAACCAAACCAGATGGTTGAACCCCCTGTGGTTAGCAGGAGACTAACTCCAGAATAGGTAGTCTATTTAGGTAGTGTATATTGCATTATTATAGTCACTTACTATTCTATGATGATGTCAAACAAGGGTAATGGATAGATTGTAGTGAAATTATTGCAGGAGCCAACAAATACATTGTTGTCATGATGCCATTTGAGTTTTTTTTATTGAACTAGCAGAGTTGTATTGTTAGCCACTAATAATACAGAAGATTAAATATTTTAGTATGGTCAATGATTCGACTCATAAAATAAATATGGGCATACCACCGTGATTCAAATACAAAAATAATACTCTAGTAAAATAACATTTATTAAAAAGCAAACCTATGTCTGAACAACAACATGGAGGTGTTATGCATTATAATTATAAGACTCACAGGCACTATTTCTACATTGACTTCTTTTTTGAAAATCAAATAGTTCTAACATTAGCATGAGCACCCCACTCCGCAGTAGGTTAGAGATATAGAGTAGGAGCTCAGTCTAAGTGGAGACAACTGCTGATGTTATGTTGTATTTAGACAACAATCCCTATCTGCAGTGTAGATAGATACATACGCTGATATATTTTTAGCACCACCTACTTCTACTACATCTCTGTGCCAGAGTCAAACACCTCCAACACCGGAATTATTAAATGAACTACACAGGATATGACATCATCGGAGGTCAACGAATACAGGTTGTCTAGTTGTGTCCATCTTTACGTGTTCACATTTCTGTAAGAATTCATTAAATAATTCAAATAATATTCAATTAAGCATGTGGTAGTACAGTAGAAGTGTCAGATACTACTAGATACAGTGCATAGACATACACATAGACTTGCATAGGTGCACGAGTAGTAGCTATTACAACTGTAGTACATAGACATACCTGAAAGAGAGCAGGGTGTTTAGGATGAGGATGAAAACCTTGTTTAGTGCACTTGCTGATGTAGTCTAAACCATAGTCTGGGGTTAGATTAAATATACCTATCCTGTAACACAATATCAAAATAGGAGTTGCGTGCTCTAATAATGCGCAGGTAAATATTTGAACCTACATACATGTAAACATAAACCGAAGTTATATTCCTTCTCACAACAGAAGATTTATATGCATCAATATACAGAGCAGGAGTTTTTTGCTCAATCTACATACATGTAACAGCGCAGCACATGTAGGAGTTATGTCCTCTCTTTCTCTGCTGTGACCTGTACAGGTTATGGGCTAAAATGTGATTAACTTACTCGTTGAACTTTGGAGCCACGACTATTGCTATAGCCTCAGGCATCATGATCTGGTAGCCCACGTGAGTGTGAAGATCTACACTTGATAGGAAGGCTGTCTGTGTGGGGTGAGTCTGTAACATCAGTAGAATAACAATACATTAATACTCATGAAGATGGTGTATATCCTTCATAAAGTAGGTGTACCTCAAGGGGCAGGCTGATGTAGCCACACAGTATCATATCTATGTTGTGAGTAGATATCAGGTTCGGCAAAGGGAGTTATAAGTAAAGTATAAGTAAAACAACCAAATAAACCATTAGCGTAAGATACTAGGTAGAGATACACAGGCCTACAGATACATAGACACTGTACAGACGGACAGTTGGTCAGTCAGTCAGTCAGTCAGTCAGTCAGTCAGTCAGTCAGTCAGTCAGTCAGTCAGTCAGTCAGTCAGTCAGTCAGTCAGTCAGTCAGTCAGTCAGTCAGTCAGTCAGTCAGTCAGTCAGTCGGTCGGTCGGACAGACAAGAAGGCAGACAGACATAAACTTACATGGATCCAGCCGAGTTGTATCAGATCGTGCTCATCGTGGAACTGGAAGATCTCCTCTTCGTTTAACATTGTACAGGAGTCTGGAGCTCCTTTCTGTTTTGGTATAACGACATGCGTGAGATGGAACTCTCCCTGCTCCTATATAACACAAATAACATCTGTAACACCTGGGCTAGAGAGACTGAACAGTACCATGTGAACAGTATCGTGGGTAACTTCTATATCCCAAATAATAATAGTTCATGTGATGACTGTTAGCAGTTGACTTGTTAACACACAGTACACATGAGTGATGATGAATGGAGTGTACACACACTAGGTGTATGCTTGCGCATGCATATGAAGTGTATATTATTAGACGTATATGTATGTATATGTATAAGCATGTATACATGAGAGTACCTAACTATAGATATACGTTTATCTATGCATGTATATTATGTATACATACATGTATCTATACGCTGTGTACACTTACCAGTTTACCAAAGAGAAGGCCACAAGTTTCCATATTTCTGTCTGTATTTTGCTTGGCTAGCTGAGTGAACCTCTGTGGTATTGGTATGGGTACATTGACTGCCTTCAACCCATTCACATTGTTACTAAACATGTCACTGTTTGTGTGTGTAAAGTGAACCCCTGTTGGCTTCGTGCTTCTGTCTACGGCACTAGAATTCATTGAGCAACACTTCAGTGAACCACAATGACAAGACAAATAATTTAACAAAACACAAAAAATATACCACACCGGCAACTTCAGGCTACTCAGAGATATAACAAAGTACAAAGCTTACGGAGTGCTACTAGCTGGGAGGCTGTTAGTGACGTCCCCATAAGCAGGAGGGTTTATGGGTAGATTCTGTGGTGCAGTGGATTGTGGATACGGTACATTAATATTACTAGTAGATAGCACGTTATTGGAGGCAATGACAGCTGCGGGAGGTGCTGTCGGCTGAACCGCTCTATTTGCTTCTTTCTTCATTTCCTGTTCAAGATAAAGTGCGAGCTTTCTGTCTTCAGCTTCCCTGGCCTATCAAGTAGCAATAGTACAGAATAAATAAATGCATGTATACATTATAAGAGATCTAGCCTACAACAGACAGAGGGAGGTATAATTAAAGTAGTGACTATATCGTCTGTCTACTGGTAAACAATATGATATAACATGATAGATGATCAATATATGATATAATGCTAACAGTAAATGTAATGACGTAGCACTTTTATTTAAAAAAATAATAAATCCTACAGCACACAGGTATGATGGGTATCTTATTCCAATAGTTCACTCTCACCTGCTTCTTCCTAGCTTCCTCTTCTGCTGCACGTTCAGTAGCAAGCTTCTCCTGCCGAACTCGTTCGTCCTCTGCACGTTTCTCCTCCTCTAACTTCAACTGTTGCAGCCTGAGAGACTATAAGCAGAATCGGGGTCATTATAAGGTCAAACAGTTGGAAATACTAGTGGTTGAGAAAAATGCATGTTCAACTGGAGTAACAGTAAAATAAACTTCTAGTTTAAAATTATATGTCATGGAAGCCTCCATGATTCCTAATACGCTAATCATCTGGAAGGTAAGGTGTGAAAAGAAACTACAAAATGTAAATAATAAATTCACAATATTACCAGACATTCAACTAAAACTAATTATTTATGACTTTAGATTTATGCTGTTCATTTACCTCTTCATACACCTTTTCCTTATACACAGCCTCAAAGTTAGTTAGTAGCTTTGCTTTGATCGTTTCAGCTGAAGCCATGGCTTCCTTACATTGCTGCAAATGCAATCTGTATAATGTAGTCTGATAGCACAGTTTGATAATGCTGTCTATGGAGCGGGGAAAATAGTGTCGAACCTAAGGATACATATGCCTACGTGGACACTTGTGTTAGAACTCATAGAAATATCTGCTACGACAAATTATAAACATTAGTGGCATATCTGGATGTAAAGTATTGACAGAATGCTAATAGCACGTTGTTACTCATAGTTAGCAGTTGTCTAAGTACCAAACTGGCAATGATACAGGTATGTGTATCAAAACTTGAACATCTTACAGGAGTACATAGTTAGAGATAACTGCCCCTATTCACTATTAAAACTGTATTAATGGTAACAAATAAATCACATTCTATATTATTTGAGTAGCCGTCATACTATAAATACATAGACTTGTAGAATTTCGAAGAATCAAATTCCTAAGTAAACATGTTCATGATATGCATGGAAACAGTAAAATATACACATTATGCCTATATAGCCTATATATATATAATCCAAAATATATTCTATCAACCTGCCAATGCCTGGCGTAACATCTACACACTGTACTAAATAATATCATATATAACTTAAAATCAATGCTATTGTGACAAATCTCTCACCAACTTAGTAGCTTTCTTTAGACTAGGATCTACAACTGAATATTCAGGGTGCTTTGGCAACTGCTCCAACAAGAGGCTACAATGAGAAAGAATTATTATTAGCCTACATCGTTTACTTCCCCTCCACTAAAGCCTAGTCAAAAGAGTTATTCTGAATATACTACTAAACAATTTGCAATGAAACGTCCCACAATAAAGTTTTATAGAAACAACTAACGATTGTATTGATGGTTCAATAAATAAGAGATATGAGTACTCGACATGAAGTGGGCTTACCTGAGAAACTTTTGATAAAGCACAAAAGCAGATTCAAGGTTGCCTTCAGAGTAATATACTTTAGCCATTCTCATAATTTCTAAACTGCCTCTAAAATATCTTTTAGCGGGTATTCGTATGTCTACGCGTACTGAGCTAGCTTGTTCACTAAGTGCTCTAATTCTATTAGTAGGAGTATACTGTTCAACATCACCCATGTTTGTAACTGCAATGTAAAGGTTAAATATTAATTTGAACTTTAGTTCATATGATAAAATGTGTATGCAGCAGAGTTGGTGATTAGGTCTCAGCCTCAACACTTCTTTTTAAATAGAAATAACCATGAGTCAAGATCAATGACTATGAGTCATCACTCAATAACTGAATGGGAATTCTGTTCTATCTATGACTACAGATTTGAAGCAGTACATACACTAAAATACAGTTCCACTTCCACCTAATGATGCCCTTTACCTTAACTTACTTATCCTATGAATAAATAAGTGACAACAAAACGTAATCTAGATCTAACGATACAGAGGAGAGTTAAACTTAATAAAACATAAATAGGCTAAAAATAAAATACATGTAAATCAAAAGTTATAATTATGCTAATAGAAATCGCTGGGCAAAAAAATTAGCCTTCCACTAACCATTTATATTTCCATTAGATTATGAATATCATTAATATTTATATGTTTATATTACTATTTTATATAATAATAATACACAAGTAAATATTATTTAGTTTTTGATTCTTTATAAGAAACTTGATAACCTTGACCTTGCCACACAACAAACTTCCGTTGTCATAGAACGGCGATATACACATGCCCCCGCAAACTGTGCTAGGCTTGTTTCTCACTTGCACGAACTTACCAACGTGCAAGGGCTAGGTACATAAAGTGCATGTTGTGTTCTGGTGCTGATTTTGTAGGTAGACACTACACCCAGACAACAGCAAAGAATTACAAACAAAAATTACATTTGAACAGTAAACATTTGAATTTCTATTAATTTGATAAGATCACCAAAACAGCAACCCACGTATTTCTATTACAGCAGCTAGTAAAATAATTGGTATGCAAATGTAGATCAGGGTTTTTACTCAATTCCTCCTTCCTTGAGAGTGAATTTTTATGTCATGATTATCATGATAATGATATGATTCGACAATCCCTCCCATATCCAATATTAATATTCTTCTAAAATATTTCCACTAGGGAGATTTGTCCTTCGTACAGATGGAGACTTTGTTAACAGAATTTATTACTTGCTATATGGTAGATAACAAACTAAACTGTGGTACAGAAATGGGGAAATTTTTAGATTGAATAAAATAAAAATTATAGAATTAATACAAGTCAAGTGTTATTAGTTTTGTAATTTGGGCTCAGTGTGAATTGTATGCGCTTGTTCCAGCCTTTAGTAGCTATAAAATACAGCAGCTTAATTTGCAAGGTTAGTTTGTGTTTTTTATTACTGTTAAAATATGTAGGATCTACATCGCATCATCATTCCTACATGCACAGCCATGATATATTTGCAGATCTCAACCTGGTGTTTTACTGCCACTAATCAATAGCTTCATTCTTATATTAACTATACAAAAAAGCTCAGATACAATGGGCAGATTCTCTGATGCAGCATGATGCTATTAAAAGTGTGCAGATAACATAAAATGATTCATTTTCTAACGGAGAGAGAGAAGATAACTCCATAGCACTATAATTTTTTAAAAAGAGTGGTCCCTTGGAACAAGCATATTTATATAATTTTACTAATGTCAGTTAAATTATCCGGTATGTATTATCTGCATATTGTAACAAAAGTTCTTCAATGATGATAATCTAGTGGCACTTTGAAAACTAGCCCTCGAATTGTAGCTTTTGTTATTTACAGGTATCTCATCGGAACAATAAAGTCATCTCTCTCTCTGTGTTCAGAGTTACTGTATACTTATGTATATCATGCAGATGCTGTCTTCTGTATTGCTCCACATCCTTTCATAGAGATTCTGTAGCTGAATAAATTATTGTAGAGTGCTGTTATTAGTAGAAAGTTAGTCCCACTCGACTTTATTCCATGTTTATTTATTTGTGTGATCATATCACGGCTCCCATGATACAAGCCTATATTGTTCATTCAGCCTCTCCTGTTTTAATGCAACGGTATTCTCCAGCGCTGGATTTCAAATGTACTCCCATACTGGTTCAATTGTTCTTTAGACGAATGTACAAATTCAACAAAAGATTATTATTGGAACATATTATGTTAAAGGGATGCTGCATATAAAGGAGATACCAAAGAAGAAGATGAATTCAGGTGAAAAAGAATTTATAGTAAGTTCATTAGCTCTTAAAGTGTGCAGTGTATGTGCAAAATCAAAGGCCCTGTTTTTAGTTTATATTCATTAAAATATGACAATTATATACATGAAACTGATGGCAGGGGTAGAGGACTGCTGTATTTGATATTTGTTATATTAATCTCGAATACATAATTTATAGATAGTATTACGTGATGAAAACTTTTCGCTGAACATTGACATGTAAGCCCTATTTTCTGGAGATTCATTAATTTGTCAGTACTAATAGTGAACACTGCTTATAAATAGTGATATCCTGTTACATGATTGTGAGATATAAAATACATTAGCATTTGGTCTACTACTCCCCTTTCATGGTACATCGACTTAGTTAATTTGACTCCCTTTTGCTAAGATGGCCATCTAGTGGACTTGAGGATAGTCGATAATAATAGAGTTCATACACATGATGATGTCACACATACAGACAGCATTATGCATGCAGGCCTAAGGCAGCAAGAGTCAATAGTTCATAATTGGTAATGCTATCCTCTAATTAAAGAATTATACTGTCAATATATTTTCTATTGGGATGTTATAATTTCATTATATCTGTTAATAGTAACATAACAATGTCAATGTGAGGTATGGATAGGCCTGCATGTTGACTACTTACAGCTGGAGCCTAGCTGGAGCATTACTAGCTATCTAAACATTAGTGTGGGCTCCTTGTGCTCTGCTGTTGGGAATATCACATGTTGCCTAATATTTGGTGGAGCAAATATTTATTTAGGTCACCCTTGCATGCAAGAGTGGGTGGTGATTTCTTACCATTGTAATCAACAGATGAATCAGGTAAGTTCAGACTAGCGAGTTGAGTATTTTACTTTCTTTAAACCTGTTGCATCATGTACACACGGTAGTACCATTGTAGGTCAACAGACGGCATGGAGTGTTGTTTGGAGAAGAGAGAGAGGACTCTTGCTATAATGATGGTAGTTGTGGCAGGCCTTTCAACCACCCTTCTTATCATCGCCATATCAAGTGATCACTTAGTCTATTGTCATGAAAGGTACAGCGGGGCAAAAGATGATATTCTGGATCTCTCCTCCAACACCACTTCTGTCTATATGCTCACCAACTTTGGTTTTTGGAGAGCCTGTGGCCAGATCACAGGTGATGTCTTCTAACCCATATATATGTGCAGCTGAGAAAATAATGAGAAAATGTAATAGAGGTTTTATTGCTACCCTTATCTGGATAAACTTATAATGTGTAGTCCTTCTATGGACATATTAGACATTCATGTGTAACCTTCAATTTTTTTTAGACGCAGAAGGTAAATCTCTCACCACACTTGTTAATATCAAATGTCAGAGGCTAAGCTGGCAGACATTTGAGAATGTTGAATCGTTGGAAGCACATGAGGGAGTTGAAAACATTACGTCTGCTGTCACAGGTGAGAACTCGGGCTACAGTGTATCTTTATAGTTGATAGAGAACCCGGGCTACAGTGTATTCTCCTCGTTGATAGAGAACCCGGGCTGCAGTGTATTCTTATAGTTGATAGAGTAAACCTTAAGTCTGATACCAGTATGTATCTGTTCTGAGTGTAGGAAGGTGAGCGAATAATTCAGTATTCAGAGTTGTAGTTCCTGTGGACACCTATTTGAAAGTTACACACTGTCGGTATTTCTGAGAAATCTGAGGGTTGATGCAGGAATCCATCAATGATGTCTGCATATACATGTACATTATATATAGTCCCATATGTGTCATGTGCTCATGCACTTACATCTTGTGTATATGCATGCACGCCATCATATTCATGGATACCCTAAAAGCAGAAAATTTTAGCGGAAGCAAGTTTCGCGAGTTTGCTAATTCTGGAGCATTTTGATGTTTAGCGATAGAAATATTTAGTTAGCGAGTTTGACCTATAGCGAAATTTGTCCCAATATTAATGTTTAAGCATATTTTAGCATTAGAAACAGGCTCAGCTAAGCTGTATGTTTACTCAGATTTAAACCCCATTTACATAGCTGTATGTATGGTCTGTTTAAACCAGTAGTAATTTAAATCATTTTGAAAGCAGAATTTGAATTTTAGTTGGTCTCTTGCTAAATTCGCGGAAGTTGAAACTTGCAGAAGGTATCTGCTTTTAGGGTTAGTCATATGTAATACATACTATAGTTTAGTAGGCGTACATATAAAGCTTTGTCATGTATCCATGTGTATGATCTAGGTCACCCAATGATAAAGGTCATATTCATACTCACCATGTTGGGTCTGCTGCTAGAGATCATGGGCCACATCACCTGCCTAGTTGATCGTAAGAACAGCCAATCAAACTGCTACATGTTCATCACTGGAGTGTGGTATGTCCTTTCAGGTAAGCATTACATGTGCAAACAACTCCCTTTTCTACACATGTGTAGATAACTCCCTGTGTAAGGAATATAACATTTTTTTGCAGTTCAAGTTGCTCTGTTTGTAACTGCAGTTTAGACGATATGTATGCTTCTTTATTCTGTTTGTAACTGGTTTAAGACAAGCCTGGGTTTCTACATCAAATGCTCTTCAATCCTCTAATTTAAGGACTAAGTCTACTGGCCACCATCACAGTTCTAACAGGACTACTTACAGAGGAGTCGATGCACCAGAAAGAACTGCCTAGTCATGAAGTTAAGATATTTAGATATCACTACGCCTCTTCTTTCTTTGTCTTAGCCCTAGCTTTCTGCTTTGTTGAGTTGGCTGCCATCCTAGCCGTCTACGTGTTCATTATGAGGTAAGTGGGCTGTTGACTTAATGTTTACAGAATAACCTTTTGTGGATTTAATACTGGCTGCTGATTTAGCACATTGTTTATTATAATAATAGTAATAATATCTGTGGCTCCAAACACAATTCTTTAACGTGGCTGCCCAATAGCAGAGCTAGTCGAGGGGCCACCACGGCTCCTAGAGCTGGATATTATTATAGTCGGTATGGTACAGAGGGAAAACCTTTTTCGGGACGAAAACCTCCAGGTCATTGGCGGGACTCGAACCCACGTCCTTGTAGATAATTTGCGTCATTGCTAGATCACTCAGCCACCAACACCTATTGGGTCACAGGTTTTATAATCAGCAGGAAGTAGATTCCTAGTGACAGCATTTCCTCTTTATGGTGTGAGTCGACGAAGAAACCGCGTAGTTCTTAGTAATTCCACACCTAATTGTAGAGTCTATTTCTATTATCTGTCATTCTAAGCTGTCCATCCACATCTACAATGTTAGTTTTTTAAAGAGATGTAATAAAACACCAGCCAATGGAGTTGGAGCCTGACATGTTAGTCAGTTACTATAATATAAGTCTACAATATCAAACATTATATACTACACAAATGTTTTATTGGAGTTGTTATCTCATGGTCCCAAACTCATCTCTGTAGCCTGGGAACCAAGATACATGAGGTGTTGGGGTAGTGTGATCCCAACTATGCTGTTATACTACTATTATTGTAGGTACAAGGTATCATACAAGACTCGTCATGCTAGACTGCATGTGCTCAAGTCTCAGTCCCAGTTAGTCTGTGATCTACTAAATAAGAGACGTATTCACTCCGCCTCAACCACAGAAGGGTCTAGGAGACCTAGCTATCAGTCAGTACCAACCACCAATGTCAGAATTGAACAAAATCACAACTTTCTACCTCCACGAGCACAAGACTCAAACACAGCAAATAGCAATTATGAATATAGACCAATTATAACTAGTAACACAATGGAGAGCGTCTTGTATAACTGTAGTGATGTTAGTGGCAATGCAGTGAATGTAAATGATATATCTATACCTCCTCCACCGATGTTCAACCACGGCCCTTTCCCTTTGCAAAAACGCTGTACAACCACGGTATAAAAAACTCCGTATATCGCCTCCACGTTATTTATTATTTATTACTTTGCTGTTGTCTAGATGGTCTATTCAATGGTATGTGTCATGCATCTGAAGTTATCTTTTATTGATAAATCCAAAACTAATGGTCGAATGTTTGACTTTGAATAATTATTTCGCATGTCATTCGTGTTTGCTTTTAAATTTTGCAAGTTGAGTGTTAGTGTTGGACATAATTTAAGACAGTATCCACATTATTTTTTCTACATTTCGTTAACTCTCATCTGTAAAATGCATGACACACTATCGTCTGCTTAATACAATATACTGTTCATTATATAATAAACATGAATACAAGTAGATATAAGGAAATATTTTCCCTCAATTCATTTATATGAACTTCCTATCCTTGATTTAGTACTAAACATGTTGGATTAATACACACTAGGATATGAATATTCAATGTGAGTAGTTCTAGTTTTATGGAATCTAAACTGTATGTTACAGGAGAGCCTTATAATGTACGTCTACAATTGATGTGTGAAATGTGGTCCAGAGAATTCAAGGCAATCTATGTCCCCATTGAATCACTTTTATAAGAATCTTGCGTAGGTCGAGTATACATGCATAATTAGCTGCTTGTAGTTTCAAAGTAACAGCCCAGTGGGAAGCTAATGCCAACATGTGGAAATCGGTGCTTGTGGCAGTTGATGATTGCATTGAGTAGTCTTATGTTCTTATGTATACCATTTGATCTACGTGTATATACTACAATCTGTAGGTAACAAGGCTTGCTTTATCACCATCATGTACGTCCCTATAGGTCAGGGATGCCCAAACTTTTTGGCGGAAAGGGACAAATTATAAAAGTGGACCGGAGCAAGGGACACTTAGTTTTGCTGCTGCATTTATTGCAGCTATCAAATGGGCAATTTGATTGTAATACAATACGACTTATTTTATAGGTTTTATAACACGCGTATATATTGATTTTGTTTCAACCAAAGTATAACAGCAATTATTATAGTCATCTACTTTTGGAGTACACGAAAACAAAATAAAGGGAGAAACAGACTAGCTAACTTCGTACCGTTATTCGCTGCGAAATCACGGTGGAGCGACAGGCCGTCACAAAATTGAGCGAAAATGCCCTGTTTGCCAAATATCTAGCATGATTAATATTTTGTGTTTCACTTTCAATAAAGCTGGCTTCAGATTGGCCAGCAACGTCTTTACCGACGCCACTCCGCATTTCCGTCTGTAAATTGAAATTCGAAATTGAATATGATGTGATGTCCACTTAGGAGACGTAAAAATAATTTCCTGCGTTGCCACACATGCTCAAACTAGAAACTATGCTCATGAAGGAAACATCGCTAGTGTGCGTTGTTCAGTGGGAAAAAAGTTGCCACGCTGGCAAAAAGTGGTGGAAACATGTCAAAAATATTCACTAGTCTGATTCAGTCTTAAAATTAAAAGAAAATATGTCAGCAAATGAAATGAAAATTGTAATGAATCTTCCATGCATGTTACATGTTTCACTTGTGAACGCAATTATTAGTGGGTGATATGGAATTGTCCTTTCTCTTGTATCGTCATAAAGTCTGTGTCTCTTTTAATAGCTGCCTGGTATGCTTTTCAGCCAGTCATGCCTGATTTTTCGTTTTCAATATACATGTAGCTCAGGTGACTGAACAAACTCTCACACAAGAAAGTGCTAGCAAAGAGTATCACCAGTTTGACAGCAATTCTAGATACGATGGAGTAGCTGTGCTTTCCACTTTATTCTGCCTTCAGGTCTTAGTCAGGCCATCAGTTTTCTGTAGGTTCCAAATTTTTGACAGAAATCTACCTCTATGTCAGCTATAAATATTTTGGGATTTCCAAATGTGAGAATCTTTTAACGTTGTGATGTATTTTTGACTGTAATTTGAGCAGTGTAAATTTTGCTAGCACTGCTCAGCCATAGAAAGACATTTTTGCATGCAAAATTTGGGAAGTGATGAAAGGACACCAAAATCCAGGCAAAGGGACACTGTGTCCCTTAGGGACACATTTGGGCATCCCTGCTATAGGTAATAAAAAGTGCCCAGGGTATTGTCTTATTGGGCTGGTCAGTTTGACCTATATTATGATGTCATACTGCTTGATGACATTTTGATAATAGGTCAATCACACGCCAGGTTAGATAGTTGCTGGGTGATACTTGTGCTGTGCCTAAATATTGAGGTTGTCTCCACCTCGATTGACCATTTACAACAATTGCTTACTGGATGAAGGCAAACTGCTGCAGTGTGGCCCATTTTTATCACGTTCTTATTGTTGCAAATAAGCTAATCAAGTTATTGTTTTCATACATGCACTGATGTTGACTAGTGGCTATATTTGCCAACTGAACGTATATACTGATATTTATATGTATGCTACAGTTTGTTCAACTAGCATTTCAAGTGGTGTGATAACAGAACCTGTCTTTTATAGTCAGGTAGGCAGTTCATGACCACAGGGCAAGTAGTCACGTCGTTAGTAAGTAAAGTTGATACATGCCATGACCATCGCATAAAAGTTCTCACAAAAATAAATTGCAATCTAAGGAGTTATGCATAGTTTATATTGGTTCCACTTTGCCAGTTGCAAAATTAGCAAAAAACCTGTGGATAGTGTAGCATACAGCTATGAGGGTTGGCTTGTGGTAGTAGCCTTCCTTTCTTTAGCCGACTAAAGTGGTACCCAATGCTACGCAAAACACATGATAAGGGTTACGGAGCTAGTGTTTTATAATGTATGTAATGTGAGCACCACATCCTATTTTAGGGTTGAAGGCATGATAGTCTGATTGCGTACATTCCATTTTCTCTATTAGTGTGATGAGTCATCGTATACCACAGGAACTGACGACTTTTCTCTTCCTTATTAAACACTGTTTTCGTATTTTAAGTAATTAAAATAGGAAAAGAGAAATTAAGTTAATCTGTAAGCCTTCATATAATATGTAGATGATAAACAATAACAAGTCCAACTCTTCAGGGAGTTGAGTACCAGGTAGTGGCAGCAAGCAGCATCATTGATTCTGCTAAAGTAAACGTTCTACTTAGCTAATCACCTAGATGGTGTTCCATAAACAGCTTCGGTATATTATAATGCTAAATACATGCACACTCTTTTCTGTTTGCATTGCGCTATGTACCTGTAAGTTATTCACCGTAAGTAGAATAATATGCATGTATAATCTTCCCCTGTTCAATTTATAATGTAAAAGTGTTGATACATTGATAACCATTACAAACCTATAAACAAAATATATATGAGAGCTTTCACCAGGAAACACAATTCTAGTACCTTCCTTGATATTATGACGCATGTACACAGTTTAATGTAAACACAGACACATTACTGCTGTTACTCTATACATCATGTGGTTATGGAGTAAGATGATTACTGTTTATGCTAGTTCCTTGGCAGCGGCAGCACATCAACATCTACTACGTGTAATAATTATGTAATAAACGCAATGCAGAACTGTTTATGTGCAATCAAACACTTTATAGCAGTTAGAGGCATCACGTAATGTATTTGAGGAAAAATAGTGTATTAAAGTTGAGTGGAAGGAAGATGAATAGTTGGGTGGCAGTTAAAGTGTCCAGTTATGCATCTAACAAGTGCATGTGTGTAAAATTCTATTGAGTAATTTTATGCTTTTTTTCTCTAATTGATTATATATAGAAGACTAGACATAAACCAAGTGTACATACAATGTACATGTAATAACACAGTACTACGTATTTTAGTAAGCATCAATTGCGACCTTGACCTAGTCCGGGAAAATAGAGTAGCTACAAAACTGGCAGGTTTCAAACCAATATGCACTAGTGTGCAGGATGTGAAGTTGGTTAGAAAATTTAGCGCAAAAGAAAGATATTGTTCAGGCTGCCCTGCAGGCTACCTGGCCTTACGCATAAATCATTTAAAGTACATGTGCAATTAGTGCTGAACTTTACCTGTCACATTCATGCTGTTTTTTTTAGTTTTCCATGTATTTCCTAGATTTTATTTTTATTGAATCATATATTACACATAATGATAATAAATACTACTAACCTACATGAGTATCTTGAGGAATGCTCAATTTATTGAAGTAAATAGAAAGTTGTCTTCTCTCTATGACCATAGGGCCTTGGAGTTGTGCTATTCTGTTGTTGCAGTGCTACCAACTCAACAATCATATTATTATTATGTGCATGTGCTGTCCACTGTACAGGTAGTGTAGGCTATAGGTATGCATGCATTTAGGCCTACTGCTATATTCATCTACACAACAAGGAGAACGTATTAACTTCATAGAATTTGTAAAACCTCAGTATGCTCCATATGATCACATCACATAAAATCAACACTGCTGGTAGACATGGAATCCCAGAGTAATAGCTGCTGTTATGCTTCAAAAATCTACTGGTCCAGTGTGCCTATATTTGAGACTAGAGCAAACTAGTTTTAGTATATTTGATATTTCATACAAGAGTACGTGAAATTATTTATGCATGTACCTTGTATTTGTACCTGTTCTGCAATAATGTAAGTATAGATGATCAACATGACATAGATACAAGTATGTTCGTACAAATATCAGTTATTAGTTCTTGTACTTGCAGTAAGAAATGTAATACACTAGAGTGAATCTAGCTAAGTAGACTTTCCTTTCCTTTATTCAGATAATTTCTGTTTCCAGACACGCTGACATTCCAAAACCAGCGATAAGGAACAAGGACTGAGTATGGTATGATGTCATAACATTTGCTCTTGCCGTTTATAGCTCTGTCTTAAATTTTAAATCACTAAGCCACCATAAAAGCAGTTGTTATAACTACGGGTGTTGTGGTTGGACCTTGTTCTTATTCTATTAGCATATAAGATAAGGTAAATATAATGAATGTATGACAACACCATTCAATATGTACAATGTACATGTACTGTGATGCTATTGAGTGTAACATGGTAGTATAATGGCATTCTGTCCTTAAATTAAGGAAATTTGAGAACAGAGTAAGTGTTCTAAATAGTTCACACAACACTCTTAGCATCAATATTGACTATAATTATATTGCTGAGCACAATGCAGTGGAATACTTCACTATCAAAGCTTATTTCCCCACATTGTAAGTTAATGCCGTTTTATCAAATAATACAATTTGATTGGCTGAAGGCGTACAATCAGCTATAAAAGCATGTTCACCCTTTGTAACTGATTATTAGCAAGCAGTCCTTAACACTACACACACTGATTAGCTGATACTATCTAAGTATTGATCACGTACAGTCTGTTGAACTGTGGTTATTAGAGGCAATTCATCTCAAGTATTATATTCCTTGCGGATATATTTGTAAAGTAATATTTTCTTTAGAATTCACTCCTTGGACTATTTACTTTGGAAAATTAATTGCATCGATTGGAGGTTAGTCGCTACAAATAGGAAAGAAGTATGACTATTAGATCTGAATTACTCATGTGCTTTGCACCCCACAGTCGCAAGTGCTCGCTCAGACGAGATTCTAAGCGTTCGCATCAACGGAAGATTAGTGACTCTGATTCCGACAGCTCCACCATGAAATCCAGGTAAGATAAAACATGAATTCCATTAAATATTTTGTCTGAATATATTATGACTTGTACAAGGGCCAGCTCTACAGTGTAACTCATCAGTTGTAATAATGTAATTCAATCACCTGGCTACAAGCCAATTTCAACTTGCACAGAGGAACTGCCTGCTTATCAGGTTTCCAACTATTGCATCAAACTTTTATCATCATGACCTCTTGGTTAGATTGGAATCGCAGCATTGTTATTGTATAGGCACACACCACATATCATTTGGGATATGAAGTAAAATTGCAGGAATTTGACATTTAGACCTGCATGTAGTCAGCTAGACATGGTTTAATAAGAAAATCAATAGTTGACGACATTTATGGTGTTCTAATGAGCCATGGGCCAGCTTTATGCTACCTACATGTATGAATAGCCTAGAATAATTATTGTTTTCAATTCAGACTAGACTGAAAACATAGACCCCACGCAGTAGGCCATGATGAATATTGCATTGAAATCGTTTGTATTTGAGATCCCCGGAGAGTTTTTGCAATCTGTACACGCGCTGCTGCTGTCGTCTCCATAATAATGGCCAGACCCCCAGTATAATAATATATCTACTGACACACCACTTACATGTATATTAATAGCGATTCAAGTTATTTCAAGCTAAACTAGCTGCAGATATTCTCTCTACGAGGCTGATACCACGTTCTTGCCAGTAACATCTACATGTAGTTTAAATATTATTGAACAAGATTGGTTGCTACCTGGATGGAAGTAATTTACTAATGGAGTTGTTTTTTATGCCTCCAGAAGATTTAATTAGCGTGATGCTGTCTAATTGGATTAGTCTTACAACATGCACTTTGCAACACATGGAACTTGTTTCCAAGTTATAGCATGGGCGTTTAGCTAACGAAATTCGCTTTGCTCAAAAGTCGTGCAGTCAACAGCTTATCATTCATAACTCACGCACTGATTATGTACCAGTGTTAATAATTCTGTTCCACACCTTTGAGATAAGAAATGCAATGCACTGTCCTGAGCATAAGGAATATTAGTTTTATGGTTATAATATAAATAATGTTATCTTAACTGAATATATAAGCATAGTATACCAGCTGCAGATAGGCTAAGCTCATGACCTCAGAAATATTTCAGACTTAGTGAGTAAATACAGCTATGTATGAAAACATGACAGAATTATTTCTTATAACTTTTATCAGCTTGTTGTGGTGCTCCTACGGTCACCTACGCCAATCTGTACACACCTTGAGTACTAAGCCATAATTTCTCGGGAGGATTTACTGTAGTACGATCAGCACCTTTAGGTTCCAAATAATATTATTTTTATAACTTTACCTTATGAAATGTTCTTTCTTTTATCAGATACAACTTGGATGAAGTATTAGAGTGGGGAAAGTCTTTCAAATCCCTGTTAGCAAGCAAAGGTGAGTTCTGCAATAAAAATAATATTTAGTTTCACCTGTTTTACCATCTGCAATATTATCTTGTCAGTGTTTGAAGTCTTCGCCAGGTGATTTAGGATAGGCCTATTATGGGACGTACGGAAATAACAATGTTTCCATCTAATATTTAATGAAATATGCGTGAATTGCTGTACACCCCGCATCCTTTGCAGCAATATTCTAATTAATAATTACAGCTGTAGAAGGATGCATGGCCTTAGAACCTAGCAACCTTTCTAAATGTTCTCATACCCAAGATAGGAAAATAAGGCTAGCTTTAATGCTAATTGTACTGATGTTTAGGAATTTTATTCATAACTTTTATTTATTTCAGATGGCAGAGATTTGTTTCGAGTATTTCTAAAAAGTGAATACAGCCAGGAGAACATCTTGTTTTATGAAGCTTGTGAACAGCTGAATTTATTAGAAGATGAGAATGAAATATTTGAGAAAACTAGAACCATATATGAGGACTTTATATCTACATTAGCCGACACTGAAGTCAGCCTAGACTCAACTATTCGAGACGAGATACAAGTCAATATGATTAATCCACAAAAGGATATATTCAAGGCAGCCATAGATCATATATATAATCTAATGCTTCGAGACTCGTATCCTAGATTTAAAACATCTCAGATTTACAGGTCAGCACTGGAGGAGAGTCAGCAGTACCTTTAAGTTAATGAAGCACCGATTATACTTTGTACAGTGAACTAGTCAGTCTTATATTGTTCCAATTAACTTTTCTGTCAGCTAATAGTAATATATTGTACATGTAATTGTAAATAGAAACAGATTAAAAGTGTTTTGGTAACAATGTCAAACTATTAAGTGCTATGGCAATGTGTTCAGGACACGTTCTGATTTGTCGTGATCAGTCTGTCATCACCAAGATAGGAACCCTTTGTACATACTATTTATATTTATTGATGTACTGTTTTGTTTTTATTTATTTTCAAATGAATCCGTTCCAACATGCAATTCGTAAATCTTTGCAATATTACAATCATGTATATTATCATTTTATTATACTATTCTACAAGAGATTTACAAAATGGAAATATATCATTTGATATTAAATGAAAATTGACCAGATATATCTCTTTCAACAAAACAATTAGCAGTTACGAACTGTATTGCTGGAACTCAGAAGCATGGTAGTTTGAAAGCAGGATAATCTTTCTGTGTTCACAGAGGAGATTCAACTTTTATACTATCATTATTAGAGTTGATATAAATAGAAACACCATACAGTTCTTTGACCTACATGCATGTAGCTGATTGCCCCTCGTGGATACCTTGATATGCAATCATTAGAATTCCTATCAATGTAGAAATTGTTAGTGATTGACCCCAGTATACTCATATTGACCTTCTATTCAGGACAATGTGCAAGGAACCTTAGGCTATTTTATGATATCGTCCACAATTGTTGTCAGTGCAAATGTTCAGAGAATCGGAAGGCAATAATTTATTAAGTTACCTTTTAAAACCCAACAACATAAATATTTCAATTTACTATCAGTTAATCAGATCTTATTGTAGAGATCAAAGGACTGAAATTAATCACAACATGTGTATAATAGCAATTGACAATATGGCCACATTGGCTTGGTATGTTGGGAAGCCAGGCTAGATCATGAGTTCCAAATACAACAGTTTTTAGATTAGCGTGGAGACCAGCATTAAAACAAAAGAGGAGGCGGTGAGTTTAAAATCTAATAAAATTGTTGACAACTAATCTACTGACTGGGTCAGATATGATCATTGATTAGGTGTGAAGTAGACCAATGGTAGGGTTCAATATATTATTATATCAGAGGGAATCACTAGCTATACATGTGTAATACCATTTTATGATGTTCGTGTGAGTTGCGTATAGGCCATAAGAAGTTCACAAACTGTTTGTTATTTAATACACACTAATCTATTAAATTACTGCTGTGCACTTCAGGTAATTCAAAATAAAAAACAAAGGCAGTAAATAAAAAACAAAACATGAATAGCAGATATCAGCGTGATGAGTGATATAGGTAAATTATCATGATGATGTTGCTCAGTACTAGAACTGCACGTAATATATTATAAAATTACATCCACATTTAATTTATTTGCTACTGTACTAGAGAATGCTTCATAAATCATTGGTGATATTGACAGGAATGCCTACAATATGATAGGAAACTCTGCTAATCAAGCCAAGGCTCACTAAATTACGTGTTAATCAATTATCTTAGTTGTTATAACTGAATTCATTTGCATGCAAATATTAACACGTAAGTAATATAGCCATGCTATCTTAGATAACATATTACATATATATATAAGAAGATAGCAGATATATGGCATGAGGTAGGCCTACATATTGATCCAGGAAAGTTATTCAATAGCACGCCATTCTCTAAGGAGAACTATTTTCTGGAAGTCAAAAGCACAGATTGGCCTGGGTACCAACTAAGTCTTTGGTAATGGATAGGGCATGCAGGTAAATGGTTGCAAAACCTGCAAAACCTTCGGCCCAAGCTCTGCTGCTTACTTTCTTTCCTTATCGCAATGATCCCTGTGTAAGAGATACTGTAGTAGACCTGGTCGCTTTATCCTTGGTTTTCCAACAGATGTACAGACAGAGCACCACTTACACAGGTCCTACAGTTGAACACTTCCAATAGGGGAATATTGTATTATTATTCTCATATGAGGGAAGCCATTGAGCACAGAATACGATATACGAGTACATGCACATATACATTGTGCATGTACATGTAGGCCTACATGTACATGCACAATGTGCATGTACATGTACAATGCACATGTGCCAAAATGTACTAAGAACAAATTCTAACCTATCTGATAACCGGCAGCTAGCAACAACAGCAAATTCTTATGTGAATGAACAATGATTATGCTCGCTGCCTTTGATAAGGAGAGACTACGTCATACTTAGTAGAGGTATGCTGCCACCTTATCAATATATTGTTAGAGAAATGTTAAATTACATTCTTGTTTACATTTTTCAAGTGAAAGTTTTTAATAATAATTGTTAACGGTAAAAACTATACAATGTATAGTTTTTACCGTTAACATGTCATGTAGTTTTGAAACATGGAAAATGCTGTGCGGAGAGAGCATGGAAAATACTTTTGTTGGATTGAACCACAGAATTTACTGGTGGGCTGTGCAGTCGTATTAGAGACTAGAATATTGGTCTTAATCTTATAGTGACCATCGGGCAAAGGGCCAGGGGGAATTTGGTCAGCATGATTATGGTCTATAATTAGAAAAGAACTTTGTCTTTGTAGCTGAGTGATACTAATTAGTCTCTAGGACTTGTGTTTGACTAAGATGGTCAGCTGACAGCTCTACCCTGAGAAACTTCTAGTAACTGCAAGCACACAACGTCCTACATGTATGCAAATATGGGACCAGAATATCACATACAATGTAATTATATAACTCAATAGAAAGAATAAACTAAGAACTAACTACAGAATAATTAGAACAAATCAAATATAATTATTGGATCTAGTCCGATGTATGTTACGCATTGATATGGTGTGGGCACAAGGATGGTAGAGTTTTAGCCGTCATTGGAAGGGAGAGAAATAGGTCTGCTTTTCCACACTAATTCACACTGCACATGCACATTTTTTAGGTGCTCAAAATTACAAATGGAAATGAGTGGTAGGTAAATATACATGTACATATAAATTATACATATGAACACATTTGTCCCAATCACCAACTTGGTTGCAGAGACATTCATTGCGAAAGACAATAGTAGGGCCGCAGTGAACTTGTAGGCCTACTGGTAGGGAAAAGCTAAATTTCTTATTCAATAATTCGTGAGGTAGACTAATTTCCCACTTACTGAACTCTGTTTGACTGATAAGAAGTTCACATGTGTGGATAGCAGGCTACAACGGACTGCTCAGTATTACAGTATCTGCTAATATTACTACTAGTACATGGCTGTAGTTCGTACAAGGTGATATCATAAATTCACTGGTGTTAAATGAAGACGTGCGATGAAGTAAGACTACATAGAATATTCCTATGTGTATCTTGATGCTCTATGTACATGGACTGTACAGTTGATAGGATCAATAAATGCTTGTGGAATAATTACATCCTTTATAACTAGATACTGGTACTGTTCAGGAAATGCATATACTAGATTGTGGTCTTAAAGCCTTACAAACTAAGTAGGGTGTAAAGCTAACAGACATATTATATTTTCTATACTGACGTAATAGTCTTGGGACACATGCTAATGATTCTGCACATTACTATATTATTATAATTATTATATAACAGCTAATAATGTTCATTCATAAAATAATGAGTATCTATAATTCCATTATAATCATTACCTGTATTATACAATTACATGTAAGTATATAAATGTATGTAAGCTGATAATTATAGGCTACATGTGGAATAACTATTTTATTTGCTGTCTTTTATTATACTGGTAATACATAGTAGATTATGTTTTATCACAGTTGTTTCATATAAATTCTGCAATTAAAGCTGTTATTACTGGTTGCAATTCTGAATTTGATATTTTTATGCAGTTTTTTGCAGGAGTGATGTAGGAAGGAAATACTTGTAACTGTTCCAACCAAAGTTGCAGAAATAAAGGGCTAATCCTGAAATAAAGCCATGCTAACATTGGGTCCTACTGTGCAACATACTGCAACATTTGATTTGGAGATAAGAATAATTACTGTATAATAGTAGCTTAGAATGCATGGTATGAATGGAATGGTTGTAAGAATGCAACAGAATAAAAAGTACATTTTTTAGCTAATTATGAGATTATGAAGAAATTTAAAAGTTACACATTCTAGTCGCTGCTTTAGGCATGCTTAACTATCTTATAGAATACAGAATACAGCTGCTGTGATGAGATGTGTACCTAGCCGTTTTACAGAAGTATGGGCATGTAATACAAAACAAAAATATGTAATAAGTAACATGCATGTTTAGTTATTCAATAATATTATCAGAAAAATATTATTGATATACATGACTGCTAGCAGGCCAGGTATCAAGTTCTAGCCATTTGCAGATAACTAAAATGTTTCCTAAATATTTCCATTAACAAAAGTTTGAACCAATTAGTCTGATGCAGTGTTGTGTATAGGGTCAGCTGAAATAGCATGCAATCAGCGCCTGAAGCAAAATAATGTTTTTATTATTGTTATGTACGAGGTGAGTCAAGGCCATGAACTTCTAGCTTCTGTGATAGCAGGTGTGACCTGCTGGATGATCTGCCTGATAGCACCAGCTGTTGCTAAGCAACATAAATGTGCTTGCTGTTGCCAAGCAATAAAATACTGAAGTGGGTAAGTGATGTAGTAAATACCTAGGACTAGCCTCTCTATATCTCACTGTGAGGTAATGTGTGTGGGCAATAGCTTGAGGTCAAGTACAGTGTTAACATTCTAACGAATAATGGCATATGATAATATGAAACAATAGTGTTTGTTTTCCAATGACTAGTTTGTTTTCCAATGACTAGTTAAGAAGTATATTTAGGATAGGAGTGCTATATTATACATGTAGTTACAAGTCTCTATAACTACATGTGTATGCATGTCATTACAGATATTTCTGGCTTAAAGTGCGTATGTGAATGTATGTTGCTGTACCATAATTTATGACATAATATATAATCTACTGGCAGATATCACGCAGCTATCACTTGTAGTTGTATAAATAATTGATCATGTCTGTTCAAGTATAATAGGGCAGTGAGAGGTAGGCAGCATAGAATGCCCTGAGGTGTGCAGCTGATATCCCTGATGGCTTGCTGTGTAAACATCACACGAGTTTATTTCAATAAGCCTACGTCAGCAATATCACCAGATTGACAATAAAAATTCTGCTTTTGCGTAAAAAATTTATTCTTGTAAACTAACACAAGACAGAAGAATGAGGTATCTGTGATAGGTAACACAATATTCATGATTATGTAATATATTGCCCAATCACAGGAATCACTGAACCACTTTCATAGCAAAGTTTTGCAATGTGATTCTCTAAAATAAATATATATTGAGAGCGTGAATTCCTCCCTTTATTCCTCACCCCACCCCATTTGATTTCAGTGCGTATAAACCTTTTTTAAGTCAGTAGGTGGCACAGCCTTGTTGGCCTAGTGCCCAGTTTCCAGGAGACAATAGCAGTTAAATTGTAAGCTAAAACACGCGTGCTTGAAATGATCTTTCTTGAATACATAGAATTGTGCAGTTACCGGCCTTAATAGACTATAACGGTATGCTACCAACTGGCGTATATTGGTAAGATATAAATATTTTCTAAAGAAATGATGAGCTGTAAATTTTGAGCTCATGAATCGAATATAAACCCAGCTTATTCTCATGGTTCATTTGTGACATCACCAGGAGAAGCAAGGGTTCATTGCCAATAACCTTTGGATGATACATTTACAGCTACGAAATGTACACGGTTGAAGCAGTTAGACAGACATGTTGTTGAAGGAGCAATCGCCGCACACTCAGACGTAAAGAGACTTTATAGAAAAGGTTAGATGCAAAGAAAAGTACTAGTATACCTCAAGGGTTCCACAGGATAAGTATATCTCGCTGTGAAAGGTTGAATTTGTGCGTCTAGAAGAAACTAGGCTAATATTGAAAGAAACCAGGCTAATATTTGTGCGTCAATTAAATAGTCCTGCATAAATAAAATATATTTAGTGCTGTAAATTACATTAAAACATACAGGCCGTCAATCAAGTATAGTGGTTTGAGGCATTAGTAATAAAATCATTATTTTCTTTCCTTAAGCATAAATTTGGTAGCATATAATGGATTTCTTTAGTCCAGCTATAGGCTGTCTAACATCTATTTCTGTTATGTAAGATTGACACATATAATAACCTGCTTCCTAGATGCACTGCGCATGTCCCTGTATATGTGGGCACCTGTTAGCATGTCCATGTATATGTGGGCACCTGCTAGCATGTCCATGTATATGTAGGCACCTGTTAGCATGTCCATGTATAATATGTGGGCACCTGTTAGCATGTCCATGTATGATGTGGGCATGCACCTGTTAGCATGTGGGCTAGCTGTAATCTCAGGTCCCAGGTCAGGATTTGGATATCATAATATAATTTAAATAGTATTGTATTATCAGGTATTATAATTTATAATGGCCTATAATTTGGCATATACATGTATATAATAATATTCAATTGTTTTATCGTATAAATACCGAGCTCAAGCATTATAGAACACTTATCTTTATCATTAGCATAGGTGTACATATTAAGCTGGATGTATGAATAGTTACTATGAGCACAGGTACATGTAAGATCAGCTATATTCTACAAATTTTGTAAGGGAAAATATATCTGAGTGTTTCAATTGCAAAAGTGTGAATTTTATAGACTATATTATAATTACTAATGTCATTGAGTGGGGAAGATTTGACCTTACAAGTATAACACTTAATAGGTCACTAATAGACTCGGTATTTATGATGCAATGTTAGCTAGCTGTGCTATCAATGCCATATTTTATTAGCTACTATGTACTATTGCATTGTGCAGGAACACTACCTACATTATAAACTGTAATAAATGCCTACACAATATTTTACATGTTTGGCATTTCTATTCTAAATGTCAGTGTAATAAAATATAGCTTTATAAAAATATCTTAAAATATTCCAAATATGAGTCTAACAATCAGTTGAGGAATTTTAATTGAAGCTGCCACATCAAACTTTATTAATTAGAGAACTATACAGCAATGTAATATTATTGTATTAACCCAAAAAGCAACAATTTGATCTTTTATCAGCCTCAGCCATCTACATGTAAGTAATATGCTATGATCCTGTTTAGCTACAAGATTTAGCCAGACCAAAGTATTCTATTTGAAACAAAATTATGACTCTGAGGCTAATTCTTTCAGTTTTCTCTCTACATGTTTATTATAACCGTTTTAGATACTGTTGAGCATCAGACTCTGGCAATTCTAACATAAAAAAATCGACAAAAGTAACCCAAGCCATGAGGAATGGTAGACGTTCTCCATCTTAATGCTGATGGTTGACTTGATAAACAGCTCGATATGATTCTGGGGAAAAAACTATTAGGCCTACCCTCCAGACTTATGTCCAATTGAGGATTGGACTACATAGCATAAGGCCTTATTACATGAATGGCCTACACTGTATAAGGCCTTATCACATGAATGGCCTACACTGTATAAGGGCTCATTACGCAGATGGGCTGAGAGGTCAGAGACCTAATATTTAGCGTCAGTAATAAAAATCTTGCCACACTGAAAATGCTAAATGCCATCTTCATGTTGACAAGGAAAAGAAGTTATACTGACATTGCAGTGAAAGATCACCAGAGAGGAGACAAATCCATCATGAAGCATACATCATACCTTCAGGAATTTTACAATTAATTTTTTATTATATAGGACTTGTTTCTTATAGGCCTAATACATGCCTGATAAACTTTTATGACATACATGTATAATGGCACTTAGTATTCACTTCCTGAATGGTTGCTATGGTTACGACAGTCAATGGAGACACCAGAGTAAAAATCAATAAACTTGAGATTCAAGTATTGTAAAACTTAACAGGTCCAAGTTTGCATTGGATTGTATAAATAGAAATACATTATCAACGGAGAGATTACCTACGACGTCTATAAATAGAGGTTGAGGATGATATTATTGATTGCTACCTGAGTACAACGTGGCTTTCGTCCAACTCCTATAGTTTTGAACACAATATAAAGTTTCTAAAATAGATGAGATTATTTGTTTAGTATGCAGATCTATAGATCTATAGTTTTGCGTCGATATAATGGGTTGCAAATTGGAACGCAGCGTCTCGTATTACCACACCTCGTAGGCCTACATCTACAGTGAATCTAACTATATTGGATTTTTTTAGTGAAAGTTTCAAAATATTTGCTCTACATTGAAGTTAAATATTTAGCTCATTAATTTATTAATTTAAATAGTGTATACTGTGGTGGGCGTTTAGTTATATAATGTAGTCACATGATACACTGTAACCAAAAACAAAACACTTTATGGATGAGTATTTTAGAAGATTCCACATGGTGAAGTTTACTACTTATTGTGAACAGGTGATTAGTTATGGGGGGGGGGGGAGTCATGGTCACTGGTAGTAGGTAAGGGTCATTCTGCGAAATGCATATAATTTTCAAATAGTGAAGTACAAGAGATGGGGGGGGGTTGTTTTTTAGTGCCAAGTGTACCCTGTTTTACTAAGGAAAGTTTGAGGCTAAACGTTATCCTTACTTCATCGACTGACTAAGTTCTTTGGCTCCTGGGCTAACAAAAATAACTATGCATATATCCATATAGTTTGTCAATTATTATTATTAGTGTAATTTGACATTGTTGCTTCTATTTGATATAATATTAACTACATAACATCACACAGCAATGTTACCGCCTTCGCTGCCGGGCAAAATATCAAGACAGAAGGCCTCTCTAGGGAACCAAATGCAATTTGCAGTAAAATTTAGCAGACTATTATGTTGCCTGCCTGTATAATGCAATAAATCAAATATAATATAGTAGTGCTTGATACTTTCGCCTAGTTACAACTGTTTAATGATTTCCCCCCACTTTGTCTGTAGAACTAAGGGATGCTTACATGGTCATATAAATTAGGCCATACCACCACATCGCTGCCACTAGCTGATTGGCAGCATCGGATACTCCTACTCTCCCGGACAGGAAATCAAATAATATTTACTTTGCGAATAAGGACAATGCATTTTATTAACTGCTTAATGTGCACATTAATATAATGAGATTTAAATCAATGAATTTTTATTTCCTTCATCAGGCAAGTTGTGCAGAGTTGTGTGGTTTAGAAAATGAACCATTTTAAATGCTTGCATAATAGTGACGGCATACATAAAATGCTTTTTCACTTGTTATATACCCACAGCCTGTGTAGAATAGAAATATTATTAGTTTGTAAGCTAGACTGAATGTAGCTTTATATTTCTAACAACTACAAACAAATTTGGTCTCAGTAATTGCTACTTCATCCGTAACTTTAGGTGGTTCTGGCTATTTCAGGGGAAGTCATATCACCCAGTCAATCTGCCAGGCAGTAACCCTCTCACTGTACTTGTAACAGCATAGTTACAAAGAAATATGTATTTTAATACTGTGTTAGAAGTTCAGAAGGCCATGAGTTATGAAACTGGGTACCTAGAGATCTTAGTAGCTAGAAAATGATACTTATGTAATAATTATGTACATGTACTTATAGTACCAGCATCTATTAGTCCTACATACCATTTTAAGCTTTATAAGACATATAAGGATAGGAATAAAATGTCACATAAAAGTTCATATCTATAATTAACATCCTTCCATTTGTTCACTCTTCATCTAAGAACTAGGGAAAATAAAATATAGGCTGGATCAGTAACTCACTCGATAAGTTGGAAACAAATCTAATGGGTGAACCTTAGGCTAAAGTCAACAGGGCAAAAGTAATCATATTATTCTATTTCATCTAATTTTCTTCTTGTTACCTGTAATAACTTATATCTCTGGGTAGAGTCAGAGTAAGTCTACCTTTAACAAGCAAGCCTAGATGAGAAATAATTGGAGGCCGCAGGTTCAGCACATAAATTGAACAGTTTAACACAGGCTGTATAATACGGGTCCCAAACTAAATAGAAAGTCAGTTTTAGATCCTGGCTAGGTTCATTAGCTATAACATTTCACCTTCAATGAGATGAGAGAAGAGAGACTGAATTTGACATTTAGCATACAGTCAGTAATAGTGGTAACATATAACATCACATTAGATAAACTAATCAGAAATTGATTTTAAACATCCTTTGGGGCAGTTGAAAAGTTGCTGATGTAAATTAAAACTCACCATAGATATCGATTATACATGCCTGTTCATACTACAGCAATTATTGATTCTATTCACTGAAAGAAACGTCTGTTAGCAATTGTGCAAAAATGACTGCATGAGAGGCTGTGGTTAGTCTGAGAGAGAAACAATTTGCGGAAATTTGTATAATGCAATAAATTCTAGGAACTTAATAAGAAATGCAAAAACTACAGCCTACGAGTAGGAAGAGAAGACAGTGTAGTAACTTGTCGCAAGTGCCTAGTCCAGAGCAAAACAAAATACTCAATATTTTCAGCCCACACACAGTGCTTCTAGGAAAGTGAAGTTGGCAAAAACAAAACGTTAGGTGCTGGGTGGTTAGAATATGTTAAAAAATAGTACAAGTCTGCACTTGACATCCTTCCTGTGTAGCATGCAGATGATTCGAAACTGATCATTTCAAATTTTCGTCAAATTTATTATATTTTATATTATTATCTATTAGGTGGAAATTTGGGGTGCATGTAAAAATAGTATAAGAGCCTATCAGATGTATTATTATAGGTCAAATATCATAACTACAATTATATATTACAATGTTTTAGTTTTCAAAGTGCCTCTTCATGTGAATCGACTTTTTTGCTGATCTTGTAGTGCTTCGCTATTATAACTTCTGTATTAGTCATATTGGATAAATTCAGACATAAATGACATGCCTTTTTCCAACAGTGCATTCTTGCATGGCACACAGCTGATACCTCACAGCTGACACCTCACAGCTAACACCTCACAGCTGACACCTTGCACCAAATGGTACACAACTCACACTTGGATACTTCACCTCACACTAAACCTACTTCCACCTGTAGAATCCGATCCTTGCTTCCACCAGGGGGCGTGCAATTGAACTGTGTCAAACTGCAACAGCCGATATGCGTGTAGATCTAGAAAAAACGATCTTTTGCATGCGCATGTGTTTGATATCTATAAAATAATATATAGTTCAACCACACAATGTATACGAACGTACATTGGATGTAAAAAAAGATTGCAATTTTTGTGAACTACATGTATGTGTTTGCCCGCAACTGGGATGATGTTTGGTAAATTGAGCAAATTATTAACCAGGTGCGTGGGGTGGGTGTTGTCTTTAGAACCTTCACACTCTCTGATCACTGAGGTCAGAGAGTGTGTTCTCCACTGCTCCCAGACTGGTCTCCTGTTGTGCTGCAGTCGTCGCATGGATGCTGCTAAGCACTACTAGACCATAAACAATGAAGAATAACAAGCCACTCCACTATACCTAGAAACTCTGACAGTAGCACAAGTGGGCTACTAGTGTAGGATGGCTATGTAATGCGTAAATGTAGATTTCTAGTTAACTGGTAAATGTCACACTGTTTATTGATCGGCTTTAGCTTCTACTTTGTAGCTCTCACTGCTGCAGTAGACAGACAGCACAAGCAGCATGTCTTTTTCTTGTTAAACAACTAGCAACTACAGAAAGTAATTATTGAGTAGAAATTGAATCGATAAAGAAAATTTACGGTATTAAACTGAAGTGATGCGAAGACTGCTATGTAAAACAAATGTTATAGAATTTCCACATATTATGTCATTCCTCCTAGCTTGACTAAAACGCATATAGATCTAAAAGTTCTGTGAATAACCTTTTAGTTTTGTAAAATTTCTTCCAATTTTCATTAACGAAGCGATGATGGTAAACTCTGTTTAAGGCATTAAACAGTCTATCTATCTGAAATGACTGACACATACAATAATATTAATATTCTATTTTAAAGGAACTTTTTTGATTTTGTTTTCTGTGGACCTTGCCAGATATGCATCCTTATATCACGTAAGTATGTAAGTATGCAGCTTGAGCTAAAATCTTGTTCGGAGTTCAGCTACAGACAGACATAGCTTGGCTACTATGTCCACTAAGTTATAATGCCGTATATCCAGCGGTAATGTCATGGGTCATGTACATGTACATGCCAATAGAAGAGGATAGAGAGAGCATGACTCCAATAAAGATACTCTATTGTTTTTCCTACATGCAGATAACTTTGACACTTTCAAAACAAAATACTTAGTCTCGCAAAGCCTCTTTTTCAGATTATATTCAATATTATCCATGATAGCATCAGTCTTGTTGCCGCTGTGTATTATATAATGAGAATCGAAAATTGTACATCTTCATCACTTATCGGTTAAGCAACCTTAACTCAAAATGAATGCAAATGCTTATAAATGTGTGTTACCTAACACCTAGAAATTATACACGTGTGTTGTCATGCATGCACATTACATAACGTCTCTCACAGGTTCCTATGCACGTCAGCACGTGGCTAGTCATTTTAAATGACATTTATGCATGTTTATCTTGTATTTTGTATAAAACCTGGAGATCATTTCAAAGACTATTTTAAGCTGGTTTTATGTTACGCAGCGAAAATTTATTGCTAGAATTTAGGTTTTATAACGAGGCACATTGCAGAGTTAGCTAAGCAGGGAATTCCCATGTGCAGTAGATAGTCACATTAACTGCCTCGTGGCATAAATAATATTTCTACAGCTTGAGTTATACAACCTTACCAAGGACGCTATCAAGTTTTTGTCTTCTCAGCTAATCAAGTCTGTTATCAACGTTTTTCTACTTGAAACTTGCAAATAACAACAGTGTAAAGAGATGTAGCTAGTAAAATGCCTTCATGAAGAAAACCTAATTATATAAAGGTGTCAACGTAGAAATAAAATACACGTGAGACAGGAAATCTTACGGTCTTGAGAAATGTTGAAAGAAGGAAGTGCACAAACCTGTAGCTACTTAGCTACCTGTACATAATATACAATTTTTCTTGCACTTTTACAAGATGGAAATAAGCCTATATATTTGTCTATTACTCGGTATGGGTAGATTTTAATTGTAAATGTACTTTTGCATTGCATTGTAATCTATCTACACGTTTACATGCATGTGCAATCAATAAATAGCTAATTTAGTGATACTAAGAGGCCATCAAGAAAATAGAACTTGACAGGAGAACATGAGAAAGTGTACTCAGACTTGGGATTCACTGACTTTCAATGACTCATAACATGGTTGTAGTTGATTATAATATATCACTACGATATACCATACAGTAGCGGATGCGCCTCTTCCATGCTTTCGAACTGTAGCATTCCTTAGCTGCAAGTGCATAGCACTGCCTTAGTTGAAAATCCTAACATAATTTTGATAATAAAATTCATTGAGTTTGCTGAATAAGAAGACGTGCATTTGTGATATACTTTTATTGCAATTGGTTGACTGAAAAAATAATGCAAAAAAATGTGTAATGTATAATCTTGGTCCATATCATAAATATGTTGCTCTATATCGTAAAAATCTTGGTCGATATCGTAAAGAACTCGGTCTATATCATAGATTTCAGTCTATACTACAAAGACATGTAAATGTAAATGTATCTGAAAATTGATATAGTTCTTCTTATGACTCAATAACTCTATGTAGAATCCCAAGAATCGTCATACCTGCATAATAGTTTCTGTGAATCGAAGTCGATTCAAAGTTTAGTCCATATAATTTACACGTAATATTGTGAGGTAACACAATGCATATTCTATTATATGTTACTCAAATACAGTTATTCTTATTCCAAAGTATGATGTTAAACAGCGTGTTTGATTCAACTACAAGAACACACCATTCAATTTACTTATAGTTGCTCTATAAAAAGTTACACAAAAAAGCTATAAATAATTGCCATCCCACAGTTCATTCTTAGTCTGAGTTCCAATTCCTTCTAAAGATTAAGGGCTGTAAAACTGATTCACTGTCTGGGTGATTGTCAGTCAAACCAGGCCAACTCAACCACTAAAGAGAAAGTACTCTCCTAAGGTCAAATTGCCAGTCATCAATATTTAGCTAACCAAGAAAAATACATGAAATGCAAGTTAAGTCACTCTAAACATGCTTGCTGCTGCTGAATTTAATAAATATAAACTTTGGCAGATAAAGTATACATATAACTAGAAGATTCAAATTTTTCATCATAGCTTATGATGAATTTGATGGATAGATTTTCATGTTGGCTCTCGGTCCAACAGAGTGCAGTTCTGCCGATGAGCGCTAATATAATTCTAATGGCCATAAAGATAGTTCTAAACAAATAAAAATCACAAATCAGGATGTTTTAATTCATCTTCTATTATAGCAGATTTACCCCTGAGGTTGCTAAAATCGATAAACCGCCATATTTTCTAAATAAGCATGATACTTGGACATCTAATGGAACAATTAACAGCAGTAAAGAGACGACCAATTACTTCCTGTCACATAAAATGCGCTAGCAAGGGCTTTTTCACTTCCTCTAATAAGAAATGTCAGTAGTGGTTGCAGACAAATCGACAAACAAGCATAACACCTTAATAAAACCTTATCAGGGTTTCTTATCATATATCAATATGTTGTGTAATGCATCGTACACAGTGTACTGAATTTCATGTTAATGTTGTTCAAATATTGCTGAAATATTAAACAATTCGTTTTTGGCTACGTTCCAGACTAATATAATTATTTGTACAATGTAGATAAAGGGCAGTTATTAATATACATATAATATGCTATTTAATACAAGGGGGTATAATAATACTACATGTACATGTATGTACATGTATTTATAACTACTCAAGTATAGGAGAGTAGGAACTTGAGGCACCTGAGGACTACTATCATAGGTTTATTTGCTCCCTACACAGCAAAAGGTAGACTTGGTAAATAATGTAACTATTATATACAATGCAGGTGGTAAACAGAGGTCTCAATATTCCAAAAGTCATAAGTTATATGCGATAGTTTTCTTGCAAAGAAACTTATTTATGGGCAGTCAGGGGCCCGGTTCTACATATGTAGCAATATTTCATCTCTGACTAGAGTTTGAACCCAAGGCTATGCTGCACCTAATCGCCTAGCACAGTGAACAGACACATGAACCACTGCACCAGCTTGGTATCCAAAAGGAAAGCAGGACCGATGAGCAGTAGAGGTATACTGAACCAAATACTCTAAAACATTCTAGAAAACACTTTACCATATGCAAGGTACTATAGGGTTTTGGCCATAAGTTATATTATGTTATAATTTCCACTAGTTTCAGTAAAAGCTGGTACTTTTGACAAAATTGGTCTGTAAACTGGTTCGTATACCGCTATATTATAGAAACCACATGCCTTGTAGCCTATATCTCATTTCATTAGTCATTAGAAACATCTTCTGTGAAACCAAACTACTGGGTGTTCCACAAATTCTACCAGAATGTGAATCACAATGATTTATTTTACATAAACAGGGATCTCTTATGTCTAATGGAAGGGTATCAGATCTGTAAGCATAACGTATAAGTTACCACTCTGCCGAGCTAACAGACAAGCAGACAAATATACACTAATTAGGTAAGACAGATATAATTAGGTTGTTGGATAATTAGGTCATGACCATAATTATGTTGACTGTAAAGGGGCCCTTTTCATCTGAAGCATTGACTGTATAACTTGATTTACTCTGTCACAGACTGTACGGCTTTAGTACATGCAGTTACACAGTGGTGTAGCTTATGATACACTGTGTAGCATTTCATGCTGTATACTCCTAGTCTCTTGCATAGGAAAAGTATAAAGGTGCAAACATACGGGAGCGTTTTGGAGCGAACTTGATGCTCGCGAATTGCCAGGGTACCAACGCTCTCAAAACGCTCGAGCTGAGCCAGCTGAGGTATTGAGATGATTCGCTTGACACTGATTGGCTGATGATCAGAGTTAATCAACATAAACACGTGTGTAGTGGCGAAGCGAATACACACTGTGTGTTTATCAAGGGCATAGCGTTCAACGCTCGCTCAGAAAACGCTGGCCCCAAAACTCTCTCGTGCGCTTGCACCTCAATACCTAAAGTAGGTCATTCTCAGATCAGACGTTTTACTGTAATGTATTTGTCTGGTAATTTTCAGTAGAAGAGCACAACCCCTTACTGAAACACCTTAGATCAGTTTGGTTCGGATAGATCCAACATATTCGTGTACATTCAATGCTACTTATTACAGTACACTACCCCCTGATAAGCCATACCAGTACTAGGTTTCATAGTGCATAGATAGTAATATGTCACTTTTGACTAAAATGTACCATGGGTATAAGCAGTTGTCTTCTCTCTAGATTGCTAATTTGTAAGCTTACAAGGAAAGAAAACTTACAAATGCAGTGTAATGTGCATATATAATACATGTACATAGCTTAATGATACTAAATAATCATGTACATGTACATGACTTTGCTAGCAGCAATGATAGAATATTGTGAATTGTGCAATAAAAATCATTTTGCAGCCCATTGTGCTATGTAGTACCATGACTGTCCTGTCATAGCGATATCATTAATTAGGAATGTGAACTGTATTTATACATGTACATCACTGGCTTACTATCCAGCCATGTACCTGTATTATATGTATATATGCTTGTAAATCAAGTATTACTATTATGTAATCTGTAGTGCATGTGACACTCATACTCCAAGTGTACATGTCATGTACATTATACCTGTGGTGGTGTCATGCAAGTGCAGGTACACGTGAGATTCATAGCATGTCACAACTACATGTAGAGTATATTAGAAGAGAAAGATTCATAGCATGTCACAACTACATGTAGAGTATATTAGAAGAGAAAGATTAACTTATATTATATGTATGCATAATATGATACTTTGTATATCCTGTGCTATATTTACTCATGTAGGATGTCTCAATGTTTGTATTCTAGAATTTTAATGCTCTTGTTTTCACCGTTACCTAGCAACTGTCAAACACTAATACTCTAACCAATTGATATCATGAAAGAAGTTGTACAATCAATTACAGGTTAAATAATTCCTTTGCATGGTAGGGAGGTTATGGTCAGCCACCCTTACTACTACCCACATTAGTTCACAGGCTATGCACACTAGTTAACACGCTCTATTGTATTTTAGTCTCAGGAGATTATAATAAACTGCATACTTGACTGGACTGTGCAGTTTACTTCATTCACTAGTAGTTCCTTAGCCTATAATAATTATGCAGAAGCCTTAATCTTGAACAATATGGCTGCTGCAGCAGGGCTAACTCGTCATCATCATGGACGACCTTTGAGGAGACGGGAAGAGAGACCAGTTAGCAGTGTTGTGGCTACGTACCTTTTATCTTCTGCCAAAAGGTAATCTACAGAAAAACTTATAAAATTGTGACAAGACTACTAGTTTCTCTCAATTCAGTGATGTTCAGTAGCAGATGCCAATGTGGTAGAAAAAGTAAATAATAACCTTGACCTTGCTACTAACAGCTGCTTTCCCCAATGATAAGTACCGATAGTCTAGCGATAGTAGTTACAATGTAGTACACGTAGGCCTACATATTTCAGGACAAAATTTTGAATGTTGTTGCATGTGCATGAATAGACAACATGCCATGTTTGCAGGAATGATGCAATCCGAATGGCGGAGGAAGAGGTGGAATTAAAGTCTGATTCACAACTTCTTTACCCGACTTTACCAGACGAACTACCAGATACAGACGACAGTGATGAGCTGATGAGTAGCGGGGCACGTTACTTATTCCCTATTGGGTAAGCAGTTTTGATCATTTTAATCTGCAGATTTCAGTTAAATAATTACAGTTGACTATAGTGAAATGTTTAGCTTTTTTGTATTAGTTGCTGCCATAAATTGCCAAAAGATAAAATTTCAGCTGGCTGACCAGAATGTACAAGGAAAATCTGCATAAATTAGTTTACTTTATGCATTTATGACAATAAATGCATGCACGCCGTGCATACATACTTATTTGAAACAAATGAAATAAGTGACTACATCCTAATATCAATAGGGTTGCATTATATAGGTGTACATTACTATAGAACAGAAAACAGTTGTTCCCAGAGTCAGTTTTAGTGGAACAGTTTTCCTAACAAAGGCTTACAATCATGTACATGTGGTATGGTTACGCTACATGTACCACATTCATTCATTTGGTCCTACATGATATAATTATTTGATTTTAGTGCATTTGAAGCAGACGAAACCGCAACTGAATCCAAAAATTTTGGTAACACAGGCATAGTCCGCAATTCAATAATACAGGATATGATCACACTATTGATTAACAGGGTAGTAGCTAAGGCTACGCCACCCGAAACTCAGCTACAACTTATGAACCTAAAAACAAGCAAACCTTTACTCTCTCGTGATGACATTATTAAGGAGGCGCTAGCTGAAGCTCGAATAACACATAAAAGGCCGACGAGAGGTAGTCTGAACACTCGACCGAAGATTCCTCCTATTAAGCCAGCAATTGGTCCAGATATCCGGCAGATGATTAGAACTGGAAAGGATCAAGGATATTCCGAGGCGGCCATGTTGAAAACAAAGAAAGACAGTGAGATAAGATGCCTTTTAGTACCAAGTAAAGAAGAGATGGACACTGTTCAACTCTGGAAACTGGAAGAGAAATACAGATCATCGATATCCAAACTCCATGGATACACGACGTGATGCATTCTATAGATGCAATGCAGTGTAATATTGTACTCTATTTTAATGAATATGGTATTCAATGGCTAATTTGCTTTTATTACTTGGCCTGTATTTTACACCTTCCAGCTGTGTCTGAATGGGTGTCCAAGAACTCATGCCACTGTTATAGCCAATTTGCCTTAGAGATGAAAAAGCCTGAGATTCAATGAAAGATTCCACTACAACAATTTGATATACAGTCATGTAGTCTACCATATTGTTAGTACAATTCTTACTTTTAGGGCCTGATCTAGTATAGATTTAATTACATATCTATGATTAGATTTTGGTTTACATAACTAACTTACCTAGTTTGTACATAATCATTAATGCAATTCACTTGTACATATAACATGTAGTATAAATTCTTACTTTATTAGATTACAGTCCAATGGTATACTATAATATTTTATTTAGTATTTTATTTTTTTATAGATGATTGCTGCAATAGTTATAATAATTAAAATGACTATCACTAAAAATTGCAATGTACAAGCATTTTTTATTCTACTGTATAAATCATTGTCTGACACAAGCTGTTTATAATACACCGAGCATTCTGGTAGATACGAAGACGTACATTGGATATTAAATGAGAGCGAGTTAAGTACAGCTAGTTTATGTGGCTTGGCAGCTAGTGATTCAAACTATGCAGTAGACAGCATAATATGTAATAGCCCAATATTTCTCTTTTTAGTTGGTGCGGTTGTGGAAATAAGTTAACACTGTTGTTTATTATCACACATGGTAAATTAATTTCTCTACAGAGTATAAAAATAATCAAGACTTGGTTAATAAGGGCTGCTAGCAATACAAATATAAACAGTAGCAATAGGCCGACAAATATAGAAGTAAGGTGCTGGATTACTTAGCGAGGTTTAATTAGTGGTTATGAGAGAAAATGTTATTATTTAATCATGTTTAACCCAATAATTTGGTTGCAGCATTTGCAGGTGTGATATGTAGAAGCAGGTATTAATAGTCTACCTGCAGTTGTAAACGCAAATTTGGGCTAACTTTGGAAGTTAGTCTAACTATGTATAGTGTGTAGACCTAATTAGAAATCTAGTACAAGCAGAGCTTACAAAGAATTGTGTATGAATTGATTAGACTGCTAATTATTATATATACCAAATGTAATGTAATTATTATATATAATGTACCTGATATACCTTATTTGTACTACTAATTTGTTTACATTGAGTTAATTCATCAGTATGTGGTATAAGCAGCCAAGGATGCATAACAATATTACATGTGCAGTAAAGTATTATAGCATATTAATATTGATAATAGTACTGACCTACTGTGTGTGGAAGGTTAGTATGACTATCATAACTACAAAGGAGGCAGCACTAGGCAAGTCAGCACATAGAAATGGTCAGTCAATTTACTTCCACTTTGTGTGTATATGCTTGACACAATAAAAGATTTATTATAGTGGTACTTGCAAGTTCATGTAAATAAAATATATAATGCTTGGTTTAAGGGTATGAACTTTTAAATGAAATTATTCTATAACATTTTAAATGTGCTGATTTCTCCTTCTGATTATAACAAAGCTTTGGTTGCTGGATTAGAGAGACACCAAAGAGGTGAGTAGAGATCGATGTATGTATGTAAAAACTTTCAATGTAATCTCTTCAATAATAAAATGTAGAGATCCTTGTTTATTTATAGTTATTGGCAGGAAAATTTGAATCACTTTCTATTTGGAAGTGCCATTTTTGCAAATATTATGCTTAATGTTTGCATTCCATAACATTCACATACCTATGCCACTCTGCTGACCAAATTAGCAATTCACTGAAAGGAGATAATTGATTTCACCAGTTTGGGAAGAGAGCTACTAATAGTAGCAAGTAAGTCGAGTATTTACGTTAGTCGAGTCTTCGTATGTTATTAGCTGGTACTAGATGTTCACAGTATGTCTGTTCCCATAACTCTGAAGCTAATAACCAGCGAGGACTTATATTTAACTTGTATATTGGTCAACCTAGAGACATTCTGATAGGTGATGGCTTGTTAGCATAGCCACTGATCTTCCTGATGCTTTTGTACAACATGGACATGTATGTGCATTGCAGATGAGTAAGTAGACTGACTCTTAACTAAAAACAAAGATTGAAGACGTCGAAATGGGAACTTTTAATTTAATAATAGTACTAACGACTCTACTTGGTGTCAATATAAAAGGTATGTAAATATTATTTGAATTAGGAATACTCAATGCAGAAATACTTTATACAAATAATGCACTTTCAACCCGCATTCAAAGTTGTAGCAATTATAAATTACCTGTAATAATAACAACTCTTACTATGTGTAATAAAAATTATAATCTAAATTTCTGGCTATCATAATTTCAACTTCTGACAGACTCATGTAGTGTTTAAGCTCCTCCAATATTTTTGTTCTAAAACATATTTTACTTAGTTGCTGCTAGCGCTTTGCATTCTCATTATCCATAAGGAAACATGTATGGTTATTGACATAGTTACCAATGGCCCACTTGATCTCCTGAAAGTAGTTCACAAAATTTTAAATGACAAATTATTTTAGTCATTTTCCATTATTCGGTACAGAACGTCTAACACCTATTAGTCGATTCGCATACATACGACCGCCTATTGACATCAATTGTAAACTATCAATGTTTCAAATGACTACAAACATTTTATTCTATAATTAAAGCTGAGAGAGAAAGTCGCTACCCACTACCCAGTGAACCAGCCATGAATACGAAACTGTATGACCTAGATAAAGGCGCAATCAAAACAATGAAGTCATCTTGTTTCCCTTTCATCCTTGGCAGAAAAACCAACATCATCAACAGCCACATTCTGACCAATGAGAAGTATCTGCCTAACCAAAACTGTGTTAAATTGGTGAAAGGTAATTGTATTGCTAGAGTGTGGCTTTATATTCTTGGGGAGGGTGGGGGGGGTGGGATGGGGTAAAATGCTATTTATTATGCTATCTGTACAGTCAGAGTGTAGTACCTCTTTTAATCCTTTTGCTCTTCAAATAAATCAATAGACCTTGTAGACATTAGTTTGTGCAAAACCATGAACCTGAGCTTTAAGCTTGATAGCCAGGGTATATACAGTCATAACCACTATACTATAAATTGATGGATAGTCAGGATACTCAGTGATTTAGTGACCAAGATGGCTGTGAGGTAGAAACACAATTAAGTTCATTAGCAACCTATTTTGCAGTTACATTACAATGTACTGTACTTGAAATGATAAACATTAATGACTCTAACTTGGTATCTGCCTACTTTTTCAACAAATGCGATCATGAAAAACTATTTAATTTTGGTTCATTGTGTGGTTTTGTGAGCAACTCACCAGCATTGTCAAAGTTAGTAGCACTGTCAAAGTTGTAGCATTGTCAAAGTTAGTAGCACTGTCAAAGTTGTAGCATTGTTGAAGTTAGTAGCATTTTTGCAGTTAGTAGCATTGCTGTAGTAGCATTGTCTTGCAAACATGTTTCGAAAAACAATTAAACTTACAAGTGTCAATGAGCTACTGTAAATAGTGTATGCTTAGATTTTCAATGATGCAGACGTATGCATTTGCCAACCTATTTGATAGCTGAACCTGGCCACAGAGTGAGAATAACATTCACAAAGGACTATTTCATAGAGGAAGAAGAAAACTGCAAATATGACTCTGTGACAATCCAAGATGGCCCCTTTGTCTTTTCTCCAATCATAGACAAGATTTGTGGACATGGGTCAGCAAACTCATTAGTGTTTACGTCGTCTGCAAGCTTCATGCGGCTCGTGTTTTCCACCGATGATGTCATAGAGGAATCGGGATTTACAATTTACATCAATAATTCGTTCCCAGCTCCGAGTGAGTTTTTTAGCAATTCCTATTAGACTTTATAGTCTATCTAACACATTTTTGCATACAAGTGTACTTGAAAAATTGTTTTGAACTATCACATCACCTTCTGAGATCTTCCATCTATTATAGACGATTCTCATTATACAATTTTTGCACTATGGGATGTTTGTCTACTCTGTCATCACACGATCCACTTATGATAAATGTGTACATTTCATAATGCGAAGCATGTACATGTAAGTAGTGGGGCTTTGTATAAAGCTGACTTTCCCAATTCAACATACATTGAGCAGATTCACACACATGTACGTGTAATAGTTTGTTCATTCTGCATGTACATATACATGTACATATACACATGTACATATACACATGTACATATACACATGTACATATACACATGTACATATACACATGTACATATACACATGTACATATACACATGTACATGTATGTAACAGATAGGTCTACTGTATTAAAAAATCCTTAACACAGTTAATTCTATGTACACTGTATATATATTTAGATTATACGGAACCGGGAGAAGTTGAATGCTGTAAATGTAAGTATGAAGAAATAGCAATAGAAACTTGGTGCACCTCCTGTGCCTATCACATTGTGCTTAATGCTAACACACCTCCTCCGTCTGTCGCATATGCGCATGTGTGTATACAATTGTAGATGTAGGCCCTACGTGTACTTAAAAACTTTAGGGTTACCTTGTATAGTTGACCTATATACAGCCTATGTATAGTTGACCTATATAGGCTAAAATAGCCTTGGTTTCTGCTGCACTATCAAGCCGGCAGCAGGATTTGGCATAATCTTATAAAATTCAGCTGCTATAAAGAACTTATATTTCAACAGTAATTTAGATTCTATAGCTGCAGATGGAACTTATATGTGATTGATATTTGAACCTGAGAGGCTACAGCACCAATGGCTTAGCACATTAGCGAAATGCTGGAATTAAAAAACACGTGTACTTTGTATGTTACAGCTTGTTATTACAACATAAGCTTTGAGGGTCAAGGCCAAGCTGAGATATCCTTGGATGCTATAGAAAACTTTTATAAAGCCAAAACCGGTCTTAAGAACATTGACTGTGTCTGGGATATTTCAACAAAAGATGGGAAAAATGTAAGGAATTCTAAAGATCTGTAGTTATTACAACACCTGCATTCTTATACCACACCTCTAACAGGCACACATTAGTAGCTACAATGTAATTGCTAATTGTCAAGATGATTATTGAAAAGAATATACATGTATTTACATGTAAGAGCTACATGTACATTACTAACCTGAAATTTTGTTTGGCTGAAGTAAAGAGTCTCTAGCATGTCAGCATACCCAACTTTTGTGTATTGCTGTTTACTACCTCCTGTCTCAGTGTATCAGAACCATTGTAAGCTTATCAGTTTTACTTCCCGCTATTAATCCCAGCTAAGAAAGCAATGATCTAAAGAGATCTACATTTTTCTAGTTTGAGGTAAGGAAGATACTTCACCAATGACAAAGTAGCGCAGCAGCGTTACAAAGTTGCACGCCTTTCCTGATACAACCAATGACCTTTACGGGAATTAAACCCCATCTCCCACATGAAAGTCCAGCATTCCAACGACTAGGCCACAACTATTCCGGTCTCATTGCCATGGTATTTTTCATTTACAAATGTAGCTTTCACATTTTGCAGGCTCATATATAAATAAGTACTACATAGCCGCTTCTCACTATGGGATTATAATAGTTGACTTAGCAAGACAAATAGATAATAAGATTTGTTTCAAGCAGCTTTTTTATCATCTCATTACATGGCTCACATTTTCACCTCATGATTTCAGCAGACCTGATAATGTGTTACAGATGTGGATGTGGGTAGAAGATGACTTGGCACATTCACCAGTCAATTCATGTTCTGACAGAACCATAGAAATATTCTCTGCAGATGATAAATGGTATGTAATAATAATAGATTACTAAATAAAACACAAAAATATGTTTCTATATAGCTGACAATATTTTTGTGGCTTCTTTGTAGATCAGCTCAGGGAATGAAGACTTTTAAGCAAAATTTCACCAATTACCGATAACTGTATTCAGTAATGACAGAAACTACATGTACATGTAGGACTTTCTGCTCATGGGTTTTCTCAAGCCAATATTGTTTGAATGAATCACTAGAGTACCAATCATTTCAGGACCATTAGTATGCTTTTATCTTTTTCATTACAGTTTTTAAATTATAACTGTTATTCAAATTTTGAAGAGAAATTATTATCGTTCTAAGCTCAGTGGGACACTTGCTTGAAGTATAGTAAGGCATATTCATTAGACTGGTTAAAATGAGGAGTTACCTTTCCAATTTGGGAAAGGACAACTTTTCATCAGACGTAACAGCTCATGAATGCCTGTAGTTTTCACACAAAAATGTGGCTAGAAGTAAACATAAGAGGAAAATAATAATTTTTTAGGATGTCTCAAGACTTCAGGCAGCTGATGACAGGAGGTAGTCCTTGCTACTTGGTCAGAAGAAAATTTTTCCCAGTGGTTGGTTCACCGAGGATACTGGTACATGTAAAGAGCATAGATAACTTTATGATGCCAACAATCAGGTTAAACTTTACTTCCTTCACAGAGCCAAACCCCGAGCCAGGTAACTCATTATCGCATCATGATTCTGGTCCTTTATAACCCACAGTCTACCTTATATAGCCATTGCAAACAAGTTCTTATGTCATGAGAGTATAGTAGTAGTTTTTGCCATTTTTTGCTGCAGAGAATCTATGTAACAGCACACAGATGTACTATACATGTGAAGACGGCAGACTATGCTTGGATATGGATTTGGTCTGCAATGGTTACAGTAACTGTCCAGATGGTGATGATGAGTCTAAAGCAGCATGTGAAATGAAGAGTAAGTATTGGATGTTACACAGCAGCTGTCAATTGTTTCGTTACATCACTGAATTTAATTTTCACTGAGTTTTTTAAATTAATTGAACACATAACTTGTTATTTGGCAGTAAAACCAGAATAATAGCAGAAATTCAGAAATCATACTTTGGGATTTCCTAACATTTTCCTCAATGAATATTGGGGAAATTATGTGTTTACTAGAGTTAGTAATATCATTTTGAAAATTTCTACCTTTTTTAAAATTTATCCATGAATAATGTCTTCAACCACTGTCATTTTTCTCTTCAATATAAATTCCGTCTATTTTGTCTACATGACGTGTTGGGTTAAAGTTCAGAAAGGTCAACTGTTTTATGGCATAAATAGAGCTGTGGACCTGCATATACTACCTCCCTACTTGTTTTGTAGATTCCTGTGGTACGTGTAATATATTTGCAACAGTTTTGGTTACAAGACTTTATTGTGTGCTGTTGTGATAACTGATTTGTTGTCATGTGTATCTTGTTGTGGAACTTCTTATCATTTCTGTAAATCAAACTCCAACTTCCCTTCTTCTGCCCTCGCTCTTTGGGAATGGTTCCATTAAGGTGGTTCCATTATGTTGGTTCCATTTATACCACATGGAATGACATACAACTTCTCTTCTAGGATGCTGTCAAATCAATGACTATTATCATATAAATTCCTTTCTGTGACCTATTTAGCCCTGTCTATATGAACTACTTCCTTCCTACGCTCAATCCTCTAGTCTGCTACTTCTAGCTTCTAAGCAAACTAGAATAAAAAATATAGCTGAGCATGTTCTATTAGTACACACATTGAATCAACAAAAATTTGTAATGAGTTGGATATGTCAATTGTGTTGGATTTTATTTACACTTTTATAATATATTTTGCTGGGAAGAAGATAGGACCAAGGTATGGCCATCTCTGTGCTATTCCACTCCTTTTTTATACTACTTGACAGACGTTAAGTGACAAATTATGAATGAATATTGTTGGAGATGAGATTATACATGTGTGCACAGAGCGTACACTATAATACACTGCCTGATAAAGTGCCTTGCTTGTTATTGTTCTACAGTACTTCCAACACTGATTCCAAACCAAGATGGTGATTATCTACAGAGTGTTTCCTATTACACTACGCTGCACTGCACTACACTACATATGCACTACACTACACTACTCTACACTACACTACACTACATATTATGCACTACACTACACTACACTATTCACTACACTGCTCTGCGCTGCACTACACTATTCACTACACTGCATTGCACTACACTACTCACTACACTGCACTACACTATTCACTACACTACATGTGCACTACACTACATTACATATGCACTACACCACACTATTCACTGCACTGCACTACACTACATGTACACTACACTTCTACATGTGCAATACACTACACTACACTAAATGGGGCTACACTGCGTGATCTGCATGTCACATGAGGCCACATTACACTGCACTACATTACACTGCACTACATTACACTGCACTACATTAAACTGCACTACATTACACTGCACTACATTACACTGCACTACATTACACCGCACTACATTACACCGCACTACATTACACCGCACTACATTACACTGCACTACATTACACTGCACTACATTACACTGCACTACATTACACTGCACTACATTACACTGCACTACATTACACTACACAACATTACACTGCACTACATTACACTGCACTACATTACACTGCACTACATTACACTGCACTACATTACACTGCACTACATTACACTGCACTACATTACACTGCACTACATTACACTGCACTACATTACACTGCACTACAGTACACTACACTACATTACACTGCACTACATTACACTGCACTACATTACACTGCACAACATTACACTGCACTACATTACACTACACAACATTACACTGCACTACATTACACTGCACTACATTACACTGCACTACATTACACTGCACTACATTACACTGCACTACATTACACTGCACTACATTACACTGCACTACATTACACTGCACTACATTACACTGCACTACATTACACTGCACTACATTACACTGCACTACATTACACTGCACTACATTACACTGCACTACATTACACTGCACTACATTACACTGCACTACATTACACTGCACTACATTACACTGCACTACATTACACTGCACTACATCACACTGCACTACATCACACTGCACTACATTACACTGCACTACATCACACTGCACTACATTACACTGCACTACATTACACTGCACTACATTACACTGCACTACATTACACTGAACTACATTACACTGCACTACATTACACTGCACTACATTACACTGCACTACATTACACTGCACTACATTACACTGCACTACATTACACTGCACTACATTACACTGCACTACATTACACTGCACTACATTACACTGCACTACATTACACTGCACTACATTACACTGCACTACATTACACTGCACTACATTACACTGCACTACATTACACTGCACTACATTACACTGCACTACATTACACTGCACTACATTACACTGCACTACATTACACTGCACTACATTACACTGCACTACATTACACTGCACTACATTACACTGCACTACATTACACTGCACTACATTACACTGCACTACATTACACTGCACTACATTACACTGCACTACATTACACTGCACTACATTACACTGCACTACATTACACTGCACTACATTACACTGCACTACATTACACTGCACTACATTACACTGCACTACATTACACTGCACTACATTACACTGCACTACATTACACTGCACTACATTACACTGCACTACATTACACTGCACTACATTACACTGCACTACATTACACTGCACTACATTACACTGCACTACATTACACTGCACTACATTACACTGCACTACATTACACTGCACTACATTACACTGCACTACATTACACTGCACTACATTACACTGCACTACATTACACTGCACTACATTACACTGCACTACATTACACTGCACTACATTACACTGCACTACATTACACTGCACTACATTACACTGAACTACATTACACTGCACTACATTACACTGCACTACATTACACTGCACTACATTACACTGCACTACATTACACTGCACTACATTACACTGCACTACATTACACTGCACTACATTACACTGCACTACATTACACTGCACTACATTACACTGCACTACATTACACTGCACTACATTACACTGCACTACATTACACTGCACTACATTACACTGCACTACATTACACTGCACTACATTACACTGCACTACATTACACTACACAACATTACACTACACTACATTACACTGCACTACACAACAGAAGCTTCAGTTTGAGGTACAGCTCCCTGATAAATTCTTATGCGTTTTAGATGGACCATCATTTAGAGTTCAGTTTATTTTTATTGCTGCTGCTGTTCTCTTCTTCGTCTTGGTTTCTGTTGCCCTGTTCATCTCGGCCAAGAGAATGATTCGGGAAAATAGAGAGAATGAGGAGAGGAAGACGTCCTCAACAGTTATAATGAATCAGAGACCAAGTCGGTTGTTTCACCACTCCACTATCAGACGGCTAATAGAGCCTGTAACTATGCAAGGTTAGCTTGAGTCTGTGGGTACACAGTCTATGTTATGGACAGATTATAAATCCTGATGAAGTACAGTCGGTCATCCACTAGATTCTTTCAACTTCAGTTTACTTTAGCATAGTCTGTATGCATACAAGGAGTTATTCGCTCTTTAGCCATTGATTACAGCATTTTGATACCTTGAAATATGCGCCCTTATGGGCTATATGATTAGTATTTTTTACTGTGTATATCATATTCTGCTAAATGGAGTAATTGAGTTTGCGCTGATATTTTCAGATGGATACAGTCACGATTCTGTGTCTCAGAATTCAAGGATGGGTCACTATTGTCCATACTCGACCAGAACCAGTATATACAGTAAGAGAGGCAGTTGGTTTACTAACGGCAGCATATCTAACCTTTCAATTAGTTCTGACGCTAGACTAAAGTGTGACACAGATCATCCGTCACCAAGGGCTAGCCCAGTGGCATTCCTCTCCCCAGATATATACGCAAATCATATGGAGCTTAAGAAACTGAGGTCGGCCAGTGCCTGACTTGATTAGATGTTCAAGGGTTCATTTATTAGTTTTGCTGTTGACCTAGTTAAGACTAGTGGGTAACCGCTGACACGTTAGTTGGGATCTGTAGAGTAGAATATTACATTGGGTAACTGCGCTAAATGCTGGATGAGCGGTGCATCACAAGGGGTCAGAGGTCATACAATTGCACGCATACATGCATGAGTATATCAATATTATGTTTTATTAGACTTTAATTTTTAGTTACAGTAAAGTCTAGATGTGTGCAACAATATCATACTATCATTTTATATGCACACTTGTTTACAAAAAAAACCAGGGAAATCACACTGGGCACAATCAATTTTTTAATTAAAACAAAATAATGCATTGTCTAATATCTATAATCTAATATATGCCTATGCTATGTACAACAATAATCCTTGACATGAATTTCAGTCATCTCTGCACATATTACATACATGTACCTGTATTATACATGTATATGCAAACTTCTATTCCACAAAATTGCAGGCTTACAATGCTACACACTAGTGTATATTTGAGCAAACACCTTGCAGGGCATATACATATACATATACATTACATATACATATACATATACATTACATATACATATACACATACATATACATATACATATACATATACATATACATATACATATACATATACATATACATATACATATATACATATACATATACATATACATATACATATATACATACAATATACATATACATATACATATACACATACACATACACATACACATACACATACACATACATATACATATACATATACATATAAATATATACATACAATATACATATACACATACACATACACATACACATACACATACACATACACATACACATACACATACATATACATATACATATACATATACATATACATATACATATACATATACATATACATATACATATACATATACGCTCATAATCTTAAATTATTCCAAACTCATAGAAATCTTTACCAACCTAGAATTTATAAAATTTACCAATCCTGGTTAATTGCCCTGTACACTGACCTCTAACTAGTAGCTGTACACTGACCTCTAACTAGTAACTGTACACTGACCTCTAACTAGTAACTAGTAACTAGAGCATATACTGTACTGTACATGTACACATGCAGTGAATCATTACACTGCTATATAGTAGAGTCTAGTGGTTTAAATAGATTTATATGTATATCGTCACTGCTGTATGTAGGGTGCTGATACATCGTGGGTACTTTAAATATACTGAAGTGCTTGCTGATCTCCTGTAAACAGATTTATCAGTTATACAGAATAGGTAACATAATATAGTAAGGTATAGAGAGATAATACACATTTACAGTGTCCTGTGGCCTTGCATCAACTGCAGAACAATTTACTAAGTGGCAATAACTCCGTGTAAATAACCAAAACTGTTAGAACAATAATAATATAATAGTAATAATAACATAATAGTAATAATAATATAATAGTAATAATAATATAATAGTAATAATAATATAATAGTAAATGTTAACAACAGACAAAAGTTGAAGTTATCTCCCCATACACAACTGGATGGATAGACCATGGTACAGTGGAATAATAAGGGCAGGCAGGTGGTTTATATGCTACTATACACAACTGCTCACCTCAAAGAATAGCTTCTGAAGCATTGGTTTGTTGTCTGTAGTTCGGTGTTCATGGCAGCATACAATGAGGGTGTCAGCGGATGAGAGGGATACCATGGTTTCCACCAGAGGCTTTAGAGACTGTACAAATAATCAAAACTGACATTTAGAGTTCCACCTCAGAAAAGAATATGACGTATCACAATATACACTACATCAAGTTAAACAATAGAAAATTACATCAATATCACCAGTATTATTGTATTTGCAACAATATGCAGTAAACAATCATTTCAGTTGATTGAGTGTAAAGCTAAGCATGAATACATGTATATTAGATTATTATTATTATTATATAATTATGTTTATTATTATTTCATAAACACAATGTATTATAATATAATTATGTTTATTATTATTTCATAAACATAATGTATTATAATATATTATGTTTATTATTATTTCATAAACATAATGTATTATAATATATTATGTTTATTATTATTTCATAAACATAATGTATTATAATATATTATGTTTATGAAATAATTTGTAGCCACTTTGTTGGTTAAAGTAAATTATATACTTGTATATACTTGTAAGAGTATGAGGAACAAATAAATTATACATGTTGGATATTTAATACCTCTTTATAATATATACAGTCTGCTAGTAGTATGAGATCCACTTTCTCCTCTCTGGACATTTGGGTGGGGGTTGTAGTACCCCACACCAACTGTGAAGCTTGACAAGCACCCCCCAGCTCTTTGATTTGTACACGGTTCTTCTGTATATTATAGTTCATGAGATCAACAAACTCTGGTAGGTCAGTTATTGTCACTTGAGCTCTGAAAGTTCACGGATAAACTCAGTCAAACAGCAGAGTTCATACATGTTATGGTGCTTGAATAATCACTAGTAAAACATTTGTTGGACAGAGAATAGTTAATGTAGTATACAGAGAGAAGACAATTCTAGTGTTACCTAGTAGCTAGAGTAGAGAGAGAGAGAGAGCAGACAACTCTTGTATTACTTAGGAGCCACAGTAGAGAGAGAAGATAACTCTAGTATTGTTAGCTCTTAGCTTATAGAGAGCAGATAACTCTAGCATTGCTTACTCTTGGCTTACAGAAAACAGACAACTTTAGTATCATTTAATCTTGGGGAAGCAGAGAGCAGATAAATCTAGTAAATATTGTTTACTAATAGCATACAGAGCAAAGATAATTCTAGTACAGTTTACTAATATCATAGAGTAGTAGACAAATAGTATTAAATTACTAATAAAACATAGAGAGTAAATAACTCTAGTAGCCTATTATGTGAAACTATCATGCAAAAAGTAGATAACTCCAAAAAGGTAAAATGGTAATATGTTGGTCGCAGATAATAGTCGAGTTCAAAAGTCAACTACAAACTCACCCAGTCATTGCTTTACAGACCATGGAGACTATGCCGACAGTGAACTTGGGTCAAAATTCTTTAGAGTGCTAGTAATGCATTGTTTCTATAGTGCCAGATAGAGCATTGCATCACCTAGTAAAGATAATAGATATACCCTTACCCCATACAAGCAGCTACAATTCCAGCATATCCAGTACCGGATCCCAACTCTAACACTTTCCCAACCTGTTTGTTACAACGCTTGACTAATTCCTCAAGGTCAGCTAAAGGTAGCCTGTCTGTGTTCTCTTCATGGCCCTCCTTGTTGACTGTAGTTGAAGATATGTGTTCATAGAACTTGGCTAATACGATTGCAGCGTCCCAGACAACACAACCGACATCTCCAATCTCTGACTGATACACATTGATCTCTCGCTCATCATCCAGTTCAGTTGTTCTTGGATACAACCTAGTCGGATCAAAACTCTGAGCCATCACATCGGTCATGGAAGACTATAGCATTAGTGGTGTTATGACAACCTGCGAATATGATACAAAATCTTAGAATGGTCAGCGTGACAAGATTCCAAAATATTGACTAGTGTATTCCATGCTTGATATGTCCTTCAAATTTACGTAATGGAGTTATAGTCTAAGCACAGGGTGTTTGTACAAAACCTCATATAAAATTTACTGTAACTACTCCAAACTGGACAAATAAATGACTTTGACTGGAGCCTTCAATCCCATTTAAAATACTGAGTAAGCTTTAAATTAGAGACTTCACTGCTTGAATAGCTGCACAAGTACCAGGGACCATAAGAAGATCAGAAAAGGTTACTGACTATAGATCAAAGATAAATGTAAGCTCAAGACTACAGTCCAAATTGATCTTCTACCTCTCTATACCTACATGTATATTGGAGCTGATGTTACACAATGGCATAAAGGCAAACTGGGTAAAGGGACATTTCGAAAATGTCAGTTGGAAACAAGACGTTCCTAAAATGTGTGCCCATTATCATTACAAGTCGCCTACTATAGATTAAATCTTCCCAAGAGAGTGTAAGTAGATTTGTTACTAATAATCATCCTAACAATATGCTCATTTTTATTCATATTATATTGTTGTGTCTTGGTGCAAGAAACCTAGTCGCTTTATACCATACGTTCTATCTGGTACATCTGACTCGCTATTTAGAACCGCCGACTCAGAACCTGAGGTTAGGCCTGAGCTGATAGACACTAATAACCGCCTAAACATATTTATTATTCATAAACTCCGTATACTTACCTTATTACTTGTACATTGTAAATGCCAATTCTCCTGTAATTTCACACACAGAATATATTGTAATTGCAAGTACGATGAGACCTAACTGCTATTTGAAGCAGTACATTCTTATATTGTTCTGATATTGTACATTTTTGTCCTACCAATGCATTTTCTACTCATTATAACAACATAGGCCATTTGTATCTGAGTCTACCTAAACTCGACCTTGGCATTGACTTGAAGCCAATTGACTATATACATGTATGTAGTGTTATATGTTGCTTACTGCTAGCACATAATCACAATCACTCTCCGCTGAATGTGGGTTCCAAGTCCAGTCTTGTGGCTTTGCTAGACTGTAACTAAAACTCCATGTATCTAATACATAACTCGCGCCGTACCTATTATACCTTAAGGTGTCAGCCCATGATCTTTGGTAGGTGAGCCATACACCTCACGGTCTAGTCAGCTATTGTGCCCTATAGATGAACTAGCCAGGACTCTGCCTCTCATTCTGCTTGCTAATGTGGGTACCTACTTCTCTGTCTTCAACCCATACATCTATTTAACCATGATTGAGGCTGGGACTATTATTGTCTTCTAGATTACCTAAGGCCCAGCAATTATCAGTCTGCCGGTTTGCACTGCACTTGAGCAGGTACTTCTTTCTGGTGCATGTTGTAAGGCTAAACCCTTGCTACTTGCTACTTAGCTAGAGCCTAGGCCTAACAGTCACAGTTACAGTAATTCCGCAATTGCAGGCCGAATTGTATTATTACGAACTCACACTCGGTAACGGTGAAAGTAATTGTCTAAATTGAATATAGCATAAGCATCACCATAATTTATGATGAAACATATATAGCTAAATATTAAATCAATAATTAATAAAATAACAATATTTACACAATAATTATTATTGTCATTGTTAAATTGTAGTACACAGAATTCTAATATTAATTAAATATTAATTACAAACAATAAAAAATTAAACTTAAATAATAATATACGTAGAAAATCAACTCACTGTGAGCAAAATTAATAATATAGTTATAATGACAAAACAATAATAACAATTGTTATTTTATAATTATCAATAATTAAATTATAAAATTAATAAAATTATAAAGATAATTAAAATAATATGAATGGGATGGTTAGAGCAAGTCTTTTATTTTCTAGATAGTTTATACAGCTAAAATTAGTTTTATTAAAAGTCTAAAAACCTTAAGTGATTAAGTAATTAAAACTGCACACATAAACATATTTTGCGCAATTTCAACCACTTTTCATGTAGGTGTTGCGTTTTTACACTTTACAAGAAAAAAATTGAATCAAAATAACATTTTACACTCTATCGGAAGCGAATGTAAAGTGAACTAACTGGAACCGCGACCACGCAAGGAATAACTTGTCCAATCACTTATCGGCGCGGTAATTGTTAAACGGAATGTAAACATACAATAGTTGCATTCTTCCTGCTAGCCGTGGCTGAATGAATGCACATAATTATTATCAATCATACACGTACTTGAATGGTCTATGTCTATACAAGCACGTTTTGGCATTAGTAGACATTGTCTTTTCTACATAGCACGAGTTGAAAGTCAACCAGCAACAAGAAGTGAAGTAGTAGTACCACTATTAGAATACCAGAGAAGTTAGCATTTTCTGAATCACCATGGACAATGCCAGTAAGTGTAGTTTTGATTTTATGCAACTAGACCATGATTGTGTAGCTGTAGCAAAATTTGAATTTGCTTAGTTGGCCAAAATTTCTAGTCTATCTTATTAGACTGCGACCAGCTCAAATCAGTTGGAAAACTGGTCTGTGTGTGCTTTGTTTGGCATGCGATTTTAGATAAACTATACTGTCAGTCTTCTTTCCATCATAACTGACCTTTGCAGAGCGTTGACCTTGATGGAAATTTAATATTATTTGTCTAGGTAGTCAATGCTGTGAAATGTTATTGAGCTCCATACCACAGATGTTTGCTGATTTTCTTTTGGAAACTCAAGTTGTCATGACCAATTTTTAGTTGTGACTCTCCAATACACAACTAAGAGTTGGCCATTGCCAAATCACAAGTCAATTCCTTTTAGTTACTAATCAAAAATTTCAAGTTAAAAGTTAAATCTTTACATGTTCTCAAAAACTCGAATTTTTATCAAGTTGCCTCGGAGATCAACTACAAGTCAAATTATAATTCAATTATTTTCTTGTTTCGCTCAAGTTTTTTGATAAAGTCGGTAAGCTATTCTTTAAGTTTTGGGGAAATACTGTAACTAAATGTTACCAGAAGTTTAAATCTCAAAGCAAAGTTTTCTTGTTTTAGGGTCATTTCCAATTTACAGATTCTCAATGAAAACCAAATTTATTAAATGTTTCAATGTGATGTGCAACTGCAAGCCTCTTGTCAAAACCATAATTGAATCATAATTCAAGTTACAAGCTTTGCATGTATATGTTTGAGTTATGAGCCGTTTTACTGAATTGACAAATGTCGCTCAAATTAACTCAGTGAGAGTCTTCAAGTGACAGTGACTTCTCAGGTTCCAACAAAAGAAGAGGCAGTATGCACCTACAGCTTAATTACAACATCATGGATGCAGGGTTTGGCAAAAGTAGAAGCTATAATAACATCAAAGTATGAAGGAATAAATCCAAAATTATTGTAATGGCTGTTTACTATAATGGGCAAAATAATATGTTATTACATTAAAAAGGTAATATTTTATATTTTTTGCATGAAATCTGACCTACATGCAATCATATATAATGTAGATACTGAGCTTAATCAAGTTAATTAATTTGGCTCAGTATTTATATTTCTCAAGTTAATTACTGTGCCGATTAAGGGATTAGTGACTAGATGACACGACATAACTTTTGCCATAGACTTTAATTGGTGAATGACCAGTGTTTCAGTTATGGTGACGATTTGCAAACAATGCCAGAGGATCTAACTGGGACTGATAATAATTTTTAAGCTAATCTAACACAATTAAAATTAGTAATTAAAGTGCAGAGGACGCAGTTAATGCCATTATCAAATACCAATTGTTATTATATTATTCACACAAGATAAAGTATTGCTCTAGGTACTTATTATTGTTATAGATGTACATTTTATCTTATCTACATGATATATACTGTAGAATATGAGGTCATCCCCCCTGAGGTACTGGATGCTGTTCAAATAGCACACATTTTCCCAGATTCTAAAACCTTTGTTGACAAGCCTTTGAAGCATACTAAAGGTAATCATACCCACTGATAGTCACCAACAGTGTAGCTGTCTATTCACTACACTGATTTCAATAATATTATATTGTACATGTATATTGTGCAGCTACATATACTTTATCATTTATATTGAGCTACAGTGTATTTGTTACTGTGTTAGTATGGTAGAGTCTAAAGCTTTTATCTGTTGTGAAAGTAGCTGTTTGAGCAAAGGCGACATAGTGCATTTGCTATTTTATATAAACATATGTGTTTATCATGACTAATAGAAGTTGCCCCCTCTCTTCCGTCCAATAGCAGTTGGGCAACGGTTAATTTAAACTGCTAGTGGTCACAATCAATTCTACTTATACCATTTTCTAGCATTTTGCATCCAAGTAGCAATTTTGCATGTTGTACAGAGAATACACACTAGCCTCTTCATCTTCATCGAGTGATAAAAACTGGTATAGAGTCAGGCGACTTTGCAGTGCACTGCAAAACGAATAGTTTATATGCTCAGTAGGTAGGTCGACGTGAGTGCCCTGTCCTAGCTGTAGTTCTTCACCAGTTATTAGTAAATACTGATATCTGTTCTATAAGATGCTTTGAAGAGCTTCTGTCTAGGAGAGCTGAATTCAGTTTTTTATCGATACGTGTTGGTAAGACAGAGGTTAATATCGAGATATAACTTCTCTCAGCACATGTATATTGGGCTGCCGTACTTTTGCACCTGTACTATTTTGCGTAACATTATCTATCGATTTTAAGAGAAAATAAGTCAAGCATTTCAAGCACTTGATCAGCCAGTGACGGCCGATAAGCTGAAAGAGTTTGTACAGCAATATTTTGATGAAGAAGGGAAGGATTTGGTACCCTCCCTACCTGCTGACTTCGTTGATAGGTAAGCTATATTAGGCCTACATGCTCAGCCACATGAGGCAATGTGATATCTTGTTACAGCAGGATTAGATGCTTTATTTATGTTATATCTAGGTTGTGAAACAAACTCCGCTGTGAATGCTCAACTCATTATCCTACCCTCGCCAGCAACACAGTTTATGTGGTTACAAGGTTACATGATAAATTATTATAATTATTTTACTTAAAGGCTAATAAACCCAGTGCTGGCCAACTCCCTGTGAGAAAGGCCCAGATGATATGGCCTTTTCTTGGCTGGGGTAGAGGTGTTGCCTTGAAGCCATGCTGGCTTGCATGACTCCAAGGACTCTATCTGAGGCATAGAAGCAATTGTGGCTGGATGCTCTTCCTAACACCACTGTCACTGGGATTCAAACCTGGAACCTTCAGCATGAAAGTTCAGCATTCTAACCACTCGGTCATGCTGCAAATAAAACACTAATTCTACATGTTCTGCACCTCACACCCTACTTTAGCTCCGCAAAATGTGTGCAAATTGATGTTTCTACATTTTACAGACAATTCCTTTCTATACACGTAATAATTTCATATATTTTAGCCCAAAATTCCTGGATTCCATCACTGAGAAAAGATTGAGAGAGTTTGCGTCTGATTTGAATCAGAAATGGAAAGTTTTGGGTAGACAGGTAATTGGATATTGAACTAGAGGGCATAACTCCAAAATGTGTTCAAAGTTAGAGGCATTCGTTTGCTTGTTGCTTGTAGCCTATTTTACTTCTTTTGATACTGCGGTCTTATCTAACGGGCCTCACACGCTGAAGCTTGCATGTATATGAGTGACAGGAGCTGGGCTCTGTGTGGAAGGACTCACCTTCCGCAACATAAGTGTGTGGGACTTGAACCTGTGACCCTATAGTCTACAAATTAGAAAGTTAACTTATACATTATCCTGTCACCCAAAGTTAGAGTTATCCTCTCTTGTTTGTAACATGCATAACTAGAAATCACATAGCACCATATTATAACTTACTGCTGACAGAGGTGTAATATTTAGGTGCATATATCATATTTCTCAGGAGTATGAAGTATAATGTATATTATACACTTTCAACTGTTGGAAAGAACTAATAGTGACTATGTAACACTGAGACAATAATATAATTATTATGGTTGCAATCTACATTGTACTTGCATTGATACAATGTACAGTAATAATATACATGTATTTCATACTGGCATGAAATATTTCCAAAAATGAATTTGGTGCATTTGCTGGTACAGTATAATATGTTATACAGAGTATATTTTGATTGTTGCATACAGTCATTCAAGCAAATCACACTGCACATACAATAATGTTGTACAGAAAATTGTAGATAAAGGGAGAGGTGAAGGTGGCCAAAGGAATGAACTCTCTCATCTATCTGCCTCACCCCTTTATTGTACCAGGTGGAAGGTTTAGGGAGATCTACTACTGGTATGTTGTAACCACTACTACACTGCAGTCAGATTATACTGTACATTATATACTAGCTTTACATGGTGAATGACTTGTGTTCCCCGGGCTGGTGTGCTTAGCACATGGCCAGGATCAACTGGTACCAGCTTACATGAGTTGTGCCTGACAGCTAAATTCAGAATGGGGCACTTTGCTTGCATGGTGATTTTTTATGAGCCTTCAGGAACTTGATTCCCCATCTGCAAAAATAGCCCATCCCTGACTGGGGTTTGAACCCAAGGCTACACGACACTTAAACCGCCTAGCATGGTAGGCATACACATAACTACCACACCAGATTGGCTTTCTGACTTTTGCTTAGCTTGAAATTACAGAGACAATCTCAAATAATTTTTCAAATTTGCTTTTGACTTCAACCGTGTGTGCGGGTATGTGCCGGAAGATGCCTCTTTTCTCGACAGCACACTGACCCACTTAGAATATGGCATAGCAAGAATCACACACATTGCACTCTGTCATTTGTCATTCTCTGTGCCATGTACAAGTAACAACAATAGTAATTATTGTTTAAAGTGAAATCATGCGTTTTTCTTATTGCAAGGTTCTTATTGGTTGTCCTCACTGTTGAGGGGACTCTTATTAAGTGCGCTACAAGTAATTCTATTGGATGTTTCGATACAAGAACTCCTATTAGATGTTTAATTGTCACACGGAATATTATTGAATTTTCATTGTTTTACATGCCGTTATTGTTTGCTTTTTTGGTACAGGGATTCTTATTGGGTGGTGGAAGGTTTGTTAGTCTGTGAACTCACTGACACAGTCAAAGGAATGCTGAGTAACCTGCTTTATCTGGTAGACAAGTAAGTAGTGTATAAACTATCAACTAGTTGGTGAGAGGAAGTTGTATTGGCAGACCTCAATAGTCAATGCTTCGTACGGACAACTTTCGCTATTTATTAGCAGTCGATATCTACCATAATTTTATAGTTTAGTAAGTGTAGATAATTTTTACATGTGCATCTGCAGATTCTGTGTGCTTGGCATTTACTTTACAGTGTACTTACTTACTTACTCTATGTGTGAGTCTCACCAATTTCTGTTTCATGCAGCGTAGAACGAAAGTGAATAGTAGGGAACCTGATACAGCTGACTTAGTAGGTCACCAAATTCCATATTGTAAATAATAAATATTGTTGCTACACTGCACATTCTTGGCTACAGTTCACATGCTGCAGTTTACAATGGTGGAATTTTTGCATGCAAATGCTGCTGCTCCATACCATATTGAGCACAGAGTTTCCAATTTGAAGGTTTTACTTGGAGTAACTACTAGTGTGCTAAAACATGCACAGCATTTATAAAAATAAACATGGTAGAAATAGTTTGGAGTTGCGAACCCTTTAAGCTGAACTGGCATGGGATAACAACTTCTCACACTACAAGATTTCAATTATAACTTCTAAAATAAATTTTTATTTCTGTGGTAGGTTTGGCTTTGTACCCAATGGGAACAGGGAGTATTACAAGAATAGAAGTCAACCCCCTCTACTTACTCCAATGGTATCTAAGTATATGCAGAAGACAGACGATGTTGACTTTCTTCGCAGCAACATCTTACTTTTGGAGAAGGTAGCATGAGCAATATAATATAAATATTATTGATATCTACAATACAAATATAATATTACAGCAGTTATACATGCATACACTTTCCTGTAGATCTGTAACGGAGCCTTGGTAATATAGCTGATATGCATTCCACCGCTAATAGTGTTGTTTAAAAATATGCCTTAGGCTAGCCTAAGGTACAATTTTAGAAAACACTGTATGCTGTGAAATGCATACATCTTGCACACCCCATACAAGACAAACCTACTCATTGTCATATTTTGTGTTATTGTTACTATTATGTTTATACTAGGCCTGTATCACACACACAATTATACTTCAGTGAGAATTCTAAGGCTATTCTACTTTTCTATCTGGGAGAATAGGAGAAGACAACTTCAATATTTGCAAACACACAGTTAATACGCCGAGAGTTGTCCTTTATTCTATGAAAGTTACATATTATAAATATGATTTCGACGCTGAAATTCCAAACCCTATTTAATGTTGTATTATGATCACTGAACATTAGCAGTGCTATAACTTGTTAGAAAATGTCAATTCATAATACAAAACTTTTAGAGAAACAAAGATGTTCCCATATTTACCATTCAGCTGCAATAATATTACAGGAGTATGACTTTTGGTTAAACAAAAGGAAAGTTGATGTAACCATTGATGGCCAGATCTATGAGGCTTCTATCTATCGGGTGGTAACAGATAGCGCCCGACCTGAATCATATAGAGAGGATAAGAGTTTAGCTCTGGACAACCCAACTGGTGAGTGTTTTAAATTCAATACTGCAGCAGATATCCCAGGCTTCAAAGTAACCACTAAGAGTCCGTGCGACATCCTGTAGTACTTTGATTAGATGACCTATTAAAGTTGAAGATAAGAATCAGAAAGATAAGCGAATAGTCTATAGTATTTAGTACTTCATTTTCATTCACAGTTCCAGCAGGCCAACTATATGCTGACTTGGCATCGGCAGCAGAGTCAGGATGGGATTTCTCTACTCGATGGTTTGATGTTGACCAACCAAACACAGAGCTGAGCTCCATCTCAACACACGATGTCGTTCCTGTTGACCTCAATTCCTTCCTCTGCTGGAATGCACGAATTCTGCGAGACTTCAATCAGAAACTTGGTATGTACCTAATTATAATGGTCTATTACCCCAAGATGTACTATGTTTGTTAGAATATTGTATCATAATTTATTTTGCGCTCTCGTAGCAAGAAAGCATTGTTTGTAAGTATAGCTTGGTGACATTTTATGACAGGTAACACTGACAAAGTAAAGTACTACAATAGTGAGTACGTAAGGAGGATGAGACTTATAGAGGCTGTGTTTTGGGATGAGGGGCGTGGCACATGGTTTGACTACAATCTAAAGACCCAGAGAAGAGACAGCAGGTTCTACGCGTCGATGATAGCCCCTATCTTTACAGGCTCTCATGGGGAGACAACTAGCGATAAGGAACACAAAGTACAACGAGTTCTTCAATATGCTAAGGTTAGGAAATATTAGTCTTGTCAATAGCATCTAATGCATGTGAAGAAATGCTTTGGATTGCTTATTAATCTATGACGAAGAAGGTGACACGTATAGTGAGATTCGTTAATATTTTCTCAAAGTGTTTGCACTTTTGACATTCTATTGTTATTTGTATACAACAAAAGGTTACCTGTTTGCTGTTTGGTCTTATAAGTTGAATCTACACTAAAAGATTCAAACTCATGGCATATGATGATCATACTTTTTAGTTACAAGTAAATGTCAATTTATATAAAAACACATATTATATTTCTTACCATTGATCAAATTATGTGTCGGCCAGATCAGCTTGTTTGGTAGCAGTGGTACTGGCTTTGCTCTGACATTGCTATGCACGAGTGTGTACTGAATACTGAAGGCAACATAGTAGACTAATTGGAAGAAATGAATTTTTGGTTGTAGGCTACGCTGGGAAGTCTGACTGGCTATGAGGCGGGAGTACCAACTTCTCTCTATGCCTCTGGACAGCAGTGGGACTACCCCAATGCTTGGCCCCCTCTACAACACATGTGGATCCACTCCTTCTATGACTCTACCTATGCTGAGGCACAAGAGTTTGCTTCCTCCTTGGCTCAGAAATGGGTCATAAGTAACTGGCTCAAGTGGAAACCCAACCATGACATGTATGAGAAGGTAAGATAACTCCAAAACTATATCCATTTTTCCAAATGATGGCGTTGATGCTGTGCAAAAGCAGTTGATAGATATAAGATGTTTTCTCCGCCAAAGTTTTGGTCACAGAGTAATTTGGGCAAACATTCTTCAGCTTACACACATTCTGGTGCAGTAGCTGCAAATGTCCTGACCTGACCCGAATTTAGACCAAACCTCCATTTATTAATGAGACAAGACTGTTATGATCAAGTAGGGATTTTTTGCTCAGCTGACATAGATTTGCTTTTTAACCAAAGTAGAGCAACCATGTTTGCCAATCTGCCAATCTGGTTCATGCCAGTCTAAGAGATAACAAAATCTGCTGCTTGTAAAGTATATTTGTAGGAAAAGAGCTTTTCTACTCTATGTTGCAGACAATCATCAGTTCTTTTTACTTTGCATTTTGTTCATATGTTTTTGAGAGTTTGTTTATTTACTGTTTTAGTACAATGCAGTGACTGGAGACGTGGGCTATGGTGGGGAGTACATAGTACAGGTAAGCTTGTAGACCATCATTTAACCATCATGTGAAGTTTCATAGACCATCAACCTACTGATTCAAGTCAATTTAGTTGATTAGAAATTTGTGCAGCAAACTGCATTGCAGTAACACTAATTCGATGATTGTGCTATTTGTCACAATTAGTAAATTGTATTTTCCGAATATGGTGTTTGGCTACTACGAAAATCCTTGACCCCTAATATACTGTAAGCATGGAGTTTGATATATTGATATTAACTTTGCCATACAATGAACCCAAACAATTTTTTGTAAGTTTATACTACGTTTTGATTCTCTCTGCTTGAATGTTTAGGAAGGTTTTGGCTGGTCTAACGGAGTTATACTGGACCTCCTGGATACGTTCCCTCAGATGAAAATCCCAGATAACATAGTAGAGCTAAGTGTCAGTGAGAATGCTATAGTCAGTGTCAACAGACATCCTTAGACTGCAAAGTTCCACAAAACTGAGAGCGCCCTTTCTAATTCTTATTCACATTTCCTGGATATATATTGTGTATACTCAACCCGACAATCCTTCTGATCGATTCCTAATTTAATTAAATTTTTGTTTGAAATGGGGTGATTCAATATTGGTATTTTTGGTTTGCAGAGCTTATCTTTGCTTCATAGCCTGTGGTCATATACTTTTCTTACTTATTCGAATATTTTGATAACCATAACAAAACATTTTACACGCTAATTACACTTTTATACATTGCTGTTTAACTTTATTAATAAATTGAGCAAATTATAACCAGAAGACCACGATATGAATTGAACATGAATTACTCAAATACTGAGTATTTTACATGCTGGATCAGAGGCTTTACTTGCATTTACCAAGTAGCTACTGTTAGCATGGTTATGCTCAGTGTGTGAAGTTTTAGTACTTTTGACACTACATACTACAGTCTGTTAACTAAGACAGTCACAAATTTGCATCATACATGTATATGTGTAAGTGATTTGATCTGATCTACATGTACTTACTTGCTAGAGTGTGTTACCTTCGAATTGTGACATAATGTTATTAGCAAATTAAGCAAGGTTGGGACAACTACGAAATCTATCTCTGTTCACCAGTATAATGACACACTTATGTGTTGGGCAGACAACTCTAAAAGGGGTTGTTCAATAATAATAATATCAATTGATGTAGCTGGATGCATACTATACAAAATTATATCAATTTAAACATTCATCTGCGTACATGGTGTAATTTGTTTTACCATTTGTATACAGTTAAATACATACAATAGGGAGTAGTAGCACTGTTTATATTATTCATACACATGCAATGCAGGATGATACTTACATGTACATGCACATGTACATTGTATTTCACAAGCAAATGTGTTATAATTGAAAGTTTAGATGTATCATGAAAATAAACATTCAATGATTGCATATGTAATAGGTTTTAGTCTTGCAGAAAGGGTCCACGTACACAGCATGTCTTGGTCTGGCCTTCTAGAAAACTTATGGAGCAAACACTGGAAATGGTCTCATGCATTGTGTACCACGTTCAGAGCAAGGGTCAGTAGAGGACTGACCACTACTACTAATTAGAAAGTTCTCTCTAGTTAGTGTTCCATTAGGACAGCTGTGTCTAGTAGCTTGCAGTGTGACAGTTCCTGGCAGGTGTGTGCATCTGTAGAAATGGCAGCGGCTAAAGCTATCAGCTACAGTATGTAGTCATCAGCCCACCGACAACCATCATCTACAAAGAGAGCAAATATGAGCTAAGATAGAGTTGGAATATTTTTTTGCAACTTTATTACTAGTAGAGCCTGCTACTGTTCTATACTTTTTTGCATGGGCCTGTTTACATACCTGTACACGTAATAAGCGATGTAGTAATGAACACTGTATGCATTTAACACACATTAGAATGCTATTAATGTAATACATGTACATGTACTGTATTGTAGAACACCGTTAAAATGAATATTTGAATTTTACTCACTTGTCATGCAGGTTTTGGGCAAAATGAAAATTTTTCACTATCTGCCAGACCTGTATCAAAGTCGTTTGTATGGTCAGCCATGAGACAGATGTGTGGATGTACAAATGACACAAATCTGCACTGAAATTCTGTCTCATTTAGACAACGCTCTCTTTATGATAGATCGAGCATAGAGCATTATACAGTCATGTACAATTGTATATTCTGCAGATAGATCTCTGTGACAATGGTAGTTTGACTACAAAACTACTGTAATAAAGGTTATGTTACTGGGACTGTCAAACAGTAATTTCATTGTAATGCTATCGAAGGTACATCCTACTGGGAGGGTCACAAGAAAAAAATAGGGCGGTCTATGGTATATTTTTTAAGTTACGAGCCTTAGCACTTTAGGTGTTCTTTCACTATAGCTCCAATTTTAAGTATAGGTTACGTAGCTACAGTGTAGAAAGGGAACTTCTTCATAAGTTATTTAGTTCTTTTTCGGTAGTTGCAATTTTTTACCACAGTGCATTGTGTGTATTTTTGAGAACTACAGGAAAATAGGATACCAACTAACTCCATTTTCTCATGAGGGTTTATAGAAGATATGAAGTTGTCTTCTCATGTTATTTGTAGCGAAAAATAACTAGAAATAGTTTATTTTACATAGTAATAAGGCATGTAGAGCTTGGAGAAGGTTTTACATGCAGAAAGCCTGTATAAGTGGTCATTCTAAAGGGCCATTATTTTATTTTATTTCTTCATAACACTAATCACAATAATGAATAATCAATCACAGCAGCATGGTGGTATCAGAGTTATCGCAGACATGCAACTGTTCATATAAAAAATGAAGCGTGATAAAACAATGTATAATAAATTAATAGTAAAATGTTTTATTCAAAGAATATCCTGTAGCATCGATGTCATGCTTCCAGAAATCAGTCTGAAATTCTCACAATTCTCAAATGTCTGAGAGGATTTTCGGGGAGAAGGTCATTGAATTATTGTCGTCATTTACCAGATTTAGCACAAGGTTTCTGGTGCATTTGCCTATAAATGCATTCAAGTCTCCGACATTATTTACATGTAAGCTTAATTTGTCATCATTTTTGGAGAGAGTTACTTAGATCCTTGTTATCTCTGGAGTAAACACTAGTAAACAGTATTGGCAGACAGTAGGTTAAAAAAATTCATCATTCACCAGCATGCCTAAACCCCTTCACACTCCTTAATAGCAAGGTGGCCATAGAACAATTGCTTGTGCGCAACGGTTTAATTCACGGGTACTGCTCACTGTCGAAGGTACTTCATGTAATAACTATATTGTACCTGTATACACTGATATAGTAGTTGATATTATACATGTAGTTGATAAACCTGTTGTTGAGGTCTCTACATCTAGTAGGTTAGTGGTAGTGCTATAAGGGATGTCTATCACTGTGAATTCCTCTGATACTTCCCCAGGATTTGAGTGAACTTCCCTCATTGTCTTAATCCCCAGCATTCTTCCTGGGATTTAATATTAAAACAATTCCACTGTTTCCTCATTTAATTCATATTATAACAATAAGCTGGAAGCTTCCACAGGGCTGCTTAGATGATGAATTGTGGTGTGAAGATGCTTCCCATGTGCAACTGGTTGAATATTGCACTATACTATTTGCTGAAATATAATTGCTGTTGATTCCATGTGAACATGGGGTAATTGCAGTATGCATGTTTTTCCTTCATAGAAATGCAAGCCCCAACAATGTCACTCCTTTTATTTTCACTTTATATTTGGCTGTTAAAGTGAAATCACATCAAAGCGGATAAATCTTCACTATTATATTATCACTGAGCTGAACTCAAGGATAAGGGATGTAAAGGTAAGGTTTTATGGGCAAAGCCTGATCAGTCACAAACACATATCCAATGCTTCAGGGAACGTAGTTACATATGTAGAAAAATACCAACTTAGCTATTCTTCAAAATATAAAAGCGGTATTCAGACCAGATGCTAAGTACATGTAAATAAGGGGTGGCTATAGGCACCCACGCCACCATCCTAGATGTGCTTCAATCAAGCATGCAATACTAGCTGTGCTTTGTAAACTATCAATACTATGCATGTTCAGGCTTCAATTTATTTTCTATTAATTTACTTGCTCAAGCAGTGTAGTCATCGTATAGTGCTGTAATAGTCATGTTATCTGTGTAGACTGTACCCTACATGTTCATGTTCCACACTTATGTTGTATTAACTAACTCAGACGAGTGAATTCCATGACTTCTTGAAAATGGCCGGTGTTGAAATTTTTCCCATGTTTGCCCTGCGATGAATGGTCATTTAAACAGGCCTTTACCTGCAGTTGTAAATGTGTGAATATACTAGTGGTATAACAACGGATAATACAGCAGTGCACTGCCATTTGTTGTAACAACAGAATTTAAAAACTTATAGACGTCACTCAACATAATTTTTTGCTGCATTTGATGCAGTTTCTTTAAATATGTGTTGTAGAGAATTTTGACCAATAGATCCCTCTGGATTTGAGATAAGAGCTATGATTGGCTTACCAGTGGCAGTTAGATTTTCATGTTACCCAATAATAATAGATAACTACACATATATACTGTATAGGCCTATTCCAGTTTTGTATCTAACATTTAGTTAATAACCAATTCTAGAACAAGACTTTTATTCATCTAACTAAACTGCTTCAGAGAAGTTAAGTGCAGGTGAGTACCATGATTAATAAATGTTTTGAAAAAGTAATTATAACTATAAAATGTTTTGGTCACAATATTTGTGGCCTCAACTGCAAAAGGTTTATATTAATCAGGTGGACTAAATGAAATTTGTGCTTAATCACATTCTTCAACTGTTACTGCATGCCTGTGCCTGTAGACAGAGAAGCGAACAGGAACTCTGCTTATACAAAATGGCTAAATCAGATGGACTCACAATATATACTTATGTAGTTGTATTTATGTTCTTGATTGTGAGGATATTTGCCATCTCAGGTAAGTTACTGAAATAAAACTGTTTTATCTCTGTTGCAATGTATAGCCAAAGGTAGTATTTTAAGATTTTTCAAATTTTGTGAGATTTCATCAGGGAGCAAGACACTAAAACTAATTTAAAAGTTTTTTACGGTTTAGATATTTTAACTTTTTTCAAACTGAAAGTGAACGTGAAAGTGAAAATGCATCACATGATAACAAAGTCAGGCTTTCCCAGATTAGCATGAATGAGGTTAAACAATTATGTCATATTGCACGTTTCGAGAAATGGAGCATATCTACATGTAGGCCTATAATACTTGTAGGACCCTAAATTGTCCATGTTCATAAATTGCAAAGATCTCACTGTTATTTCAAATGTCAAATATTGTGGGGGAATAAAAAAGAAGTATGCTGGTAGTAGTACTCTTCTGACCTTATGTGCAGGTTTAAAGCTTCCCAGGTTTAAAGATTCCTAAGATTGTGGGCTTTAGTGTTTGTAGCAACATATTAATTGAGTCATACGCTCATGTTAGATATTAGTCCAACAGATTAGCCAATCAGTGACAATTTGGTATTCCATAGATCACTTCATGAACTCATATTATGTGTATATTTATATGATGTACTACAATATAAATACAAAAGGTCACTATATACATTAATATAACATACATTGTACTAAATGCAGATGATCCAATCTGCAAAGATATGACAAGGTGGAAATCTGTGGCCGACAATTCAGTTCTACCTCGGGACATCACTAAAATAGTGTACTTGTCAGAGACACACCCAGAACTCTACACATTTACTACTCACACACATGGAAGGAGAATAGCTCTTGGCGTAAGAGAAAATGAACAGCGTTACAAAGAAATTTGCACGTAAGATGGTATTGTATCTAAATTATCTTGTATGACACAATATACAGTTAGCAGGGAATTTATTTTCGTATATGCATACTAATTCTTCATTTATAAATAATTATTATACAAATTCATTGTAGATTAACTCAGATACCTGTGCTTGAATGCTCTATGCGTCTATATTGGTCTGAGCTAGACAATATTTTTAACTGTGACACAATGTCCTGTACCAGAGAGTAAACTTTCTACGGTTAGGATGGCTGCATCTACATGTACATGTATGTAATATGTATATTACATGCACATGTACATGTAATATATATATTACATACATGTACATGTAATATACATATTACATACATGCACACGTATGTAATATGTATATTACATGTACATGTATGTAATATGTATATTACATGTACATGTATGTAATATGTATATTACATGTACATGTATGTAATATGTATATTACATGTACATGTATATCCATGCATAAGATGATTTCTACTGCTTCATTTAAAAATGTGCTACAAAAACCCAACAACACCCATCAGCCGACTATAAACAAAACTGAATTCCTCTTTTCTGATAATTTCAGCTGTTTGTAATGGCCACCTTAGTTACACCAGTTTTGGCTTCAAATCATCATCAATGTCGCAGAAAAGTCTACAGAATGCATACTGTTCTATTTTTGATCTATCATCTACTTTAGAGAGCGTTGTCTAAACGAGACAGAATTTCAGTGCAGATTTGTGGCATTTGTATATCCATACATCTGTCTCATGGCTGAGCATACAAATGACTTCCGTACCAATGTGGCATTTTCTAACAAAGTCTTCATTGTGCCAAGAATCTGCTTGCCAAGTGAGTACAAAATATACATTTCTTTTCAGCAGCATACCAAAGTATTATAAAATTTTAATTCCCATGAAATTAATCTAATTAATACTACAGTACATGACTTATAAGGTATACAGGCCGACATGAACAAAGAGTGTAAAAATAGCATGCTCTGATGAGTTCAGTTCTTATTATTAGTACTATGTACTAACACCTGCTCTCTTTGTAGATGATGGTTGTGGAAGGGCTGGTGACTACCTTGCTGATAGCTTCAGTCGCTGTCACTTTTACCGATGCACACACCTGCTCGGACCTCTCACACTTCAAGCAATTAGACACAGGTGCCCTAGCGGAACGCTAACTAGAGAGAACTTTCTAATTAGTAGCCCTGGTCAGTCCTCCACTGACCCCTGTTCTGAACATGGTACGGAATGCATGAGACCATTTCCAGTGTTTGCTCCATGAGTTTAGCAGTTTATGTTTGCTAGCACAGCGGACTAGAACATGTGTATGTGAAACATTCCTCAAAGACTCAGACTTATAATATTAATGCTACATTCAATCTAGCCTTAACTGTGTATGAATGATATGAACAGTGTAAACACTCAATATTGTGGGTAATTCACTATTACAAAAATAGTAAAGCAAATTATACCATTTAAACGAATAAATACTCTACATGTAAATTATATACGTATTCAAATTCATTACATAATAAAACATCATAATAAGTAATTGTTAATAGAGGTAGGATGCATTCAGTTGCACAAAAAATGTGTCATTAAATTTTCCTCCATCAATACGCACTGGTGAGAGAGAGACAATAGTTTTCCTATCTGTGTCTGTTCCACTAACAATAGCCATCATTTATATTCACACTATCATGAGAGACTTCTAGCAAACAAATAGATCATACAATGACTTAAGACTTTGGCTGTTTTCATGGCAGACTGTTTAGTATGTAGCATTAAAGAACAGTAGCTACTTGGTAAATACTGGCAAAACCTCTTTAATACTACCCTCTGCTCCAACATATGCATTACTCAGTTTTTGGGTAATTCACAAACTAAAAATATCCTCTTCTGATCATAATAATGTAACCAGGGAGATTTTTGGTTAAGATAAATACTAGTACATTTGTATATACATGTACCATCTTACGGTTTATTGCTGCAGAATAAATTCGGGTGTATTATACAATCATGTATATTGCATAATATAGCACTGGTAATTATAATTTTCATCATTAGTTCCTAAATTTGCATTCCCTTTCCCAATCTGACTTTTTCTCTCTAAATCTGGTTCTCTTAAAGACATGACTTTCATGAAATGAGGATCTCAAGCTAAGCCCTGGATTTGGTATTTACATCCAGATACAAATGTACAATGTATATATACATTTATTACAGGATGTAGAAAATAATCATAGACATGGGTGATGTGATAGCTATTGTTACTGATTACTATAATCTACAGTAATCATAATTGTTTATTCCATCACAAATGCAAAAAATGATATGAGATTGAGACATTTCCACAGTTGCTGATATAAAAAACAAAGTGTGATAAAATATTGAAAAAACAGTAGAATATTTTATTGAGATAATCTCTTGTAATGCTAGTGTCATGCTTCTTGAGAAGCAGTATTTTCCCCAGGTGGTTCTACAATGTATATTTGAGACTTAGGCATCTGTCTTATCACTGAACAGTGTAGGGACCAGGTTTCACATCTGTGAAAGTGACTCATTCCTGACCAAGGTTCAAACTGGAGAACTCTACTGCACCTAAACACCTAGCACAACATCGGATAGCACAGGATGGCTGCTCATTGTATATAACTGGAGTTGGGTGAAATACACATGTACACTGTAGCATGTGATATTACTAGAACTTTTACTTGCAGTAATTCCATGGTAAATACCTGCAACACTTTTTTCATACTAGTACTAATACAGTGCTACAAATGTACATGTATATACAATACAAATTGTCAATCACTGAGTCACTTACAGGCAAAACATATTATATATTACTCTGCTTCTAATAATGTGACCAAGATGTTCTTGAGCCAAATTAAATAGATTATTTGTAAATAATATATTGTATAGTTTTGTTACTAAACACAGTAATTACCTGTACACCCAGGCATGTTATACATTAATTCATGGTATATACCAATAATGCAAAATCAAATTTTGAAAAGTTGCTCAATTAGATGCGCATTCCCCTCCACTCCTCTCCACCCCTCTACTCTCCCCCCCATTTCCTTTCCCACCCAGACTTGTAAGGTGTATATCACCCATGGGAACGATTAATATTTTGTTTATGTTTATTAATTTTATTATCTCAACATTGAACTCATAAATATTATAAAAGATAATACCTGTGTAACATTATTGTACTGTAAAGAAACAGCTTAAATTTATTTTTGCTGATGAAAGTAAAGTATGTTTACTCAGTATTTTCTGTTGAACATGTTGATTAGAAAGTTTTGCATTTAATCTCACATACTCCGCTTCCCATGCCAAAGGTAAAGCTGGTTTATACCAATGTAGATGCGAGTAATGTGCCAGCTTGATCTAAACCAGTAGAAGTTACCACTAACCAAAAAGTGACCAGACGATGATGACATCTCCACTTTGTAATCTTCAAACTTGTACGTAACTGAGCTGAAATAGAATTTAGATTCTGTTATATTTCTGATAGCTGTGAGGGTGTGGTATCACTTTCCAATAATGAAACTGAGTTTAATGTTTATTAATATACATGTATATGCGGCTTGTAAAATACGTTTTATGAATAAAATATATTTTTGTTGTGACAGTATTGTTTCATGGCTTAATGGTAAATCCACCAATCGTCAGACAACAATATTATGCGGCTTATATATTTATATTCTACATAAAATTACATTATATTAAAAAGTATTACAAATCACCTATTATATTCCTACTTCTACTCAATATTGTACCTTGCACCGTGATAGACTGAGACATCTTCTTCATATTTTGGAATTAGTCTACTCCTCATTCGGATTGACAATCAGGGAGTATAACTCCTACTATTCAACATTATTATATAATATGTAGAGTGATCTGTTCATACATTTACTCTATCAATTTATGTGAAGACAACTCTTATTTTAGGAAAATAATTTTTTGTTCAACAAACTTGCAAACTTCTCCTAAGAGAGGTACATGTACATCTCCAGCAATTCAATACACTGAAATATCAGACAGGTTTTATGGGTGACTGTTAAAGCCAGAAATATTGCAATGGTTAATCTTATCTTCTACAAATTCTGCTTCAATCATAACTGGAATTTACCTTTGATCTGATTGTTGTTGTCAGAGGTATGAATGTCCTTGTAATGTTGCTCATTGTTATCATATATCCATCCTGAGCTACCTGTTCTAGTGTATGCTTTAGCATCCAATCCATTACCAACAATCATAGGTGTGCTTGAACTAGGCCCTGAAAATAAGATTTTTGGAAATCAATGATTATCTCAGTGACAGATTTTACAGTCAACTACATTTTATAATTATATGTTGGAAATAATAATAATAATATAGCAGACTCTCGTTATCAAGCATGTCTGTGGTATTTTTTATGTACCACAGCTCAGGTGTGATTTTTTATAGTGGCGTGTGAGCTTACCAAATTCTCACCACCACTCTCCAGTCACTGCCTGTTATGAACCCAGCATGAAGCATTGTGCTACAAGGCTGGAACAGACAGTGCTGGTGCTGCCAGTTTCATCTGTATGCAGATGAAATACACACAGGGGACCATCCAATATTTTAAGTCCTGATCAGCATGGACTGAGTGGTCAGCCTAAGCCTGAAAAGCTTGTCACTGCTGGGAACCGAAACCAGGCTGTTTGGACTAGAGGCAAGGATCTTAAACCCTAGGCCATATTGGAAATAGAGCTAGTATAAACAGCTCATATTCATATACATATGTGGACGTATGTACATAATCCTATAGATACATACAAGCTAAATAGTTTCTGCATCAACACCTACGGCTGGCTGCAGGAGACTCGGAAATGCTGTAGACAAATTTTCCCTCATGAGGCCGATCCATCCGGAATGTACACACAAACCCCCTTTTATCAGAGGGTATGTTTACTATTAACCTAAAATATTCATGGATCATTGTGTATAAGTCTAATGTACATGTAGTTATAAAATTGTAGCAACTAGTGAACCCACCGGCTGTAATAAGTTGCACTTGTTCTATTATAATGTTTTTTTTTACATATTTTATTAAATGTAATATGGAGAAAAGGACATTTTAACAAAACCGATGCGCTAGTTCTGTGCATCATACACTTAAATGAAAATGCTCTCCACTTTATTTACATTGCTCTATAATTGTGCTCTAGTATTCAAATGTGTGATATTTAAACATACTTTGTTCTATAATTATTAGCATATGAATTGATAATTTTTTTCACAGTGTTGCAGTTGTTTAGTTAGCTTCATAGTTTTAATCAGTCTGTTTGACTCAGCGAGTATTACATGTATGTCATGTTACATGTATGTCTGTGAATGATAGACTACTTATACTGTGCTCAAGGCTTACCTGTAAGTATGGAGGCACAAGGAGTTGGGAGTATCATGTTCCTTATGGTCAAAGATAATGGAAAAGTCTAATAGGGTCAGCTGTACAACCATCTTGATTATACAGGTTACAGGTTACATCACTAGCCATTAACCTTCAATGTAATTACAGAAATAACAAAGATATGTGAAAGTCCGAAAGTCTTATACGGAATAATTTATTTTGTTTCAATATCCTAATAAAAATGACATGTATTACCAGCTTTAGACTAATATTGTTGTAAATTCCCTGAGAACTTTGGTTCAGTGTATTTCACACCTTGCTGTAAATATACAGTATTGGCGTATTGCCAAGAGATAAAACACTGGGAAACAGCATGCTGCCTGTATTATAGTGAGTATATACTATATATGCATAATACAGCTTATATTTACATGTGCATGTACAAAGTGTATGTGTATAATTATACATCCATCTAAATAATGCAGTACTTGTACATTGTATGTGCAGTCAGTATCATTAGTTAAACTTGCATGATAATAATAACTATATTGTTGCTAAAGTTATCAAGGATTGCTAAACTAAGCTTTTGTAATAATTAGGCTATAAGTAACAGTGGTTTTAGCATACATTACCTCCCATGGAGACCAAAGTTATCATTGATATAATGACACCTAAAGCCATCGTTAGACTGTTTTTGTTTCTGCTCAATGACCGTTGTTCTGCTGCAATTTTACATTTGCTGTTGGCCTGAGATAGCTTAATCACCAATATTGGCTATAATCTGATTGATATTTTGCATGAGGGTGTTCAATGGCACCCCTCACTGATTGATTACTACAATGATGATCACTGGTCAGTGTTTCATCACAATGTTAGCATAAACCTCTGATTGGATGCGAAGATGTCCAATGAAATGATTCGATCAATCTTCATGTGTTAATTAGAACTTTATGATTATTACACATAGAAATACAGGTACATTGATGTGTATTAGTATAATATCAGGTAAACATACACGTGGAGGTGTTGTCTTGAATGAAGAATACAAATATATTTGTTCTCAAGCCGTGTAATTTTCCCGTTACAATATAGCCGACAAAGTTCTACATAATAATACACTACTTTATACTCGTAAATAACTCAATGCCATTTCACTTTCCAATTGTTACTTTTAATTTATTACTGGAATATTATTCCATGTAAGTTTTTATCAGAATATAAAGTATGAGACAACACCGAGCTAAACTGCAGCTGTGCAATTCAAGGGAAATAGAATTGAAATATAGCAATATACGTGTACAGGGCAACAGTTTTTATGATAAAAATAATTTTCAAACTATCCTACGGAACTAAACCAATTAAAGAGAGAGTATGTCGAAAAATGACCAAAACCAACCAAGAGTTTTTATAATAAAAATAATTTTCAAACTATCCTACGGAACTAAACCAGTATTGGATGGAATAGGTTGACCACAAGAAACAACGTTTTACCACTGTCCATGTGCCATGTGTCCTTTGGTCGATGGATATGGCATAAGAGGATTGGACAGTTTTCCATCCAATAGGATAGCTTGTGTCTACATAAACTTTAACCATCTTCACCTTCAAAGCATAAAAAAGGCAATTGAATTTCTATCCATGAAAGACGATCCTTTGATTACACAATTTAATTTTGAAATATTACAGATTCAACTTGCACCCGTAATATTTCAACTACAAAAAAGAAATTATTATGACAGATTCTGGGATCATGTGCAGCTGATGTGATTGCCTAAGGGGTCAAGGTCGTAGTCTTCTCATTAGATAAATAACACACGCTTGTGGGGTGATTTGAATTAGGTGATAGAGTTAGTTTATTTGGTGTAAAGTTCAACAACAACCTGTATCGATCTTTATCTTACTAACCTAGAATATGTTGCCTTTGTCACACTAGTATTAGCTACTTTTAAAATTCTCAACAGATAAGTTTTGAACAAATTATGTTGTATCCAAACCAAACCAAATCGCCCGATCAGGCACCTAGATCAAGTACCTGGATCAAGTACCCGGGCCAGGTATCCAGGCTAGGTATCCATCATGAGATAAGCAAGAAGCCCCTTAGCAAATATTTAGTCTTAAATTTCTCCACTTTGGCAAATTAATATCAAGTTCCCATGAATGTAGATGACATATCTGAAAATGGACTCGTATAACGTATATGTGTATGAAACAAAGTTTTAGTCAAATTCTAACAGACCACTTGATGCTAGGCAGGGTGTAATGTGAAAATTCATTGTAACTAAATTTACATTTACAGAAGCGTTGCATTAGTATTAGTTTCAAAAACTAATTCTAGTAAAATGTTTTTATAAATCGCACTAGTGGATATTAAAAATTATAAGTCAAAAGATTATTGGTACGCTTTTCATCGAATCATGTTTGACTGCTGGTGTTGGTACAGACCAAAAATTAATTTTCAAAATGCGAAAAAACTGCTGATATACATGTTTGAACTTTACAAACCTCTACAGAATTTTGTTAAACCAATTAATATGTAAATAGTTAATTACAATGTAGAACATTTTTTCAATTTTTATACCTACAAAATATTTTTTGTATTCTAAAAAAACACAATTTATTCATTTCACTCACGTGTTTTAACTTGCGAGTCACAAACAATAGTTAAATAACTGTCTGATAAAATATAAAAAAGAATGATATTAGTTCCTACTACTGAACAGAAGCCACAGGCAAGTGTCCATGTCTATGATGTACATGTACATTAACTCACTGAGTAATACAAACCATGCCGTTCTGTTTCGTTGCCCAACATGCCAATTTCCAATTCTGTGTCTCTGCCTGGTCAAGTTTACCAGTTATATTTTCTGTAGCGTAGAGGCAAATTTAGTAGGCTTCTAACAAGTCAACTTAATTACTGATACATCTTAATAATTTTGTGATATGGAAGGCATAGAATAATACTTGTATCATTTACCTTTCTAAAACCATCTTTACAAGGCAAGGTGCAATATTGTTAGTTGGGACTATGCCTTCATTTGTCATTTGCAGTGTATATCTAAGATGTCATGTTATATTGACAATGGTTACAAGTTTTAGGGTAACTGAATGGCATTGCGATTTTATAGTTTTAATCCTATGAGTATTGTTTGCTTCAAATAGCCTCCTCACTACACTACAGCATTAGTTCTCTAACAATCTTCCTATTCGATTATTTGGGTTGCGTTTTTTAGCTTGATAATTCTGTGCATTTGCCGTTAATTGTTTTATGCTGGATAGAATAAGCACTAATAGTGCACTTGTCTCAACAGAAAAATTAACAGTTATACAGTGTAATAGACAATTAAGCTAATAAGCTGATAAATGTAGTACTAATAATGCTGATAACAGGAGCAAAATTGGTATATTTCAAACTTTAGTGTGCATTTAGGAGGTCTCAGCTAATAGATTGCTATCAATACTATGAATCATTCAATGTTTAGGGATCGTAGATAGACTACCATGTTTGAGAATTTATTCATATACATGTAGCTCTACAGTATAGTTATGTACACAGCATTCTCATTTATTTAACAATATTATTATATATCTATTGAAGTGGTGGGTATTTTGTATAATTTGAAGGAATAGCTAGTGCTATAACCTGTAACCTGTATAATCAAGATGGTTGCACAGCTGACCCCACTGGACCTTTCCACTTCTTTGACCATAAGGGATATGATACTCCAAACTCCCTGCGTCGCCATACTTACAGGTATGTTAAGTGGATGAACATTTTATTTTACTGAACAATGTGACTAACTGGTAGTTTATATGCAGCGGACATGCAACGAAAGTCATTTTGCAAAATACTTTGTGCAGTTGCCAGAGCGCAAAATATTATTTTTTGTACATGCACATACCATTTTACTGTTTCATATTTGTGAATGAAAGGGAAATCCGACCTGATGTTGTGACTAAATAATAATAATCTGTAATAATACTAGATAATATACCGCACAACAAGCGTGTAAAATACTGGGTTATATACTGGGATATGGCCTGTACTACAACTAAATTAGGTGCGATGGTGGAGTATTGGGGTATGACATGTACAACTCTAAATTTTAGACCAAGGATTGTACTGTACTAACTTTGACTATAATTAATGACAAATTTCAGATGAATTAAAATTCCTGAATCATGAACGGTATAACTACCCACAAACAGACAAGACACAGTCTACCATATCTTGTTGGACAGTGTGCTTATTATATGAGCAATAAACAGGTTTTCCATTTGCAGAAATACTACAGAGGTTGTGTATTAAAAACCACGTGACCAGCAAAAATGATGGTCATATAACTTAAGTTGAGACTTATGTCACCATCCACGCTTAGTCTAAGCTCTATAAATAGTACTTTGCTATCCAATAAGCATATAATTTATAAATCGTTTAGTGAGCAATGAAGTTTTATATTGAACTATTAAAACACTTGTCACCTTCCATTTTAGCTGGATTATATTTACTATTGAAAATTATAAACTGGCAATGACCTCATCCTTGGGCCAGAGCTCCATCAACGGTAACATCAACTGGTTTGTACCACACTGGAACACGGTCTACATTGGCCTAAACAGGAGATAAGCAGATGAGGTGGACCTGGGAAGTGGGTTGTGTGAGATTGAGTGTAATACTTACATTTAGTAACAGACAGTTAAACAGATACTAGCTCTCAATAACTCCTTTGTAGGTATCAAAGGACATTGTCTAGCTACCTAGCTACCTTGTATTTCTATTGTAGTATTGTACATGTCATGTAACACATCATGCAGCAAGCATTGCTTCATCATTTCCATTTAAAATAAATAAAGTGCTGATAAATATTCACAAAATAAGTATTTAATTGAGTTTTTTGCTCATTCATTCAACATTGAGCAAATTAATATATGAATATAAACATGTGAAGTAGTTTCCTCAATGCTGTAATACAGTCATGCTTGATGTAATCTATTTCCTATTCCCATAGATAAAAATATCTAACATATTGAATAACTCACTGAACTCTGTGTCCCTAATCAGTAGTTGTCCCCCCTCGCCTCCTTAAGAGCCTGTAAATATAGGGGCTACCATTGAGGCTTAGCACCCGCTGTCTCTTCTCTGGGTCTTGAAACTGGCATTTATGTTTATTTTACATATATATGTTTATATTCCATGCAATGTTACATAGCACCAAAATGTATTATAAATCACCCATTACATGTAAAATATGAATTTTCAAAGTTACAATGTATTAGAATGCCTATTTTATGCATTAAAGGGGTTATGACATGTGGTTTATGTAGCAGCATCTCTTACTTAGGTTTATTGCATTTGTGCTACTATAAGCAGAGTTGTGTTCTCTTGCCCATGCTTGACTCACTAACACTGGTGGATGCTTTATGTCATATAGAGAAAATTATTGAATTCAAGCTGTTTGCATAGAAAGAGTACAGTTATTGTGAACAAATGATTTTACAGGATTTACTAATAGCAGTAGGATAACTTGTGCAAGTTTTTGAATTTTTCTGGGCTTTACTTTTGCTGGCAATAATTAGCTGCCTTTATTGGTAGGTCCAGTATTTCATCTGGCCACACTGTATACAGCGGCTATCATTACGTTAATCTACATGCCTATACATTGCATTGTGGTCTAGGTGTTCTAAATATAGCCCGGAAGCCGCAAGCATAGGATAACTAGCAGTACTAGTATCTGGGCACTCAATACGTTGTGCCACTAGATAGCTGAGTGCGTCTTAACGCTACCTGAAAACAGTGGCATAACCCCTTTGAATAATGAAAAAATAGGTGCCCAATGATATACAAACTGTCACCGTAGTTCTAAGTTACATGTATATATAAGCCTATGTCAATATCTCCGAGTTGGTGAATTGTATATAATATATTTTGTCATGCCTCTACTCAAATTATATTAAATCACACCTTATATCACATCAACACTATTTCGGATTTGTCTTCTCTTTACGCAGATATTCATCAAGGGAGTAAAACTCCTACTATTGAACATAATTATATAATATTATTGATGATGTAGAGTATGCTCTTACATTATACTCTATCCCAGTGAAGACCACTCTTACTTTATGCATATAGTATCCTTGGAACAATCTCGTAAACTTCTCCCAAGAGAAGTAGGCCTACATCTCTAAAGGTTTCACACAGTGATTCATCAAACAAGTATATTATGGGTGACTGCTGAGGTCACAATGTTGCCATGTGGCGATGAACACCAAAGGTTTTATGCAAAATTGGCTGAGATTTCCATTTTTGAGGTTTCCTATTATCATTGGAATTTCAAATAGGTGTAAAATAATGTACTGGGTACACTAAAAACAACTAGAAATGAATATACATATATTATAGTTTATAATATTCCAAGAAGCAATATTCATTCCATACACTTGTACAGTATCAACCTATTAGCAGCAAATAATAGTTAAATAACAGTGTCGAAATAAAAAATGCTGATATTAATTGTGACTATTGAAGCTACATGTATAAGTACATGCAGTAGTGTGGATACCCATGTGCATGCATATTATCTCATTGAATAACACAAACCATATTGTTCTGTTCGATCTTGTTCCACACGATCTTGTTCCACACGATCTTGTTCCACACGATCTTGTTCCACACGATCTTGTTCCACACGATCTTGTTCCACACGTTCTGGTTCCACACGTTCTGGTTCCACACGATCTTGTTCCACACGCTGACTCCCAATTCTAGGTCACTGCAAAATCAGGTTTAACTGTCTTTTGCAGTCAGTAAGGGAGATCTTATACACACAGCACTGCCTTTGACCTTTGACCTCTGTAGATTTCCATCATGTGAAACGAAGTTACATCTTCAGGTGGTATTAAAACCATAAAATTTTGCTCTATAATGGCTGGTGTGAAACATTCCACTAAAATGAATTGCTCTCCAGCACTAACATTTGTTCTAAGGGAGTATATCCTATCGATTTATTACTTGGTAATTTGATACTCTTAGGTGATACTCCTAGGAGTTAGTAGACATCTTGGCTAAAGCCCCTGAGTATTTCTGTTAAAGACCAGAGCAATAACAACTATTGTTATAGCAAAAAACCTTGTAGTAAGTAATGAAGACATTCTTACATGTACATGTACATGTACATGTACATGTACATATACATGTACATGTACATGTACATGTACATGTACATATGGTCTAAGTCCGGGATGTAGCTGCTTTAGAACTTTATCTCTAGTTATAATAGATAACATTATTCAGCACTATCTAGTATGTAGAAGTAAAATTTTGACTGTGTCAGTGTCATCGCCAAAACTACTACTTTAACAAATACAAGAGCACTCATAGGCTAATAATCATATATAAATCTTTCCTCTCTCATGTGTACATTGTATATTATTACCATTTGCTTCTCAAAAATTGGGAAAGACTGTTATGTGTGTTATACAATCATGTAGGATACATTTTGTTTGCTAATTTCTAGAAGATACAAGTAAGATTCTAAATTTGGTATTTTCCTATGATTACTTTCTACATCTTGTAATAATAATGTCTATATTAGATATATTTAATACATGAGATAGTAATAATGGATGGTCTGATAGTGCCATTGTTGTGCAGATTAGTACAGAGTGTAGTCATAAGAATTACAGCGTCACATGTATCTGTTGACACTTCTACTAAAATGGATAATAACCTGAGATAATTTTGACACTAATCTTACAGCAATAAATTTTTTATAGGGGCTGTATAAACTGGTAGACTAATCATTAACTTGGTCAGGCTGGTAATCTTACAGATTAGTATGGTGTGTATCTTAACAATGTTATTTCCTTTGAATCATACTTCCTGGTTCATTTAAAACTTATATTACAATAGAAGCTAATGAGAGATTAATCTGATACCTATTTTGCAATAGAAGGAAATTATTATAAGAAATACATAAATTGCCAATATCCTAGCAAGCAAGAACATTTTTGGTGGAAAATACCATTGTGTTCTGATATTTAAGGATAGAGTTGTAACAGACGAAATGTGAAATTTATTTCATCCGAAGTCATTCATTTAGGTGAAAGATTTTAAAATGTGCAATGGTCTATTTATTTATTTCAAACCAGTGTTTGAATTCCTTCTGTTTACCCTTTCAAGTATTGTACTAGCAGCGGTGCTTTTTTGTAGGGGGCTCTCTGGGCTCCCCGGAGCTCCCTCAAAAACCATGGTTTGCTGAGGGGGCTCCAGGGAGCCCCCGAAACAAATTGCCACCTTTCAGTTTATAAAGCAGCCATAGCCAAGCAACATGCATGATGCATACTATTAGGAACATACATTTGTACATGTTACCTAGTACATTGTACTGGAATTAGTTGTGCCCAGACTCTATGTTATGTTATAACATGATAGAAGAGAGGAAAGCACAGCGGAATTGACGAAAATGCCCAACGAGAGACAGAAATTCAGCAAAAGGCTGACAAATTTCCCATCGTCTGGGAAATCTTAGCAAAATACAATATGTAACTCCAATTGCTTATAATATATGCTTAGGATGTTTTGCATGAAAAAAATTTTCCTTTTGAACAATTGCAGACATATTGGCATCCATGAAAATACCGGTTAGGGAATTGAGCCCGGCACCTTTACGGCACATAATCGCCTAGCACAGTGAGTGGAACGTATTCTCCCTGCACCAACTCAGCAACCTTAAAAAAAAGCTGTGCCAGGGAGCAGTGGATATGCTCCGAGCCGACACAAGGCATTCCTCATATTATGGCCACCTTGCTATATTATATAAAGTGTTGGGGGTTTGTCCCTCTTTTATATACATATGTATGATATTTTTTGAGCGAAATCCTCAAAAAATTGACCATGAGTTCTATAAATGTCAACCGAATGCAATAGGAGTGCTGTGTGGCATGTGAGAAGGTGAGAGAGGGGAGGGAACCTGAAGCATGTAGGGAGCCCCCTCAACTGATCTTACAAAGAAAGCACTGACTAGCAGTACTAATATCAAGTGTCTATTAAAGCTTTACATAAAAAATAATTGAATTTGGCCGGACTTGCAGTGTATGTTCCAATATCGAATCAATACACGGATGTAAGCTTGCAACATGTGATGTCAAAGATGATTTTGATTTATCGCACCTTCGTCCATTGTGTTAGAATATTAGTTAACCCGTGAAATCTCTAAAGAAATTGTCTTTTGATTGTGAAAAGGATTTTATAAGATGATGAAATAGAATAAAATAATTATTGATAGTTATTGGCACATGTGAGACATCTGAATAACCTCGTACATCCTTCAGTTTAAATAAAGCTGATCTCTAATTAATAACCAATGAAAAGAACTATTGGAAAGGATAATGTGTAAATAAAAAGACATAAGGTGAGTCTGGATTACAAGTATAACAATTTTATGGACAATTCTCGGTTATGATGAAATCGTTCTGATTAGTTGGCTCTAAAGCGATTTCAGCCTGGTTATTCTCTCGCTAAAATATTGTGGTGTTTCCAACTCACATAGCATGCAGACTCTCACAATAGCTTCATTGACTCGATATTACTGCATGTACAACTTGCCAGTCGTCTACTACTGTCATTACTATTATTATCTAAACATGTTGCCTAAACTTATCTATCATTGTTTACTACGAATTGTGCATCATTATAGCAAACTGATATTATAGTACTAACTATTCCTAAGTCTTTTGCCTATTATAAAATTATGGCCGATGTCTCAGATTATGCCAGTTCGTATATATGATATATTTCACATGATTCTAAGCCCTTTTTGTCATGGCCGACCCTTTCAAGGTCAGACCTCGAGCACTTTGCAGCCATGTTGTTATGCAATTTCCAGGCCGCCACCTTATCGTCCCACCCAATACCTTATCGGCCTTTTACTGGAACTTTCACCGGAAACTGATTTAGTATAAAAGTAAGCATATTTTCCTATGCTAGTCAGTTATTGATTGCGCTGTAATAAAGCAACATCTGTTAACTCAACCTACAAGTCTTACACTTGCAGGCAAGCCGCCCCAGCCTTGGTCCCTTTGGACCTTTAGCGCCCGAGCTTGTCCTCATACTCGTATAAGACTCTTACAGCATTCTCTATGAGTATAAACTTCGGACCTACATGTAAGTCGAACCTTGACTCTTCAATGAGTCTAAGCATCGGGCCTACGTCCTTACAACACTAATAAGAGCTGTATAACTGTTCACTTTTTACGTAATGGTGGAAGTACAACTTGTCAGACCACTCCCAAGCAATTCCCACACTCGTGTCTTCATTTGCACCAGTTTGATTTACTCATAAAACATTACAATGTCAACAATGTTAACATTTACAAAGAATTGCTAAGTTAATAAAATATTTAATAATGAGCTTACTGTATTTGCATGTTACATCTACAAAAGCTAGCATCACATCAGATTCACATGATTATTATAGTAGGCTGAACCAGCATGGTGAGGCTTCCACAAAACAATACATGTGTGTTTTCCATCTAGTGCCCCACTACAATGAGAAAAGCTCCACCTTTCATTGAACTGGAAACAAACTCCTTTCCACTCTGCCTCTGCAAAAGTCAATAATGCACCTCAATTTGTTAATAATGGCATTTCTAATGGACTGAGATAGCAAGTAAAAATGAACAGTCCGCTCATCTTGTTTATTTTTCTGAATTGATAAGTTCCCTTCCTCCACAATTAGAGAGTTTGGGAAACATGAGACTGGTATTTAAAAATAGGCCTAATGCTTCACCAAAGCACAGGCGGACTGATTATTTACATATTAGTGTAACTGTAAATTGTAACATAATATGTACAATAATATAATAACAGTGTATATCATGAAAATAATATAATAGTGTACCAGATTTAGTTTAAAATAATAAACATGATTATTTCACATCTACACGACGTCATCATAGTTTGCTATACCATCCTAAAATGTGAGCACACCATAATAATGGACATACAGTGCGAGTGTCTAAAGCAATTTGCTGATCAATTTGGACAGTTATTACCTATAAGTAGGTTTTGCTTCACCTGGTTTGACCCCAGTCAGCATTAAAAGGTGCTTTCTGAGTTGTGTACACGCTTATCCAGGCTACCTTTGATTTCGGCGGTTGCTCTACTTTTCCTCTGGAAAGAATTAAGAGCACCGGTGATGAAGCCACAAAAGGTATTTTTGCATTCGGTGTTTACAAAATGCTGTATAATACTTGTATGTATTTATTCTTCTCCAGCGCATCCTTCCCTTAGCATCCTTCCCTTGCTAGGGAGTTAGTATGGTAATGTTTAGACTCACGACATTTACAGTAATCTGTATAAAAGACTCATAACCTTAGTTGATTGGAACTTAATAAATTATAATAATGATCACACCTCCAGAACAAGCAAAAATCACTTCTATTCACTAGTAAATTAAAGTTGGTCACATGACCATATAATTCATAATATAAAATAAACATGTATATTGCGAGATGAGACCAGTCTTTACAACAAAAATATTATTAATGAGTAGAAGCCTTGGGAACACCTGGCAAAATTGCAACCTAACATTAGCCTAAAAGTCTCCAATACTTTAACAATATAATAAAACCCATCATTTTTGCATACTTGAATACATTGTATGTGCTCCATTATCAATCGCATCTCTTTACTAAAGTGTTGCCATTTTCGCTGTAGATCTCATGGCAATACAAATTTTACTTGTGGAAGAGACAACTCCGTTGTAGGATCTGAAAGCCAAGATAGTTATGGTTTAATATGCAGATAAATTCGTATCTGATTTGATACTTCAGACCCTTTAAACATTTATTATAAAAAAATTGACTCAATCCTTTCTCAGAATTTGTGAAAAGTCCTCTGATTGGCTTGCTAATAACAGTACTTTAAGAAGTCTGATATTTTAGCCAATAATAATCAGATACTAAAAAACTGTACCTACATGTAGGCTATATATACATTCCTCCATTGTATCTAATATTTAGTTGATAACAACCATTAAGACGAGACTTCTATTTCTCTAATCGGGTTCTTCAGAAGAGTTGAGTGAAAGTAAGTATAGGAGTAATGAAGGTTGTGAACAAATAAGCGCATCTGTAAAATATTTTTGATTCCATATTCGTGGCCTGGACAAAACCGTTCTTGTAGCCCAATTAATGAATAGTCATTGATTAGACTATAATGCTATTATTAGACTTTATGTTATTAAAAACATAAAGACATCACTATATACCTGCTTGTAATTAGAAACACATGTACAGAATTTTAACGTTCACTACTTTCAGACAGACAAGCCTATTCAGGACTTCTGCATTTATGAAATGGTTAAATCAGATGGGCTCATAATATATACTTATAGTATCGTATTTGTACTCTTGATTGTGAGTACGTCTGCCAATCCAGGTAAGTAAAGTTACTGAAATAAAATTATTTCATCTGCCACAATGTAGGCCTATAGCTCAAGAAAATATTTTGACATTTTTCTAACATTGTGATTTTTGGTTAGTGAGTGAGATATTTCAAAGATCAACTGCTATTATGAAACATGTATATGATAGTGACTTCTATATTCGGTAGTTTTCACAATGAGTGATGACTAATTGTGTATAGCGAAAAAGTGAATACTTTACCAACACCCACGAATACAAAAGGTCACTATATACATATAACTATAATAATAATAATAATAATAATATCCGTGTCGCCAGACACAATTCTTTAACGCGGCTGCGCAATAGCGGAGCTGGTCGAGGGGCCACCACGGCTCCTAGAGCTGGATATTATTATAGTCCGATATTGCACAGAGGGAAAAAACCTTCTTCAAGGTGAAAACTTCTATTTCATTGGTGGGACTCGAACCCACATCCTTGCAAGACCAGAGTGGCTAGCGCTAGACCACTCGGCCACCAACACATATATAACATTCTACATGCAGGTGATCCAATATGCAAAGATATGACAAGGTGGGAGTCTGTGGGTAAGGATTCAGTCATGCCTGAAGATGTCACTAAAATAGTGTACTTGTCAGAGACGCACCCAGAACTCTACACATTTACTACTCATACATATGGAAGGAGAGTAGCTAATGGTGTGAGAGGAAAGGAACAGCGGTACAGAGAAATTTGCACGTAAGCAATTATTGTATCTAAATTATCTTGGAGGATGCAATTTTATCTAAAGCTATTAATCAACCAATTTCCTCACATTACAGATTTATTTATATGCATGAACACTCATAGGCTAAAATTTACAAGTATTATAAAAAAGATCAATGAATATCTTGTTGCCTTTCAACACCAAATAACGCAGATATTTGAATTCTTCATTCCCATTGGTCTAAGCTGAGCGATAGTTTGAACTGTGTAACATGTTTCTGCGTCAGAATGTCAACTGGTTGCAGTTAGGATGGCAACGTGTATACTATATAATATAGAGTGTATAAAAATCAATTCCACTTTCGTACAAAAGACCAGGAAAAGACATCAGTCAATTGCTAACTGTGGAGGTTGAACGCCTCATCTATGTGGTATAGTAATCCATCATACATGTATTTGTAACAGTTACCTTAGTTGCAATGACATTTAAGGTGAACTGCCAATGTTCTGCAATATGTCTAATACATAATCATGTTTTAGAGAACATTGTATAAATGAGAGAGGATTCCAGTGCAGATTTGTGGCATTTGTATATCCATACATCTGTCTCATGAGTGCACATACAAACAATTTCCGTACTAAAGTGGCGTTTGATGCCCCATTTTTCATTGTACCAAGAAGCTGCTTGCCAGGTGAGTGAAACATGAACATCAAATATACCTAATATTTAAAAGTGTGCTACTAAACTCGAATGTTATTTGTGGACTGCATACATAGGCTTATATGAACATGTCATGTAGCAATAGCAGGCTTATATGAACATGTCATTTAGCAATAGCAGGCTTGTTTAGCAATGAGCAGCCACAGCAAAAGTATTTTAGTTCACATTGTACTCACTGCACTCTGCTGTTTACAGATGATGGTTGTCGGAGAGCTGGTGACTACCTTGCTGATAGCTTTAGCCGCTGTCACTTCTATCGATGCACACACCTGCTCGGACCTGTCACACTACGAGCCACTAGACAAAGGTGTCCCAGCGGAACGCTAACCAAAGAAAATTTTCTAATTAGTAGTGGTCAGTCTTCCACTGACCCGTGCTCTGAACGTGGTACACAATGCATGAGGCCATTCCCAGTGTTTGCTCCATGAGTTTAGAAGTGTGGCTAAATTAAAAGTGCGTCTATGGACTATTTCTTCTAGTTGACTTAGGTTTCAGATATTAATGCTACATTATTGAAGTATGCTACTATTTGAATGCTTGTTTCTCTTAGTATAAAACTTTCAATTATAACACATTATTAGTTAGTGAGATATTATTGTAGCCCTACAGTGTATACAGTAGAGCATGCATGACCAGTTGTATTGTTTACATTGTAAGTTAATTAAAAAGGAATTGTTTCAGAATTCTGAGCTTGAGCATGGCTCAAAATCAAAGACAAGTAAATATGGATCTTAAACATTTCCTGTACTTGGATAATGTAGTTCCCACTATTGTATTTACTAGAGTAAATGTGCAGTGGCCTACTGTATACAATAATATGAAAAGTGTAAATGCTCACTAATTGCAATTGACTGTTAACTGTCTCATGCACACGCGGTACACTACAAACCAACTACACCTTGTACACTTTCAAATATTCAAAATGATATACATGTAATTGTTCATAGCGATAGAATGCATTCAGTCAGGCAAAATAATTATGTTATTAGATTTCTCCTTTTAGAGTTGTCTGTCAATCAAATCAGTATAATAATACTATGATACTGGTGAGCAGAGAGAGATTTTGTAGTTGTCCCACCCTTGCTCCCTTAACTAATAACATTATGTAATTACAATATGAGAGATAACGTGATCTTTTAGCAAGCAGGTAGATAAGACACTTTATTTGCACACCTTTGATATAAATCTGTGACTGTCTTGATAATAGGCTGTGCTGTAATATGTACTGAAGCCTCACAAACTGAGCATGACCATGCTGACAGCAGCTACTTGCTAAATACAGGTAGAGCCTCTATAATACTAGCCTCTGATCCTAAAAATGCGTTGCACAGCTGCTAAGGGTGGTGGAGTGCACCATCTTATACCAAAGTAGATTCAAAGAACATACAGGCTTGGTCTAGCCCAATCAAAGTTACAACTAACCAAAGAGTGTCCTGAAACAAAATTTATCCGCTGTTATACTTGAACACTTCTAACAATGGTATGATTTACGAATCATACATTCATTTTATATACATGTATATTAGAACGTCTGCTTTGATGTTAGTTTTTTATGCAAAAAGTTTTCAATTTGTCTAATAAGCAGTCAGGAACTCAATTTCACTTTTTTTATGAAAAACCGTATTTTATATCTCAAGAGATCAATCCGCATCCAAGAATCTGCAAACTGTACCGTAATGCTAATTTTAGATACACACCTATGTCAATATTTTAAAGTCAGTGAATTGCAGAAATGATATAGTCTGTCGTGCCTCTACTCAATCACACTTTATATCACCTCGACATATTTTCAAATTCGTCTACTCTCCACTCAGATCTCCAATCAAGGAAGTATAACTCCCACTATTGAACATAATTATACAATTTATCATGTTGAGTTTGTTCTTACAATTTACTCTATCCAAGTGAAGATAACTCTTACTTTATGCATCCAATATCCTTGCAACAATCTTGCAAACTTCTCCCGAGAGAAGTATATATTTAATAGTTCTGTGCAGTGATTTAGCAAACAAGCATTTTGGGTGGCTTTTGAGGTCACACATGGTGATGAAAATTTGGTGGAAATTTCCATTTCTAGGTCTGTTGCCTCTGTTGCTGCTTCAGATAGGTGTCGAATGTCATTTTAAACTGGGCATACAAAAGATGGCTAGAGATTAAAACATACTGATAATTTTTTATATTCTAAAAAACTCATTTTAGTTATTTCACTCACCTGTGTGAACTAATTGGCAACAAATAATAGTTAAATAACTATGTTAAAATAAAAAAGGTAGATAATAATTGTGACTAGAATAATGAGGTCTTATAACAAATTCATAAATTGCCAGTATCTTGGTAAAGCCATGGAAAATTTTGTGGCAAAAAAGGCACTATGATAGTGGCATTTTCCGCCACAAACTTGTCAAAGTTCTACCAGGATATTGGCGACTTATGAACTTTTCAGTATAATACTGACATCTAAGGGTACAGTTGAACAGTTTAAATGAGAAAAAATTTTTAGGAAGAGGAGGAAAGTTTTTAAATTTGAAGCATTGTCAAAATTTGGTGTATGTTTGATTTATTTAAGACGGTGTGTGTAGTTCAACCATTTGCTTTCTCAAGTATTATTCTTGCAGTACCATTATTCAGTTTGACACCCAAACTAATCAGGGTTATGTCTGATGCAATATCGATTCAATGTTGCACTATTATCAAGTCTCTTTTAAAACAAAAAACCCTTTATACCAAAGCTAATCCACGATTTACCAGGTCACCCTGTCTATACTGCGATATCCATTCATGTGAGAATAAAAAAACTTGCAACATAATATTGTGATGTTACAGACTATCACAATTATACATCACTATTTGCTACATTGTGAAATTTCTTAATCAGTTGTAAAAAATGCAAATATAGACGAAAAAACGCTGCAAGATTGAAACTCAGTGACTCATAGAAAAAACTAAGTGTGGTAAAATATAAAAAATGCTTTATTTAGATAATCTCTTGGAATGCTAGCGTCATGCCACTTGGGGAGTAGCTTTCCCCCTTCAAACGATTCTATATTTGAGGCTCGGGGGGGGGGGGGGATTTTGTGGTGTAAGTCAGTGGTATAATGATTGTCATCATGTATCCGGTATCTGGTAGGTTTGTTTATTCCATCATAAATTAAAATAGTGTTACAAGATTGAGACATTGCCCCTGCTGCTGATATTGCTAAACAGCTAAGTGCAATCAGCTAGAAAAATAGAAAAATGTATTATTTAGATAATTCCTTGTAATACTAGTATCATACCTCTTGGGATGTAGCTTCCCCCTCCAAATGGTTCTATAGTCAAGGCTTTGGTATCTGTCTTGTATTTAGTTTAGTGCAAGGTTTCTGGTACAGTGTACCCAAGTCTTCAACATCTTTCTTTGAGAAATTTCTTCAGATCTTTCTTATCTCAGTCGTAGTAAAAATTATTGGCTGCCAGTAGGTTAAAACAGAAATCATAAATTTATCATTGAGCAGTCAGGTGCTCATTCCACATCTGCAAAAACTACCCATCCCTGAATCTGGTTTGAAGACAAGGCCTCAGCTTCTTTAAAACAGGACGCTTTGTTGGAGAGCAAACCTATGCACTGAGCCAACTGTAAACAAGACGTTTCTTTATGGCCCACCTTACTATGGAATGTTAAAGGTTGACCATTCCTTTAGCATGTGATCTTTCTTTTTGCATGAATCCACTCTTAGGAGAAACTTACTTTATTACTGGTGTCTAGAAAAATTGATATTCATCATCTGAATAACAAAAACTTATCTCTCTATCAAAAACATCAAATCAACATCATGCGCATGCAACTTATTCAATCAACTCCACAGAGTTCTGCACGTATAAAATGGCTAAATCAGATTGGCTCATAACATGTATGTACGCTGCATTTATGCTCTTGATTGTGAGGATGTCTGCCAATTCTGGTAAGTGAAGTTACTGAAATGAAACTGTTTCTTCTATGTTTAGGTACGGTTTAACACTGTAAAATTTTATAACTTTGTTCAAACTTTGGCCGCCTTGTAAAAGTGTAATAAAGTGGCACTTTCCCAGAATGCAAGGCACTAATATATAAAGATAACCGTAATCTGTTTCGATAGCAAGGACATGTTCCAACTTATAGTATGTTGTGTGTTGAAAAGCAAAGCGAATTGATACTGCCTGCAGTCTTTCAAACTTTCCTCGCCTGCAATGAATTTGTGGGCATTAGTATTCACAGTAACCTTTAATTATAGTAGTGCCACAGACTAGCCAAAATTAGTTATTTCAAATTTCATTCAGTTTGTATGTCACAGTTTGGAATTCCACTATCACATAAACCCACATTATGTGAATGATATCCATAGTTAGCAGCTTTCACAGTGGCAACCGATCATAAACAGCAAATACTTTACCGGCAAATACAAAAGGCAACTATATCCATATCTGTACCACATTACATGCAGATGATCCAATATGCCAAGACATGACAATGTGGAAGTATGTGGCCAATGGTTCAGTCATACCTCGAGACATCACTAAAATAGTGTACATATCAGAGACACCTGATCTCTAAACATTTACTACTGGCAAAGATGGAAGGAGAATAGCTCTTGGTGTGGAAGCAAATACACAGCGCTACAAAAAAATTTGCACTGAGATTTTATCATATCTAAATTTTCGTGTTTGACTTTATTTGCCAATAGTTTCCACACATCAACATCGTTTACATACATTACATACGTACACATGTACATGCATACATCTTGTACTTTGGCTAAAATGTGCAATTGTTATGAAAACTCAAAGACTTTTGCCAGCTTTCTACGACAAATAACCCAGATAATGGTATGCTTCATGCTCATTGGTTTAAGCTAGACGATAGTTTCAACCGTGGCACATTGTCGTGCATTAGTTAGTAAACTGGTTAACATTAGGATGGCTACATGAAAGACGATTCCCACTGCCATGTTGAACAATTTCTCAAAAAGGCCATAAAGAACAGTCAATTGCTAACACTGTTGAAATTGCAAACCTCATCCCTGGTACTGTAACTCATGATTTTTGTAATGATTATCTTAAGGTTATGTAACTGAAGTCTGAAAATTTTTTCAAGATTTCCCTCACATGTTTTACCAAGGAGTAAGTAGAGGAAGAGGCTCGTCTTTGAGAAATCAGTGTTCGATGTTTGCCTCGGTGTCTAAATGTGTTTAGTTGAGTCGCCGAATGTTTACTGCAGAGAGTGGACAACTCCGCGCGTAGATTGATATCAACATGCATGCCACTAATATCATTGTGATAGTGGAGTTTGGCGCTAAATATGTCACTGTGATTGTAGCCAGTCACATTGCTAATACTTTCTTGCGATGGCAAACTCATGTGAAGTAACCTTGGTTTTATAGCATTATTTTTATCTAATAAGGGCTGTTGCAGTAGCTCACTTACCAGCCGACCAACTATAATAGAATCCCAGCTATTACTTTAGCATTAGACACTGGTTAATACAAATTCATAGAGAGAGAAAAAAGTGTTACACTAATTTAGCGTGTTTTCCCAGAACTTGAACTTTTATTGCAATTTATTTATTACGAAATGGTTAAGACTTTATTTTTAATTATGGCATTCAGCAAGTTTGATTCTACATGTAAATAAATTATGGTGTGTTGATCACAGTTGTCACACTTACCAAGTGTTGACATATGTTCAGAGCGCAGATTTTTAACCCGCAGAAATTTGGAAAGCCTTAGTTCCTTGTTTGGTTGGGGTTTAGGGTAAGGGCGGTCAACCAGCAAAGTATAGAGAATACAACTTCTCCTGCTTCATTCTTGGCGAAGAACAAAGGCTATCTCAATTTTCTCCAGTTCTGCACTTAACTCAGATTTTTAATCCGAAGACAGCCTTTATACAATAATAACTTTAATTGAAGAGTGCTTGAAGTGGTTTGTATTGAGGTAATTGAAAGCTTAGTAGTGTAATGTTTTTGAGTACTATTGCATACGAGAGCCGAAGGCTACAAGTATGTGAAGGGCTTGGAAGGTGTTAGAGGCCGACCAAGTGTACCTTCTGCTCATTACATAAAAGAGTGAACAGTTATGGGTGCTCTTTATAGTGTAGATTGTAGATTATATCAGACGTAGGCCGATGCCGAGAGTCATTGGAGCTCAGCACCGACGTAGGTCTTGTAGAGTTAATACTCCGAGGGAGTGCAGAGAAAGAAGATCTCACCTTGAGAACCTAAGTCCGACGCTAGGTTCATTGGAACCCGGGATTGGCCTAAGCCTAAGGGGTGGATAGAGATGTGGTTAGCCTAGGATGAGGTGAACTCGAGCCGTACTGAATCCAAAGTATTCTCAGGTGGAGTTACCCGCCTAAAGAGTAAGCCTCCGTAGGTTGAGTTAGGAGATGTTGCTTTATTCAAGCGCAATCAACAACTGATTCACAACAAGAAATGCACTGCCTTATATACATAACAAACTTCCGGCAAAAAGGGCCGACATGGGGTCGGCTCCGGAACTTACGCAACAACATGTCTGGTTCCGCCCGACTCGGCCACATAAAAAGGTCGGCCTTTGGACAAAATGTGCTTACAATAAGGAGAAACATGTCATATATAATTATGAGCTAAATCTATAAGGTCGGCCACGAAGTTACTATAAAATGGCAAAAAGACTCTAATAATTCACAATCAAGCAAGAACAGACAGTTACTAAATAAGTATATAAATGTGGGAAAAACCAAGCTGCAATAGAACGTAATTCCAAGGCTTGATTGCTAATACAGATATGTATATAAGACACGCAGTATATAAGATAATAATGAGTGCATGGATAATATGGATAACAATGCATGGATAAGAATATTGAATGTCAGCTAATAATATTGTCAGTGTGGCTGGCCTAGGTGCCATTACCACGGAGGCTGTTTCACCACAGTATTTCAATTTACTATCTGAATAAAATATTTAGCTTGGAAGCTTTGTGTTAATTTAAATATTTTTGAACAGCTCTTACAATTTTGACACAAAGTTTCCAAGTTTCCAAGCACATTGCGCACATCGAACACTGGAAGCCTATTGTAACATATATACAGGTTTTCACAGACTGTTGCTAGATTAATTTGTTTCCCAGTTAAATTGTTGCATAATATTGTTAAATACACTTTAATGTTTACCTAAACTAAAACATTTCTCTCTGCCTAGAGACTTATCGTTAGCCCAGCTTAATTTACATGATGGAACATGTTGTGGAAGTGGTGTCCAGCATTAGTTCCGTTAATTACATCAAGAGTGCAGTAAATATTGATAATATTATAGTAATTTGTTCAACCATATAATATTGTTTCAGATTTGCCCAATATGACTCCAAATTTATGAAAAAACTTAACATTTTCATCTGCTTACTTGCTTTTTTGTTATAACTTTTCCATTGGTCATGGATCATTTAATACTGCTATGCTGTATGTTTGCTGCACTAACTTCAAGTACAATGCAATGTAATGATAATTTAAGCATTGTGATTGGTGGATGCCAAATACTCATACTTGTAGGTTAATTCATTATTGAGATGTGAACAGTGGCTCCCAGATAGGTTGTTTGCATTCTCAGTTTAAATAGGAAGAAATTATACAATCATCACCAAATTTTCAGAACATGGTCAGGGGACATGTAGAACACCAAATCAACCAAAAAAAATTATAAAGATAGGCCATTTTCATGCTGGGACAGACACGTTGGATAATAATGGCTGTTAGAATAAGATATAATGCCTTAGAACAAAAGTTAGTGCTGGAGAGCAATTCATTTTAGTGGGATGTTTCACACCAGCCAATTGAGTAAAATTTTATGATTTTAATAAGCTTTCTCCAGAAATCTATTAGTCTTAGCTTTGATTGATCCTGTGTGTTGTAGGATGTCGTTTGGGCCTACTTTATAGCAGGACTATATCTAATTTAGCTGAATTCTTTGACACAATTTTAAACAAAATCTTAAATGCGCTAATCAACTTAAAGATGTAGCTACATCTCGCATGATGGGAATCGGCAGGGGTCGAAGGTCAAAAACAGTGCTTTGTGCATACTAGGCGTATTTGGAAACTATACCGGTTCATATAGGACTGTTTTAAATATCCGAAAACAGTTTGATCGTTCAGGCTTGACTGATGCTTGCTCTGAAGGGGAATACCCTTGTTAATAAATATGATTATTACCAGGCACGCCTAAACCTTGCGTTATAGCTAGCGCTATCTTATTGAGTTACATAAATTATTATTGCCGCAGATTGTTATTTATAAAGCTTCACAGTGCAATATCCGAATATGCCTGATATCCGCCATTTTATAACATTGGTACAAAAACCATAATACTATTGTGTGTTAAATAACTATGTTGAACTTTTAGAGAATGGTGTACCTTTCTTGGGAGAAGTTCACAAGAGATTGTTTCATGGATAAAGTATATGTAAGAGTTGGAAAATGTTAGTGCAAGCGAGTATGTTAATGATGAACAATAAAACGAGACGCATTTTTATATTTTAGTTGACTCCTTATATTTCGATGTATAACCATACATCATCATCTCTGATGATAATGTATGAGTTATCTTCACTCAGATAGAGTAGGCCTATATGTAAGAAAAAAACAACTTGCAACTTACATATATATAATTATATTCCACAGTAGGAGTTATACTTCCTTTATTGAAGATATGAGCGAAGAGTAGACAAATTCGAAATAGTGTAGATGTGATAATATACAGAGGTAAGGTGTAGAGGCAGGGAAAATATTTTATTTATGAAATTCACTTACTTAAGATATTGACATGGGGTTTTGTATAAAATTAGCATTATGCATTATGCATTATGGAATGGTAGGAGGGTGGTGCAGAATATATAGCTGGAGTTTTCTTAAGGTAAAACTTCAGTGTTCATGTGTGGCATGCTTCATGCCTTGTCACGCTGCACTGCAGCGTCCCTTCCAGTTTGAGAGCCACCAAGCGCAATACTGGCATCTGTTGGTACAGGAGACCCTAAGAGCCATTTAAGTTTATTCAGTTAAATGAGTTTGTGGCAAGTTAAGTTAGGTTGAATAGTAGTAACTAACCTATCATTGTTTTGTTTTAAAGTAAAACATAAATGATAATAAATAATATATTTATTCAATGAATAATATAATTGTACACGTATAAGCAGAAATGAATAAAAATATTAGACTTTTTATCTATTTTATGGGCCGGCCTAGAAATAAATGAAATAGGTAAACAGTTTCTTGTGATAAAGATGTGACAGTGGAGATCTCATTCAACTCCGACTTATAAATGGCAAAAATGTTGGAATATTTACATGGACCAAGAAAGATGATAATGTATCACATGTTTTGAACCCCTATCCATTATAAAAATATATTTTGTGCTAGGTTGACATACACATTTTAATAGTTAGCAAAAGTAATCGACTGGATGAAAAAAAAAAATAAAAAATACAACAAAAAAATTTATTTTTGTGAAATATTCGAGTGGTGCGAATGGATGTGATTTTATTATTGTATAAACTATAAAATATAAAATAGATGTTCTAATAACATAAAAATTCATGTTGTGCAAAGGGCGTGATTTGTATTTTGTAATAAATTTTAGTGTTGTGTAACATTATTATGGAATCTAAACATATAAAATAAATACATTTATAATATAATGTCAGTTTCAGGACAGAGAGAGGGGGGACAACAGGATCCTCAATGGGAGCTCTTATATTTACAGGCTGTTATGGGACACAAATACCAACATTGCTGCGAATACACAGTATTGTCAAAGTGTTCTCCCAATGATAACTCTCAGCTGCACTGATGAAATGTAAAACACCCAAATAGTATGCTGTTTGATTGAATATATACATAATACATGTACATGCAAATTTTGGAGTTGTTATATCTCGGCTTACTTTACTAAACACAAATATACAAATATAGCCAAATATACACATACATGCACATTTACATGTATGTGTATATGTGTGTTTAGTAAAGTTAGCTGAGGTATAACAACTCCAAAATCTGTCTTTGCTCACTGGTACATTTAAGTTGCAAAAAGCCTTGAAACAAGCTTCAGCCTACCTACCCTGTTGTTTCCTTATCCTCACAGATCAAGAAAACATAACTCCAAGACTAATCAAAGAAAATATAATTTTTGAACAAAATTATTGCATATTTTGCTGTAAGTGAATGCATTCCACCTCTATGAACAATGATAATTACTTTGTACCAGTTTTACAATAGTTACCCACATACAATGGGGAGTATTCACACTGTTACTACTAGAATAATTGTCACACAAAGTAGGCTACCACACATTTACTTTAGTAAATAGAACAATGGGAACTATTATCCAAGTACAGAAACTGTTTATGATTCATGCTCAATTGTCATTGAGCTCAAAACTTTGCTTCTTTTAGTTATAACTTGGTATATTTTATTTTTCACTTGATTTCACTTTACTACATACATTCCAGGGCTATAATTAGATCGTATGTTACAGGCTAATGTGCCAATACTGAAGGTTACATGTACCTGGAGATATTATAAAGAAAGAAGAATCAAGTTATTCAGACACTGTAACAAACTTGTATGTTATGTGTCTGCTGTACCAGCAAACGCAAACTGCTAAACTCATGGAGCAAACACTGGGAATGGTCTCATGCATTGTGTACCACGTTCAGAGCAAGGGTCGGTAGACGACTGACCACTGCTAAGTAGAAAGTTCTCTCTAGTTAGCGTTCCACTAGGACATCTGTGTTTAGTGGCTCGTAGTGTGACAGGTCCAAACAGGTGCGTGCATCGGTAGAAGTGACAGCGGCTAAAGCTATCGGCAAGGTAGTCACCGGCTCTCCGACAACCATCATCTGTAAACAGAGTAAATGCGAGTAAAATGAAAGCTGAAATATTTTGTACATCATTTGTTTATGTAGGACCTAGTATGCAGTTAACATGATGAGTGTGAAATTATTATTTTAGTTTTGTAGCACACTGTCCATTTGAGATATTCTTGCTTTACTCACCTGGCAGGCAGATTCTTGGTACAATGTAAAGTTTTTCACTAAATCCAGAATTCTTCAGAAAGTTATTTGTATGCTCAGTCAAGAGACAGATGTATGGATATACAAATGCCACAAATCTGCACTGAAATCCTCTCTCATTTATACAGACCTCTCTAAAATACATGCACATGTACATTGTATACCTAAAAGCAGATACATTTTGCGAGTTTTAACTTTTGCGAATTTCGTGGGTGACAAACTGGCAAATAATTTCCATCGCTATTAATATCTGCTTTCAAACTGATTTAAATAATTTCTGGTTTAAACAGACCATACATGCAGCTATATAGCTATATGATACATAGTTGAATATTTTACAAAGCAGCATGTATTTGCTATAACATAATTGGTAAGTAGCCTAGAGTAGGAGCTTAATCAGAGGATCTTTTAACAAGCTATGGTAATTACTTGACCTCACAGGTGGGCTTACTGCACTATATGGGAGTCAGTTGTAGTTTTGTACTGCATATAAGTGGGGTTTAAATCTGAGTAAACATAGTGTTGTGGACTTTTTCCTGGGAGCAATGTGGTCTTGAACCGCCAACCTCCGACACTGCGCCTAGCATGTGTCTGAAGCCGCTACCATCACGGCCATCTCGGCAACCCCAAAAAAGGAAGCTTCAACGACCGCATGTATAGCGGCAATCAGCCCACACACACGGTTGAACAGTTCCACCACATTCTCCCCACCACAACGAGCCATGGGTCTTTCAGCATCCCAGCTGCCACCAATGTTGTGGACTTTTTCCTGGGAGCAATGTGGTCTTGAACCGCCAACCTCCGACACTGCGCCTAGCATGTGTCTGAAGCCGCTACCATCACGGCCATCTCGGCAACCCCAAAAAAGGAAGCTTCAACGACCGCATGTATAGCGGCAATCAGCCCACACACACGGTTGAACAGTTCCACCACAATAGAGCTTAGCTAAGCTTGGTTTTAATGCTGAAATATGCTTAAACATCAATTTTGGGACTTAAAAAAATTTCTCGATAGGCCAAACTCGCTAAATATTTCTATCGCAAATTGCTCCAAGATTAGCAAACTTGCGAAACTTTCTTCCGCGAAATATTTCTGCTTTTAGGGTATTATGACAGATCAACCATAGAACAATGTGCATTCTGTAGACACTCTGCTACATTGAAGAATCAAAACCTTGTAACTCAGGTAACTGTTATGAACAGCACTCACCAAAACACCACATATGAGGCGAAATTAAAAATTGACTGATATTTTTTCTGGATTTTTGTGGAAAGATATTTTCAACACAGATGTAGAGGTTACCTGTTATATTATATATGCACGTGTGTACAGACAGCCATCCTACACTTGACCAGTAAATACTCTCTGATACAGGACAATATTTCAAGGTTTAAGCAATTGACATTAAGCCATGGACATTAAGCTACCCAATATCTGAATTATTTGGCAATGGAAGCCAACAAGACTTTGAAAACCTTTACAACAATTGTATATCTCAGCCCATGTGTATATACAAATAAATCATTAATGTTTATGTGTGGAGATAGATTGACTGCTAACACTGTAGACTGCATCATCCAAGATAATTTGGATACAATAATTGCTTACGTGCAAGCTTCTCTGTAAAGCTGCTCATTCCCTCTCACACCATTAGCTATTCTCCTTCCGTCTGTGTGAGTAACAAATGTGTAGAGATCGGGGTGTGTATCTGACAAGTACACTGTTTTAGTGACATCTCGAGGTAGAACTGATTTGTCGGCCACAGATTTCCACCTTGTCATATCGTTGCATATCGGGTCAGCTGTGTGTAATAGGTCATAATTACGTACATGTGCATACTATAGTTATCGCATTATCTTCTTGCTAATGAAAACACTTTTAGATTAATTTTTGTGTCTTGCTCGCTGGTGAAATCTCACAATGTTCGCAAATGTCAAAATGTTGTCTTGAGCTACAATAGCCTATATGTAAATGGCCAACATGTGATTCACATTTGCTGACATGCAGTTTTGTTCACTTCTTTATACCAGGATCTATTTTTATTTACAGTTTAACATTTACAGACATCCTGTTTTATTCATTATGCTGGATAGAACCAGTTTTACCCTATTTGTTATTTTTGTCATAATATGCTGCCTAAAAATGATTCAGTGCTGACCCAATGTGACTGCAAGTACATACATACCCAGCTAATGATGTCACAATATGACATCAATTATTGCTATTTTTATCTATTTTACTCCTATATAAGTATCCCTCTGAAATATGGAAATCAAAAGGCCCAATGTTACTATGGGTGTATAAACATCAAGATCTGCTATACTTTGGAGCAGATATTTTACTACCAGAAACTTATATTATATTACTGCTACTGGGAGACTCAAAAGAGGTAATTTATCCAATAATATTATTCCTTTGTCATGATGCCAAATACTGTGGTTTGACTGCAGCTGTCAATGTACATACCTAAGCAATTAATACATTTGAGTGCATATTTGTGGTCATTTTAATACAAGTGAATATTATAGCTTACTGCGTGTTATTATTCTATATTTAGCTATCATTTATATTATTATTATATAATTTGTTACAGTTTTCACGAGTTTAGTGGGTTTAGAGGATTAAAATAAAGTTAAGATAATATCCTATCCTATCAAACTCCGTTGTTCTCAAGTCAACCCCCAGTGGCCAGTACACTATAGTATATTGAAACAGATAAGACCTTTTTATTTCAACAACTTTACTTTACCTGGATTGGCAGATATCCTCACAATCAAGAGCATAAATAAAACATAAGTGCGTATTATAAGCCCATCTGATTTAGCCATTCTATAAATGCAGAGTTCCTGTTGGATTGTCTGTCTACAATATTAAAAGTTAGAGAATCTTAGAAAAGTTTCTAATCTTATAACAAGCACATGCATATGGTGATGCTTTTAGGTTTTTAAAAAAAATAAACTGTTCTTATAGTCCAATCAATGATTATCAATTTTCCCAGATACCAATTGAGGCCACAACCATTGTGATCAAAGATATTTTACAGATATATTTATTATATTTTATGTACTTTTATACTCTCATACTTACAGTGTATATACTTTTATACACTATTTTATATATTTATTTATTCACGACCTCTATTAAACATTAGGCTTACCTACACTTAACTCTCCTGAACCAGATTAGATGAATAGAAATCTTGTTCCAATGCTGGTCATCAACTAAATGCTACATACAATGGAGAAATATATATTTATATAATAGGTGTAGTTATCTATTATTACATCATGATTGGCTAATATGAAACTATTACTGTTATCAGAAAACCAATCACAGGTCTTACCACAAATTCTTAGAATAATTGTTTTGGCTTCACAAGGATCAGCAGTGCCCACCTCTAAGCCTCTTTACCAGCTGAACTATCATGCCTGCACTGTGTTTACCCAACAACAAGGATTACTACTCTACACGGTAACACACAGACAGTACACAAGATGTTCCAGTACAATAAATGCATTGAAACTTTCACATCCAACAGCCAGAGCACACAGTGTAACCTACAAGGAGCAGTATAAAAGGAATATTGTAATGGTCACGCACAGTCTTCCTCAACCACCTGACACTAATTATATGTGTACCCATACACTGTATGTATATCTGTTTGTATCCATTGCTACTTAGTTGAATATTGTTTGTATACTTGAATATGGCATTACTAAGACATTGTACTGTTTTTATACCCATGTAAAGAGGCCCGACTTCTCAGAATTACTTGGTATTGATTTTGCATATGATCTAGATGATTCTAAGCATCTTTTGCAACAACCCGACCCATTTTGGGTTGGCCATCGGGCTTCCAGCCGCCATGTTGTTGCACAATTTCTGGACGACCCTACGTCGTCTTCTCCCGACACTACATCGGCCTTTTTTCCGAAACTTACTCCGGAATTTCTCTTACTCCTTACCATAAAGGGCATTCTTTTTTACTTTTGCTGCCTCAGTCAGTGCTTGGATCTCAATAAAGACACTTCTATACTTATATACAGAGACTTTCACTTCGTAGATAGGTCATTCTAGTTGTTAAGGTCTTCGACCTTGCAACACGAACTGCCTACTAGGTCGAATCACTCTCTTTCTCAGTATAGTAACCAAGCATAACTCGAGACCACATGGGTCGTCTTTGGTAGTTCTTTGACTACTGACACCGATCAATCTTTCATGTAATGAGAAGGCCTAGCACCACTCATAGACACTTCATTTTGGACTCGGGAGTCATCTTAGCACGATTACACCAGAAACCAAAAACCATTGCAATATAGCACTAAAACCACTGCTGGTTATATGAAACAAACGAACCAATAGTTAACTAGTTGAAGGATATGGCAAAGAGACAACAAAAATCCAAAGTAGCCGTAATGACCTCCACCGCGGTACTGTCGGATTGTATGGAAAGTAGCTGTCAACAATAATAATGTACATGTACATGCATGATGACACTGGCGCTAGCTACAAAAGCTATAATTCTTCAGAATATATTATGTACCTGTATATAAAGTTCACTGGCTGCAATAGGCTTCAAATTACAGAACTCAAATTTCTGTATAATTCATCACCAAAGGTAACAATAACTCACATGTACATGATACATGTATGTTGAATCTTACTAGTTAGATTTCAGATCCTATAACAGAATTGTCACAACCAGTTGCTTGATTTTGTGGTGAAATAAAGGTTAGGCATCCATAAGTCATGTGACTTACTATCTCAGGTTGATGCAAAGTGATGTAAATGCTTTATAAATAATAAATACCACTTCCACTAATATCATTTGTATTGTCTGATTAGGATTGGATAGTAAAGGGTATATGCTACATGGACGCACAACTTCTGGGAATATCGCCAGTTTAAAAAACGGAAAACGTTGTTGGGTGCTACACAGAAGTTGCGTTTTTATTGTAAACAATAGAAGTTGTCTACTCATTAATTCATGGTTCAACATCAGTAAACGCAAAACGCAAAATTTATACGATTCGCATAAATTTTGCGTCCGTGTAGCATGCCCTTTAGGACTGGCAACAGGTTTAGCATAGAAATTCGATTGTCAATGGTTATCCCCCCCCCCCCCGAATATACTAACAAAGGGTTAATTTCTTTATGTGATGAATTTCAACTACTATTAAAGAGAGCATAGATTATTTTTCCAAAATTGTAAATAGATAGATTTCCAAAATTAGAGTTAGGCTTGATAATACATGTCGACAACTCAATATTTATATTTCAAGTAGCTTATTATGGGTGTTTGGGGCAACACCATATGCGAATAAATCTATTTGTAGATAATAAATTTCTAAACTATATAAGCAAACTGCTTCAGAAATTCACACAACAGAGTTTTATACATCTACCATGATGCCGTCACAATGAAGAATTGCGCAGAAAATTATGACCAGGAATTGTAAAACTACATAAATATCGGTCTAATATTGCAATTCCTGTATGTTGTTATATTATTCACATAATTTACACTATTATTACATGTATGTGTGTATATAATTGTTCCAGGTATCATTTAGTTGACAACTATTTTAGCTTCCAATAGAGTTGAATATCCTATACATGAGACATCAACCTGTGCTAGAAATAACTTAGCATTACTTTGGTATTGGTTCAAGCAAACGCAGTAGTAGTGCTGGGTGTCAGATTCTGCTGGTAGCAGAAAACATTATGGTGCTTTTAATTGAATTATGGCAGAATTGAAAGATAGTGATGCCAAACGATGGCAAAATAATTTTGGAATTGACAAGCATCACTACAACTAGCTATTTCAGTCCGTTAGACATGCCATTGTTAAGAAATTGAGGTGCATTATTGACTTTTGCAGAGGCAGAGTGAAAAAGAGTTTGTTTCCAGTTCAATAAAAGGTGGAGCTTTTCTCATTGTAGTGGGGCACTAGATGTAAAACACGCATGTATTGTTTTGAGGAAGCCTCACCATGTTGGTTCAACCCACTATAATTATTATGTGAATCTGATGTGCTGCTAGCTTTTGTAGATGTAACATGCAAATACAGTAAGTTCATTATTGAATATTTTATTAACTTAGCAATTCTTTGTAAATGTTAACATTGTTGACATTGTAACGTTTTATAGGTAAGTCACACTGGTGCCGATGAAGACACGAGTGTGGGAAATGCTTGGAAGTTGTACTTCCACCATTACGTAAAAAGTGAACAGTTATACAGCTCTTATTAGTGTTGTAAGGACGTAGGCTCGATGCTTAGACTCATTGAAGGGTGAAGGATTGGCGTAGGTCCAAAGCTTATACCCGTAAGAGTGTAGAAGTTCTTAGTATTGAATTAGGTGCGTAGGACCAATGCTTAGGCTCATTGAAGAGTCAAGGATCGACTTACATGTAGGTTCGAGTTTTATACTCATAGAGAATGCTGTAAGAATCTCATACGAGTATGAGGACAAGCCCGGGCGCTAAAGGTCCAAAGGGACCAAGGCTGGAGCGGCTTGCCTGCAAGAGTAAGACTCGTAGGTTGAGTTAAGAGATATTGCTTTATTAGAGCGCAATCAATAACTGACTAGCATAGGAAAATATGCTTGCTGTTATACTAAACCAGTTTCCGGTAAAAGGTCCGGTCAAAGTTCCGGAAAAAAGCCCGATAAGGTATCGGGTGTGACGATAAGGTAACAAAGTGCTCGAGGTCCTACCTTGAAAGGGTCGGTAATGACAAAAAGGGCTTATAATCATGTGAAATATATCATATATACGAACTGGCATAATCTGAGACATCTGCCATAATTTTATAATAGGCAAAAGACTTAGGAATAGTTAGTACAATGATATCAGTTTGCTATAATGATGCACGATTCGTAGTTAACAATAATAGATAAGTTTAGGCAACATGTTTGGATAATAATAGTAATGACAATAGTAGACGACTGGCAAGTCGTACATGCAGTAATATAGAGTCAATGCAGCTATTGTGAGAGTCTGCATGCTATGTGAGTTGGAAACACCCCAATATTTTAGCAAGAGAATAACCAGGCTGAAATCGCTTTAGAGCCAACTAATCAGAACGATTTCATCATCACCGAGAATTGTCCTTAAAATTGCTATACTTGTAGTCCAGACTCACCTTATGTCTTTTTATTTACACATCATCCTTTCCAATAGTTTTTTTCAATAGTTATTAATTAGAGATCAGCTTTATTTAAACTGAAGGATGTACGAGGTGATTCAGATGTCTCACATGTGCCAATAACTATCAATAATAATTTTTTTCTATTTCATCATCTTATAAAATCCCTTTCACAATCAAAAGGTTAACTAATATTCTAACACAATGGTTGGAGATGCGATAAATCAAAATCAACTTTGACATCACATGTTGCAAGTTTACATCCGTGTATTGATTTGATATTGGACCATACACTACAAGTCTGGCCAAATTCAATTATTTTTGATGTAAGTTTTAATAGACATTTGATAATATAGTCAGTGCTAGTCAGTGCTTCTGTGTGAGATCAGTTGAGGGGCTCCCTACATATTTCAGGTTCCCTCCCCTCTCTCACCTTCTCACATGCCACACAGCACTCCTATTGCATTCGGCTGACATTTATAGAACTCATGGTCAATTTTTTGTGGATTTCGCTAAAATAATATCATAATTTATACATAATCATGTATATAAAAGAGGGCCAAACCTCCAACACTTTATATAATATAGCAAGTAGGCCGTAATATGAGGGGTGCCTTGTGTCGGCTCACAGCATATTTACTGCTCACTGGCAAAGCTTTTTTCTTTAAGGTTGCTGAGCTGATCTAGTGGGAGTATGTTCCACTCACTGTGCTAGGCGATTAGGTGCTGTAATCGTATTTTCATGGATGTCAAATAAGTCTGCGATTGCTCAAAGGGAAAATTCTTTTCATGCAAAACATCCTAAGGATAAATATATAAGCAATTGGAGTCACATATTATATTTTGCTAAGATTTCCCAGACGATGGAAAAAATGTCATCCTTGCGCTGAATTTCTGTCTCTCGTTTGGCATTTTTGTCAATTACGCTGTGCCTTCCTTTTCTCTACCTTGATATAACATAACATAGGGTCTAGGTGCAACTGATTCCAGTAGAAGACCAACTGTATAGATGTGCAGGTTAGAGGCTATAGTGTCTATAAGAAGAGAGGCTATCGAAGGAATCCCGCACAGCCTTTAATAGTTATCAGGCTAGTAGCCACCAGTCTAATGCTGAAAATAGTGCCAATCTTGATTCAAACTAAAAGCCACATCTTGCAGTTCTCTTTGATTTGTTGCTGACTTTGAGATGTTACATTGTAAAGTTCTTTCGTGCACTACTAGTTATGTGGGAAAGACCGAGAGTGATCTATCAGCCTTCCACTTTACATGCACTGAGTGATAGATGATATTGACTAGCACAAGCTACTTGCTGCTTATTATTATCACGATTAAGTCCAAGTGTTCACCCTTGTGTTTATCAGGCCATGGGTGTGACCTGATGCTAGTTGCCTTGGCGTTTGCTTCTGTGAGGAGCCTAGGCAAATAGATTTCTAGTTAAAAGTCTGAGGAACAACCGACAACTGCTGCAAGATGCTCTCATTTATGTGGGAAACTCACTTTCGATGGGGGAGGGTTCTTGTGTGGAGGGGATTGACCATTGGATGGTCCTATACAAGTCATAGTTAAACATTAGCGTGGAGGCTTCATTAGATTTTATTAAATAGGCAATGTTCATATTAGCTCAGGGAAAAACACTATAAATGTGTAAACTAGCTATCAATCTATCCTTATAATGTACATAGTCTGACAAATAGGCAGGAAGGACGACTATAACATAACTGTGAGTGGAAATGGTAAAAACAAATATATGTAATTATACATATTCATAAATACGGTTTGTCCGCCTTCGGCTCTTAAACGCTCGCCAGCTAGCAACGTTAGCTATGGTCCTTAGCTGGCTGCTCACTACAATAACTGTGTCATATGTATATAGTCTGGAATCTTCAGTCAACATTGGGGTTTACCATAGCATATTGATATGCATGTACACTGTACAGTGTACTAGGTAACATGTACACATGTATGTTCCTAATAGGATGCATCATGTATGTTGCCTGGCTATTGCTGCTTTATAAACTGAAAGGTGGCAATTTGTTGCGGGGGCTCCCTGGAGCCCCCTCAGCAAACCATGGTTTTTGAGGGGCTTCGGAGAGCCCAGAAAGCCCCCTACAAAAAAGCTTAACAGGGTAAACAGAAGGAATTCAAAACTGGTTTGAAATAAATAAATTACAAATTACAAATTTTAAAATCTTTCACCTAAATGAATGATTTTGGATGGAACAAATTTCACATTTCGTCTGTTACAACTCTATCCTTAAATATCAGAATACAATGGTATTTTCCACCAAAAATGTTTTTTGCTTGCCAAGATATTGGCAATATATGTATTTCTTGTAACAATTTCCTTCTATTACAAAATACATGTAGGTATCTGATTAATCTGTCATTAGCTTCTATTGTAATATAAGTTATAAATGAACCAGGAAGTATGATTCAAAGGAAATAACATTGTTATGATGCACATCATACTAATCTGTAAGATTACCTGTTAGACCAAGTCAACCAAGTCTACCAGTTTATACAGTTTCTATAAAAAACTCATTTTTCTGCAAGATTAGTGTCAAAATTATCTCGTGTTATTTTCCATTGTAGTAGAAGTGTCTTATGACTAAAATCTGTACTAATCTGCACAATAATGGCACTATCAGACCACCCAGATCCATTATTACTATCTCATGTATTAAATGTCTATAATGTGGACATTATTAATACATGATGTAGGAAGTAATCATAGACGTGGGTGGTCTGATATGAAAATACCAAATTCAGGATCATACATGTATCTTCTTGAAATCAGCAAATAAAATATATCCTACATGATTGTATAACACACATATCAGTTTTTCTCAATTTTTGAGAAACAAATGGTACCAATATACACATGAGAGAGGACAACTTCAGATTTTGAATAATAGTTTTTGAGTATCCACGAATTGAGATCATGTGATGAGTGCAATAATGGCAATGATACTGACATAGTCAAACCTTTACTATGAGACCTACCTGATTGACTACATAAATAGGCTAGACCTAACTTTGCAGAGACTCAGAAATGGGAGGCAGCATGTGGGACAAGATCCAACAGAGCAATATGGTTACATTTGTACTTATAGCTTCAGTGGTCACAATTAATATCAACATCTTTTGCTTCAAGACTATCATTTGCTGCCAACAAGTTCATACATGTACAAGAGGGTGAAGCAAATATTGTGTTTCTTGGAATATATTATAAACTATTATAATGTACTTGAATTTCTAGCTGCTTTTAGTGTACCCAGTTTAAACTGACATTTCACACTTACATGTATTTTAACCTGCAATGGTGGTAGGAAATATCAAAAAAGGATATGTCCGTCAATTTTTCAAAAACGTGCAATGTTCATCAAAAGATTATTTTTGCAAAATTTATGTTCATCACCATTGCAACATTGCGACCTCAGTAGTCACCCATAATACTTGTTTGACAAAATAACTGTGTTGGACTGTTGGTGATGGACTGTGGTGATGTACATGTACTGTTGGTGATGGACTGTGGTGATGCAGGACATTTCTTATATTAACATTATAGCCTTAACCTCCATCGAGCTAAAACTAAAGGCAAACTAGTGCCTTGGCAGTAATTGTCTTCTTTAATTTAATTGGTTTAACAAAATTCTGTAGAGGTTTGTAAAGTTCAAACAATACATAGCAGTTTATTCGTATTTTAAAATTTAACTTTTTGTACGTACCAACACCAGCAGTCAAACATGATTCGATGAAAAGCCTACCAATCATCTTTTGACTTATAATTTTTAATATCCATGCACTAGCGCGGATTTATAAAAAACATTTTACTAGAATTAGTTTTTGAAACTAATACTAATGCAACGCTTTTGTAAATGTAAATTTAGTTACAATAAATTTTCACATTATACCCTGCCTAGCATCAAGTGGTCTGTTAGAATTTGACTAAAACTTTGTTTCATACACATATACGTTATACGAGTCCATTTTCAGATATGTCATCTGCATTCATGGGAACTTGATATTAATTTGCCAAAGTGGAGAAATTTAAGACTAAATATTTGCTAAGGGGCTTCTCCCTTATCTCATGATGGATACCTAGCCTGGGTATCTGGCCCGGGTACTTGATCCAGGTACTTGATCTAGGTGCCTGATCGGGCGATTTGGTTCGGTTACTTCACCGGGCTCTCTAGCTGGATACAACATTGGTTCAAAACTTATCTGTTGAGATTTTTAAAGGCAGCTAATACTAGTGTGACAAAGGCAACACATTCTACATTGTAGGTTAGTAAGATAAGAATCGATACAGGTTGTTGTTGAACTTTACACCAAATAAACTAACCTCTATCACCTAATTCAAATCATCTCACAAGCATGTGTTATTTATCCAACGAGAAGACTATGACCTTGCCCCTTAGGCAATCACATCAGCTGCACATGATCCCGGAATCTGTCATAATGATTTCTTTTTCGTAGTTGAAAAGAAACATAAGATGTAAGTTGAATCTGTAATATTTCAAAATTAAATTGCGTAATCAAAGGATCGTCTTTCACGAATAGAAATTCAGTTCCACTTTTTATGCTTTGAAGATGAAGATGGTTAAAGGTTATGTAGACACAAGCTATCCTATTGGATGGAAAACTGACCAATCCTCTTAAGCCATATCCATCGACCAAAGGATACATGGCACATGAACAGTGGTAAAACGTTGTTTCTTGTGGTCAACCTACCCCATCCAATACTGGTTTAGTTCCGTAGGATAGTTTGAAAATTATTTTTATTCTAAAAACTGTTGCCCTGTACACGTATATTGCTATATTTCAATTCTATTTCCCTTGAATTGCACAGCTGCAGTTTTAGCTCGGCGCTGTCTCATACTTTATATTCTGGTAAAAACTTACATGGAAATACATTCCAGTAATAAATTAAAAGTAACAATTGGAAAGTGAAATGGAATTGAGTTATTGACGAGTATAAAGTAGTGTATTATTATGTAGAACTTTGTCGGCTATATTGTAACGGGAAATTACACGACTTAAGAAAAAATATATTTGTATTCTTCATTCAAGACAACACCTCCACGTGTATGTTTACCTGACACATATCAATGTGCCTGTATTTTTATGTGGAATAATTTTGAAGTGCTAATTAACACGTCATGAAGATTGATCGAATCATGTCATTGAATATTTTTGCATCCAATAAGAGGTTTTTGCTAACATTGTGATGAAACACTAACCAGTGATAATCATTGTAGTAACCAATCAGTGAGGGGTTCCATTGAAAGCCCTCATGCAAAATATCGATCAGATTATAGCCTATTTGTGATTAAGCTATATAAGGCCAACAGTAAAATGTTCCACAGCCGGCCCTGATTCATCGAATGCTAAGTTGGTATTTCTCAGCTACTCAGTCTATCCAGATCTCATGCTACAGTTCAATATTTTCTACATGTGTAATTACGTTCCTTGAAGCATTGGATATGTGTTTGTGACTGATCAGGCTTTACCCATAAAATCTTGCCTTTACACCCCCTATCCTTGAGCTTAGCTCAGTGATGATAAAATGGTGGAGATTTATCCACTTTGATGTGATTTCACTTTAACAGCCAAATAAAAAGTGAAAATAAAAGGAGTGACATTGTTGGGGCTTGCATTTCTATGAAGGAAAAGCATGCATACTGCAATTACCCTATGTTCACATGGGATCAACAGCAATTATATTTCAGCAAATAGTATAGTGCAATATTCAACCAGTTGCACATGGGAAGCATCTTCACACCACAATTCATCATCTAAGCAGCCCTGTGGAAGCTTCCAGCTTATTGTTATAATACGAATTAAATGAGGAAACAGTGGAATTGTTTTAATATTAAATCCCAGGAGGAATGCTGGGGATTAAGACAATGAGGGAGGTTCAGTCAAATCCTGGGGAAGTATCAGAGGAGTTAATGGTGATAGATATCCCTTATAGCACCACCACTAACTGACTAGATGTAGAGACATCAACAACAGGTTTATCAACTACATTTATGATAATAGGATATTCGGATATTGCACCGTGCAAGCTTATAAATAGCAATCTGCGGCAATAACAATATATTTTAATCAATAATATAGCGCTAGCTATAACGCAAGGCAAGGCGTGCCTGGCAATAATAATATTATAAACTATAAAGTCCAATGTATATTCACTTAGTGAGGGGATTTCCCTTCAGAGCAAGCACTAGTCACGCCTGAACGCTCAAGTTGTATTCGGATAGTTAGACCAGTGCTATATGAACCAGTACCAGTTTCCGAATACGCCTACCAACTACTATATCAGTATATACAGGTACAATGTAGTGATTACATGAAGTACCTTCGACAGTGAGCAGTACCCGTGAATTAACCTACTGTCTGCCAATATTGTTTACTAGTGTTCACTCCAGAGATAACAAGAATCTAAAGAACTCTCTCCAAAAATGATGACAAATTAAGCTTACATGTAAATAATGTCGGACACTTGAATGCATTTATAGGCAAATGCACCAGAAACCTTGTGCTAAATCTGGTAAATGACGACAATAATTCAATGAGTGAGAATTTCAGACTGATTTCTGAAGGCATGATACTGACGCTACAGGATATTCTCTAAATAAAACATTTTACCATTTTTTATACATTGTTTTATCATGCTTCATTTTTATATGAACAGTTGCATGTCTGTGATAACTCTGATACCACCATGCTGCTGTGATTGATTATTCATTATTGGGATTAATAAAACATTTCTCTCTGCCTAGAGACCTATCATTAGCCCAGCTCAATTTACATGATGGAACATGTTGTGGAAGTGGTGTCCAGCATTAGTTCCGTTAATTACATCAAGAGTGCAGTATATATTGATAATAATATAGTAATTTGTTCAACCATATAATAAATTGTTTCAGATTTGGCCAATATGACTCCAAATTTATGAAAACTTAATATTCTATCGGTTTACTTGCTGTTTTGTTATAACTTTTACATTGGTCATGGATCATCTAATACTGCTATGCTGTATGTTTGCTGCACTAACTTCAAGTATAATGCAATGTCATGATAAATCAAGTATTATGATTGGTTGATGCCAGATAGGTTAATTCATTATTGAGATGTGAGCAGTGGCTGCCAGATAGGTTGTTTGCATTCTCAGTTTAAATACGAAGTAATTATGCTATCACCACCATGTTTCCAGAACATGGTCAGGGGACAGGTAGAACACCAAATCAACCAAAAAAATTTATAAAGATAGGTCATTTTCATGCTGGGACAGACGCGTTGGATAATAATAGCTGTTACGTGTAGAATAAGATATAATGCCTTAGAACAAAAGTTAATGCTGGAGAGTAATTCATTTTAGTGGAATGTTTTACACCAGCCAATAGAGTAAAATTTCATGATTTTAATAAGCTTTCTCCAGAAATCTATTAGTCTTAGCTTTGATTGATCCTGTGTGTTGTAGTATGTCGTGTGGGCCTACTTTATAGCAGGACTATATCTAATTTAGCTGAATTCTTTGACACAATTTTAAACAAAATCTTAAATGTGCTAAACAACTTACAGAAGATGTAACTACATCTCACATGATGAAAATCGGCAGGGGTCGAAGGTCAAAAACAGTGCTTTGTGCATACTAGGCATATTTGGAAACTATACCGGTTCATATAGGACTGTTTTAAATATCCGAAAACAGTTTGATCATTCAGGCTTGACTGATGCTTGCTCTGAAGGGGAATACCCTTGTTAATAAATATTATTATTACCAGGCACACCTAAACCTTGTGTTATAGCTAGCGGCATATTATTGAATTAAATAAATTGTTATCGCCGCACATTGTTTTTTATAAAGCTTCACAGTGCAATATCCGAATATGCCTGATATCCGCCATTTTATAACATTGGTACAAAAACCATAATACTATTGTGTGTTAAATAACTGTGTTGAACTTTTAGAAAATGGTGTACCTTTTTTGGGAGAAGTTCACAAGAGATTGTTTCAAGGATAAAGTATATGTAAGAGTTGGAAAATGTTAGTGCAAGTGAGTATCTTAATGATGAACAATAAAACGAGATGCATTTTTATATTTTAGTTGACTCCTTATATTTCGATGTATAACCATACATCATCATCGCTGGTAATGATGTAAGAGTTGTCTTCACTCAGATAGAGTAGGCCTATATGTAAGAAAAAACAACTTGCAACTTACATAATATATAATTATATTCAACAGTAGGAGTTATACTTCCTTTATTGAAGATATGAGCGAAGAGTAGACAAATTCGAAATAGTGTAGATGTGATAATATAAGGTGTAGAGGCAGGGAAAATATTTTATTTATGAAATTCACTGACTTAAAGATATTGACATGGGATTTTCTATAAAATTAGCATATGTATTATGCATTATTGAATGGTGGGAGGGTGGTGCAGAATATAATATAGCTGGAGTTTTCTTAAGGTAAAACTTCAGTGTTCATGTGTGGCACGCTTCGTACCTTGTCACGATACATTGCAGCGTCCCTTCCAGGTGGGGGTTTGAGGGCCACCAAGCACAATACTGGCATATGTGGGTACAGGAGAGCCTAAGAGCCAGTTCAGTTCATTCAGTTAAATGAGTTTGTGGCAAGTTAAGCTAGGTTGAATAGTTGTAACTAACCTATAATTGTTTTGTTTTAAAGCAAAACATCAATGATAATAAATAATATATTTATTCAACGAATAATATAATTGTATAAGCAGAAATAAATAAAAATATTTTTTTTTATCTACTATATTTTATGGGCCAGCCTAAAAATAAATTAGATAGGTAAAAAGTCTCTTGTGATAAAGATGTGACAATGGAGCTCATTCAACTCCGACTTATAAATGGCAAAAATGGTTGGAATATTTACATGGATCAAGAAAGATGATAACATATCACATTTTTTTGAACCCCTATGCATTATAAAAAGATATTTTTGTCCTAGGTTGACATACACATTTGTATAATTAGCAAAAATAATCGACAAAATACAAAAAAAATGAGAAAATCAACAAAAAAAATTTATTTTTCTGAAATAATATGCTAGTGGTGCAAATGGATGTGATTATATTATTATATAAGATATAAAATAGATATTCTAATAACTGTGAATATTCATGTTGTGCAAAGGGTGATTTGTATTTTGTAACATGTTTTGGTGTTGTGTAACATTATTATGGAATCTAAACATATAAAATAAATATAAATGTCAGTTTCAAGACCCAGAGAAGGGACAGCAGGATCCTCAATGAAAGCTCTTATATTTATAGGCTGTTAGGGGACACAAATACCAACATTGCTGTGAATACACAGTATTCTCAAGGTGTTCTCCCAAGGATAACTCTCAGCTGCACTGATAAAATGTGAAACACCTAAATAGTATGCTGTTTGATTGAATATATACATAATACATGTATATGCAGATTTTGGAGTTGTTATACCTCGGCTTACTTTACTAAACACAAATATACATGTACATGTACATTTACATGTATATGTGTGTTTAGTGAAGTTAGCTGAGGTATAACAACAGCAAAATCTGTCTTTGCTCACTGGTACATGTACATGTAAGCTACAAAAAGCCTTGAAACAAGCTGCAGCCTACCCTGTTGTTTCCTTATTCTCACAGATCAGGAAAACATAACTCCAAGACTAATAAAAAAGAATATAATTTTTGAACAAAATTATTGTATATTTTGGTGAAGTGAATGCATTCCACCTCTATGAACAATGATAATTACTTTGTACATGTACATGGTGTAATTTGTTTTACCACTTTTACAATAGTTACCCACATACAATAGTGCGTATTCACACTGTTACTACTAGAAAAATTGTCACACAGTAGGCTACCACATATTTACTTTAGTAAATAGAACAATGGGAACTATTATCCAAGTACAGAAACTGTTTATGATTCATGTTCAATTGTCTTTGATTTTGAGCCATTGTGAGCTCCGAACTTTGCTTCTTTTGGTTATACAGGTAACTTGGTATATTTTATTTTTCACTTAATTTCCCTTGATACATTCCAGGGCTATAATTAGATTGTATTTTACAGGCTAATGTGGGTATATCCTTCATGTAAGACACCCTTGAAAATGTAACTAGTCTACATAACTACAATGTATATCATACAATGTATATATGTATACTACAATAGCTGGTGTAATATAGAGTAGTAACATAATTTGGAGTTACACTGCATCTACCTTCTAGGATATCAGTGTTTGATTTAGATGCTTACTATGAAGTTGTATTCTCTCGCCCGCTCAGACTACGCCATTACTGAAAGTTGCATGTAGATATTATATAAAAAGAATTCAATTATTCGGACACTGTAACAATAGCTTGTATGTGACGTTGATTGAAAGTGTTAAACAAATTAATGTTAGACAAATGTTCAAATGTTGGACAAATGTTCTGGTCCGCTGTACTAGCAAACACAAACTGCTAAACTCATGGAGCAAACGCTGGGAATGGTCTCATGCATCGTGTACCATGTTCAGAGCACGGGTTAGTAGACGACTGACCACTACTAAGTAGAAAGTCCTCTCTGGTTAGTGTTCCACTAGGACACCTGTGTCTAGTGGCTCGTAGTGTGACAGGTCCAAACAGGTGCGTGCATCGGTAGAAGTAACAGCGGCTAAAGCTATCAGCAAAGTAGTCACCGGCTCTCCGACAACCATCATCTGTAAACAGAGTAAATGTGAATAAACTGAAAGCTGGAATATCATCATTTGTTTATGTAGGACGTAGTATGCAGTTAACATGATGAGTGTTAAATTATTATTTTCATTTTGTAGCACACTGTCCATTTGAGATATTCTTGCTTTACTCACCTGGCAGGCAGATTCTTGGTACAATGTAAAGTTTTTCACTAAATCCAGAATTCTTCTGAGAGTTATTTGTATGCTCAGTCAAAAGACAAATGTATGGATATACAAATGCCACAAATCTGCACTGAAATCCTCTCTCATTTATACAAACCTCTCTAAAATACATGTACATGTACATTGTATATTATGACAGCTCAAACATGGAACAATGTGCATTCCTGTAGACATCTGCTACATCGAAGGATCAAAACCTTGTAATTCAGGTAGCTGTTACGAACAGCACTCACCAAAATACCATATACGAGGCGAAATTAAATATTGACTGATATTTTTTCTGAATTTTTTGTGGAAAAATATTTTTAACGTAGAGATTGCCTGCTATATTATATACGCACATGTGTGTACAGACCACCATCCTACAATTGACCAGTGAATACTCTCTGATACAGGACAATATTTCAAGGTTCGAGCCATTGTCCTGCTTAAACCAATGGACATTAAGCTGCCCAATATCTGAGTTATTTGGCAATGGAAGCCAACAAGACTTTTAAAATCTTTACAACAATTGTATATCTCAGCCCATGACGTGTGTATATAAATAAATCATTAATGTTTATGTGTGGAAATAGATTGACTGCTAATACTGTAGACTACATCATCCAAGACAATTTGGATACAATAATTACTTACGTGCAAGCTTCTCTGTAAAGCTGTTCATTCTCTCACACACCATTAGCTATTCTCCTTCCATCTGCGTGAGTAGTAAATGTGTAGAGTTTTGGGTTCGTATCTGACAAGTACACTGTTTTAGTGACATCTTGAGGCAGGACAGAATTGTCTGCCACAGGCTTCCACCTTGTCATATCTTTGCATATCGGATCATCTGTATATAATGGGTTACAATTATGTACATATACATACTGTAATTATTGCATAATCTTCTTGCTAATGAAAACACTTTTAGATTAATTTTAGTGTCTTGCTCACTGATAAAATCTCACAACGTTTGAAATGTCAAAATATTGTCTTGGGCTATAGTATATATTGAGACAGATAAGACTGTTTTGTTTCAGTAACTTTACTTACCTGGATTGGCAGATATCCTCACAATCAAAACCATAAATACAACACAAGCACATATTATGAGCCCATCTGATTTAGCCATTCTGTAAATGCAGAGCTCCTGTTGGCTTGTCTGTCTGCAATATTAAAAGTTGGAGCATTTTAGAAAATTTTTCAATTTTATAACAAGCACATGCTTCTACGTTTTAAAAAAAATAAATTGTTCTTTTAGTCCAATCAATGATTATCAAGTTTCCCAGCTACTAGTCGAGGCCACAACTTTTGTGATCAAAGATATTTTTCAGATATATGACTATATTATATTTTATATACTTGTATACTTATACTTTATACATATATACTTTTATATACAATTTTATATACATGTACTTATTTACTCACAATCTCTGATAAACATTAGACTTACCTACACTTAACTCTTCTGATTCAGATTAGATGAGCAGAAGTCTAGTGCTAATGCTGGTTATCAACTAAATGTTAGATATACATGTACAATAGAGAAATATATATAGGTGTAGTTATCTATTATCAGATCATGATTGGCTAATATGAAGCTATTGCTGTTATCATCAGACCAATCACAGGTCTTGTCACAAATTCTGAGAATAATTTTTTTGGCTTCACAAGGATCAGCAGTGCCCACCTCTAAGCCTCTTTACCAGCTGAGCTATCATGCCTGCACTGTGTTTACCCAACAACAAGGATTACTATTCTACACGGTAACACACAGACATTACACAAGATGTTCCAGTATAATATAAATGTGTTGAAGCTTCCACATTCAACAGCCAGAGTATACAGTATAACCTACAATGAATAGTATAAAATGAATTTAGCACTAAAAATGCTGCTAGTTATATGAAACAAACAAACCAATAGTTAATTAGTCGAAGAATGGCAAAGAGAGGACAAAAATTCAAAGTAGCCGTAAGGACCTCCACCACGGTACTGTCAGGTTGTATGAAAAGTAGCTGTCAACGATAATAATGTACATGTACATGTACATGCACTATGACACTGGTGCTACTGTAGCTACATGTACAGGAGCTATAATTGTTCAGAATATATTATGTACATGTATATAAGGTTTACTGGCTACAGTAAGCTTCACATTACAGAACTCAAATTTGTGTATAATTCATCACCAAAGGTAACAATAACTTACATGTACATATACATGTACGTTGAATCATACCAGGTAGCTTTCAGATCCTATAACAGAATTGTCACAACCAGTTGCTTGATTTTGTGGTGAAATACAAATAAGGCCTCCAGAAGTCATGTGACTTACTTACTTAGGTTGATGTAAGGTGTGCAGAAAATTATGACCATGAATTATAACACTACATAAATATCGGTCTAATATTGCATTTCCTGTATGTTATTATATTATTCACATGATTTACACTATTATTACAAGTGTATGTAATTGTTCCAGGTATAATTTAGTTGACAACTATTTCAGCTTTCACTAGAGTTGAATATTCTATACATGAGACATCAACCTGTGCTAGAAATAACTTAGCATTACTTTGGTAATAGTTCTAAAGCCTTTTTACTTGCATCATTTCCATGTTCATCTCATTTATCATTAATAAAAGATTAGTTCTACTCAAAATTGGGGATGTTACAAGGTGATTCAGAAGTGCAACATGTGTCAATAACTTCCAATAATAATTTCATTCTATTTCATCATTTTATATCATCCCCTTTGACAATCTATAGACCACTAATCTGGACATTCCTCAATTTACTACAATACTGTAACACAATGACAGGAGATCCTGGAAATCACAATAATCTTCAACGTCACATGTTGCATTTATCCGATCTTGCAACATGCACTGCAAGACGGGGAAAGTTCAATCATTTTTGGTATAGCATTTTAATAGAAAATGGTTAATAGTGCTGCTAGTACAATACTTAAAACGCAAGCAGAGAGTATTCTAACACTGCTTTGAAAGAAATAAGTAGGCCATTTTAAATTTTAAAATCTTCCAACTATAAATGGATGACTTTGGATAACTTTCACATTTAAACTGTTAAAACATACATAAAAGCATACAATGGTATTTCCAACCATTAAATGTTCCTGTTTGCAAAGAAATTGAGAATTGTGTATGCATTTTTTGAGAATGATTTCCTTCTCAGTGCAAAATAGGTATCAAAATAATCTCACGTTAGTTCCTATTGTAACGGAAGTGTCAACAATTATGTTGGAAATATTATTATTACTAATCTAATTTGTCCGCTTTATCCATCATGTATTAAATGTTTATATTATATCTAGTGCCATATTTAGGGCTGTGGCAAGCGAAATCTAGCTTACATGCCTCCATCATAGTCTTGTTGGATAACAGGTATCAAAGTAATCTTCTTTTAGTTTATATTGTAACAGAAGTGTCAAAGTATACACTATAAGGTAATACTGTCATTACCATGTGACTGTAGTACATCACACTAATCTGTATTAATAGCTGTCAGACCACCCATGGCTATGACTAGTGTCTACAACATGTCTATGTCTAACACTGAACACAAATACCACATTAAAAGTCATAGCTTCTTAAAATTAGCAAGTAGAATTTTTGAGAACCAAGTGGTACATGTAATTTACATAAGGGAAAGGATGACTTCATATTTTTAATGACAGTTTTTGATTGCCCATGAGTTGAGATCATGTGACAAGTGTAATCATGGTAATGGTGCTGAAGTAGTCAAATCATCATGTCCTCATTTGTAGTATTGTAAAACTAGAGACAAAGTTCTATAGCAGATGGTCCTCTGACTCACACCACATGATGATCTATTTATCATCAACTACCAGATTTACTATAGGAATTAAGTTCTTGGACAGAAATACTTGACTACCCTACCAAAAATATCTAGCTCCCAGGATTAACACTGTACTATTAAATTTTCAAGATGCTATAAATTGGTAAGATGAAAACCCTTAAAACAAATTGAACAAGATTAGTAATAATTTCTAATCTTGCTAATTGTTCACATTAGTAGGTTGCCTTACACTAACCAATGAAGTAAAATGTCATGATTTTGATAAGGTCTATTCAGAAATCAACTAGAAGTCGTAGTTTTAATTGTACACATGTATTGTAGGATACGGTGTAGTAAAATGGAATCTTTTATGTAATTTTAAACAAAATCCTAAATACACTGAAGTCCAGCGTATTATAGGAACCTACAGGGTTCAAAGGTCAAAAGCGGTGCCATAAGTAAAAGATTAATTCTGCTGACTACAGAAATTATAACATCTGTATCTGACTTGGCAGAGAATCAGAATAGAGAATCAGCATGTGGGACAAACGAACGGAACAACATGGTTTGTCTTACTCAATGAGTTAGTGTATATGAACATGTATATCCACACCTGATCATGGCTTTAGTGGTCAAATTGATATCCACCTTTTATATTTCAACATGGCTAATCAGCTATTATTTCTTGCTTATTAGTCAACACAGGTGGGTGAAATGAATAAATTGTGGTTCTGTAGAATTCAAAAATTATAAGTATTGAAAACTATCAAATATTCCAAATGATATTTGTGTGCCCAGTTTAAACCTGTGAGGGTGGTAGCCAACTTCAAAAATGGAAATTCAAACAAATTTTGCAAAATAATCAATTGTTGTCAGATAATTGCAACAATGTGACCTCAGCTGCAGTCACCCGTAATACTTGTTTGACCAATCACTGTATGGAACTGCTTCTATTGGGAGAAGGTTACAAGGTTGTTGTATATGAGGACACTACGTGTGCATGCATAAAGTAAGAGTTGCCCCCACTCGGATAGGGTAAATGTAAGAAGATACTCTTACATCATCAATAATTACATGTATATAATATGTTCAATAGTAGGAGTTATACTTCCTTCATTGGAGGTCTGAGTGAAGAGTAGGCAAATTCGGAAAAGTGTCGAAGTGATATACATGTAAGGTGTGATGATTTTTAATAATATTGAATGGAGGCAGAGAAAGTATACTATTATGAATATAATTCACTGACTTGAAAATATATTAACATAGCCTTTATCTAAAATTAGCATTATGGTGAGTTTGCTGATGGATGCATACATGTATTTATCATTTGAGATATAAAATAGATTTTCTTCATGTTATTTCAACCATGCGCCAGTCTTAACTTTCCATGATCACAGACAGCTGAACTCATGGAGCAAACACTGGGAATGGTCTCATGCATTGTGTGCCACGTTCAGAGCAAGGGTCAGTGGAGGACTGACCACTACTAATTAGAAAGTTCTCTCTAGTTAGCGTTCCGCCAGGACAACTGTGTCTAGTGGCTCGTAGTGTGACAGGTCCTAGCAGATGTGTGCATCGGTAGAAGTGACAGCGGCTAAAGCTATCAGCGAGGTAGTCACCGGCTCTCCGACAACCATCATCTGTAAACAGAGTAGATGTGAGTAAAATGAGTACTAAAATAACACATTATGTCTGCTCATTGCTAGACAATTTTTTTTATTAGGTATGTTAATTTGATATTTATATTTCACTCACCTGGTAAGCAGCTTCTTGGCACAATGAAGAGTTTTGCAGAAAACGCCACATTGGGATCAAAGTCATTTGTATGCGCATTCAAGAGACAGATGTAGGGGTATACAAATGCCACAAACCTGCACTGGAATCCTCTCTCATTTATACAAAGCTCTCTAAAATACAAAATAATATAAGGCATAGAACAGTGTACACTCCTTAGACATCTCTGTAACATTGAAGAGCTCAAAAGCAAAGCCTTGCAACTCAAGTAACTGTCACAGACGGGATTCATTTAAATACCAGACATGTGGCAGAGCTAAAAATTGACTCGTGTTTCTCCAACTTTCTGGACAGTAGAAACCAACTAGTTTTTTAAAATTTTTACAAAAGCCATTATTGTGGAAATGAAGTGACTGCTAGCATTTTTGACTAGATCATCTACGATAATTTAGATATCTTACGTGCAAATCTCTCTGTACCGCTGTTCATTCTCTCTCACACCATTAGCTATTCTCCTTCCATCTGCGTGAGTAATAAATGTGTAGAGATCGGGGTGTGTATCTGACAAGTACACTGTTTTAGTGACATCTTGAGGCAGGACAGAATTGTCGGCCACAGATTTCCACCTTGTCATATCTTTGCATATCGGGTCATCTGTGTGTAATAGGTTATAACTATGTACATGTGCTATAATTATTAGACCATCTTCTTGCCGATTAAAACACTTTCAAATTAACTTTGGTGTCTTGATCGCTAATAAAATTTCACAATGATTGAAAATGTCAAAATGTTGTTTGAGCTATACATTGATACAGATAAGACCATTTTAATTCAGTAACTTACCTGGATTGGTAGACGCTCTCGCAATCAAGAACATAAATAAAACATAAGAACATATTGTGAGCCCATCTGATTTAGCCATTTTGTACAAGCAGAGCTCCTGTTGGCTTGTTTATCTACAGTAATACAGGGTAGATCTAAAATGAACCGTTCTTACTGTTCAATTTCTGAATATCAGTTTTTCCACATACCTGTTGAAGTCTTTCTTATTCAAATGGTCAATATAAATTTCTCCAGATACAACTGTATTGTGACTAAAAGATTTTTACAGATACACTCATGTATTTACAACCTTCATTAAATGTGATACTTACCTCCACTTAGCTCTTCTGAACCAGATTAGATGAACAGAAGTCTTGTTCTAATGCTGGTTATCGACTGAATGCTGGATACTAAACTGAAATATATATAGGTGTAGTTCTCAAGTATGAGGTTATCATTGGCTAATATGAAACTATTACTGTTGTCTGCAAGCCAATCGATAGTATTGTTACAAATTATGAGAAATAGTTGTCATGGTTTCACAAGGGTCATCTGTGCCCACCCCTAAGTCTCATTACCTCACTGAGCTATCGTGCCTACTCTGCGTTTACCCTAAATAGTCTAACTTAACACAACAACTGTCACTGTTCTACAAGGTAACACCCAGATATTGACAGTATAACATTATACAGAATGCTCACAGTTGATATACAATGTAGGTACACATAATCAGCAGTCCGAGCACACATTACACAGAAAGTATATGAAATAGTAAAAGGAAAGCAGCACTAAAATTGCTGCTACATGTATAATGCTATAGGTTAATTATTTTAAGTAACAAACCAATAATTTACAAATGCATTTGCAGTATTTAATTAAAGCTTGACAATGTCCAATGAGATCTACGACAGCATTGTCACAAAGAGATGAAAAAACTAGAAGTAATGTAAAAGTATGGGTCCTCCAGCATGTAGATGGTACCATAATTAGGTTGTACATGTATAATAATATAGCCGCCAATGACGGCAATCTACTGTTATACACGCACCATGATATTGGCAGTGTTTACAAACGATATTAATGTTTAGAATACATCTATATGTATATAAAGTCAACCGACTACAATTAATTTTCTAGAAATTATAGAACCATTATTGGAATCCACTACAATAATTCAAATTTTTGTATAATTCATGTTTAAACGAGTTGCTTCAAGTATTATTTAGTTGGCAACGACTTTAGTGTCCATTGAAGTTACATGTAAATATTCATCAAGGATCCATTAACTTGTGCTAAGGAGGGGCAACAGTGAAATAACTTGAACATTCTCTTTTTAAACAGCATCAGTTTGTGCGATACCTCTTGTGAATTGACTTGGATGAAGATTGCTTTACATGAGCATTTTTATTTGCATCATTTCGAACCATGCTGACTTCATTTAAAATTAGCTGTATTTAGACTTGAGGATACTACAAGGTGATTCAAAGGTGCCACATGTGTCAATAACTTCCAACAATAGTTTCATTCTATTTCATCATTCTATGTCATCCCCTTTGACAATCTATAGACCACTAATCTAGACATTCCTCAATTCACTACAATACTGTAACACAATGACAGGAGATCCTGGAAATCACAATAATCTTCGATGTCACATGTTGCATTTATTCGATATTGCATCATATACATTGTACATGTACATGGCATGACCTGGCAAGTTTCGATTATTTTCAGTAACACGTCTTAACAGATGCATGATACTGGTAAAGTAAGAAAAACACTAAAAACGACGAATGCGTGAAATACAGACGCTGATTTGGAGAAAATATATAGCAGGCGATCTTTAAGACTACGACAGCCATGGCCTAGTCATAAGGGCTCTGGACTTCCATATGTGAGTCCCAGGTTCGACTCTCATAAGGATCATTGGTGGTGTTAAGAAGGGTAGCCAACCTTATAAACAGGGAATATTCTAACACTGCTTTGAAAGAAATAAATAGACTATTGTAAATGTTAAAATCTTTCAACTGTAAATGGATGACTTTAGATGGCATAACTTTCACATTTCAACTGTTAAAACCGTGTCTTTAAGTATCGGCATACAGTGGCATTTTCCACCATAAAATGTTCCTGTTTGCAAAGAAATTGAGAATTGTGTAGGAATTTTTTGATAATGATTTCCTTCTCAGTGCAAAATAGGTATCAAAATAATCTCACGTTAGTTCCTATTGTAATGGAAGTGTCAACAATTATGTTGGAAATATTATTATTACTAATCTAATTTGTCCGCTTTATCCATCATGTATTAAATGTTTATATTATATCTAGTGCCATATTGAGGGCTGTGGCAAGCGAAATCTAGCTTACATGCCTCCATCATAGCCTTGCTGGAAAATAGATGTAGGTACCAAAGTAATCATCCTTTAGTTTATATTGTAACAGAAGTACCACAGGATACACTATAAGGTAAAACTGTTATTACCATGTGACTGTAGTACATCACACTAATCTGTATTAATAGCTGTCAGACCACCCATGGCTATGACTAGTGTCTACAACATGTCAGTAGTATAGTCAGTGCAGATCTACACAGACACCCGGCCCTTTCCGCGTCGTATTAGCCCTAGATCCAAAAACTCCCCGGGCGGACGACCACCCCACCCGTCCTCTCGCCCCTCCTCTCCCCTAAACCTCACTCTATGTGCAAAGCCCTAGAACCTACTCCCCCCCATCGCGGGTGGGGTTTCAAAAACCTCATCGGCTGTTCCGTAGAACCCAGTCTAAAGAGCAAACCCCTCGCCCGGTCCCACGGCTCGGGCGAGGGGGCGCGCGTACGCGCGCGCCCCCCCCCCGCCCCGCGAACCCCACCCGTCCTCCCTCCACCCGTCCCCGCCCCTCCCCACCCCTCCCCACCCCAAACCCCTCCGCCTCGCCCTCCGCCTCGCGGCGGTTCTCGTTCGCGAGTCCAGCCGTGGCCCCACGCCGCCGTCCCCCCGCCCATCCCCCGCCCCTCCCCCGCTCTCCCGCCCCAACGACCCGTCGCGGCCCTCGCGGGCGGACCGTCGGCTGGAGTAGGGTGAAGCGAAGGAAAATACGGGTTAGAGTAATGATATCCGGCTATGAAAAACGTGAGCGAGGGTAATGGTACACGAATTTGTTTTAAATTTCAATACGTTTGAGAGTAATAGTACGGTGAAGCGAAGAAAAATACGGGTTGGAGTAATGATAGGGTACGCCCGTGCGGAGTGCCCGTGCAGAGTTTACGACGCTGACTATACTACTATAAGAAACTTACCGAGTGGTGGTGGTGGTGCTTCCGGATGATTTCTTCGCCGGGGACTGTTGAGACTGAACTGGTCGGGGTGACACCGCACTCGCGCGCTCCTCCGTTCGAGCGCCCCCGGACCTCCGATGAAAGACTCGCGCCTTAACCCTCGTTTCCCTGGTTTGGCGAGGTAAATGGTTTTTAATGTATTAGCTAGTGTTTTATTGCTCGGTTTTAAGGTTACAACCGGTAAACCCTCCGTTTTGAGGACGGAGACCACTTACAATAGAGAGTGAATGTGAAGAAAAATATACGGGTATATGTACAAGGGTTATGTTGCACTGTTCGTTTACTCTCCAATTTATCGAATGAAGTAGTCTCATCTCCGAGAAATCAGTACTAGCATTCTATAGGACTCGTACTCACCCCGTCTTCTGCAACCTTCCGCTTACCATAGAGGTAGGTGAGTCCGGTCTTTAGCTGGGTGTAGCTATACGTTTGGTTTCCTCTTCTGATAAATTTTTATCTTTTCGGATGAGCGCATCTATACTACGAGCACTCAGGGCCATGTAAGCGCTATCCGTGTCCATTTCTACGTACTCAAACTCCTCTCTGCTGACGAATCTGTGAAAATAAAATGGACGGGTTGGAGGGTGCTGACACCGAAGAATAAATAGAGAAGGATTTGATAAAATCTTTGTGTAGTCTAGTTCTACTCATCTATCCATATGTGTACACATGTTAAAATACCTTTATATAATAGTTCAAACACAATTGAATGAATAAAAGACACATATCTAAAGGAGTATGTCATAGCTATTATTAGCAAGAAAAGACTGTGTGCATGTGTTAAGTCAGCATACATAATACATTAAATAAGCTTTTCACAATAGTAGCGATAGAATAAATAAAAGGTTGTATGCATGTGTTAAGTCAGCATTATGTAATTCATTAAATAAACTTTTCACAATAGTAGCAATAGAATATATAAAAGGTTGTATGCATGTGTTAAGTCAGCATTATGTAATACATTAAATAAACTTTTTACAATACTAGCAATAGAATGAATAAATGTGTACACATGGTAAAATACCATTATATAATAATTTAAACACAATTGAATGAATAAAACGCACATATATGTAAAGGAGTATGGCATACCTATTATTAGCAAGAAAAGGCTGTGTGCATGTGTTAAGTCAGCATATATAATACATTAAATAAACTTTTCACAAAGTCAGCATAATATATAATACATTAAATAAACTTTTCACAATAGTAGCAATAGAATAAATAAAAGGTTGTGTGCATGTGTTAAGTCAGCATTATGTAATTCATTAAATAAACTTTTCACAATGGTAGCAATAGAATAAATAAAAGATTGTGTACACATGTTAAAATACCATTATATAATAATTTAAACACAATTGAATGAATAAAAGGCACATATGTAAAGGAGTATGACATACCTATTATTAGCAAGAAAAGGCTGTGTGCATGTGTTAAGTCAGCATATATAATACATTAAATAAACTTTTCACAAAGTCAGCATAAGATATAATACATTAAATAAACTTTTCACAATAGTAGCAATAGAATAAATAAAGGGTTGTGTGCATGTGTTAAGTCAGCATTATGTAATTCATTAAATAAACTTTTCACAATAGTAGCTATAGAATAAATAAAAGAGTGTGTACACATGTTAAAATACCTTTATATAATAATTTAAACACAATTGAAAGAATAGGCTGTGTGCATGTGTTAAGTCAGCATATATAATAGATTAAATAAGCTTTTCACATAAAATACCTTTATATAATAATTTAAACACAGTTGAAAGAATAGGCTGTGTGCATGTGTTAAGTCAGCATATATAATAGATTAAATAAGCTTTTCACAATAGTAGCAATTGAATAAATAAAAGGTTGTGTGCATGTGTTAAGTCAGCATTATGTAATTCATTAAATAAACTTTTCACAATAGTAGCAATAGAATAAATAAAAGATTGTGTACACATGTTGAAATACCTTTATATAATAGATTAAATAAGCTTTTCACATACCTATTATTAGCAAGAAAAGGCTGTGTGCATGTGTTAAGTCAGCATATATAATAGATTAAATAAGCTTTTCACAATAGTAGCAATAGAATAAATAAAAGGTTGTGTGCATGTGTTAAGTCAGCATTATGTAATTCATTAAATAAACTTTTCACAATAGTAGCAATAGAATAAATAAAAGATTGTGTACACATGTTAAAATACCTTTATATAATAATTTAAACACAATTGAAAGAATAGGCTGTGTGCATGTGTTAAGTCAGCATATATAATAGATTAAATAAGCTTTTCAATAGTAGGTAGGTGTCACTGTTTTAGTCTCCCTATAATAAATATAAAGTAGCAGGGTGTAAGTAATTTTTTAGCTTGATAGCATTATATACAATAAACACTTCACAATTGCTGCCAATTACCCTATTTAGCACTAACCTTATGTTCTACTTGTTGAAATCTCTGATCAGGTGCTGACTAGTAGGTAGCTGTCTCTGTTTTAGTCTCACTCTGTTGACTAGAGGCTGATTGTACATACTGCTAGAGTGAGAAACTCATACCTTAAATAGTAGTATTCAGTAGGCGGAGTCTAACCATTTCCCCACCCTTTGCAATACCACCCCGATGCGTCCCGATGTGAATCCGAAGCCTCCCGATGCACCCCGATGCGAATCCGAAGCCTCCCGATGCACCCCGATGCGAATCCGAAGCCTCCCGATGCACCCCGATGTGAATCCGAAGCCTCCCGATGCACCCCGATGCGAATCCGAAGCCTCCCGATGCACCCCGGTGTGAATCCGAAGCATCCCGATGCACCCCGATGTGAATCCGAAGCCTCCCGATGCACCCCGATGCGAATCCGAAGCCTCCCGATGCACCCCGATGTGAATCCGAAGCTTCCCGATGCATCCCGATGTGAATCCGAAGCTTCCCGATGCATCCCGATGTAACCCGATGTGATTTGACACATCGGGGCACATCGGGATGCATCGGGAGGCTTCGGATTCGCATCGGGGTGCATCGGGAGGCTTCGGATTCGCATCGGGGTGCATCGGGAGGCTTCGGATTCACATCGGGACGCATCGGGGTGGTATTGCAAAGGGTGGGGAAATGGTTAGACTCCGCCTACTGAATACTACTATTTAAGGTATGAGTTTCTCACTCTAGCAGTATGTACAATCAGCCTCTAGTCAACAGAGTGAGACTAAAACAGAGACAGCTACCTACTAGTCAGCACCTGATCAGAGATTTCAACAAGTAGAACATAAGGTTAGTGCTAAATAGGGTAATTGGCAGCAATTGTGAAGTGTTTATTGTATATAATGCTATCAAGCTAAAAAATTACTTACACCCTGCTACTTTATATTTATTATAGGGAGACTAAAACAGTGACACCTACCTACTATTGAAAAGCTTATTTAATCTATTATATATGCTGACTTAACACATGCACACAGCCTATTCTTTCAATTGTGTTTAAATTATTATATAAAGGTATTTTAACATGTGTACACAATCTTTTATTTATTCTATTGCTACTATTGTGAAAAGTTTATTTAATGAATTACATAATGCTGACTTAACACATGCACACAACCTTTTATTTATTCTATTGCTACTATTGTGAAAAGCTTATTTAATCTATTATATATGCTGACTTAACACATGCACACAGCCTTTTCTTGCTAATAATAGGTATGTGAAAAGCTTATTTAATCTATTATATAAAGGTATTTCAACATGTGTACACAATCTTTTATTTATTCTATTGCTACTATTGTGAAAAGTTTATTTAATGAATTACATAATGCTGACTTAACACATGCACACAACCTTTTATTTATTCTATTGCTACTATTGTGAAAAGCTTATTTAATCTATTATATATGCTGACTTAACACATGCACACTGCCTTTTCTTGCTAATAATAGGTATGTGAAAAGCTTATTTAATCTATTATATATGCTGACTTAACACATGCACACAGCCTACTCTTTCAACTGTGTTTAAATTATTATATAAAGGTATTTTATGTGAAAAGCTTATTTAATCCATTATATATGCTGACTTAACACATGCACACAGCCTATTCTTTCAATTGTGTTTAAATTATTATATAAAGGTATTTTAACATGTGTACACACTCTTTTATTTATTCTATAGCTACTATTGTGAAAAGTTTATTTAATGAATTACATAATGCTGACTTAACACATGCACACAACCCTTTATTTATTCTATTGCTACTATTGTGAAAAGTTTATTTAATGTATTATATCTTATGCTGACTTTGTGAAAAGTTTATTTAATGTATTATATATGCTGACTTAACACATGCACACAGCCTTTTCTTGCTAATAATAGGTATGTCATACTCCTTTACATATGTGCCTTTTATTCATTCAATTGTGTTTAAATTATTATATAATGGTATTTTAACATGTGTACACAATCTTTTATTTATTCTATTGCTACTATTGTGAAAAGTTTATTTAATGAATTACATAATGCTGACTTAACACATGCACACAACCTTTTATTTGTTCTATTGCTACTATTGTGAAAAGTTTATTTAATGTATTATATATTATGCTGACTTTGTGAAAAGTTTATTTAATGTATTATATATGCTGACTTAACACATGCACACAGCCTTTTCTTGCTAATAATAGGTATGCCATACTCCTTTACATATATGTGCGTTTTATTCATTCAATTGTGTTTAAATTATTATATAATGGTATTTTACCATGTGTACACATTTATTCATTCTATTGCTAGTATTGTAAAAAGTTTATTTAATGTATTACATAATGCTGACTTAACACATGCATACAACCTTTTATATATTCTATTGCTACTATTGTGAAAAGTTTATTTAATGAATTACATAATGCTGACTTAACACATGCATACAACCTTTTATTTATTCTATCGCTACTATTGTGAAAAGCTTATTTAATGTATTATGTATGCTGACTTAACACATGCACACAGTCTTTTCTTGCTAATAATAGCTATGACATACTCCTTTAGATATGTGTCTTTTATTCATTCAATTGTGTTTGAACTATTATATAAAGGTATTTTAACATGTGTACACATATGGATAGATGAGTAGAACTAGACTACACAAAGATTTTATCAAATCCTTCTCTATTTATTCTTCGGTGTCAGCACCCTCCAACCCGTCCATTTTATTTTCACAGATTCGTCAGCAGAGAGGAGTTTGAGTACGTAGAAATGGACACGGATAGCGCTTACATGGCCCTGAGTGCTCGTAGTATAGATGCGCTCATCCGAAAAGATAAAAATTTATCAGAAGAGGAAACCAAACGTATAGCTACACCCAGCTAAAGACCGGACTCACCTACCTCTATGGTAAGCGGAAGGTTGCAGAAGACGGGGTGAGTACGAGTCCTATAGAATGCTAGTACTGATTTCTCGGAGATGAGACTACTTCATTCGATAAATTGGAGAGTAAACGAACAGTGCAACATAACCCTTGTACATATACCCGTATATTTTTCTTCACATTCACTCTCTATTGTAAGGGGTCTCCGTCCTCAAAACGGAGGGTTTACCGGTTGTAACCTTAAAACCGAGCAATAAAACACTAGCTAATACATTAAAAACCATTTACCTCGCCAAACCAAAGGGGTAGACGGTACTAGCGCAACTTCCACTCATACTCACCCCTTATCAGTTCACATTTCTTCTATCGTCTTCATTCGTAGGTGGGGGGTGACATCGCACGCGCACGATGCGCTCTCTCCCTATCGGAGTTTGCTACCCGGGGGAAAGTGGACGCGGTGGTCGAAGAAATTGGTGGGGAGTCAACGACATCATCGTGGAGGCGGGTCTATTTGTAGGATGATGATGATGTTGATGATGATGATGATGATGATGATGATGATGAGAAGACGGCCATCCATTTATTCCATTTATCTATTTCTACCCCTCCGAGCGAGGATGTCGCCGGCGAACCACCTCGCGAGGTCTACGGTTTGAAGCGCGAAAGAGCCACCGCCTTCACTTTCCCTCGCCGCTCGTCACGGGGACGGGCGATTTCCCTAGGGGAGGGTCCGGGGGAAATGAGGGTTAAGGCGCGAGTCTTTCATCGGAGGTCCGGGGGCGCTCGAACGGAGGAGCGCGCGAGTGCGGTGTCACCCCGACCAGTTCAGTCTCAACAGTCCCCGGCGAAGAAATCATCCGGAAGCACCACCACCACCACTCGGTAAGTTTCTTATAGTAGTATAGTCAGCGTCGTAAACTCTGCACGGGCACTCCGCACGGGCGTACCCTATCATTACTCCAACCCGTATTTTTCTTCGCTTCACCGTACTATTACTCTCAAACGTATTGAAATTTAAAACAAATTCGTGTACCATTACCCTCGCTCACGTTTTTCATAGCCGGATATCATTACTCTAACCCGTATTTTCCTTCGCTTCACCCTACTCCAGCCGACGGTCCGCCCGCGAGGGCCGCGACGGGTCGTTGGGGCGGGAGAGCGGGGGAGGGGCGGGGGATGGGCGGGGGGACGGCGGCGTGGGGCCACGGCTGGACTCGCGAACGAGAACCGCCGCGAGGCGGAGGGGTTTGGGGTGGGGAGGGGTGGGGAGGGGCGGGGACGGGTGGAGGGAGGACGGGTGGGGTTCGCGGGGCGGGGGGCGCGCGCGTACGCGCGCGCCTTCTCGCCCGAGCCGTGGGACCGGGCGAGGGGTTTGCTCTTTAGACTGGGTTCTACGGAACAGCCGATGAGGTTTTTGAAACCCCACCCGCGATGGGGGGGAGTAGGTTCTAGGGCTTTGCACATAGAGTGAGGTTTAGGGGAGAGGAGGGGCGAGAGGACGGGTGGGGTGGTCGTCCGCCCGGGGAGTTTTTGGATCTAGGGCTAATACGACGCGGAAAGGGCCGGGTGTCTGTGTAGATCTGCACTGACTATACTACTCATGTCTATATCTAACACTGAACACAAATACCACATTCAATGTCATAGCTTCTTGAAATTAGCAAGTAAAATCTAGCCTACAGCATCCATAACTTTCTTTCCCAATTTTTGAGAACCGAGTGGTACTACATGTAATTTACACAAGGGAGAGGACAACTTCATATTTTTAATGACAGTTTTTGATTGCCCATGAGTTGAGATCATGTGACAAGTGTAGTCGTGGTAATGGTGCTGAAGTAGTCAAATCATCATGTCCTCACCTGTAGTACTGTAAAGCTAGAGACAAAGTTCTATAGCAGATGGTCCTCATGACATGATGATCTATTTATCATCAACTACCAGATTTACTATAGGAATTAAGTTCTTGGACAGAAATACTTGACTACCCTACCAAAAATATCTAGCTCCCAGAATCAAAACTATTAAATTATCAAGACGTTATAAATTGGTACGAAGAAATCACTTAGAACAGAAATTAACAGCAATTACATGTAGAAAGGCATATTAGTAGGTTGTCTTACACCAACCAATAAAGTAAAATGTCATGATTCTGATAAGGTCTATTCAGAAATAAACTAGGGAGCTGCCGTGGCCTAGTGGTAAGGGCTCTGGACTTTCATGTGGGAGTCCCAGGTTCGATTCCCATAAGGTGGTGGTGGTGTTAGGAAGGGCATCTAACCTTATAAGGCTCCTGTGCTACATCAGTAACTTTACCATTGGTGAAGTGCCTTCTCCACCCTAAATAAAAAAATATGCAGATCTCTTTAGATCTTTGCTTTCTTACCTGGGATTAATAGCGGGAAGTAAAATTGGTAAGTTTTTTTATTCAGAAATAAACTAGCCGTAGTTTTAATTGTACACAAGTATTGCAGGATACGGCGTAGTAAAATAGAATATTTTACGCAAATTTAAACAAAATCTTAAATACACTGAATTTCAGCGTATGAAAGGGACCTACAGGGTGCAAAGGTCAAAAGCGGTGCCAAATGTAAAAGATTAATTTTGCTGACTACAGAAATTATAACATCTATCTTGGCAGAGAATCAGAATAAAGAAACAGCATGTGGGACAAACAAACAGAGCAACATGGCTTGTGTTACTCAATGAGTTAGTTTACCCGACCATGAATATTCGCACCTACTCATGGCATTTGTGTTCAAATTAATATCCACCTTTATGTTTCAACATGGTCAATCATCGACTATTATTTCCTGCTTGTTAGTCAACGCTGGTGGGTGAAGAGAATATATGTTTTTTAGAATACAAGAATCATAAGTATTAAAAACTATCAAAATAATATTCCAAACCATGTTTGTGTGACCAGTATATTAACCTATGATGGTAGTAGCCAATCTCAAAAATGGACATTCCAATAGATTTTGCCAAAAAATTCAATGTTTGTCATCATTGCAACATTGTGACCTCCGCAGCCACCCATAACACTTGTTTAACAAATAACTGCATTGAGCTATTGGAAATGTACCGCTCTTGGGAGAAGTTTGCAAGACACTACAATCATGTATAAAGTAAGATTTGTCTTCACTCGGATAGAGAAAATGTAGGAACAAGCTCCACGTCATAGAATATATAATTATGTTTAATAGTATGAGTTATACTCCCTTGATTTAAGATCTGGTAAAACGAAGGCAAATTCAAAAAAGTGTCAAAGCGATATAAGGTGTGATGATTTAATAATATTGAATAGAGGCAGAGAAAATATACTGTTATTAACATAATTCACTGACTTCAAAATTTTAACATACATGTAAGCCTTTATCTAAAATTAGCATTATGGTAAAAGTCTGCTGATGTCTGCACATTTATCACTTGAGATATAAACTAGGGCTTTACTCATGAATGTGAAATCGAGTTTCTGACTGTTCCATAGATAAATCGAAAAATATTTTCATAAAAATTAGCATCAAAAAAGACGTCCTAACAGCTATGAAGTTTTCTATTTTATGTTTAATTGGTGATTTGTAGTACATTTTGGTACAATGTAATAATATATTGTTGTAGATGTATGCAGACAACTCAGTCCCACCACACCACACCTTTAAGCAATGCAACTTCAGCAGCTACTTAGCCGTTGTGTGTTTTTTTCGTGCCTCAATGGCCCACAAGCTGTGATTATACTCTAGCTAGTATCAGCACCACTGCAGAATTTCTAATATAAGTATAGTATATTTAAATCGATCTTCACTGTATAAAAGTATAAGAGTAACTGCACTGGGTAATATAATAACCTGACCTCTTTTATAGGTAAAGAAAAACAGCCAGTTACTTCTGGTGGGCCCTGGATATCTATGTGCAGCCCGTTACACTGTAAACAGACAACCAAGATAAGAGCCATCCAGCTACTCTATAATTCTCTGTATACGTTATAACTGTCTGTAATTGTTTTACATCAATAAAAACGTACTACAATAGTATAATAACTACTACTATTACGGACAATTATTCAATTGACGGGCTAGGGGTTGCTCATAACAATATTATATGCATATAAGATATAACATGTAAAGTCTGGAGGAAATATTCTACATACACATTTGTCCATCCTAACTCTTAGCAATCGCAAACTGCTCAACTCATGGAGCAAACACTGGGAATGGTCTCATGCATCCCGTACCACGTTCAGAGCAGGGGTCAGTGGAGGACTGACCAGGGCTACTAATTAGAAAGTTCTCACTAGTTAGCGTTCCGCTAGGACACCTGTGTCTAGTGGCTTGCAGTGTGTCAGGTCCAAGCAAGTGTGTGCATCGATAGAAGTGACAGCGGCTAAAGCTATCAGCTAGGTAATCACCGGCCCTCTGACAACCATCATCTATAAACAGAGCATGTGTGAGTGGAATACGAACTGAAATAGTTTGTCTGTGGCTGCTCATTGCTAAACGAGCCGCTACTGCTACATCACGTGATCATATAAGCCTATGTATGTCCACATTCATCAAAATACTATTTCACTTTTAACTATTAGGTATGCTTGAAGTTCATGTTTCACTCACCAGGCAAGCAGGTTCTCGGCACAATGAAGAGTTTTTCAGAAAATGCCACATTGGTACGAAAGTCATTTGTATGCTCAGTCATGAGACAGATGTATGGATATCGAAATGCCACAAACCTGCACTGGAATCCTCTCTCATTTATACAAAGGTCTCTAAAATATCCAACAAAATCAAACATAGAACAGTATACATTCTGTAGGCATCTCCATTACATTGAAGGGCTCAGAACTAAAAACTTATAGCTCAGGTAAATGTTACAAATAGTATTTACTACAATAACAGTTTTTCTGACTTTTTGTGACAATTTTTCAACAAAAGGGTAGAAATAGTCTTCTATATAATACAGCCAGGCTGCCACCTTGAAGTTGACTACTTTACTCTCTGATACAGGGAAATTTTTCAATGTCTAAAACATTAATCCAGCTTGAACCAATGGACATTAAGCAGTCCAAAAAGATAATTTGAATTTTTGCAATAATTAATTTTTTGTGTGGAGGTCATCAATTGACTCCTAGCAGTTTTGACTGGGTCATCCAAGATAATTTAGATATCTTACGTGCAAATTTCTTTATAACGCTGTTCATTCCCTCTCACACCATTAGCTATTCTCCTCCCATCTGTGTGAGTAGTAAATGTGTAGAGATCAGGGTGTGTATCTGACAAGTGCACTATTTTAGTGATGTCTCGAGGCAGGGCTGAATTGCTGGCCACAGATTTCCACCTTGTCATATCGTTGCATATCGGGTCAGCTGTGTGTAATAGGTTATAATTATGTACATGTGCATACTATAATTATCGCATTATCTTCTTGCTAATGAAAACACTTTTAAATGAATTTTAGTGTCGTTCTCGCTGGTGAAATCTCACAATGTTCGAAATGTCAAAATATTGTCTTGAGCTATACATTGAGACAGATAAGACCGTTTTATTTTAGCAACTTTACTTATACCTGAATCAGCCGACGTCCTCACAATCAAGAGCATAAATACAACGCATGTATAATATATTGTGAGCCCATCTGATTTAGCCATTTTTTGCATAGAGAGCTCCTGTTGCCTTGTTTGTCTAAAGTAATACAGGTTAGAGCACTTTAAAAAAGTTCCTAATAACAAGCACACGCATATGGCGTTGATTTGATGTTTTTAATAAAATAAACCATTCTTATAGTTTAGTTAATGAATATTAGTTTTCTCAGATACCGGTTGAAGTCTTTTTTATTCAAATGATCAATGTCAATGTCCCCAGACACCACTTTAGGTTGAGGCCACAACTATATTGTGACCAAAAGATTTTTTACAGATATACTTATATATTTACAACCTTCACTAAACCTGATACTTACCTAGACTTAGTTCTTCTGAACCAGATTAGATGGACAGAAATCTTGTTCTAATGCAGGTTATCAACTGAATGCTGGATACTAAACTGAAATATATATAGGTGTAGTTCTCAAGTATGAGGTTATCATTGGCTAATATGAAACTATTACTGTTACCGGCAAGCCAATCAGTGGTTTTGTTACAAATTCTGAGGAATAGTTGTCATGGTTTCGCAAAAGTCACCTGTGCCCACCTCGCAGCTTCATTATCTCACTGAGCTATCGTGACTACTCTGTGTTTACCCCAAATAGTCTAACTTAACACAACAACTATTGCTGTTCTACAAGGTAACACCCAAGCGTTGACAGTATAACATTATACAGAATGTTCACAGTTTATATAAGTACACATAATCAGCAGCCAGAGTATACATTACACAGGAAGTATATGAAATAGTAAAAGGAAAGCAGCACTAAAATTGCTGCTACATGTCTAATGCTATAGGTTAATTATTTTAAGTAATAACCAATAGTTTACAAATGCATTTACAGTATTTAATTAAAGCTTGACAATGTCAAATGAGATCTACGACAGCATTGTCACAAAGAGATGAAAAAACTAGAAGTAATGTAAAAGTATGGGTCCTCCAGCATGTAGATGGTACCATAATTAGGTTGTAAAATAATGTAGCCGCCAATGACACCAATATACTGTTATACACGCACCATGATATGGGCAGTATTTACAAAAGATATTAATGTTTAGAATACTGTAATGGTTTCTGTGATTTGGTGCGGTCGTCCTTGGACGACTATCGACCCAGAAATGAAGTGCCTATGAGTGGTAATAGGACTTCGCATTACATGAAAGATCGAGCGGTCTCAGCAGCCCCAATACTACCAAAGACGACCCATCTGATCTCAAGTCCGACCTTCAGACTATACAATGAAAGAGAGTGATCCGACCTAGTAGGCAGTTCGCAAGGCAAATGACCTGGCAAAAGGAAGTGAAAGTCTCTGTATCAAGTATAGATGTGTCTTTATTGAAAGCCAAGTGAAGACTGAGACAATGAACAGTAAAACAGTGCCCTTTATATAGTATAAGGACTTCCGACCGACGTGACGTCGGGAAAAGACGACGTGTGGTCGTCTGGAAGTTGCGCAACAAGATGGCCGCCGGAAGCCCGACGGCCGACCCAAAATAGGTCGGGTTCTACAAAAGTTGCTTATAATGGTCCAATTCATGTACAAAATGAATATCAATGGATTCTGAGAGGTCGGGCCTCTGTACATGGGTATAAAAGGCATTAAAAGACTTAGATATAATCATATAATCATATACAACAATATAGAAGTAAAGTACAAGCAGATATATACATGTATGCACACAATAATGAGTGTCAGATGTAAGATACGACTGGGCGTACCATCACATAGCCCCCTCACACTAGGTCATAGGTGTCTCTAGTGTCAAGTTAAGGAGGGTACGGTATAGTGTAGATTCTCTGGATACTATATCCAAGTCTGCTTGTATGAGCTGGAGCTGTTGGGGGTGGTCTAGATGCTGGTTGGCTAGTCCGCGAAGAGCTATTTCTCGAGTATAGAGAGGTTCCAGATGTTGGCGTAGAGTGTCCCCCACCTGTTGACGACTGGCAAGGTAGTGAATCCGTGGCTTGAGTTCAGCAAGTTGTGGCATGAACGACGGATCCGGAGATGCAGGACGTGTGGCATTCGGCTGAGTTAATACAGGAGATGCAGGAGGTGGGAACTGGACGGCAGGAGAGTCTGGAGCGGCTCGGAGTAGGTCCCTGGCAGGTATGTGAGAAGAGAAGTGTGGCGAGACTTCTAGTGTCGGCCTAGACTGTAATGGTTCAATTAAGAGAACCGGAGAAGCTGTACAAGAAGCTGCACATGAGACCTTGGGTGGAGAGCCTTCGTAGAGAGTGCCTGGCTGAGCTGCAGGCATACTCTTCCTTGGAGCAGGCCGGGTCTTCCAAGAGGGTAGACGTCCGCGTCGGCCAGGAGAGGTGACGCTTACAGCGGAGGTACTAACACTGGGTCGCCAGGGAGAAGGTCCAGCTGGAGTGGTAGGCGACGAGGAAGAGGAGGAGGTAGCATCAGAGGGTGCTGGGTCAGGTGTCCGTTCTGGAGATGGAGAGGGACTGTGCCGTCTTTTAGGAGGCCGCTTCCGGGCAGAGGAGGTGCTAGGCAGGTAGACTGGCTTGTTTGTTCCCGACTGTCCGTCCATGGTAGGACGACATGGCAGAAATGGTGGGGGATCCTTTACGCCCCACCATTCCATGAGGGCCGCGTAGCTAGGCCCGTCTGTGAGGAAGAGACGTTTCCCACAGATACTGGATCTCCGACTGAAGTGATGGCCTAGTGCATCACGGCTAACTGAGCTGCGTCCGCAGCGACAGTAGAAGCGGGCAAAGTGTTGCCAAATATGTATATTCAGTCCCTTGAGGGTGCCGGAGAAGCCACACTTTGTACACTTGAGGTTAGGCTGACTCCTTCTGGCCAAGTCGTCTCGGGCCTGCTGAGTGAAGGTGCTAATCCACGGCTTAGTGGCTCCGGAATGCTGGGATGACTCTATGGGTAGCTTGTCAGTAAGTCTGTACAGCTTAATTGTAGCTTGCTTCAGGGTAGAGGTGACAGGAGGTGGAGTAGGTGGAGGCGTGCCGTCTGGAGTGGACGTCTTCCGTACAGGAGATGCGTCTACAATACACAATTCATTTGGTGTGTATCCTCCACCTTCTAACTCATGCTCTCTCCTGTGGAAATGTACAGGGGAATCCTCCTCTGTCCCGACTGGTCTATGCCGAGTGGGGAGGGAGAGAGAATTCATGCCTGCCAGTTCCACAGGTGTGGGTTGTTCCTCTAATTCTGATTTGTTCCCTACTGGTAATACTGAGATTTGCTTACCTTCAGCTGTGAAGACAGGCTGATTGGAGTGATCCATACTGGAAGGAGTAGCCGTCTCGTCCGCACGAGAATGAGAAAGGATACGAGTGCTGTTAGTAGCTTCACCAGTGACACGAAGAGTGCAGGGGTTGCCACATGTAGGGATACATGTGCTTCGGTGAAGTACTGGACGAGAAAGGACTACTCGTCTGTGAACTGTCGTATTTATACTAGCCGAGGGATGAGCAATTGGCTCAACTGTAGGCAATGCCTCAGGCACATTTTCTTTGTTCGACTCGTCAAATAAGCGCGGGAACACGGCAATAGTTGCCTTCGATTGCTTCTTATCCGCTTCATGGGATTTCGAGAGTTCGGCAATCTGTATCTTCGGCTGAACTTGTTCGGCAATACTGAATTCCGTAAGAGTACTTTTCGCTCTTTGTATTTGAACTGCTGGCAGTATAGACTGTATCTCCGTCGTAGGGATTATGTCATGGAGGTCGGCTACGCGATACTTCGCGTCCTCTGGATCATGTCGGGCTATTGAAACTTGAACATTCTTTGAGAGGTTCAGAGGTAGCTCTTCTGTCTGATCCAGCACGGTTTGCTCCGTGTCGATCCTCAGGCCGCGGACTTGGACTGTAGTGTCTGGCAGTTCTACACACGATAAGTCGTCCGTCGGGGTATACTGAATTTTGGAGGGAATCAGTTGCTGATTAGTGTCGGGTCTGGACGTGGCCAGATCCTGTTGGTCCTTCTGAGTTGAGGACAGGTCGGGTTTACCTTGTGCGGTCTGGTCCGACTGGGCGGGACTTTCAGCCTTGGGGGGTGATCTGTGGTCACTTCGGTTGTGTCTGGCTTTGAGTGGGGTCGTTTTTTGCCTGGTTTTGGCCTAGTGGGTATAGGTTCATCCACTGTGACGGGTGTGGGTGACACCGTCGGCCTGGAGTGTGATGGGCTAGTCATACGTGGGATTTTCCGCTTGGAGCAGCTACTCTTGTCTTTAGGCTTAGTGGGTATAGGTTCTTCCACTAGGACGGTTCTGATGTGTCCGTCGGCCTCTGTGGACGACCATGGCGGTTTGGTCCACATTCCTTGGGTTTGGCCTCAGTAGGAATGGGTTCATCTACTGGGACGGGTTCTGATGTATCCGTCGGCCTTTGTGGACGACCATTGTGGTGTGGTCCACCTTCTCCTTGCTGGGCTCCAGTAGGAATGGGTTCATCTACTGGGACGGGTCTTGATGTGTCCGTCGGCCTCTGTGGACAACCATTGTGGTTTAGTCCACCTTCTCCTAAGTTGTTGTCTGTGTCGGCCACAGTAGGAATGGGTTCATCTACTGGGACAGGTTCCGGTGTGACCGTCGGTCCGTCATCCGCTTCTTGACATTTCTGTAGGAGGGTGTGTAGGGCTTTCCGTAGGAGGTCAGCGGGAAGCTCCTCTTGTTGTCTTGGAGGACTGGTCCTGCCATCTTTGTCTTTTAGGAAGGCCGCCCCGGTTTCCAGTGCCTCCTCCATATCATCGGGCTGTAACCATGTATAGTACCAGCGTAGGCCGTGGTTGTGGACTGTGAGGCAAAACTTCTCTACAGTCCATTCTTCCAAAGATGCAGGGGGTGCTCCTTCAAAGGCTGTCGCCATCAGTCTACGGATGAGAGCTGCATAGTCTCTGAGTGACGTGTGGGCTGGCTGTTCCAGGGTGGACAGCTTCCATCGGGCTTCTCTGGCAGATAGTCCATACTGTTCCCTCAGTCGGGAAAATATCTCTTCGACTGATCGGGGTCGGCCACATTCTTGTGCGGGCCCGTGTAGGGCGGCTCTAAGCCGTATGAGGCGTGCTCTGTCATTCCAGTTGCAACGCTCTGCCATAGCGGTGAAGTCTTCTATGAAGAGTTCTACGTCCTCTTGTCTGTTGTAGCTGAGTGTTTTGAGGTCCTGCTCGGCTTGGTACATCACCTGCTGAAGCAGGTTCCTTATTCGGTCCATGTCGGTAGGGTGTCGGGTAGTGAGTAAAACTGCTTTGGTTTGTTAGGCCGTGTCGGCCTAGTCGACGTACTGAGTACCGTCAATCTATTCTGGATCCGAGGTCGGTCTTTGATTGAAGATCCGGCGTAGGTCGGGCTACATCCAGCGGAACCACGAGAATTATGGGTGCACTTTAGCGTTTGTCACCTTCTCGTATCCAAGGTTCCCGGGTCCGAGTCCTAAATCGCCGTAGAAGTATTGAAGAATGAGGTCGGTCGGTCACCCGAGGCCGAGGTCACCTTCCTTCGCTTCGTATCGTAAGAGTACGACCTTAGAATCCCACCGCTGCCACCAATGTAATGGTTTCTGTGATTTGGTGCGGTCGTCCTTGGACGACTATCGACCCAGAAATGAAGTGCCTATGAGTGGCAATAGGACTTCGCATTACATGAAAGATCGAGCGGTCTCAGTAGCCCAAATACTACCAAAGACGACCCATCTGATCTCAAGTCCGACCTTCAGACTATACAATGAAAGAGAGTGATCCGACCTAGTAGGCAGTTCGCAAGGCGAATGACCTGGCAAAAGGAAGTGAAAGTATCTGTATCAAGTATAGATGTGTCTTTATTGAAAGCCAAGTGAAGACTGAGACAATGAACAGTAAAACAGTGCCCTTTATATAGTATAAGGACTTCCGGCCGACGTGACGTCGGGAAAAGACGACGTGTGGTCGTCCGGAAGTTGCGCAACAAGATGGCCGCCGGAAGCCCGACGGCCGACCCAAAATACTTGCTTGATGCTTGATTTTGTGGTAAAATACAGATAAGATCATACAGTAGGTTATATGACTTACCGACTCAGATTGATGGAAGTACAAAATTCCACATAGTATCATTTGTACATGTATTTTCAAACTTAGACCAGAAATGGCAAAGTGTTTAATAAAACCAGGCAATGGTCAATGAAATCAAATAGATGGATTTCCTGCTTGGTTCTGTTGGTACGCTCATGGGTGGAATTATTAAATCATTGAAACAGATTTTGGAATGCTTTACTGTAGGTAATGTTGAAGGCCAAATAAGCTGCATCATAAGTGAAGTAGATCATTAATAACCCTTTGGTAACACGAGCTACACTTTACCCCCAACATGCCAAAATTATGAGTTAAGATCATGTGACCAATTTCAACTACAACTACCATAAAGGAGAGAGTAGATTATTTGTTCTTGCCCTAGAGACCTGATTATCGCTAATCTTCAAAATTTTAATCGTTTTAAAGTGGCGAGTTTAACCATTGCTAGGTGCTGACTCTATTATAAAGGAAATATGTAAACGGGAGTATATGCACAGGGGAAGTATGCTCAGGGAAGAACAAATTAGCTCTACCAATCCAGAACATTCGGCAACATATACCACATCATGGGCGGATTTACTGTAGGTCGCCAGGGTCTCGCGACCCCCCTTTTATTTGCTGAAAAAAAATTGAAATTGATTGATTTTTTGGCCATATTCAAAAATTTTCCTATTTAGAAAGTTTTTCTACGGAGGTCGCCATGATTTCCATAGTTACTTACTAAGATCGCAGTGAATATAGCTTAAGCTTCATATTCCTGCATGTAACTTTCAGGTAGATCAGCAAAGTCAATTGATTGTGCTATCAATAAACTTCTTGTAGACGTTCTTGTTTACTGTACATTCAAAGTTTGCTTGGCTAAATCAAAGTGGTACAATACCACTTTGGGCTAAATCACGGAATGAATCGGTGATTGCTTAAAAATTTAATTAAAATAATTCTAATAATATCACCTTTACATTTTCCAGAAAGAGTTTATTGTACTACTTTGCATTTTAGCAAAGTTAATTCTTTTTTCCTGTTTTGTCCTGGGTAATTTCCTAGATTAGGGGAAAATAGGGACTGTCACTCAGAGTTATGAATATATTATAATATTATATATGGATTTTCAATTTTCTAATTTATTTTTTATTTGACAACAGAACATCATGAACATTATGATTATCTTATGAATGATAATCTTAATGTTGCTTACAATAACAATGATTGCCTTTTTAAAATATCTTTTATAAATGATTACAATTTGAAAATATTAAATTAATAAAATATAAATAATAATTATTTACATTTTATTAATTTAATATTTTAAAATTATAATCATTTAGACTGTCATTTTATTGTTTTGTAATGCAGCCTAAACAATATTGTTGCTGTTATTATTAATTAGTTGTATGAAATTTGTATAAAAAATTATTTAATATCATAATATCTATTAATCACTATCAAGCACAGTTTTTAGTTTTTCATAGCATAACTTTCTGCCTCCAGTGTCCAAGAGTGAGAGTTTTCCCAAGGCTTGATATCCCCCAGCACAAAGGGTCCTTTTCATTTTTTAGTCTTTAGTTTCAAGTTTTCATGGTCTCTATGAAGCCTAAAAAGCTTCGGCGGCCGGGGCTCCGCCGGGATTCCGTTAGGGAGGCTTACCGCCCCCCCCAAACCCCCCAGCTGTTGGTCTCGGGCGCTTCGCGCCCTCGGTTCGGGTGCTGCGCACCCTCAATAAATCTCCTTGGTGGGCAGGAGACCCCCCTTTCTAAAAGTTGAAAATCCGCCCCTGCACGTACACATGTACTTGCAGTGTAACTTACTCTAACTAACTGAGATCAAGAGTACTTTCGCAATTTGGTCACCACTGTTTACAATTTTTAAAGAAAGTGAAAATAAAGAGACTTCCACAATCAAAGTTAGAGTGGATATACATTGCACATGTAAAAAACTCAATATCTAATTAATTTATTGTGGTTGGTTGGAACAACACCGTGTGTGAGATAATATTTAATTATAGCTAACAACTTTCCAAACTAACTAAGAAAATGTTTTCAGAAATTCACAAAACGGTGTTTGAGACATTGTGCTCGAAGAGCAAGATTGTACATAAAGTTTTGACGAGTGAGAGTACTATAATGGGAGATAATCATGTTTATTATCATAATCTGCAGTTGGTGTTGCATTTCCTGTTCCCTATTATATTGCTCACATGATTTACACTGGTATTATATTGCTTCAAGTATTATTTAGTTGGCAACGACTTTAGTGTTCATTGAAGTTACGTTAACTTGTACTAAGGAGGGACAATGGTAAAATAACAAAACAATCTTTTTTTACATCTTATTAGTGTTGTGTGATACCTCTTGTGAATTAAGTTAGATGAAGATTGATTTAATGTAAGAGTTTGGAAACTTTACATGTATTTAAAGCCTTTTCATTTGCATCATTTTTATGTTTATTTAAATTAAAATTAGCTGTGTTTCGACCTTGAGATGTTATAAGGTGATTCAGAGGTGCCACGTGTGTCTATAACTTCCAATAATAATTTCATTCTATTTCATCATTTTATATCATCCCCTTCACAACCTATCACACACTAATCTAGACATCCCTCGCTTTACTACAATGCTGTAACACAATGACAGGAGATACAGGAAATCCTGATAATCTACAAGTCATGTACAATAGCTCATGTTCAGTTTATCTGATATTGCATCATACATTGCACATGTACATGTACATGGCATGACCTGGCAAGTTTCGATTATTTTCGAAATAAAGTTTTAATATATTAAAACTTTATTTCGAAAATAATTAGTTACATGATAAGATTAGAGTAAGCAACACACGGAAATACAAATGGGTTAAATACAAGCACCGCTTTGAAGCAAATTTGAGACTACTCCAGATTTTTAAATCTTCCACCTAAGTGAATGTTGATAGATGGCATAACTTTCAAATTTCAACTGTTCAACTGTAGCAATATTTTTCACCATAAAATACTCCAAGCTTTTATTAAGATATCAGCAATTTATGTACATGTTTAGTTCTATTGCTAGATACATCTAGATATTAAAATAATCTGAAGTGGGTTTCTACAGAGGTGCCAAAGGATATACATGTAGGTAACTGAATGTACATCATACTAATCTGTAAGATTAGCTGTTAGACGACACCTGTCTGTGATTATCAGTTCATGCATTTCCCATAATAATCTTACTTTGTAGGAAAATAAGTGTTAAAGTTATATCTGGTCAATTGCTATTGTAATAGAAGTGTCAAGGATTATATTGGAAGTATTACCATTACTAATCTGACCTGTATTAATAGCTGTCTATCATGTATTAAATGTTTATATGATGTTCAGTACCACATTCAGGGCTGTAGCAAGTAAAACCTAGCCTAAATGCTTACATACATGTACTCGTCATTTTGGAAATAGGTGTCAAAGCAATCTCTTTTTTACATTGTACATTGTAGCTTCTATTGTAACAGAGGCAACAAAGGATGTACTATAAGGTAATACCAAAGTTCCTACATATAGGTTTATCCAGTAAATGATAGGCATGGTAATTTGTTGTGGTTCTCTCAACAAAATTGCCGGAAAATTGCTCTTTGGTGAGCGCCCAACCTATGGCGAACACTTAGGCTACAAAAAATATAGGTCGAAGTAACGAGCCGAAAGTAGATGACAGTCTGCGCAAGAAGGGTACTTTTACCATCTTTGGTCTGCACAGCTAGACTACGAGTGGCTCGTAGGATGACTTCAGCTTTCTGGGCTTTTTTCCTATATTTAAGCTTTTCTAAATGTTTCCCTTTTCTCTTGATGTGTCCTGAAAATAATGGGCTAGCATCATAGATACTTCTAGGCAATCTGAGGACATTTTTTTTGTCAATTCTGAGAAAACTCCATTGTTTTATTGATGATTTTTCGTTTCCGCTCAACCACTTTCGGCTTGGCCGTTTATTAGGTCAGGTTTCGAGCGATCCTATTGACGCAGAGAACCGTGGACAAACTTAGTAATATATATACTTTGCTATACTTTACTAATATACATGTTATAATCATGACTGCCCATCATACTAATCTGTATTAATAGCTGTTAGACCACCCATGACTATGACTAGTTTCTACAACATGTCTATATCTGACTTGAACCATATAAGAAGGTCTTTATTGTCAACTAACAGTTTCAACTAAATAGTTACCATTGCTCTGTTCTTTAATAGGAACACTTAAGAGCTTTAGCCAACATGTCTCTGCTGACAATATAAAGAATATCCAATTATCAAGTATCAAATTGAGAAGATGCAATCCCTTGGAATAAAATTATTAATGGCGAGTAGTTCGTTTTAGTAGAATGTGTTACTTTTGAAACCAATTAGTCTTGATAGTTCAGTCACTGTCAAGTTGCGGGTTGATGCTATTTCAAGTTACCAATTTGATGAACAGATCAATTCTTGGTGCCATGATCGTTTAAAAATGAAAAAAATAAAAGTAGTTTGTAGAATATGACCAAGCTAATATAGACCCAGCCATGGTGCCCAAACTCTTATTCTCTGTCCTTATGAACAGAGAGGAGGTTAAATACCCCGTCCCAAACTTTGCGTTGGGTTAGGTGTGGAAAAAATAGGCATAAAAGACATTGTGCATTCTTATTGCTTGCAAATAGTAAAAGCTCATTTACACTGTCATTTTTAAGCACTATGCTATCCGATACCAGGCATACTTCAGTACGTGTTAAAATTTTTTGCCCCATTGCACACTGGTGTATGCCACTATATTGTGATAAACCAGTGGTTAGCCATCGTTGCCTATTGCCTTTGAGTTTAGCAGATCCAAACCCACTGTGAGTACACCAGTATCACCTCATCAGATTTGGGTTATTGTTGCATCACTACGTTGCAATGGATTCCCTCATAACATAATATCGCATTATGAGATTTTCCCAACAATGTCAAGATATAATACAATATAATAATCGATCAATTATTATCGCATTATACATTCCTTAAAAACATTTCATGACTATCTACGTTCAGAGAATGGGTCACCAGTGATCTACAGTAGTTACCTGCAGCAGTTTATTGTATACAAAGAGTTAATACAGATAGCCTACTGAATTACATACATGTAGTTCTGACAATTTTGGCAGGATACTTCAGAAATTGGTTTTGACTGTACCTGCGAATTTTAGGCTGTAGTAGGATTCTATTGCCTCTAGGAAGCAACTTAAGTTTTAGCTAAAGTTGTAGCTTTGATTCAATTGATGGAAGTGAACATGGGGAAAAAGGTGAAAGCAGGGTTATGCACTGTATGCAAAAGATTAGCACTATTGGCTTCCGTGATGATTCATGCGTTAGTTGTAGTATTGTATAATTATTGCAGAAATGCAATATGCATAACTATTTGATGTCAACCTGTGTCATAGATAGCACAGGGAACAGCCATTGGTGAAGTGCTATACATCGCCAGGTGGCCAGAAGAGAGGTGCCTCTTGTGCAGTTTGTTCAGAGCATGTCTACTACTCACAAGTAAAGCTGGTGTAGTGGTAGCATGTTTTGTTCACTGTGCTAGGCAATTACAGTAGATGCCATAGAGGCCCCTGGTTCAAACCCCAGTCCCCTGGTATTTTCATGGATTTGAAACAAGTATCTGACTGCTCTAAAATAAATTCCTTGCTGAAAGTTACATTGTAATATATAAAAATGGCTAAACCCCTTAACTATTGAGTAGTTTTTGTCATCTTCAATCTGCCTCTTACGTTACAAAGGTATACTCCATGGCTGTAGGGTTAAGCTATGACAAAGAGAGGACAAATCCTAACTACCCAGGCTGCAAGTAGAAGTTTTTTGATATTATTATAAAAGCTTTGATACAGAGTAAAAGTAGACCTATAGCATCTTAATCTAGATGTCATGTATTCCAAACCTCAGGTATTTTCATCATGTGATTGTCACTTTTTGTTTTGAGTCTCTCTATTTAGCTAATAAATTGATTAGAACTGGAGAACAACTTCATGATTGCTTGGCAGGCCTATGATAAGCATGCCAGACGATTTTCATCAAGAAACTATTTGGTCTATGTGGTAGATATACAAACAATTTCTAGAATTGTTGTTTGGCCGTCTCTAGTTCTCACTATATCAATATTTTCATGCTAGAACCATTTTAATGATCACATATTATTATCTAAACATTTCTCTGATTGTATTCATCAATGTTTTTTATTCATTTCAAATCAAAGTAATTAAATTGATTTACAGTTCAGCAAAAATGGCGTTCAAATACTAGAATATTCATGAGAAACAATTCAATATCCAAATTTCGGCCAAATGTTGACAGTGGTAGCGAATCAAAAGGTGAAACACCTTACTCTACACACACCACTTCCCTCCTGTACGTCATCAGCATACCTCCTGTTTATACCGACGTAGATTGGGTTAAACCAAGGGCTACCTGGTCTGAACCAGACAAAGCTACGTCCAGTCAAACTATGACCAGCTGAAGACCACATATTCACTTGATGATTTTCAAATCTGTAGGTTATAGAACTGAAACAGGATATAACAGTCATGAGTCACGAGTCATGGGGTAGAATGTTTTTCATAATATACATGTACATGTACACTGTATGTACATGTACATGTATATGCATTGTATATGTACATGCAGTATGTACACATTTGTGTAGTGCAGCAGTGATGGAGTATAAACATCTTTTTTGTCAATTTCATGATAATAAATTATCTATTGAGCCAATGCAGATGGTGACAGTGTGGTGTTCACAGAATGTCAAAGTTTTGTGGATTAGGTTCTAACGATTACTTTAAATACTTCTAAAATATCATAAACCCCTGTGGAAACTAGATAGTAAACAGTAGAGAAAGCTGAGTACGTGTAGATTGTTAGTCTAAGCAATAATATGTTTATGTAGGTGTACAATCATGTACATGTACTGTCATGAAATATACTATATTGTATTATATTCCATGAATCCCTTCTATGTATGTGTATGTACACCTATGTGGATGCATCACTTAAACACTCGTGTTCTTTGTATATGATATATATGTACATAAATTGTAGTGTAAATATACACTGTATAACAATACATTTATTTACATGCACAATAACTAATCCATCTAATGTACATGTACATGTACACTGTATTATGCACACATGTACCTGTGCCTACACACATATCTACATTGTATATGTACATCGTACAACACTATTTAAATGTCAGCTACAGTAGATTTTTATAGTGAAAATACCATCTCACCTCAAGTGGTTGTCGTCATGGGAAGTGTGAATATTGTTGTAAAAGTTCCTATTTCCACCAAAGAGTCCTCCTGTTCGTGAAGAAACAGTTGCGTCCAAACCTCGGCCATAAATATAGGGTGTGGTGGTAGTAGGCCCTGAACACAATGATGTACATGTACATGTAAACACCTATTCAGCTACAGTGATGTTTAGCACTTGGACACTCAAGTATAATACCGCATCAATATTTCTCTACCTTCCGAATATTTTTAAACAACCCAATGACTAAATAAGCAAACATGCGGTACACACATGCGAGCTTGTATTGCTACTGTAAGCTGTATTACCTGTTACTGAAGGAGATTCAGAGATGCTGTAGACAAATCTGTGCTGGTGAGGAACGTCCATATAGAATGTACACTGAGCTCTGGTATCACCAGCTGGCAGATTGACTGTTAGTCTGGAACAATAGCAAGGACAGATTACAAGTTTTATAATTATGTAATGCCTATCAAGTATGTAACCCTTTATGTTTATGTCATTTGACAGAAGATAAAATTCATAACAATTACTAAAAAATATTCTCATCTATCAGGCAGCATAAAATTTACAAACTATGAAAAGTGACATTTTCTTGTATGAATGATGTTGAGGACATATTCATCCACACTGGCATATAAACACCAGTTTACTGTAGTAAAGTTCACATAAACACCACCATAAATGTAATTCTGTAAATACATCATGTACATTCTTAATTAAATCACCAGTATATATTCACATGCATACACAATAACAGTGTATATATAAACATACCTCCCTACAAGTCACTTAGAATATTTGACTACTCAACTCACCTGTAAGTATGGCGGCACAGAGAGTTGGGGGTATCGTGCTCCCCATGGTCATGGAAGTCAAAGGTTCCACCCGATGTACAGCCAACATTGTCATACAGGTCACAATCAGCTGTGTCTCCATGAGCCATACCTTCAATTGGCAGAAATGTTAAAGTTGAATTAAAATACTGTACAATTGGAGCAATTGATTTCTATAATTATCTAACAAATTTATGCTCACTAACAGCAACTTTTTTTCTATCGCTGTTACAATGTAGATAAACTGGTAAAATAGCAGTAGTAGAGATAAGAATGTTTCTATTAAAAAAGCAGCATATTTCATGTGTTGTCAATGCCGAATTTGAGTCAGATTGGGTGTTGCTAACACATGAAATGCATGTATGCTGCCTTGCCAGTATTATCTGCCAGCAAAATTAATAGTAAACAATATGAATTGATGTACTTCACCATAGTGCATAGTTGAGTTTGTGGCTGTATAATAATAATTAAATGATTGAGTGTTTCCAAACTATCACATGTTAGCTATACTTACATTTTCTAGTAAAGCACTCTTTTAAAAAGTTTCTTTTTCAAAAATATCACTGCTTTTATCTCATGGAATTAGTATGTATTAATGCTGATATTAGATTGAAATATGTTTCTTGCATAAGAGTTGTTAATTTCTACACCCTGTTGAGCTAGGATTATTTAGTTATTTAGCTACTACAATGTACAATGTAAATCTTTGTACAATGACATAGACTGCAGAGATAGAACTACATGTAGTTTATACTTTACCTATTATAGCAACCAGGCTTATTACTTTGAAAATTCCAGCCATTCTTCTGATAGTTGATTATCTTCAAACTGTGTTGAGGAAGTTTGTGATGTCTAACCAGCTGCCCTTCTTCTTTTATAGTGTATTTCTGGGTAAACTGTAATTCTACAACATAATATAGTAAGAGCAACTTATAGTGGGCTTCTACTGGAGGCCCCACAACGGATTACTACACTCATGCCAATTACTAAGTCTCAGCTATATTCACACATTTGACACTTAAAATACCTTTAGGCATCAACTTTTTACAATGCTTAATATAATATTATGCAATATTAATCACAGATCTTGAGTGCACATCTATTTATAATTGGATAAAATTTAAGCCAATTATAGCTTACTATATAAAATCCTTTTTGCCATATGGGTAGCCCATAGCTTGTATTACACCTAGCAGCATTTTAACCATGATAAAACTTGCAGACATTTCATCTAGTATGTGGCCACATTGCAGGACTGTATTAACACTGATATGCATTCAATATCTACATGTACATGTACATGTAATAAACGTAAATTTTGCAATGTAAATTTTAAGAAATAACATTGTACCACAGATCTTTTATCAGAAGTCCAGGTTATACTGACGAGCTGACCTCCTTTTAAACTTGCATACTCCCCAATGTTGCTTGCTACTCTTCAACAAATTAAATTATTAAATTTAGTTTGATAATAATTTTGCTCAGGCCATGCACTCCCTATTATACTGCCTTCACTAAGTTATACCTTCTTTCTGTGAAGTTCGAGTTTGCAGTGTTTGCCAGTGACTAAATTATCACTATATTTGGCTGCTTTGAATATGAATATACCCGTACAACTATTGGCATGTAGTTAGTTATTGTTTGGGGCTTCAGCAGAGCCTCTTGGTGGGTGGAGAATGAACTGGTAGGCAGAAAACAACCATTCAGACTAAGTTGAACTGAAAAAAAACACCAGAGTTTTGTATCAAGCCTCAAATGCTATTGCCGTGATAAATATCCTGGGCGAGCATAGAGCAGTGCGAACCGCTGACCTTCCAAATTATTTCAAGTTTTATTCACGTGTGAATATTCACTCAATTTGTTTACAAGCCAATCATTAGTGAGTGAATGGCCTCTATACTTCTGTTGACACAGATCGAGTGTTTTGAAGGTGTTGGGCCAAGGTGAAACTGGGCCGTGAAATTGTCCTCATTCAACTGATATCTCCAATTTACTACCTAGATATTCTTATAAGGCCTAGAAAAAACTGCTACATCAACAAATTCTGGACTACAACATCATTTCTATTATTTACAATGTACAAGTGTGTACATGTATACTACAGACCTGTTATGTCATTGAGTGAGCTACTGAGAACTAAACATGATCAGAACTTGAATTATGATTGGACAATTTACACCAATGAGATCCTAGATTTCTACATGTACCACTTAATTGCCTAATTCAAGGATAATGTGTGAACATTTTTAATTAGGTAGATATTAGCATGTTTATTTAAATTAAATCTAAATAACAATTATTGGGTTAATGCGTATAAATTTACATTATTGTTGGGTATTATTGCAGCAGAATTTGTACGAACTTTGACAACCTTATTGGTTGTGAAGGCCTCCAATCACACCTCATTCTGATATCTCAACAACACAGTACTCTTACATAGTGAATAGTAAATGAGTACGCACTGAGCTTGTAGGCTAAGTTTTTGTTCTAACCAGCTGTATGTTATGTCACGTTGCCATCTCTACTTGAATCAATAGGTTCAGTAATGTAAGCCTGGGTTACAGAAGGGCTGATTGTTCAAGGATTCTTTAAGGTCACTGTAAGGTCATGTTCAGCATGAACCGACCCCTTCAGACACTGCAACAACAATCTACAGTAAATCTATGAGTACTTGATCTACTCTCTCTACCTACCTAGTGAGACGCACAAGTCTGCGACATCATTGTGCTATTTTTTTCTCACCCATTACTCATGTGCCCGACAGTAGTAAAAACTACAGCATTATTACTAATATTGTCTGAAACTACAGTATTTGTTGGCTATAAGATGTATACTGCGTCTATTGGTCCACAGCAGTTGTTGGCTTTGGTATAGCACGACCTGGCATGCAGCAGGTAAACTAGAACTATTGATGGTTGCAATAATCAGGACATGTGATATCTCAGTCTCTCAACTTACAGATCAGCTGAAACTATCTAATAAGTGAATAAGTGCCTAAAATATGTTCATAAAATCTGGATGATTTTAACCTCAAGGCAAATAGACATGATAATTGCCTTATATACTGTTCATACATTTTACTTCATAGTACACCGATAAATGAAACAAATAGACCTACACTTACATGCACGTTATAGTGTAGGTAGTGACGAATTCTATTTGTTGCACACAGGGCCACAACAGTTGTGAAAATACATGAACATTTCTGTGTTTTGAAAAAAAACCATGGTAGGAATTTTGATATGAACACACCACAGTAATGTATCTACTGCTTTATAGATACATGAGCATGATTGGATAGACTCAGCACCAATACTTTTGAAGATGCAACGTTTTTGATATTCTCAGCTGAAGTCAAGAATCTCTTTATTCTTTCCTTTATGTTTGATTATGTATTAATCCTGTAACATACTTGTACTGGTAGAGCCTGATTGGTGGAACCTGATCCAATCAACTACTTGCTTTGCTTGTGCAAAAATGAATTCCATACTATACTGTCAGGCTCAACAGATTTCTAATATATGATACTGAACTATAGCTACATAATATTAACTATTTACACAAATGGAATGCAATTACTTAATAACTAATTGAATTGATTTTGAAATTTGTTTGCTCATCCACAATGAAACTTGGAAGCTGATTGGTGAAATTACTTTGGCACACCTCCAAAAATTGTAAACGAGCCTATTTTATTCAATAAGTATGATATGATGTGCTCTATAGGTACGCGATACGTTTAATCATAGATATATGGTGTTTACTTTTCTACAAAAATAAAAACTTTCTGACCCACCCATTTGTTGATGAGAACTTGGATTACACTTCAACTTCTTAATATGTAAAATATTATAAGGATTCTGCTGTAAAACTATTTACAGTGTACATGATGCTCCATGTAATATTACAATCTACCCTTAGATTTTAGCTTCCACCTGTGGGTTTGTTTTTATAGCCTATGTACAATATAACTTTATTTAATTGGCTTTCTTTGGTCATCCACTCTTTCTGTTGATACTAAAAGGCAGTAAGACCTTTGCTACACAGCTTTACAATACAATTGCAATTCACTTGCATATCCAGGACCAGAACTAACAAAATATGATCACTTTGCTGCAGAAAAGAGAACTCAAATAGTAGAGTTGATCTGGAGTTTAGACTTTGACCAGTGGACTACAGCTAATTTAGTCTGTTTATTTAGCTCTAGTTCATCCTCAAGTTTTTTTTCTGTATTTGGTACATTTACATGTATATTGGTTATCTGGTAGTGATAAAGATTACTAAATAAAACTGGTAGGCGTGCTATAATTGTCATCCATTGGCTATATTCCATCATTTTATCTACAAACAAACACAAATCCATATATCGAACTGAAGGCAAACACCATGTAGTCTATTAATGGCTATATCCTGTTACCATCTGAATAATAACAGCTCCTACGAAGAACACATTCTTTGGTCTAAACATGTATAATACATTTTAAGAACAGTTTAAGAAAACACGTGTAAGCCTCTGTACTCCACCACCAGCACAGATAAATGTAATCCAATCAATCATAGTACATAACCAAGTATAGCCTGCAGCTTACACGAATATATAAAATGTTTTGTTTGAAAACTAGAAATAATTAATGCACATGTACTAATACATACAGTATATGGTTAGTGTTATTATTATTATTAAGTTACTTAGTCAAACCAGTTTGATTCCACTCGAGTGTTTAATACTGTCTTATTGCACTTACTAAACCCGTTGTGATTGGTTGATTCATGTCCAATAAAATAACCAAAGTGCATATTGTGAATCCTGAGATTCATTGATCAAAGTTTAAAATGCATTAATCAAGAACGCATTGCCTGGATTTATGTAATTTAATTATGCTACCTAATTAAGCTATTAAGATGTATTTCTCCGTAGATAACATATTATTGGTTCTACTTGTCCAATCATATTACAAGTTCTGGTTAGACATGGCTCATGCTAGACTGTATCTAATAAAACATGTTTTGTATAATTCCATGTATATAAATTGTGGTTAATTAAAGTATGAAATTATGTTTAGATAGCAGTTTGACATCTGAGAGATTTCAAGTATAAAAAGAGTTGAGTTTGAGTAGCAGCAAAGTCTAGAGAAAATGGTAGATGTATATGTACAGTGTAGACAGTGCTATGGATTATGAGATTGCCTAGCTATACTGAATTAATTAGATCAGGTAGAATAGAAGAGACCTGACACCTGCAAATGAACTAATTGTTGTATGATTATATCATTTTGAAAGACTTCTATATTTATGACTCTCACATTCTAGCTTTATCTCAAAACTGAATCTTAAATAGCTTAACCTAATCTGACAATACAAAGGGCAAGCTTTCTAACTGGACAAGAAAAGACAACTTCTATAGACATTAATACTAATAATAATACAACACTAATCAGGTCAGGTAGAATAGTATTGTGTCCAACTAGGTAGCAGGTACATGTATGTAATACATGTACCTATACAATGTATCTTTAGTAGTAGATAATTAATTAGTTCAGATCACAACAATAAACCTGGCAACTTAATCAGGACAGAGAGAATAGATCTGGCACCTACAAATGCTTAGGATACAGAATTTACATTAGGCTACCATAACATATAATGTTATGGTTTGTTTCCTACATGTAGGTCTGAGATAACCTAACAGCTAACACTAAACATAACCAGCATTGTCCCACTCCCAATTAGCTGAAACTATTTGAATAGATCCTAATGACTAGAAACTATTTTCATGCCTCTCGTATCGACTAATGGCTAGCACAGTTACATGTAGTTTAGAAGTGGTCAATGAAATTGAATAACTACCTCTATAATAGAGATATTTATTTCACTCAATAAAACTTAGGACGAATGAATCCTTATATGGGAGGCCAAAAGCTTAATAAAAAGACCACTAAATGAAATTGTATTTGTATTTCGGGTTGCAGGCTACCTCATGCTTAAACACTGTCTGTGCTACTAAATGGTGTGGAGAGCCATTATAGAGAATAATGGCTTTCCAATAGAATATTGTTGGATCATGATTACAATATGTTCCCTTCTATACGATCTGGTACTTTAGTTGACTTTAGCTATCTTTTGCATAAACTAAATATATAATAGAAGTTGCAATTATCGCTGCTCAATGCCACCTACCTAATCCAGCCATTCGCATTGTACTATAATTTTCTCCCTGACATTGATTCTCAAAGGGGTTCACACCACATTTCGTTTTGGAGAACTAAACAAAGGATATTATGCGGGGAGGGGGGGGGGGAGGGGGGCATATTACTACCAAGCACAGTCTAATACATGTAGTTCCATTGTCGGTTAAGTTACCCTGGGTTTTTTTCAGAACTTGGGCATGTATGCTACCTTTTGTAGACCACTAGATACATGGCTAAGTAATATGAAGTGTACACCTTAGTACCACAGACCAATCCCATAGACTGCACTCTAACAATTTCCTGCTTTATCATTCTTATAAGTTGCATCAAATAGAATTCAGTTGAAAAATTTATAATTGGCTTAAGTTGTATCCAATAAGCGTTAGATGCAGCACATTATGATGTGCATTATTACAATAATCGTGTTGATCTTTGACGAAATTGTTTTAAGCATTCATAGCCATGATTATGTAAACGCCTCCTAGCGCAAGCGATTGTGGGGTGGCTGTGAACTCCCCTCCCCTCTAAAATTCCAGTATCTCTTACCATAAGCATGAACATATGCTTTGCAAGATTTGTGTAAGATTTTCATCTGATTGGTGGTGAAAGATAGAAAAAAATGTATAAAAGAGGATAGACTTCTTAACATATATCACACACCCAATGCTATCTTGAGAAGGGATCATGGATACTATTTTTAAACTATTATTAAGCTTGGTTGCTGTAACAGGTAAATATGAAAACTTTAACCGCAGTTCAATAAGTGGAGAAATCAATACAAATTGTCCGATGTATTCTACATGTATATGTATCTATTGCATAGGTATTTACTGTACCAATTAAATATTCATGCAGTAAAGTACAAAAGTTTTATGTTATATTAATTATTTTAATATTACATTAAATTATTTTATTATATTATATTATTATATTACATGTATATTACATTATATCATATTATATTATATTATATTATATTGTATTATATTATATTATATTATATTATATTATATTATATTATATTATATTATATTATATCTGCTGCCTTTAATTAAAAGTCACAGAGAGATTCAAAAGCTTGGGAAAGCAACCATTGCCTGATGCACTGTTATCTTGTGAAATTATTTTTGTGCACCATTTCTTATGAAACAGCTACATGTACATGTAAAATTTTGATAAAAGTCTGTATATTTTGCAAAGTGTTTTGGTGCTACGTCATTTTCAATAGCTACACGGCTGTGATCTATGGGCAAGAAGAACACAAATCAGCAATTTTTACACTAAAATAGTTGCTGCAAACATGAATGATAGAGGCTGTGCTGAATATGTACATAAATCACTCTCCCCACAACGACCCGCAACTACATGTACCTCCAACCACTCACCACTCCCCACCATTACCTGCCAATACCCGTAACTACCTGCCAATACCCACCACTACCAGCCACTACCTGCCACTACCTGTCGCTGCCCTTTATGCAGCATCAGCTTGAGAAATGCCGTCAAAATGTCTAAAATAATAATTTCCGATCGATATAAGATTCGTAACTTGTTTATGCATGAGGCCCTTGTATTTGTATTTCTCCCAGTGACAAAAATTTCTAATTTAATTGAAGGTTTGGTGAATGCTGCAGTCAAATCATGTAACCTTTACAATCAAGCTGGCTGCACACCTGGCGGACCTTTGGACTTCTTTGACCACGTGGACAATGATCATCCGAACTCAGCATGCCATCACACCTACAGGTGAGTGTACACACAGCTGACATTTCTTTGTAGACCTGCACTACAATGTAGTCTGCATGTAGATGTGCTTGTACAATGTACAACCCAGTGTTTGGTAAGTAATATGGGAGTCCTTTTCAGGAATTTAGATTCATTCAAGTTATTAGTAGCAAGCAAATGTTAGGAGCAGTAAAACAACACCGCACAGCATCAGAAATATATTTATGTAATAGTGTAAACCTAATTATACAGGAATTTGCACTGCTAGTCTAGGTAAGCGTGTAAATGTACATACAATCATGTTACCACTATGAATGTACGTGTATTCGATGGTCATGTCACAATTCTAGACTGAGAGTAACTGTACCTCCTGGTGAAACAGGATTCCAGTGCAAGTTCTTTATGGATAGACCACATCAGAACAGACACATCTACAGCATTGCTGAACATCCTGGAGCTATAGGTGACATGAATTGCATTTCATCTAATACTAAATACTATTTTATGCATTGTGTAGTACTATATCGAGTTTTTAACATGACTAACTATTGTATACATGCATTGCATATACACTGCGATTGTACATAGGACCTAACACCAACACGCCATACATTTCTGGATGGGGTTTGGATTCAAGAGCTCATACAAGGACTGGAGCAAGCACTTTTGCCAACAGATACAATCGACACAACAACATGCACACCTCAGCCGATAACAACCATGACAGGTAACATCTGCACGTGTATAGTATCAGAAATTTATAGTATAATATTGACCTGGTAAAATGTAGCGAAACTGTAGGATTTACTTATATTGTAATGAGGTCAAGTATGGAAAGCGACCAATTAGAATATTGCAATAGGGAATTTCCTGTCCACTCAGTGTCTGTCAAGCAGCGACCACCTAACGGCACTTAACTCTTCACAACCATTTGGAAAATAAGAAAATTCAACAATTCTTATTTTTCTGTGGTCTTATATCAATGTGTACCTACATGTACATCACTTTTTGGAAAAAATAATTATTACAGTTTCAGGTTGTTGAGATGTTAGCTCATATACAGTATATTTTCTGTTGAAAAAACTACAAAAGCATTTGCAGCTAAGATAGCCTCTAAACCTTGTTCTTCAACGTAATTGAATACATGAAGAAATAGTTTTAATCATGTAGCCTCTATGTACATGTTTTTTATTGAGCAAGGCATGGATCACATCTCTGAAACTATATTGATTATTATTGATTCCAAATGACAGAGGGAGCTTCATGTATGCTAACAGTAGGCTTCATGTTGTACCTTAATTTCAGAGCATGATACTTTTGTTTTTTAATACTGTTGGCCAGAGTTTTAGCCATATGTGTCTGTTTTTAACTAGCTATTACTAGTTGCTTAACTAAATTCTGATTTTTTGCAGCTATGTGACCTACCATTTCAAGAACTTTGAACTAAGGACATTCTCTTCATCAGGTCAAACTTCAAACCGTGCCAATTTTAATTGGTTCTGGCCAACTGTCAACCAAGTTTACATTGGTGTGAACAGAAGATATGCTGATACCACGCAAATGGGAAGTGGAGTGTGTAAAGTTACATGTTTTACCTTCTAAGTGACCATCATAGTAAGCAATGTCAAGAGACAGCCTCACGATATTGATACTCTTGGTACTTTATTAAAATTATCATCATAAATCTACGTATTGACATAAAATGCTATAATGTTTCTTTTCAAATTCCCATCACAATAATGTAATAGCATATTTTATAGAAATATAATGAATGAAGAAATCAAAGCTCACTAATAGCATTGTTCTTTGTAATACTGGTACGTTTCACTACAATTTAGCTTACTTGAAATAAATTCTAGTTGAAAATACAGTAGAAGTATTATACCTTTGTGAGCTCTATTTTTCAAATAAACTATATGTGTTAAAGGTATGGCATCTGGATTCTAGGGCTTCCAGGTTGTTTCTATTCATTGGCAAACTGCTATGATGAATGTTTGTGTAGGTTTGACAATGTTATTCAAGTAGCTAACTAATCGTATTTACAGGCCGTAGAAATAGCAGTCATATAATGCAAACATATGTTTTGAGCATGGAAAGCCTCCCTAAAGTGAAATACAGACAGATCACAGATATTAGGTGACATTTCCTAAACTAAAATTGGCTACTCTAAGTCATACCCATGGAATTTGCAGTGGCATGTAACTTAGCATTTTTCTATTAGCAAAACCCGATTTAGGTCATAGAGGTGGAATGAGAATGAGACAGCATTTTTGAATTCGAGAGGAGATTTGAGACACTACTTCTCAAAAATTCGGGACAAGACGAGACTGGGTTTTAGGATTCACAAGTGATGTTTCATTAAAAATTTGCCAGCTTTTATTCGCATGTTAGAATCTCAATAGTTTTAATCTCTACTCTGTAAATTCTGTAAATTATTTATATTAAATATAAATTTCTCAGCCTGGTATCATATCATTATGCATTTCAATAGAGGATGAACAGACGACTAGTGACATTTAATATTAATATGGGATGCATTGCACATGTACATTTATGTATAGTACATGGGGGCGGAGTGCAATTTGACAACTAGTAGGGAGTTATGTTTACATTACTGCAATAGCCCCATGAGTGGACAACTTTTTAATGTGGAAATCACATTGCATTATGGGAGAGTTGACAGGTGTGTTAGTAGTTCTGTGAGTAGTGATCGTTATTAGATCAGGCTGAGCTAATAGCGATCACTACTCACAAAACTACTCAGCATTAGCTGCATACAATGCTATTACTAGGAATGGGGCTCGTGACTAACCCTTGGGACTTTAATCAACATTTTTAATCAACAACAATATTTATTATAACAAAGGGGACTCCCTTCAGAACAAGCATTAGTCACGCCTGAATGTTCACATTGCATTCAGTTATTAAATACAGCCTCATATAAACCAGTACAATATCCAAATAATTTTATGCCAATTATTATGATTTCCATATTCATGACTAATAATATGAAATGATGTGTTTTTAACTGTGAATACCTTTAAATCCACACAGGTAGCAGTTATTTGAAAAAGATTATCTGAACTGAAATTGGTTACATAGTCAGTATAGCCAATTTTAGTTGTAAGTATCACTTATGAATATAAGAAAGTTTCATCAGTCCTAGCTGTTTTACTGATTTTCATGCTACTTTTACATGTCTAACTTATTTCTAGATGGAGCAAAGGTATGAGCATGCACCATGTACAGCGTAACCATACTATTTATGCAATTCTATGTACTTATTCAGATATTGCACTTTACAGATATCATTATAAAAAGGCCACGCGATTGCATTGAAAACAGCTAGAAACATTTATTTTTTATTCAACCAATGATTTACAAACACGTATTTGCAGTATTTCCGACAACTCTAATCTCATTCCTGATTTTATAGAAAATTTTTCAAGCATTGGCATCATGCAATCCTACTGTTGTATTTGAGCAATCATATAAGCTGCTGCTTATGTATTGCAGTAAATAGTTACAAATAAAGTTTATTTCCAATAGAAACAATAATGTGATTGTTAGAGAGAAGGAAGTGTGGTAGCACAACTCCCATAGTGAATCAATTAGCGGGAAGAGAACTGATTTAAAAGGTTCGGCAGTAGACTTCGCACACTCCACTTCCTCTGCTAATAGTGTTGGCATATCTTCTGTTGATACCAATGTATGCCTTCTTGCTAGACAGAGCCGGTTTAAACCAGTAGACGTTACCACTTGATAAACGGTGACCAGCAGTTCCATACATCCTCAGCTTGTTGTTCTCCACAACGTAGGTGATGGTACTGTAACACATCATATTATTTAGACATTATGGTGTATGTTCAACAAGAAATCACATTTAAATACTCTAAATTATTTTTTCCAGCAACAAAAGCAATAATGCTCAGTACTCCCAATTTTATACGTCTTTTTAATAAACTTAATAATTATTTATTACGATGAGAAACCTGGTAACACAGTACATTTAGTAGACTCTAAGCATGTCGTACGATACTATGATATGACACTAAACATTAGTAAGAGAGTAATATACACACACCTGTAGCGGTTATTGTCTGGGTGGGTGTGAATGTCGTTGTAGTTGTAGTAGTTAGACTTGTAGATGCTCGAGCCTGTGGTCCTAGTTTTAGCATAGGAATCAAGACCTCGGCCATAGATGTAGGCAGTCTGGGAATTTGCACCTGAGAGATATCAATTTTATTTTACAAGCTAAATAGGAGATAATCACAGACAAATATTCATGTAATTGTTATAATACAGTTGGTAACTACATGTATGTACATGTAATTAAAGTGAAAATTGTGAAAAACCAAAATATAGTCAATAGGGGTGGTATAAACTTTGCACACAAATGATTTTTAATGTTAGCTTCTGTTCTGCTGTTATGAGGAGTACATTTTTGTTTAAATGTTTTTCAATGGCCCGGTCTAGAATATAGTCCCAGGTTGGTATTCAAATATTTCCACAAAGTGTTGAACCATTCTCTATGGATATAAAAGCCTATGTCCACGCGCTTGTACAGATATTTTTAACTCAGCCGTTGGTTGAGCTTGAATTACTCAAGTTTCATGTTATACAATGTACTTAAATAGAAATTAAACACACGCTTCTACATGCACGCATGTGTCATTTGACTAAAGACACTGAATTCACACCACTACATTTAGCTATATTATCTACATACAGCACAATGGAGTGTGGTTATAGAGTTGTCACCTCTTGTAAGCAACGATGTATATACAGTACAATATGTCCATACCTATAGCAGTAGGTGTCTCAGCAATACTGTAGACATACTTGTTATGGTGAGGCTTATCCATGGAGAATTTGCAAGAATACCCTTTCTGGCCAGTTGGGACATTTAGAATCAATCTATCAATAAAGTATTAGTTTGTTATGGCATGTAAATGTAGCATATGCACAGCATTTGTATGCCAATAGAACCAGGCACAAGTATTTGCCAATACATGTTTGGTATACCATAACTCAATGATATTTGACTTGATATTATAAATTTTAACATGTGGGGTAGAGATGTAGCATACGCTGCATATTTTGTCCCATAAACTATAAAACCAGTTGTAGTGCTATGTTGTTTGGTGATGACAATTGTCCTAGATAGACATAGCTGCCTCACCTATACGTCCTTCGGCAGCGAGAGTTTGGTGTGCTGTGGAGTCCAGTGTAGCTGAAGCTTATGGCACCCCCACTAGTGCATCCTTTCCCACTGTACAGGTTACAGGTCTTGGATATAGCCTTTGCCATACCTGAATGTTTAACACAAAGATGGTAGACACCAGTAAGGCATGTTAGTTTTACAGAAAAAAGTCCATTATTTGAATAAAAAACATTTTCTTTATTTTTCCTAAATATCTGAATAACGTTAAAACATGCAGATTAATTTTATAAATTTATAAGGTTTAATATTTTTATTGTTTATAAATTTTATCATTCTATTAGTTTCATTCTCTAACTTTCTCGGTGAATCAATATTGTTCCATTGTAACATTAATTGTGTTAGTGTTACCCAATTAAAACGTATATGTGCAATGTTGTATATAATAATGTATTGTTTAAGAAAGGAATTTAGTATATATTATAATTATTAGCACGCAACTAATGGTACAATATTAAACTTACCAAGCAAGGCAATCATGCTGAGAACGGCTTTGAGTATTCCTGCCATCTTGACTTGTCACCTTGTTCAAGTCTTCTGGAAGAGTCTTCAGTTTTATGGAGATTGCCTGTTTATGCAGCGCTTTTATACTATTCAACACATCAAGCCTCAGATCCACATGTGTGTGCAAAGACCTCAACTGTGGGTGTCCTGCTCAAATTTTGTGTAGCTGGTGTGATTAAGCATTTGTGTTGTTCAGTTTAGGATGCATGTTACTAACCTATTTATTTATATCTTCCAGGGAAAGTTATTGATGCAGTGAATTGATGCTGTGATTGACTACAAATCCGCTGGTAGTATCTTGCTGAAATAATTCCTAGTCAGGCTTCATACAGACACGTATGCAATTGTATTTGATTCTACCCACATGTAGAATGCTGACTTCCCAACCTGATGGCTATTCACTAGTCACAATGTTTACACCCATTATATATAAGTACGTATTTACACATAGACCTGAATCATGAGTTTAGACAGAAGCAAGATCCTACAAACAGAAATTTATATATCTGCTCAGTATTGGATATTCCATGACAGATGAATATACATAAATTTACTCTAACACCACCATGGACAACACATAAGATCTATAAACTTTTTAAATGCTACAGTAAAACCATTAGCAAGTTATTAAATAACTTTGCTAATGGTTTCGAGACCTGCGAAGTCAAATTTTGATTTTGCAGGTCTCAAATGAAAAATGAGTTTCCACAGTGATTTTCAAGTCTGTAGTTAGGAAAGCAATCCAAAAATTTATTGAATTAAATCTTGGCCTAAGATTTTAATAATTGTAATAATACCTGTAGTACACTGTAGAAAATTGTTTTGATGAGTTAAATTTAAATCAAATTCAATGAAGGGTCAAGCCGTGACCAAAAACACAAACAACACAACTTCCCTCTAACTTGTTTCTACCAGTATGATGACAAAATAGTTTTGCCATTGAAAACAAATAAACATGTGAGAAGGGCAGCTATACCTGCATCATTATTATGGTTGTCAGTTGCAATATTGTTGTTGCCAAACCCAACTACCTCTATCTGCCACATTGGGCCAGGAATAGGATTTTGCCGAAAGAGTAAGTCCTAAAAGCAGGACAACTCTATCATAAACCGTAAATAAGTTGTCATGGTGCAGCCAAGCTTTTTTGGATGAACACAGTTGATTAAATTGTCTGTGCAGGTGGTATGGACGTGATAATCAAGTGCCATACAACGTACAAAAGGAAATAAACTGAGATTTTTAGTTTAGCCATTGCACTAGTTTAGCATTTGAGTCATTGGAAATGATTAGTTAAAATAAAACGAAACTGCAGCTACTATCAGTACTATATCAGAGATAAGGTCTTCATGATGTGCTGATAAAATAGTATCTTTGTTCAAGTTACACTTTGCTTTGTTAAAGAGGGAGTATTTCCAAAATTGACCAAAACCAATCAAAAGGCTGAATAGCTTGTTGAATAGTACTTGCTTAGAGCTATTCAAAATGGTCTGCCAGTGCAACAGCAGATGATGTCATCTACCACAAATGGATCTCAAACAAAGGCAGTCTATGTCATCTGAGTAATCCAGTTAACCTTGTTATAAAGCACATGGAAAGGCTTTTATTCAATAACTTCTCTATTAACCAAGATTTTATAAATTCCTTCTACACTTTTGATAACATGATACTTGGCTACCTATATTCACTTGTTTTTTGATTTCAAACATCAAGGAAGTGAAATTAGCAAGAAAACTTCTCCTTTATTTGAGGGTATACTACAATGATAAGACAACTTCATATTTTCTAAAAACTCCCATGAGTGAATAGAGGTAGTGGGTGTTCTATTTTCCAGTATTTTTCCAAAATACACATTACTACTTGTGGTAAAACAATATTAGCAGTGAAAGAGAAATAAATAACTAAATTTAGTATAAATGGTTTCCAATTATATTTCTCTGCTCATACAAGAGGGGACAACTCAGGAAGACTACCGAGTCTTTGGTGCTACTCCCACTTTAAAGTTATAATATTGTTTACATTATGTAGACCTGCAGTTTTATTTCAATGCTATAGTTACACTGTAGCTGATTGTTTGAGTAGGCCGAAGTCCATCATTATAGCAAAAGCTTTAGTAGAAAATGGCTGAAGCTGGGAAAGTTGTCCAACTAAAGGATACTGGAGTAACGGAAGACGACAGCTGTGGATATTGTCTACAGAAATGGTTTTACATGACTGACCCTAGACAACTGCCTTGCGCTCACGTGTTTTGTCTACCTTGCCTACAGGGAGACTATGCTAAGTGGGGCGCAGTTCAGTGTGGGATATGCTTGTAAGTAGCAACTATTGGTCACTATCATGTTATTATTAGAACATTAACAGTTTCAACAGAGACATCAAACATACACAGTGTTCGAAATAAGGGTCTCTGAGTAGCACATGGGCTAATATACATATAACAGGGCAATGGAGAACTATGCTTTACCCTCTGTCATAGAGCACTTATTGATGGCCCTAGGTCTATTGCATAAAATTTCAGATTTGTAAACCTACTGGTTACATGTGCATATAGTCATTCATATAGTAGGTTACTGCAGTGTCTTAATCTTACAAAGTCATGTAGGGTGATTCAGACAAAATGTGCTGATGTAAACCTATTATATGCTTCAGGATGACTCATGATATTCAAGATGTCAATGATGTAGCTAAAGCTCAGCTGATCAGTTCTTCACAAGCACCTGCTGACACCGATAGAGTGTGTGATATCTGTACAGACACTTCCTCTAAGGCCCATTCTTTCTGTGTAGAATGTCAGAAGAGCTTTTGTCAGCACCACTTGAAGGTACTTATCTAGGTTGTCACAGTTTGCTGTCTGGGAGACAGTTCTATACATGACTAAATGTAAAACCATTTACATAATTGTCAAGTTTCTCTGATAAAAATTAGAAAGATTGGAATGCAGTGAAGGGGTAGGGTGTCAAATTTTAAGATAAAATCAAGGTGTTTTTTTCCATTTAGAGACTAGGCATGAATGCATATGAATTCTGTAATATTCTGTGGACTGTATAAAGGTTAAAAGTTACGTTTTTTATATATTAATGTACATGTTTAATAATCATCTAGAAGTCCATTAATAGAGCTTTACTAACTTAGCTATACACTTGATATATAAAGCATGACCTCTGTAAACATGCTTCACTTCATGCTATTTACATGTAAATACCTTCTAGAGTAATATCAGCCTAGTTTTTTGCTGTTTCACTTTGCTCGTTGAAAAGCAAAGCAGCAGAAGAAGACTCAAGCCAGAATCAACTATGGTTATATCTTCAGTAAATCTATATCTAGATCAGTGGGAACACATGCCTCATGTGTAAACATTTTTGACTGAATCTGTGAACAACCTGACTTATCGATATTGCTCCATTTCCCATTACTTCAAAGTGCTTTGATGAAAGCTGGCCACTGGGTCATTCAAACTACGTCAGTAAAACTGCAATTTTAGCCAAAATGTTTAACTCTATGTCCCAACCACACAACTACCACATCTTGCATTTTTTTTCTGCAAAATAAGTGATTTGCACCGCTAAACGACATATATCTTCTAAGCTTGTTTCAACTGTGAGGGTAAGCTTTATGTACATGTACATGTACGTTTTTGACAGTTTGTGTTCATTTTTAGTAAAAATTTGGCTAAAAAGTTTAGCTTAAAAAGTCTAAAAATTTATTGCCTTATGTTTAATATTCCAGCTGCATGACGATCATCGGAAGATCTTCTCTGACAAAGAGCATGAAATGATAGCCATTAGTGTTTATGAGTCACACCCAAACCTCTACAGATCAGAGAAATGTCCAGAACATCAAGCTACATGAAGCTACAGAAAGCTTGCTCTGTCTGCTACAAGACATTCTGCCATGGATGTGAACCGAGTAAGTTAATAATTTTTAGAATGACCAACCCTTGCCAATAAGTTTGTATTTTTTTGTAGCCTGAGATGGACTAGGGGCCTACATCTAAGAAGACTCCATCTTTGAGACTTCTTTCAATCAAATGTTTAATCAAGTTTTCTTATTATTTTCTCTGGAAGTTCAATGTCAGTATAATATGCTACTCCTTCTAGAAAACTTGAATTGGATTAGCAATGTACATACATTTTGGTAACTATCCAGTTATCTGATGATAACTGAATAGCTACCAAAGTATACCTTCCAAGCAGTTCAATTGCAAGAAACTACAAGGCTGGCAACTTAGCCAGCGCAAGGTTTCTGTACAATTTACACACACATCTATTCATAGGCGATAAAATGTGCCGAAAGGCGGCACACAGTATAAAACCTCTCAAGGTTCTTGCTGAGGAACTTAAATCAACCCTAGAGGGAAACTTGAAATCCCTCTCTGAGAAAGTGACAGATTTATGCAAAACTGAGAAAGAGGCATGGGTACTGCTGAGTGACATCGAAGAAGAAGTGAAGAAAATGAGAGAAAGTGTCACAAAGACCAAAAAAGAGAAGGTAGGCTATTGGTATGACTATTTTACCTATTTCCTCTTGTGATATCCACAATCTATCATAAACATGCGTGTGCACCAAGGTAAAAGCATCATATTTCCTACTTACCCATGAAACTTCTGAGGATGTGTATTCTAAAGATAGTTCTTGGAGAAAGATAACGTCAATATACCTGGAGGCATATAGCACAACAGTAGTGTGATATCTTCCTCCAGAAACTTAAAATATTGTTGTATCTAGTCAGACAAAGTATCACATCTAGTAAATGGTTATCTATATTTAACTCTTTCTAGTCTAGATTGAACAGACAGTAATTGCAACTAATGTTCACAACTTCTGGTTAACATCCTGATTATTGTGATTTTCTTTCAGATTGCAGCAATTATTCTTGAATCGGAGACATTGGAGGCTGAAATACAAGACTATTTGGATAAGAGCACAGGCATTGTTGAGAAGTTTGCATCAAGAATTGTGGTACAGAAGGATAAAATGGAAAAATTGTTGAAGGACACACACCGCATGATAGAAACTGAATCTGACCCCGGGCTGATACAAGGTTATGAGGAGACAGATGGCAGCGTCAAACATGCTAGAGAGGTTGATGCTGCTCCCTGCAAACTGATATCTAAGGTCATGACCCCTTCAGGTTAGTGAATCACATATGCGTTCATTTACATGTGCGTGGGGTGCTAGCAGTGAATTGATGCACCTACAGATACAGCTCTGCTTAACGCATTTTATTCATGTACTCATTATATGAACAGTGTTTTGAAAAAGTACTAGCACAAGTTTAGTTTGAATTAACCACTGCTGGATGCAGAGATGCGACATTTTTGAAAGCTTTAGATAATATAGTAAATAGTATTCACATATTATTTAATTTATGTTGGATTGTTATTTGTTTCTCTACTAGATTCAAAAATAGGTTTATGTTGTTTACCAGAAAACTACCCCCACTATATAGATATAGATTTGGATTTGATTATTCCAACAACATGTAAATTACATGTATGTTCAGATTGGGATTTCGAATGTAGCTTTATTACACTGAGAGTAAAAAGAGATGTAATTTCCAGTTGAATACAGTGGACTTTTTTTTATGCACAAATGTGAGAAAATGTTGACAGGACCTATAAAATTTGAGCTATTTGCCATCCTTTCAATGCTACAAGTCATGTACAAGTCACTACAGTTTCATCCACACAAATATCTAAATTGTTGCTAAAATAAGTATAGGCTTGCGTACTACTGAAAACTAGATTGGAGGTTTAAGTTACAACTACGTTTTTCCCATAAGTTATGTATATTGGAGATTGAGTGGATAATTAGACAATTCAAATTATTAGATTCAATTTTTTGGGAAGGTTATGTGAACCAAGCTTTAGGTGATCTAGTAAGCATCGAGTAACCACACATTTACAGGGGCGGATCTGGCTCAGTTCGAAGGGTTCTGCAAACAGGCCGGGGGTCCAGGGGGCCACCTAGGTCCTCTGGCGGGGTCCGGGGCAGCGCCTCGGACACCGAAGCCATATGCTGAATTTTTACACTAAATGAAGCAAATTTATGCACACTCTTACACTTTGAATCAACATGTTCCTGCTACATAAATATTTGCTGCCCTATGATGTAAATAAAATATTTTTATGGTAATATATTATTCTAAATTATATTATCATTTTATAATTACATTGCATTATAGTAACCTATGACTATAATGGATATGTATGCCAAGCTTGTATGGAGTGCAGTGCAACTCACTCTCCTTCCTGCACTAAAGCATAATAAACATGAACATGGGTTACATGACTTTATATTATTAGTGCTTGATCAACAGAAGTCTTGAAATGCTGCATGCTTGGTTTATTTACCTCTTAGCTAAGAAGAGTTGTTTTTCCATCTTTAATGTACATACAGTAAGGTAGTTTCCTTCTTGGTTTCTTACACGGGACTTGGTTTCCTAGCAACATTACATTGTCCTTGACATTTTCATTCTAGCCTGAATTGCTTCCTGTAGGAAGTTTGAGTCTTATATTATCTATTACGAATCCACTAATGTGGCTAGTTTACTACTATAACTGTAGCGAATCAAGCTCACAGATTAGTAATGGCTTTCCTGTGTTGGAAGATGAACTTGAGTAAGCCGTAAATATTTATTTCATGATCAATTTGCAGCTAATTTTAGGAGAAATAATCAATTTAATTTTTTATTGGAAATGGAGGGTCCGTCATGGCAGGGAGGGCGGACTCCCAAATCCGCTCCTGCATTTACATTTATTATATCTACAGTGACCCCAGAGCTGCACGAAGCAAGTTATCTTGGAGTGAAGCTTACAAACCTACCAACAAGTCTACAGTTCACAGGAGAAAAGGTAGTAGATCAAACAAAATTCTACTCTGTGAAACTGAGTAAAGATGGAGCATTGCTATGTGGAACAAACAAGGGGCCTCAGATTAGAGACTCTAAGACTATGTCCTTAACACAAAGCCTATCTACTCCCTCTCCACCATGTTGTCACAGTATAATTCAGTCGTTTGACAGGTATGATGATGATAATTGGAGTTGTTTCAGGAGAAGGACTTGATGTCAAGCTTACACAGACAGCTTCCGACAATTTAGAGAGACAAAGAGTACTGATGGAAATGAAGCTAAAAACACCTAAGTTAACTTGTATTGCTCAACAGGAGACTGATGTTTATGTTGTTGTTCAGGAGAGCAACAAGCTTATCGTCTGCTCTTTGAATTCACATGATGATGTCACAGTATTCCCTTTAGAGGAAAGCTGGCCATACTCAATCTGCATTCTTCCTGATTCAAGCTTTTTGATCAGTTACCTACAAGAACCTAGAAGGGTGGTAAGGTACAGGTTCTCCAAGCAGACAGGTGTGGAACCCATCTGGACATATCCAGTGAGTGTAGCTGGTATTACATATAATGAAAAATCTGGATTGATATACATGGGGTCGGAGGAAGGAGGAATTTACATCCTCTCTACTGAAGGTGAGAATTCAATATTATCAGAGGTAGCTGCACATGCACATGCATAAATTTGCAAATCTGTCTAAATAACAGGATGTAAATTTTCATTTGAAATAGATAGTGTGCTACTGCTTTTAAATGGACAGTATGTGTTGTCACTCAATGCTATTGTTTTCAACTGTAGGCAGAATATTGAAGAAGTTAGAACACGACAAATTAGGACTGGAGCAAATCTATGACATTGCTGTATCACGAGAAGAAATTATAGTGGCTTGTAAAGAGGAGGGGATAAAGAGGTTCACCCTCTGTTACTAACTGCACTCACCAAACCAGTGAGTGGGCATGTTATACATCAGGTAAACATCAGATAAACAAACTCAAAATTACTTTGATACTATTATACTATATTCAACAAACACTGGTTTCTATGCTCTGGAAATATTATTCAGCATTTGTTCTACATACCCATTTTTTATTTGGTGATGTTCCTAGTATATAACCATGATAAAAAGTCAGTTAAAATTTTCTTTTTATATGTTAACACAATGTGTGGTCTGGCATTCACTCCCTACAATGATGCCATTCACTAGTTTTAGCAGAGCTGAAACCTACAATGATATCACGTAGACCAGCTGGTATTGTGCTAACTGGTTCAGCTGTAATTGGGTTTGCTAATGGTGTATATGCAGTTTACATCCTCAAAATTCAGTTCAGTACTGTAATCATGTACCCGGCTTGCACTGTTGTATTGTGTAAATAGGCTGAGGGCCAACCCTAGTGGATTTACGTAGCAATTGTTTTATATAACTTTATTATAATATGTGATTATATTAATGAATACCCGAGGCTGAGAGGGCCGACATTTCATACCGGACTAAGCCCAGTATAGCTAGTTATTATGGTAAATATTATTGTTGTGCAACTAATATCATTTTTCTGGTGTAATGCAAGTACATGTATGAAGGAATTATCAGATTTATTGATAATGTTTTTGTACAATGCGTAGTCTGAAAATTATTTCACTAGATTTTGTACAAGAGGGAGGCTCGCGTTGACACTCATTCATTGGGCTGCAACAAAGACACTTCTCTTATACTTATACAAGCTTGCTGTCTGTCTAATTATTGGTAAAGGCTCAACATAATAACCATATTGTGATTAACTTGCTGTCCTGGTATTACAAGCACACCTGTGTTTATAGCTTTAGCAGAGCTGAAACCTGTAATGATGTAATGTAGCCTAGCTAGTCTTGTGATAACTGGTCCAGCTGCTACTAGGCTTTCTAATGATGTGTTCAGCTTATAACCTCAAATTTCAGTGTTTTCGCATGTTCAAATGTTATAGTTTTGCATGGTTATATAATAAATATATCAAATGAGATGCAAGAAAATCTTGTGCATTACATGTACATGTACATGTATAGCCTACATGTAATGTTAAAATAAAATTACGTAAAAGTGACCAATACAACTGCACAATGATAAACTGCTAGGTCAGCCACTAAATGTATAAATAATTGTTACAACAAGTACATTGTACATGTGCAAGTAAACACCCATGTGGATAAGTGGGAAAATGTAACTGAAAGAATTTGAAGTTGCCTCCTCTACAAAATGATTAGCGTCGCAGCACATAAAGCCGATAACTCCCACAAACCATTATAATTTTGCATTGTTGTCTTTATGTAACGTGTACAATGTACAGTGTCGTATAATTCTATGTGCCCAATTAAACTACCACACTAGCTCTGCTATGCTACATGTATATGAACAAGCAGGTACCAACAATTATTTAAAGCTACTAAGCATAATTATTATAACCAGTTTTGTTATAATTGTGGCAGTGCTGTTTTATCTTTTGTGCAATTATGCTTGGATAAATCAGCAAAATGGTACTAGTAGTTTGTTGTACGTCTAGCCATTGTTCTTGTGACAGGCACATTTACTGGTCAAGAATAAGATTTTACTGGCAAAAAAGCTGCGAGATGTCTCCTTGCAAATACACTACATGTAGATCCTTGTTAACTAACGTTATAATCAGTGTGAACTTGCACAGTGTAATTTTCCTCTAACTCTGTTAGTGTAGCTGTAACCTGTTACTATTGACTATTACTGTCAGTATTATGGAAGTTATGTGCTCTTTATACATATTTATGCATAAGTAGACAACTCCTAATTTTTCTAAGATAGCTATTTCCTGCAAATTCTCCCAGAATATCTAAAAAAAGTAAACTGGAAAATAAATGAAGATACATCTCTAACTCCTCTGAATAATCTCACACATCTCTCCCAACTACATACATAGTATAAGGAAACACAACAGCAACAGCCAATGATAAGTAGTTTATTGTTGACAAATCCAAATGACAAAAGTACTTTAAATCCAGGTACACTGTAAACTTTCAAATGCTGCAAAACCTTCCACATCTCTGCTTGCATTAGCCACCTAAAATTCATAGCTGGACAGTTAGACAGCTGGACAAGTCATTAGATGAAAATGTCCAATTCATAAATCATATTGAATTAAAACTATGGTAAGTTCTGATAATTATTTATTTTTGGTTATTCTAACATGACTGTACATTACATAATACAATATTATCATCACTTTGGACTAGTATCATAATAATGAAATGTTTTGTGCTATGGGTTTCCCACGGGTGCCGATGTTAGCACGAGTGAGGGAAGCGCTTGGTAGTGGTAGTGGGCTGCCAAGGTAAACTTCCGCACATTACATAAAGAGTGAACAGTTTAGTAACCTCTTGTAGTTATTGGAGAGGACGTAGGCCGATGCTTGGACTCATGTCAAAGGTCGACGTAGGTCCTATGATTTACACTCCGTAGGAGTGTAGAAAGTATCTATGTTGATGAGGGGACGTAGACCCGATGCTAGATTCTTTGAAAAATCAAGGATCGGCTAAGGTCTGATAGTTTATACTCAGCAAGGAGTGTAGTAAGAGACTTATACGAGTATGAGGACAAGGTTGGGTGCTAAAGGTTCAAGGACCAAGGCTGGAGCTGCCTGCCTGCAAGAGCAAGACTCTGTAGGTTGAGTTAGGAGATGTTGCTTTATTAGAACGCAATCAACAACTGATTTAGCATAGAAAATGTGCTGGCTTTTATATGAATTGAACTTCCGGCTAAAAGTGCCGATAGGGGGTCGGGCTGTATGATAAGGTATTGTTCCTGGAAATTGCAAACAACATGGCAGAAAATGCCTGAGGTCCGACCATAAAAGGGTTGGCCATGCACAAAAAGTGCTTACAATAATAGGAAAAGGATTATATGTAAATATGAGCATTATGCTTGACATCAGCCATGACTTTATAATAGGCAAAAGACTTGGAACATAATCAGGTAATGAATGTACTTGCACAATAGTAGTATAATTAGCTACAGATGGATACAAGAGACCTGATTGGTTGATAACAATAATAATGTGCACTAGCTAAGCAGTAGTTGACAAGAATAATAAGTAAGTAGTAAGAATGTTAACAAGAGTCATGCATAATGTAAGAATAGCAACACAAGTATTTAAATATAGTCTATGCACCTGCAGGCTATGTGCTGAAACACCACAATAATACCTGTAAACTGTAAAAATTTTTTTTCATGAGTTAAATTTAAATCAAATTCAACGAAGGTCAAGCCGCGACCAAAAGCACAAACAACACAACTTCCTTCCAACTTGTTTCCACTAGTATGATGTCACAATAGCTTGCCATGGAAAAAAAATAAACATGGGTGAAGGGCAGGTATGCCTGCATCATAATTACAGTAGCTGGTTGCTACCTCTATCTGCCACATTGGGCCAGGAATAGGACTTTGCTGAAAGAGTAAGTCCTATAAGCAGGACAACTTTATCATAAACAGTAAATAGGTTGTCATGGTGTAGCCAAGCCTTTTTGGATAAACACAGTTGATTAGATTGTCTGTGCAAGTGGTATGGACATGATAACCAAGTGCCATACAAATGTACATATACATGTACATGTAAATGTACATTGTACAATGTACATTATATACAAAGTGAAATTAGCTGCAGTTTTAGTTTAGCCATATCACACTACTTTAGCATTTGAGCCATTGGAAGTGGTTACTGCAGCTACTATCACTAAGCTATCTCACAGACAAGGTCTTGTAGTGTAGTGGCTCAGAATGATCCTTTACTTTATGACTGGGTTATTCTATTACATATATTATGCATCCTATTCCATTACATTGCATCATGATAAATCATTGTATCCAGAGCTTTTAACATATTGTCAAGATAATTAATTATGCTTTGTTCCTTATGCTGTGTTTATATGATTAGTGTGTTAGCAGGTATGTGGTGAAGAATAAAGTACTTGAAAGTGTCCACTGACAGTGATTGAAGAGACAGGTCTTCAAGATGTGGTGATAAAATAGTCTTGCAAGTTATAATAATTATTGTATGCATGACTGTATACCTACAGTTTCATTTCAATGCTATAGTTACACTGTAGCTGATTGTTTAAGTAGACGGAAGTCCATCATTACAGCACAAGCTTTAGTAGAAAATGGCTGCAGCTGAGAAAGTTGCCAAACTGAAGGATACTGGAGTAACGGAAGACCACAGCTGTGGATATTGTCTGCAGAAATGGTTTTACATGACTGACCCTAGACAACTGCCTTGCTCTCACGTGTTTTGTCTATCTTGCCTACAGGGAGACTATGCTAATTCGGGTGCAGTGCAGTGTGGGATATGCTTGTAAGTTGTAACTATTGGTCATTATCGTATTATTATTGTAACATCCACGACAGTTTTAACAGAGATATCAAACATACACAGTGTTAGAAGTAAGAGTCTCTGAGAGTTAAATTATAATTATAACGAGTAGCACATGAGCTAATATAACAGGGCATTGCAGACTATGCTTTACCCTCTGTCATAGAGCACTCATTGATGGGCCTAGGTCTATTGCACAAAATTTCAGATTTGTAAACCTACTGGTTACATGGCATATAGCCATCCATAGTAGGCTACTGCAGTGTCTTATATGTAGGATGATCTAGACAATTAATTATGCTGATGTAAACCTAAATATGCTTCAGGATGACTCATGATATTAAAGACGTGAATCATGTAGCTAAAGCTCAGCTGATCAGTTCTTCACAAGCACCTGCTGACACGGATAAAGTGTGCGATATCTGTACAGACACTTCCTCTAAGGCCCACTCTTTCTGTATAGAATGTCAGAAGAGCTTTTGTCAGCACCACCTGAAGGTACACTGTATTTATATTCATAGTAGCATCTAGAGTCGGTTGCCACAGTTTACTGTCTGGGAGACAGTTCTATACATGACTAAAAGTAAAACCATTTACACAATTTTCAAGTCTCCCTGATAAAAATTAGAAATATCAGAATACGAGTGAAAGGATGTCAAAATTTGGGATAATGAGTGTTTTTCCATTTTAGAGACTTGGCATGTATGCATATGAATCGTGTAAGATTCTGTGGATTGTATGAAGTTTAAAAGTTAAGGTTTTATTAATGATAATCATCTAGAATTCAATTAACAGAGCTTTGCTAGCATTATGCTTTCTTGGAAGTGGAATGTCACATGATAATATATAAAGCATGTCCTCTGTAAACACGGTTCACGTCATGCTACTTGAATACCTCCAAAGATATAGGCTACAACCCTAGTCTTGTGCTATTTCATTCCGTCATTGAAAATTTTTTTCTAAGCAGCAGAAGAAGACTCAAGTCACAATCAGCTACGGTTATATCTATTCAGTAAATCTATAGTTAAATCAGTGGAACACATGTGTGACAAAGTATGCTGATTTGTGTATATCAAACCGTTTGGAGTAGCAGTTCGATATACACGGACACAGGATTAACACAAATCACAGGCCCCACAACATGACATTGTGTACACCGGTGACTAGTGCCAATAACCTAGTATGTCATCAGCACATTCCGCTGCTGAGGTGCAGAGATATCAACTTGGATGTTGGGTTGACCTTTTGGGTCATCCCTACTTCCATTATGACATCCACAATTATCATAACACTAATGTTAGCCACTGATATACTTATAAATAATATTGATCTGATGGGTTTACCATAATACACTTGGCACATGTACTAAATAATGGTGATAGCACACTAATTAGCATATTTTGTCATTTGTCTCTACTACTACTAATTGATAATTCAGGTTCCATGTGCATGTAACATACATTGAGATTGTTAGCAACTGTAGACTCTTAGCGACTGCATTATCTACATGTACTTACATGTACTTGCAATAGCAAATTATTCATTACCTAACTTATTATTATATAACAGATATCTCTGACTGACTATTAACTAAACCCTGCAATCTGAATTCAAATGGCGTGTATTAATGTCTGAGTTATTATGTTCCTTAAATTACATTCGGAACCAGTCAGCATCTCGGCTCCAAGTGGTGCTAGGACCTTGGGACTGGGTCCCCCTGCACCCCTGCTGGGGCGGGTCCCTAGCCTTAGGCTCTCGGACTCGACCTAGGGTAGGGTGGGTGCTCGACTCACCCCACCTGCCGAATAATTGTTAGAACTCGGGCTATACCAGTAGCGAAGATCTCCTGGACCCGTGATTTATATATGTTACAATGCTGCCGGTCAGGATCTCGGCTCTGAATGGACCTTGGGACCGGGTCCACCGACACCACTGCCGGAGCGGCTCCGTAGCCTTAGGCCCTTAACTCTTACCCGGAGCGGGGTGGGTAACCGGTCCACCCCACCCAACACATTGGTGTTGGAACTCGAGCTATCTACTTGGAGTTGTCCTCTTAATGCAAGGTAGCACAACTTCTCATAGAGTCATTGTAACATGCCTGTGCCACCAGAGGTCCCGTACATGCGTGACCACAGTACATGAACACTCGCCATCATTACATGCGAGCGAGCGAAGAGAGCAACTAATGCAGTGAGACTTGCATCGCAGACCAAGCACGAAGTGCTTGTAACCTACAAAATTAATAACTACATGGCAAAACTTAAAGTTTTAGTCTTTCTGATTGCGTCTGAGTTTATCAACAAAATTATATAAAATCTTTGGTATACATTGTACAAGTGTGAATAGAATTGTTAAAAAGCTCTATGTAGAAGTCTTGTCTCCCTCTATCTGTCTCTCCCAGTCTGTCTCTATTGCGTTGCTTCTTTTATACCAACCAGATTGGTATGTCATATACATGTAACTGCCAAACTGCATGTACCATGTATCCAGCAGACCCGGGTATATCTAGATGGTACTAAGCTCCGCTTTTTGTTTCTGGTGCCATACTCATGGCGCCATACTTGGTCTTGGCTAAATCTATCTCTTCTCTCTGAGACAGTAAAGTCATTATTACATGCTGTTTGTAGCACATTGGAATATTCTCACGATGTGTGCTGTTATACGAATATGATGTCATACCCACCACATCATATTTGATCTTAACCAATTCTAAGTCTTCTGTCTCAGACCGCAAAGTCAATGTTCTGTGCTGTTTGTACTACACCAGGATATTCTCACGATATATACACTGGCACATGAATTAAATAATTAAATAACTAATGTCATATTTTTGTGTATGCTTTCTGTAGCACACCACAAACAAGTTCAGAGCAAATCATAATTGACGTCAACCTAGATTGCCATATAAATCCATAACATAACTTTATAAAATATGTATACTATATATAACATATAAAATAATGCTATGCTTTACCAAGTTTCAAAGTAGCTTTATCTATATAATGTATTTTTAGCAAGGAATTTGTCTGTGAGCAGTCAGAGACTTGTTTCAGATCCATGAAGATACCAGTCCCTGACTGGCGTTTGAACCCGGGGCCTCTACGGCACCTAATCGCCTAGCACAGTGAACAGAACATGCTACCACTACACCAGCTCAGCAACCTTAAAAAAGGAAGCTTCACGAGTGAGCAGTAGACATGCTCTGAGCGAACTGCACACGAGGCACCCCTCTTATTATGGCCACCTTGCGCCTTACAGAATGTTAGGGGGTTTGGCCATTTTCTATATATATAATGTATTTTTAGCAAGAAATTTGTCTGTGAGCAGTCAGAGACTTGTTTCAAATTCATGAAAATACCAGTCCCTGACTGGGGTTTGAACCGGGCCTCTACGGCACCTAATCGTGGCACCTAATCTGTAGACAACCTGACTTATAGGTATTGCTGCCATTTCCTCAAAGTGGTCATTGCAACTATGGCAATAACACTTAAAATTTAGCCAAAATGCTTAGCTATACAGCCCAACCACACAACTATATGTGTGTGTGTTGTTTCTCACAACAATAAGTAATTATTGCAACTAAACTACATGTGTGTGTTAGACAGCAATCAAAATATTCTAAGCTTGGTTGAGCGAGCTGTGAGGACGAGCTCCATACATGTACATTGCTTTACGTCTACTATTCCAGCTGCATGACGATCACTGGAAGATTTTCTCTGATAAAGAGCATGAAATGGTGGCCATTAGTGTCTATGAGTCACCTCCAAACCTCTACAGATCAGAGAAATGTCCAGAACATCAAGAACCGAAGCTACAGAAAGCTTGTTCTGTCTGCTACAAGATATTCTACCATGGATGTGAACCGGGTAAGTTAACACTACATTTTAACAGTCTCAGGGTTGTAACCGCTCTCCAGGAGAATTTTCAGAACGCTTTTTCCAATATTTTAGAACAACCTACCCCTGCCAATCCACTTGCATTTTGCTGTAGCCCAAGAAATCTACATCTTTGATTTGCTTAGACTTCTTTCTATCAACTGTTCAATCAAGGTTTTTTTAATTTTCTCTGGATGTCCAATGTCAGTATATGCTACACCTTCCAATAAACTTGAATTGGAATAACAATGCACTTAAATTTTGGTAGCCATCCAGTTATCTGATGATAACTAGATGGCTATCAAAGCATATCTTCCAAGCAGTTCAAATGCAAGAAATTGCAAGGCTGGCAACTTAGCCTGCACAAGATTTTTGTACAATTTACGTGCACATCTATTCATAGGTGATAAAATGTGCCTAAAGGCTGCACACAATATAAAACCTCTCAAGGTTCTTGCTGAGGAACTTAAATCAACCCTAGAGGGAAACCTGAAATCCCTCTCTGAGAAAGTAACAGATTTATGCAAAACTGAGAAAGAGGCTTGGGTACTGCTGAGTGACGTCGAAGATGAAGTGAAGAAAATGAGAGAGAGTGTCTCAAAAACGAAAAAAGAGAAGGTAGGCTATTGGTAAGACTTTTTTACCCATTTCCTCTTGTGGTATCCACAGTCTATCATTAACATGCATGCGCTTAGTACATGGCCAAGGTAAAAGCATCATAATTATTTTCCCACTTACCCATGACACTTCTGAGGATTTGTAATCTAAAAATAGTTCTTGGAGAAAGATAACGTCAATAATAACTGGAGGCGTATAGCACAACAGTAGTGATATATCTTCCTCCAGAAACTTAAAATGTTGCGGTAGCTAGTCTGACAAAGTATTACATCTAGTAAATGGTTCTCTATATTTAACTCTTCCCAGTTGAGTTTGAATAGATAGTAATATTGCAACAAATATTCTGATGTGGTGAATTTCTTTTTTAGATTGCAGCAGTTATTCTTGAATCGGAGACATTGGAGGCTGAAATACAAGACTATTTGGATAAGAGCACAGGCATAGTTGAGAAGTTTGCATCAAGAGTTGTGGTACAAAAGGATGGAATGGAGAAATTGTTGAAGGACACATACCGTACGATAAAAACTGAATCCGACCATGGGCTGATACAAATTTATGAGGAGACAGATGGCAGCATTAAACATGCTAGAGAGGTTGACGCTACTCCCTGCAAGCTGATATCTAAGGTCATGACCCCTATAGGTTAGTGAACTGCATATGCTTTTATTTACATGTACCCTTGGTGCTAACAGTGAATTGCTGCACCTACAGATATCTTATAAATTGTATTTAGCTGTATTCATGGCATGAAGAGTTTAAAGGTGGACTGTACTGAAATTTTGACTTTATGAGTTGAATGCACCATTAGAAAGCTTAGTAGCAGCTGAACCAGTTAGCACAATACCAGCTGGGCTACATGATGTCATCGTGATACTCAGCTCTGTTAAAACTATTGTATTGCATCATTGCAGGAGTGAATGCCAGACCACTCATTATGTTATTATAAACAGGAAATCTTAATTGAGTTTTTATCCTTGTTGTACTAGGAATATCACAAAACGAAAAAATGGGTTTGTGGAACAGATGCTGGTCAATACTCCTAGAGACCTAGACAATAAAAAACACAATTTGTTGCGAAAAATTATCAAATGACTTTTGAGTTTGCAATTTGATGGACAATATAGGCTACTTGTTTATCTCGTGAATAGCAGGCCAACTCATTAGACTGGTGTGTTGAAACTGTAGAACGTAGTACTATAATTGCTAGTATCTGCTTTATTGAATGAACACTGTATTTCTTATAAAACAGTTGTGAGAACTCAATATTACTTCTACATTTGTATATAGCGTGTCAGAGTTGAGATGATCAAAGAAGAAGTTTTGAAAATTGACATAAAGCTAGGTGGAGATAACTCCTAATGCTGACATCACTATGGTTATTTTAGGAATTTTAGGGCTACTTCTTTGCCGTTTAGCATCTATTAGCTACTACTAAAGCAGTTTAGATAATATGTTTGTAGAGGTACCAAGCAATACTAACATAGTTAGTTTAGTGAAAATAATTCTGAAACTTTCAGTACAGTCCACTTTTCAGGCATTTTATTCATGTACTCATTACATGAACCATGTTTTACACAAAGTACTAGCACTAGTTTAGTTTGAAATAACCACTGCTGGATGCAGAGATGTGACATTTTTAAAAGCTTTAGATAATATAGTAAATAATATTCACATATTATTATTTAATTTATGTTGGATTGTTATTTGTTTCTCTACTAGATTCAAAAATTGATTTATGTTGTTTACCATATAACTTCTACCACTATATACATGTAGATATACATGTGGATTTGGATTTGATTATATCCCTTGAAACTCCAACAACATGTAGATTATGTTTAGATTGGGATTTAGGATGTAGATTTATTGTGATGGTACGCCCAGTCGTATCTTACATCTGACACTCATTATTGCGTGCATACATGTATATATCTGCTTGTACTTTACTCTTATATTGTTATATATGATTATATGATTATATCTGTCTTTTAATGCCTTTTATACCCATGTACAGAGGCCCGACCTCTCAGAATCCATTGATATTCATTTTGTACATGAATTGGACCATTATAAGCAACTTTTGTAGAACCCGACCTATTTTGGGTCGGCCGTCGGGCTTCCGGCGGCCATCTTGTTGCGCAACTTCCGGACGACCACACGTCGTCTTTTCCCGACGTCACGTCGGCCGGAAGTCCTTATACTATATAAAGGGCACTGTTTTACTGTTCATTGTCTCAGTCTTCACTTGGCCTTCAATAAAGACACATCTATACTTGATACAGAGATCTTCACTTCCTTTTGCCAGGTCATTCGCTTAGCGAACTGCCTACTAGGTCGGATCTTTCTCTTTCATTGTATAGTCTGAAGGTCGGACTTGAGATCAGATGGGTCGTCTTTGGTAGTATTTGGGCTACTGAGACCGCTCGATCTTTCATGTAATGCGAAGTCCTATTACCACTCATAGGCACTTCATTTCTGGGTCAATAGTCGTCCAAGGACGACCGCACCAAATCACAGAAACCATTACATTATTACACTGAGAATATAAAGAGATGTAATTTCTAGTCGAATGCAGTGGATTTTTTTATGCACAAACTCGGAAAATGTTGACAGGACCTATGAAATTTGAGTTATTTGCCATCTTTTCAATGCTACAAGTCGTGTACAAGTCATCACAGTTTTATCCACAAAAATATCTAAATTGTTGCTAAAATAAGTATAGGCTTGCCTGCTGCTGAATACTAGATTTGAGGTTTGAGTTCCAACTACTTTTTTTCCATAACTTGTGTATATTGGATATTGAGTAGACAGCTAGACAATACAAATCGTTAGATTTAAATTGGGAATGCTATATGAACCAAGCTCTAGGTAATCTAGTAGACGTCAAGTAACCACAAATTTCCATTTGTTCTATCTACAGTGACTCCAGAGGAAACAAGTTATCTTGGAGTGAAGTTTACAAACCTACCAACAAGTCTGCAGTTCAGAGATGAAAAGGTGGTGTGTGAGACAAAATTCTACTCTGTGAAACTGAGTAAAGATGGAGCACTGCTATGTGGAACAAACAAGGGGCCTCAGATTAGAGACTCTAAGACTATGTCGTTAACCCAAAGCCTATCTACTTTCTCTCCACCATATTGTGACAGTATAATTCAGTCCTTTGACAGATATGTTATGATATTTCGAGTTGTTTCAGGAGAGGGATTTGATGCTAAGCTTATACAGACAGCTTCAGACAATTTAGGGGAGCAGAGAGTACTGTTGAAAATGAAGCTGGAAACAACTATGCTAATTCATATTACTCAACATGATTCTGATGTTTATGTTGTTTTTCCAGAGAGCAACAAGCTTATCGTCTGCTCTTTGATTTCACATGATGATGTCACTGAATTTCCTTTAGATGAAAACGTGCCATACTCAGTCTGCATTCTTCCTGATTCAAGCTTGCTGATCAGCTACCTAGATGAACCTAAAAGAATGGTTAGGTACAATTTTTCTAAGCAGACAGGTTTAGAGACAATCTGGACATGTCCAGTAGAGGCAGTTGCTATTACCTATGATGAGAAGTCTGGCCTGATATACATAGCATCGGGTGAGAGAAGAATTTATATACTCTCTGCTGAAGGTAAGCATCCTGCAGTAGTTTCATGCCCATGTACTGTACATATTGTGCATGTATAGATAAGAGATGTACAGAATGTCTTTTATTGAAAAAACTCTTTCAGTTATTAAGTCATTGGTGTATAAGAGCATTAGAATTTCTGTCATAATGTTTTGAGCAAAACCACTAGAATGTCAAGCCACACTACCATACCCACTACTGTGGCCTGCATTATAGCAGACTGGGAATCAGTTCTGCAACATAGCATACAATTATTCAACAATATGTAATCTGTTCTGAGCCCTCTACTTAGATTTAAAACCACAGTGTTGCTGTTATTACACAATATAATAGTCAATATGCTCTGTCACTTAGTGCTATATTGCTCTCGTTTTGTAGGCAGGATATTGAAGAAGTTGGAATGTGATAACCTGACTGAAATGGAACATATCCATGACATTGCTGTATCGGGAGATCAAATTATACTGGCTTGTAGATATGATGGCATAAGAAGGTTCACCATTTGTTACTAACTGTACTCAGGTATCCCACTAACTGCACTATTGATGCTTCACATAAATTCTCTTGGAAACTCTTTGCAGGAAATTGACTGTGATGAAATATGCTGATTTGTGTATATCAAACCGTTTGGAGTAACAGTTCGATATACAAGGACACAGGACTAGCACCAATCACAGGTCCCACAACATGACATTGTGTACACCCAGTGATTAGTGCTGATAACCTACGTCATCAGCACAGGTGTAGAGATATCAACTTGGATGTTGGGTTGACCTTTTGGGTCATCCCTACTTCCATTACGACATCCGCAATTATTATAACACTAATTTTAGCCACTGATATACTGTAAATAATATTGATCTGATTGGTTTACCATAATACACTTGGCACGTGTAGTAAATAATGATCATAGCACACGTCTAACTAATTAGCATATTTTGTCATTTGTCCCTACTACTACTAATTGATAATTCAGGTTCCATGTGTATGTAACATACAATGAGATTGTTAGCAACTCTAGACTCTTAGCGGCTGCATTGTCTACATGTACTCATGTGCTAGTAATAGCAAATTATTCATTACCTAACTTATTATTAGATAACAAATAGCTCGGACTGACTGTTAACTAAACCCTGCAATCTGAATTCAAATGGCGTGTATTGTAATGTTTTTGAGTGCTATTGCATACGAGAGCCGAGGGCTACAAATATGTGAAGGGCTTGGAAGGTGGTAGAGGCCGACCAAGTGTACCTTCTGCTCATTACATAAAAGAGTGAACAGCTATGGGTGCTCTTTATAGTGTAGATTGTAGATTATATCAGACGTAGGCCGATGCCGAGACTCATTGGAGCTCAGGACCGACGTAGGTCTTGTAGAGTTTATACTCCGAGGGAGTGATCTTGTAGAGTTCATACTCCGAGGGAGTGTAGAGAAAGAAGATCTAACCTTGAGAGCCTAAGTCCGACGCTAGGTTCATTAGAACCCGGGATCGGCCTAAGCCTAAGGGGTGAATAGAGATATGCATAGTCTAGAATGAGGTGAACTCGAGCCGTACTGAATCCAAAGGATTCTCAGGTGGAGTTACCCGCCTAAAGAGTGAGCCTCTGTAGGTTGAGTTAGGAGATGTTGCTTTATTTAAGCGCAATCAACAACTGATTCACAACAAAAAATGCACTGCCTTATATACATAACAAACTTCCGGTAAAAAGGGACGACATGGTGTCGGTTATCCGACATGGGGTCGGCTTCGGAACTTACGCAACAGTATGTCTGGTTCCGTCCGACTCGGCCATATGAAAAGGTCGGCCATTGCACAAAATGTGCTTACAATAAATAGAAACATGTCGTATATAATTATGAGCTAAATCCATAAGGTCAGCCATGTAGTTACAATATAAAGTGGCAAAAAGACTCTAATAATTCACAATCAAGTAAGGACAGACAATTACTAAATAAGTATAAATGTGGGAAAAACCAAGTTGCAATAGAACGTAATTCCAAGGCTTGATTGCTAGTACAGACATGTATATAAGACACGCAGTGGATAATAAGATAATGAATACATGGATAATGTGAATAACAATGTATGGATAAGATATTGATTGTCAGCTAATAATATTGTTAGTGTGGCTGGCCTAGGTGCCGTTACCACGGAGGCTGTTTCACCACAGTATTAATGTCTGAGTTATTATGTTACTTAAATTACATTCAGAACCAAACGTGAGATTCTAAGTTCAACTTAATACCTTTATTATTAAAAGCCTAACTATAAAATACAATACATATTAAAAGCTACAAAATTAATAACTACGTGGCAAAACAGTTTCAGTTTTTCTGGTTGCTCTGCGTTTCTCAACAAAATTATATAAAATGTTGACTATAAAACTGTGAATAGAATTGTTAGCAGGCTTGCAGGATAAGTAGTGTTCTAAATAGACTTCTCTAGTAATATTGTTTTACAAAACACCATTGCTTTGCTCATTGAGGATTTTGTTAATTGGGTTACTTGGCTGTTTTAATCGAGCCTTAAATTTAGTGATGATCTGAACTCTGGAGGGTTTATCCAATATTAGTGTTCTAATATGTATTTCACGTATAATAAACCTTATAGTTTTGCATGTAATATGTAAGAAACACATGCAATACATCAAATGGGTTACAAGTAAACGTTAAAATTAAACACATGCATGTAATAAATACAAACACCTAATGAAACGGTGAACCAAAAAATACCAGAAAACACGCAACCATAGTTATACATGTACATATATGTAGTAGGTACAATGTAAGTGAGCAAATGTAAACTTGAAGTTGCCTCCTCTACAAAATTGCTAGTACCACAACGCATAAAGCTGATAACTCCTACAATCCATTATAACATTATATTATTAATACATGTACCAGGTACAAAGTTGTATATTGTACGTGTGCAGTTAAATCAGCTGAATGACACAAGTAGGTTGTGTTATATCTAACCACTGCTCTTGCTAAAGGCACATCATTTACTCCTCAAGAATAAGTTTTTGCCACAGAAAGGCCAAAAAATCTCCTTGTAGATATAGTACATCTACATGTACATCTACATGTACATCTACAAGTACATCTACATGTACATCTACATGTACATCTACATGTACATCTACATGTACATCTACATGTACATCTACATGTACATCTACATGTACATCTACATGTACATCTACATATACATCTACGTGTACATCTACATGTACATGCACAAAATTAATAACTACATAGCAAAACTTACAGTTTCAGTCCTTTTGATTGCTTTGCGTTTCTTAACAAAATTTTATAAAGTGTTACTATAAAACTGTGAAATAGATGTTAACAAGCTCTATGTAAAAACCTTGTTTCCCTCTATCCGTCTCTCTCACTCTCTCTCTCTCCCAGTCTCTATCGTGTTGCCTCTTTTATGCCAACCAGATTGGTATGTCATATAACTGCCAAACTGCATGTACGATGTATCCAGCAGACCTGGGTATATCTAGATGGTACTAAGCTCTGTGTTTTGTTTCTGATGCCATACTCATGGCGCCATACTGGGTCTATGTTGCTTGTAGCACACTGGAATATTCTCACGATATGTGCTGTTATACGAATATGACGTCATGCCCATCACATCATAGTTGATCTTAACCAATTCTAAGTTTTCTGTCTCAGACTGTAAAGCCAATGTTCTATGCTGTTTGTACTGCACCAGGATATTCTTATGATAATTAAATAATTAAATAACTAATGTCATCTTTATTGTGTGTGCTTTCTGTAGCACACCACAAACAAGTTCAGAGCAAACCATAATTGACGTCAACTTATATTGCCATGTAAATTCGTAAAATAACTTTAAAAAATATGTATACTACATGTATATGCATGTAAAATCCCATCATATAAAATAATGCTACGCTTTACCAAATTTCAAAGCAACTTTATCTATGTAGTATTATTCAGAACCATGTATTTATAAAGCTATATAATAATATTCAAAACCATGTATTTATAAAGCTATGCAATAATCTTCACAAGCATGTATTTATAAAGTTATAATAATATGTGTTGTGTATTTATAACACTATATTAGTACAACACTAGTGTGTCAGAGGGTAGTCATATAAATAAATACATGACAGGAACCAACAGACATTTCATTTCAGGCTACAATATTGCTGATGCCTTTTTCCCTAATATTATTATAACAATTATGCTAGTAAAAGTTCACATCAAATATTATTTAATTGTTGGCTAATAAGCATGCATACAAAAAAGAAACAACAAGTTAAATTACATAGTATATGTATGTTAAAATAATAAACCATCAGTGGTTATAAAAGCAATACTTATATTAGAATACAGTTATACTTTTACAATTCCTATAACATACTGTATATACCATCTACAGGTAGGCCTATGTAAGCATGTAACTGAATAGGACTTGTAGCATATTACTCATTACAAAACACCTTGTTGTTTACCAAAGTCTATGATCTACTTTTTCTGATGTCATCTCAAACTACATGTAATTACAAACATCACAGAGTTTACTATAGACTTTTAATAGAAAAACTAACCGAACTGCTTTCAGAACAAGTTCAACAGAATATCTTAACTTAATGGAACTAGACTCCCAACATAGACCACTTTCCAGGTTGCGCTAGGGCAACTTTTTTGATAACCAAATAAATTTATCTTTAGTATTCATTTTGGTAGTTGTACTCTCTCATCTTCTATTGATATTTTATATTATCATGTCTAATAACAACATATTTTAATTAATCAATTATGTAGCGTGCACTATGTATGTAATTCCCACAACAACTGTTAGTCTCATTCCCCCAGTGTTAACATAAGTTACTAGCTGTGATAAACATTTATTATTTAAACTCCCATTATAGGAATAATTACCAGTTGTCCACTCCTGCATATGAGTGAACAGACAACTTCTCAAGAATTGTTTTAGTATTTTTTTAGTATTTTATTTTTATCTACACTCAAAAGTACCGCAATCGGATTATCTTCACAAAGCTATGCATCGGCTCATAAGCATGACTGAGTCAGCAAGCATAATGATAACACTCAGTAATGATGTAAGTCTAAAACAATGCAGACCTACATGGTTGATCTATATTGGTAATCAAAGCATAGTCTGAATTTCTACACTCTAAATTAGACAATATATTCTCCTAAGCACACACTTGTGTTTTAGTTTTGTATGCATCATGTAATACAACATGTAAATACATGTGTATAAATTGGGCTGCAAGTAAATGGGCATTGTAATGCTAAAATTAAATACATGAAAGTATTAAAAATACAAGCACATAATGAAAAACTGCTAGGTAAAGTGCTAAATTTAATAATAATTGCTACAACTTGAGCATGTAAACGGTATGCCAGGTACATAGGTGCGCAAATCTACTAAATAAACTTGAAGTTGCCTTCTCTATAAAAGTATCACCTCTACAGCATATAAAGTGGATAACTCCCACAACGCACTAAAAAACATGTACTACATTGTATAGTATTGTTATGTACACAGTTGTATAGTTTTATGTGTGTAACTCAACTACCATACCAGCCCTGCTATACCGGTGTTTGTTGGTATATGGACAGGAAGTAATAATAATTATGTAAAAGCAAAAACACCATTAAAAGTGTTGTTATATATTAATGCAAGCAACGCAAGCAAATAAGTGATCAGATCAGATCAATTCAAACAATTTTGGCCTACGTGAAAAAACTTGTCTCTCCTCTCAGATTTCAACATTTTTCTGGGTAATCATGCATTCCCTGCCACCATTAATATTTTATTTCATGCTATGAATTCCTTTCACTTTTTTGGCACTGCTACTTGATCTCCTAAACAGATTGCAAAATTCAATATAACTTCACTTGAATTGGTCATCACTTGATTTGCTAGCCCATTGACCAATAAAATCTCTTCTATTCACAGCAATCAGACTGAAACACAACACTTGTGTGCCAAACATTCATTTGTAAATATAGTTCTATATTAAATATCTAATCATGTGTAGCTGGAACAGATTAATAACCCTTGTGTGAGTATATGAGTGCATAGGATGTATAGCTAGTTGGCTTACGTAGCTCCTAAAGTGTTTGCCAACCAGACAAGAGTTTTGTAGAACTAATGGTTGATTGAGAAATTAAAAGGTTTAGTCAGACTGGCACCAGTCATTTAGAGTGGTTTAAAGAATTATAAGAGTATATAGATACATGAACAGTAGTTACACTGAGTAAAAGTGAAAGCCAGCTGGATACAAGTTCTATGTTGTACTCTGGTATAACTGAAGTTTGCTGGTTATTCTAGGCCACATGATATACTATTGTAAATCATATAGCAAAAGACGAAACGGTCTACTGTCTTCGGTCTGTGGTTAACGGTCTACCATCCTCCAATCAGATTTGGGGTTGAAAGTTGGAGCTATTCATATATGTTGCAATGCTGCCGGTCAGCATCTTGGCTCCGGGTGGTGCTAGTGCCTTGGGACCGGGTCCCCCTGCATCGCTGCCAGGGCGTGTCCCTAGCCTAAGGCCCTCGGACTCGATCCAGGGCGAAGATGGTACTCAACCCACCCCACCATACCTGTCAACCTGGAGTGAAAAAATATAGGGAGTTTCAACTTCAAAGTGTGCAGGTGAAGACCCTAACTTCCAACTGCAGAAAATACATTTGGAGAGTTGGAACTGTGGGGGGGGGGTATGGGTGCCGAACTTCACTGTTATCACAGCACTAATCATGATCTTTTGACATAATCAGTAATAGTGTAAATTGGCTACCGTGCTTGTAGTTATAGCAAAAGACTAAACTAAATCACAAAAAAGCTGAAAAGAGACTGGTGAACACAATATTACACTGAGTAGCCTACACATACACAATATAAGCTATGTAGTAGCTGTTAACTCTAAAATACCAGATAGAGTAAAATTTTATTGAACAAGGGTATTATTTGAGGCTATTTATTGGATAATCTTGGATATTGGCCCTGATGCCCTGAAATAGGGAGGATATAGGGAGCTGGTGGGAGTGGGAGTTTGAAATAGGGAGGGTCCCACCCAAATCGGGATAGTTGACAGGTATGCACCCCACTTGTCGAATGGGAGTTGGAACTCAGGCTATCGGTCTGCCATCCTCCAATCAGATTTGGGGTTAAAAATTGGGCTATTCATATATGTTGCAATGCTGCCGGTCAGCATCTCAGCATGCCGGCATTGATTATTCCCTGGACCTGTGATTTATATATATGTTACAATGCTGCCGGCGAGGATCTTGCCTCTGGGTGGTGCTAGGACCTTGGGACCGGGTCCCTCTGCATCGCTGCCGGGGTGTGTGCCTAGCCTTAGGCCCTCCACCACGACCCAGGGCGGGGTGGGTACCGGACCCACCCTACCCACTATATTGGTGTTGGAACTCGGGCTATGTACTTGAAGTTGTCTTCCTGATACAAGGAAATACAACTCCTCATGAGGTCACTGTAACATGTCTGCACCAACAGAGATCATACACACGCATGACCACAGTACATGAGCACAAGCCATCATTTCATGCGAGCAAAGCGATCAAATTTTGCAATGAAACTTGCATCGCAGGCCAAGCACGAAGTGCCTGTATTTTCAAATTGAGAAAGGCTTGTCCAACAATGATTACTTGCCATGGAGGGGATATTAGTAGCCTGGGCACCAGACTAGTCTAAACCCATCAGTGGTGGAGACTCTGCACCATTGGTACTAAGCTAAGCTGTACTTACTGATTGTTTTAGATAAGTAGGCCTGATGACACAGAGTAAATATACCTTACGTTTACATCGATTGGTTAGTTTTAAAACATAACACAGTATATCACAAATGCAATATTATGCTATCAAACCTTCATTTCAGTGCCTCCTTACAATAATATTATACACACAAATGTACTTGGAGAGCTTTTCTACTCTGTTTTCTGTTCTGACTTCAACATGGTTTACTACGCCGATGGCCATATTAGCAGCCATAGCCTATAGTTAGCGGTCAAACAATACTAACCACTAGAAAAGCCATGGTCAATGGAACAAATGACTTTCGCAATAGTGGCAGAAATACAAACTACACGGAAAAATGAGACATGGAGTAAACAGCTCTAAGTTTTATACAGCGACATGCAAGAGAAGAATCAGTCCTAAAAGGTTTGTGGACTCAACAAGTGTGGCAAGCTTCAACCCAATCTATGAGATGATTTGACCTGTTTAAACTAGATTGAGAGTGTTTCCTTGTTGTGCAACAAAAATCAACAAAATTGCATCTCGATACTGTATGGGCAATTAAATATTTAATTACATGTACAATTGCTTTTCATTGGCTAGAAAACACGAAGCTGTACCAGACAGTACCATAAACCAATGATCTTTATCTCGTATTAGGAGACTGTATCCCACAAAGCGGGTGACACATCGTTATGTAATTGGCAGTGAAGTTGCAGTATAGTTTAGAATAAGATTACAAACATGACTGACTGTAGCTAAATATTTTATGTGGAAATATGAAACTTGATGCCAGTAAGACTTGTGGGCGTAAGCATCCAATGAAATTCACAGCCTAGGCCTGTTACACACTTTGTGTAAATACTAAGTACAAGTATAAGTACCCTACTTTACCTTGTACTGAATCTGTTGTATTATACTGGTTATGGTTTATTGCATACATAACATATCAGTCCTAAAACAGGTCTGAAGCTCAACTGAACATACAACATGCTGCTACATATGCTATGCTTGCTAGAGGATAATCTTATAGCTATGTCAGTAGCAGTAATCATACAACATCTCCCTATTTTTAAGATGAACTATCAGTTAATCTAACAATCATAAAAAGAGAAATAGTAATTACAATGTATGTTAACATAAATATACATGAAAAAAATGCAAACTACACAAAAACAGATTAGTAAAATTTAGTGCAAACAACTGTCATATTTCAAAGCTAGGTGTGAGGTTGACGCAAACTGTTCGCCAAAGATTAGATCAATTACGCGGTTTGACTACCCGACCTGACCGTAGTGTCATAGGAGCCGAAATGGGAGAGTTCACACAACGGCTGGAATTGTCAATTGGTTCTGGTCCTCCGCTACTACTTTCCATTGGCTCGGATTCTGGTACTACTGGGTTTGACTGTGAATCCCCATTTGGGCTAAATGAAGTTTCACTACTAACTAAGCTGGTGCGATTACGTCTCACAATACTACCATTGCTGTCTTTAACTGTATATGATCTAGGGTGACTTGGAACTGGTCCTACTACTTTGCCATCTCTCCCCGTGTCTCTCACATAAACTTGCTGATCCTCTAGCAATGGAGGTAGCTCTACTGCTCTGTGCCTTCTGTTAAACTGAGTTTGAGACTCTAAACACTTCGTTGTTTCCTTCTCACGGATAACTGACTCACAAGGCACCCGAGACTCAAGTGCCGATGGCAAGCTGGGTATGGTTTTTGGTAGTTGTAGATTACTATTCTCGTTTTATTGAAATAGCAAAGCCTGTTGGACTCAAAATAGCCATGTACAGTAAGTTGGGTACCACTAGCTTGACATAAATGCTTATCAGTTGGATATAAAGACATCTTATTACAAAAGCTCTTAGGAATAACCGACACATCTGCTCCAGAGTCCAGTTTGAGATAAATGGGTGTGTTGAGCTTACTGACACGTACCTTTTTTACCCAAGGTTCTATTTGTCCTTTGGTATCATTGACTACTCCCATAAAGTTGTGTAAGGAGTCACATTCACTGTTTTCTGCATCTGTCACTTCCTGTATGATTTTGGAGTTGCAGCACCGTGCATAGTGTCCCGGTTTATGACATTTGTTGCATCTGCTGTCTATAGCTGGGCACTTGCCCTTAGTATGTTTTCTGTATCCGCAGCGTTTGCATGGATGGCCTGGAGAAGTAGCTTCTCTAGGTTTAGTTACCTCTGTTACCTTATCAGTATCTGAAACTGGAATTGATGAAGACAGTTTATTGTCATTTAGCTCTTTGATGTTGTTGTCAACTTGTTCAAATTGCCTGGCCATGTTTACAGCAACTGCTTCAGTTAGCTTCTCAACATCCATTTTCTGCATTTCTCTACTGCATGCAATGTCTCTTATGCCAACCACTATTCGATCTCGCATTTGCTCACTTCGGTTAGCAAACTCACATCGGTCAGCTGAATCATTTAAGATGCGTATGTACTGCTCGACTGTCTCTCCAGCCTGTTGGTCACGTCGAAAAAACTTTGCACGCTCATATATTATATACTTCCTAGGTGAAAAGTATTTGCCAAATGCTTCTCTGACCTTCTGGTAGTCTTTACGATCATCATCGGATAAGTCTAGCCCACTAAATATGCTTTCACTCCTGTTTCCCATACAGTACAAGAAGCTATCTATTTGTAATTGTGCATCTTCATCACATATTTTAGAAATATTTCTATACCTGTCCCAACGTCCAATCCACTCCGTCCATCTTTCAGGTTGGAAATCAAATTCCTGCTGTGGATTAAACTTCTGAGCCATGTTATACAGTTATTGTTGTTTCTAGTTAGTACTGGCTACCATGTTGTATTATACTGGTTATGGTTTATTGCATACATAACATGTCAGTCCTAAAACAGGTCTGAAGCTCAACTGAACATACAACATGCTGCTACATATGCTATGCTTGCTAGAGGATAATCTTATAGCTATGTCAGTAGCAGTAATCATACAACATAATCTACATGTAATAGCCGATACAGACTTTGTCTAAGTATGTAAAAGCAGTTACTTGTATGTTAGGAATAAGCAATGTGCACGTACATGTAAGTGTTGGACAATCTGTGAGTGGCGAAGGTTGAATACCTACAATGTACTTGTACTTCCATAGTAAAACTAAATGTGCTACTTCCTAATCTCCTTACCACCATCTTACAATCAGTGGCAGGTCAACTAAAATTTATTTGAAAATAAAAAAAGTCTAGTGCTTGAAAGAGAACAAATGAGGTGGGTACCCTATAGTTGAGTATAGAATTACACATGAAGTAATCCTATCTTACAGATTAGTGTTGTAAAGCTAGTAGATAACAAATTAGTGAATAACTAAAATGAAAAAACTTGTGCTTTGGTGGGACTCCAACCCATGTCCCTATGAATGATATTTGAGCACTCTACCATTGCACTACCAAACAAGCGGTGGCTTTATGGGAATAACTACAGCCATTAACATAAGGGTACACGCCTGCTGGCCGTGTACCCACTAAAATTGAGATGGGTACACTCTCGTATAGCTACACTTCGAATGCTCAGAGAAGATATTTGTGTGACTAAAGATTTCACATCTGTAGTTCCTTACCAGATATAGAATACATACATGTATTACATAATTTAATAATTATTATAATGATGCGTAGCTGTTACGCTCTTTTTTAATGCAAAATCTGTTTTTGGAGATATTTCTTGTAGAAATCGCCACCTCAGGTGCTCTATGGCACTCTATGAACATGAATTAATGAGTGAAATTGGTCAGAGCTGCTATACATGTATCTGCAAAAGGTCAATGATAAGGTACTTGAAAAGTTACAGAGTAAACTATTAAACTAGCTGCTTATGCATATTGTGTATTGAAAAATGTTGACCACATTTTCCAGTTTTAAACTTGAAGACCTGTAGTCACTTATTATAGGCCATCAGAGTGTTCTGAGACTAAACGCTGAGGTGATTGTCATGAGCACTATTATATGAAATCAGCTCTCATACAGGCTTTCATTTCCTATGTCTTGTATTATGTAAAAAAATATGTTTGAGAGCTGACACCTACCTCTTCAGTTCTCTTTAAAAAGGCTTAATGATCAAAGTTCAACTTCTGACCATGGGCTACTGTATGTAATACTAATACTAAAGTTTAAAACAAGGAGAGACCCATGGTAACGTTTTTTGTATAAGTGGGAGCATGCTTCAGCTTATAGAAGCTATCAGTCAGTAACAGCTATCAGTAAAAGACTTCGAATCTAAATGTACTTGGATCACCTCTAACTGCAGTGGAAAAAAGAGCCTTTGTAGCTATTATTTATACTATTTTTATCACCATAATGAACATTCTATGTTAATTTATCTGCACCATAGTATTGCACAACCAAATAAGCCACTAGTACAAGTACATGCAAACAAATCCAAATAAGGTGTGCTGTGATGGTCAGCTTTACCCAACCCAGTCACCTTATATTTTAACCAATAAGAGTATGCGTAGATATGAATCAACCAATAAGAGTGTACATAGACATAAACCGACCAATAAGAGTGTGCATAGATATGAACCGACCAATTAAGGGTATGCATAGATATGAATCAACTGATCCAGCTATATTGTAGGAGTGTGCATACAATGTAGATGCATGATAGATTTGAATCAAACAATAGGAGTATGGTAAATAAATATTTAATTGTTCTGCATGTAATATAGCAATAATTATTGCAAGCTGTTATAACACAACAGCTTGAGCAAATAGTTTACATTTATTGGAGTACCAACTTGCAATATTGTAAGCTGGTTGCTTATTAATACATGTGTAATAAGTCTGCTGGTTCTACTTCCCATTATTAATCCAAGATAAGAAAGCGATGATCTCAAGACATCTGGTTGTCCATATCAGGGTGCAAATATTACAGTCATTACCAAAAGTTTAGGACCAAATTCGAAAAATGGCAAAATCAGCAACCTTACAATACTTGATATTGTACGTTATTTCAACAATATTAACATTAATGAACTTTTCTAATTGAACAATATTTGAGGTCAATAAATCATATTGTTCTAATATTTTCTGTGTCCACTCTCATTTTTGATAACTGCTGCTAATCACGGCAACATACTCTTCATCAACGTTTTCCAATAATTTAGCTTTTCCCAGGCGCCCATATCATTTTAACCTGCTCTGTACACTCATTCAAACTGGAAGATTGTATCCCGGCTAACCTGTTTCACAATAGTTTAGCTTATCCCAGTCGCCCATACCATTTTAACCTGCTCTGTACACTCATTCCAACTGGAAAATTGCATTCAGCTAACCTGTTTCACAATAGTTTAGCTTATCCCAGTCGCCCATATCATTTTAACCTGCTCTGCACACTCATTCAAACTGGAAGATTGTATCCCGGCTAACCTGTTTCACGAAACTCGTCACATTTTCTCACTTGGGTTGAAATCTTGGCTACTACAAATCCATTATTGTAAAGCACTGATAGACAGTATACTGCCGCGATTGGCAGCAGTATTATCAAAAACAAGGGTGGACAGACAGAATATTAGTCAAATGTACATTAAGTAGCTTTTCTAATTGAACAATACTAACGATAAATAAGTCATAATATTCTCTACTTGTCTAATATTTTGTGTGTGTCCACTCTTTTTTTTGATAAATGCTGCCAATCACGGCAGCATGATTTCCATCAATGTTTTACAATAATTTGGCAATTATCCCAGCCACCCAGATCTTTTTAGCCTGCTCTGTAAACCCATTCAAACTGGATGATTGTATTTCAGCTAACCTGTTATACAAAACACACCGCATTTTATCAACTAGGTTGAGATTTGGGCTATTACAAGTCCAGATTATTGTCAAACAAAAACAAAATATTAGACAAATGAGAATATTATGACTTATTTATCTTTAGTATTGTTCAATTAGAAAGGTTCACTAATGTTCATGTTGTTGAAATAAAGTAGATTGTCAAGTAAAGTAAGGTTGCTGATTTGGCCATTTTACGAGTGTGGTCCTAAACGTTTGGTAATGACTGTATAGTATTAGATTCATGTAGGCCTAAGTGTATTGTGGTATGTATTATTATAGTAATACAGTTTAGGAAATTATCAGATATATAAGTTTATATGGATTATTTTATTTATAATTTCCATAAATGTGTGACACTAATACAGTTAGATGGGAATAAGATAAATGTGGAGGAAAACCTTCTTCAGGTCAAAAAACCTCCTGCCCTTCTACACAAAACGATACAAAATATTATTTTGTGAACAAAAGCTATCAAATTCTTGTCCTTTATCAGCTGTCTCAATAAACAAGAACAACTGATGGAATTTATTCCAAAGAAAGGATGTTAGAATATTGAACAGTACACTTCACATACTCCGCTTCCCTGCAAAGATGCTGATGCATATCTTCTGTTGATACCAATATAGGTTCTCCGTCCTGCGAGCTGAGGTCTAAACCAGTATGGATTCCCCACAGATGTTGATATTCCAGCAGATGAACTGACTCCAACTTTCCTATCTTGAACAGTGTACCAGATGTAACTACAATAATAATATACTGTAGCTTACCATTTCAGCCAATGTTATTACCATAAACAATAAAGACCTACATGTAGCTCCTCTTGGCCCCCACAAAACACTAAGCCAATATTATCATAATTGCTGCATTACCTGCATTATTGTGTACTACTATTAGAGATCAATACAAACATCAAATTTGTAATTCTGCCTAAACAATGCAGGTACACCGTAGGTCCAACACAATTATAGGCGTATTAAGATATTGCATGTGTAAGCTAGATAAATAGCAATATGCAGCAATAAAAATTAATTTTATTCAGTATTACATAATGGCCTATCACTTATCACTCTCAGAGAGGCATGCCTGGTAGTAACAACAAGGGGATTTCTTTTCAGATCCAGCATTGGTTATACTTGGGATTTCCTTCAAATGACATTCAGTTATCAAAAGCAGTCTCATATGAACCAGTAGTTTCAGAATACCTTAATGTTAATCTATTAATAGGTCAACAATATGCAGAGTACCTGTCATGGTTGTCATCAGGATGAGTATGGATGTTGTTTAGATTCAAGTAGTTGGAGCCATATGAACTTCCAGAAACCGTCTTTGTTCGTAGATAAGCATCGAGACCCCTGCCATAGATATAGGAATTGGTGCTACCACCTATAAATCAACAAAGCTAAGAAGTAATTTTATGCACAAACTATTAATAGTAGTGTAAATCATTAAAATATCCTTGCTTTATTTGCAAACTTTCAGAAATACTGTACAAGCAAGCGATCTAGTAAAAATTTTTATTATCAAACAATCACGATTCTATATCGCTTATGATTCGGAATTATTTACCGTTGGCCATGGCCTGGCTGATACATAACATACCAGGCCATAACTAGCATACTGTTACTATTATAGTCATAACTATTAATTTCTAGAGAAGCTAAACTTACTTGTAGCAGTAGCGGAATCAGAAATGCTGTAAATGTATTTTCCTTGTTGTGGTACATCCATGGTGAACTTACACCTGAATCCTTTTTTTCCAGTTGGAAGGTCAATCACTAGTCTACAATAGTTGTCCCACATGTAATACAAATTGAAATTTTACTGTCTTAACAATGATAGGCTACATGTACATGTATATTAAACCAGCCATTGGCACAGTTCTACATAATTCTAAGTAGCCTTTGGGTTAGGATTTGAAGGTACACCATTATCTAATATATTATGATATCATAGACAAAAAAATTTACATCAGAAGTTTTGTTGAAGGCCCATGGTTAGATCAAACTTTCCAAAGCAGCACATAGGATGTATGGTATTGCACAATAAAGCTGTGGGAACTTTATCCCAGGCCAACAGCCAGCTGCTTCAAGCAGACTTACGTACATTTCCCTTTAACCTAAAGTGTAACCAATGATTTATTCCTAGGCTAAAAGGGTTATGTCCTGAGCACTGAGTTATTTGATGGCACAAAATATGGTACTAAATATTTACTATTCCAGTACTGTAGTTATCCTATGTTTCTGCCTCCAAGTTATATTTAGAACAACTATACCACAACACATGTACAGTCATAATGTGGAAGAAAACAATAATTAATTGCTGTCCTTTAATAGTCTGGCCGAAAAACCGGACCTACAAAAAAGGCAGCTACTTACTGTCAGCAACAAAATCTCAAAAACAATTTAAAACTTGCATAAGTTACCATACAGCTACCATGTACATGTATGTTAGCATAATTCTGTGAAATCATTTTTTACTCCTGTACTCTTTCTATGCAAACAACTTGAATTCAAGAAATTTCCTTGTAAGGCATAAAGCAAACAGTTGCATCTTGCTCGTTAACAAAGTTGTGCTCAATGCAGCATTGCACAGTGTTAGCTATTCAAGTGTGGACAAGATATCACAACTCTACTTATCGTAGTGTGAATGTAACAAACTCAAATAAGAGACCCCTTTAGGCGTAAAATTAAAATATGGGCATCAATTACTGAAAAGCCAAAATAATGAATTGGTCTACTTTAGTCTATTCTATTCTATTCAGCATGCATCATTTCCTATGTCAGATTTCGTACCTGTATGTCTTGGAGCACCGTGAGTTGGGAGTGTCGTGATTGCCGTCAGAAATGAAGTGTAGTGGAAATCCACTAGTACATCCTGCGCCATCGTACAAGTTACATGTCTTTGCTTGACCATTGGCTCCAGCTAATATCAGAACGGTAAAGTACAGTACAGTATTGCATCACAGGTAAGGATAATAGAGGTTTTCAGACATTTACACCCATAAGATATACATGTACAAGTGTATTACTGCAGTTGCTTCCTCTTTCAAAGAACATTTGGATCAGTAAAAAATAACAGGAAGTGATAAAGAATGCCATGGATTATTAATCCCCTTACCACCAGATAAACACTATTTACCTAGCAGAGCTACTATACTGAGGATAGCTATCAGCACTTTCTTCATTCTGTCTTGCAATTGTTCTGCTAGTCTAGTGGATGAGCAGGATGAGCAGCACTGCACTGTTCATCAGTTAAACTGCAACTTATATATCTAAGATAGGTAGACCAGGTTTCTAAAAATTAGCCTAATCCTCTACAGTTTTGGCAACCGACACTCTAAGCTTATTATACCATGATAAAGATGGTTTTGCGCATTAGATTTCTGCTGCAACGTTGCACAGTGCCAATAACTATCAAGTGGTGGTGCCATTAGAATCGTCCAATCAGTGCCGAGTATGTACATTAATTGTATCTGATTGGTGGGAGGTTGGAGTAAGCGTGTACAGGAACAAAATCCTTCTTTATTTTAATAAGGAGTTCAAAAATAGCATAGAGAAATAGATAACACAGCTTATTCTAGTACAAGCACTTTGTACTTGATCTGCTACGCAAGACTCACTACACTATTTGCTCACTTCGCTAGCGTGTAACCATGATTCCATGAGGAGTTTTATGTCCTTGCATTGGAGAGACAACTCCAATTCCATAGCCTAAGTTCCAACACCAATCTAGCGGGTGGGTTGGGACCCACTCGCCCTGAATCTTGCTCATTAATATTATATTATATTAGCAAGGAGGCCTAATGCTTCCAGAATCCTTCTGTTCCTGTCATATAGGCTATGAGAATATATTTAGTGAGCAAAAAATTGGGGTGGGAACCAAAATCAATTAAGCTGTGGGAATCCTGTTCCCAACTCTAAACAATTTTTATCAAAAAATAATATCAGTCAAAAATGGAATGTTAGCCAAGAGTAGTGCCTCGATATGTGCTTCACTTTTATATACATATAAATGAACCTTCTCAACTCTCCCAATGCTATTACATTGCATACCCTATGATAGCAAAAAGTTGTCATTTCTTATACATAACATTGATAGCTGTGGCTAATAACCAAAAGAAAGCCAAAGAGTTTATCATTTGAGGACACTGCTTATAAATTCTATAAAGCAAGAATTATTTGGTAGAATCACTTTATTATGTTACATTGCAGACCAGACCAGTTAATAAAACCTACTGTCAAATGTGACAGCTAACGCTAAACAGACAAACAAAGGATTATACAGGCAAACCCAGTGCATATTTTCAAAGCCAGGGTGTAAATTTTCATAGTTGGCATACAATGAAAAACCTTGCAGAATGATGGTTAATTTTTGGCATTAATCTAAAGTTGTTTTCTCCTTCTTCCCACTATTCTCAGTACAGGGTAAATAATTAATAGTTTTAAAATGGATGTGTAACCATCATCAAATCTGGAGCAGTACTTGTTATATAGTATTCCAATGTTATCAGGGTATTCACTGCATAAATGGTAACTGTTGGCCATCACGTTGAATGTATGTATGGAATTAAAGGAAGACAACCCCAAAATGTCAAGAAATATTCCGAAAAGTCCCGCAAATTCTATTAAATATTTTATACTCTGCATGCAACTAACATCTTAGTGAAGCTGGTCAGTTATTTACAGATATGTATATTAGTAGATATGCAAATTTCTCATTCATAAGACCCTATTGGATTAGAGTTCTGTAATATACATCCTAATTATTCATTTCATGACATTCTAATATGATTGTACATAATGCAATATTGTCATTACTTTGAGCATTTGACATTAGGAATACATCATAAATTAGCAGCAGGTCTGGTTGGCAAAACATAAAATTGTATTTACATGTACACTGTAGATGAAATAGAAGATTCAAGCAGTTTTGGTTTCAGATTTCAACAGTTTTCTGGGTAATCATGCATTCGCCGTCACCATCAATATAATTATTTCATGCTATGAATTCCTTTCACATCTTTGGCACTGCAACTCGATCTCCTAAACAGATTGCAAAATTCAATACAACTTCACTTAAAATTGTCTTCACTTGATTTGCTAGCTCATTGACCAATTGAATCTCTTCTATTCACAGCAACCAAACTGAAACATAGTGCTAAATACTTATTTGTAAATGTGTCTCTATCTACTGTTGTGCTGTGATAATAGGGGCAATCTTTTTTTGAGCATCCATGCTACATTAACTTCTATTTTCTGGCTTGGACCAGATCTAGCTAAGCAACTCGTTGCTATATTGTGTAGCAAATGTACATATAGTTTTAAAATAAATGTATGTCTAAATTTAGCTTGTTGTCCATCAGTTTAAGGGTATCTTCGTAACTAAGTCCGTAGTTTTGGCATATATTTACTTGTTTCCTATAATAGATTAGCGAAGAAACCAAATGTCTATAGAATCTTTCCACTCAGATACATGTAAGTAGACCATGAAAGCATTGTTGGAAGAAAAAGTGGGGCGAGCAACAAAATATAATTGAACTGTAGTAGTCCTGTTGCCAATACTCTAAACATCTAAACAAATTCTTATCAAGAAATGATATCAGTCAAAAATTTCTGTAATGTTAACCACCTTAGTGACCCAATGTGTTTCACTTTTATATAAATGGACCTTCCCAACACTATTACTTTGTATAATATACTAGAGCCAAATGTCATCATTTCTTATGCATTATATTGATAGCTGTGGCTGATAGCCAAACCAAACGGAAGCTAGCCAAAGAGTGCATTATGTGAGCACACTGCTTAAATTCTATAAAACAAGAATTATTGTTTTATCTCAATAGATATGGTGGAATCACTTTATTATGTTACTTTGCAGACCAGACCAGTTAAGAAAACCTACTTTCAGATGTGACAGCTCACTCTAAACAAGCAAACATAGGGTTATACAACGTAATATGTGCAAACCTAGTGCATACATTCATAATTGGCATACTATGAAAAACCTTGCAGGATAATAGTTAATTATTGATATTCATGGCATCAAATAGCATCTAAAGTTGTCTTCTTCCCCCCCCCCCCCATTTTCATTACAAGGTAAATAATTAATAGATTTCAAATGGACGTGTAACCATTATCAAATCTGGAGCAGTACTTGTTCTATGGTATTCCAACAGCTTGATCCAAATCAACACTTTTTTATCGCTCAAATTTCACTTTGCCAATTTCTGCAATGAATCTGTGACGAATATTTTTAATTTTCTAATATTTTTCAATTATTTGAAATTATCATCTCTCACTTACAAGGGGCTAACAATTCCATAATGCTACATATGAGTAGACATCAGCATGTAATAGATGTTTGTTATTATTGTGCTATTTTCATTACCAGAACAACAGCTTCAGATTACATGCAAGTCAATGCTGCTACAGTAGCTAAAACAGACATTATACATGTAGGAAGTCAAGTTGTCCAGGAAACGAAAATAACTCCATAGCACAACATAAAGTGTTACACAATGTCTGATGACGGCATAAAAAGGTTCACCGTCCATTAGTAACTGTACTCAGTTACTGTGCATTATATGACTAAGCAATCTTCATGATCCATATATAAAATTTCTTGACAGCTCTTCACAGAAAGCTGACCGTTTACTTTTTTCAAAATTTTAGAAAGAAGTTCTGGAATATGTGTTTGGTAGCAAATCAGCTGGTATGTGATTTGGTTATAATTACACTTCTTTGGTACAAAAGTCATTACTATTATAACTTACCATAATTATATATGAAGTTGTAAGTCAGTAACTAGTCTGACCTTCCTCAGTGTGGTTAGTCATTAATGGTTTTTCAGCACCATGTCTATTTATCTTGCAATGAATTTTTGCTTCAGTTGCTAAACATACACAGTGCACTAGAAACAAAACTACTGGTATAGACACAACCATAGTTGCACCTGCATTCCTAATTATTGCATTTTATTGGTTGGCTACGCTGAATAAAATGCATGATTTCAGTAGGATATTTTTACCACCACCTGCAATCTTATTTGCACGAGCAATTGAGAGAATGTTTGCAGAAGTTGTCTGCTCCTGTTGTGATCATATATTGAGAAGTTGTCTGCTCTTGTTGTGATCATATACTAAGAAGTTGTCTGCTCACTAATGGCAATGATACCAATGAAGAGTAGAGTTTTGTTCATTTGTAGAGGTCGTAGCCTCAACATATTAATCATAGGATTAGCTTCTTATTCTGCTATTATAAACAAACCTGTCGTTAAGTCAATATCAGTGTTTGGACAAGTCTGCAATGTACAAGTTATAGTTTGGTATGAACTATGTAATTGATGTATCAAGTGGGTTACTATAACCAATGAGCATTATTAGGTTAAAATTACACACATGAAAGTATTGAAATACTGTGATAGCACATGCTGACAAACTGTTAGGTGAGCCACAAATACTTGTTGCAACATGTATTGTACATGTAAACACACAAGCAGGTAAGTGAGCAAATGTAACTAGTAAACTTGAAGTTGCCTTATCTATAAAATTATTAGTACTACTTAAGCTTAGGCCACTCTACAGCGAATTTTCTTGCGAATAGCAAATTTTGGCCAAAGGCGAATTCGCAAATTAGAATCGAGCGTGCCACACTGCAAAAGCTATAAGCGAATTGGCATTGTGGATGATTTGATTTCACCCAATGAGGGATCAAAACTTATTATTCTCGGTCACGTTTCTCATTCACTGCACAACTAAACTCCGAAAAATGTAAAATAATTAAAATAGAATGAAATATAATAATTATTTTATGCTTACTTTTATTCGTTTTACACAGTTCTTGCAAACGGAAGTATTCATTTTATTCATCAGTTAAAATAAATATTTTATTATAATAATTTAAACTCACGATTGATTGAAAATCCGCGGCTGTGATCGCGTGACAGTAACTTGACAAGTAAAAATTGGCCAATTACAATTTGACGAGTTGGGAATTAGCTGATTCAACCCAACTAATGCGAATTCGCATGTTTTCCGCGAACTCGCACATAATATTGTAATGGTTTCTGCTATTTCGTGCGGTCATCCTTGGACGATGTAATGTTTGGCTAACAGGGTAACACACTCTATCCAGTATTCATTATGGCTTAGTGGTCCTCACTATGATATAAATAGATTGCTTCCTGTTATACTTTACTTGTTTACAAGAATATGCATGAGTCATATCATTATACTTGTTACTTGCAGTCAGTTGAATACAAGTGATCAACCTGTAAACATGCTATGTCTATGTTGGTTAAGTTGTAACACAGTAAATTAAGTATATAACACTGGCGACGAGGATGGCTGCTAGGACAGTGTTTGATAGGTATGACGGCAAGGAGGATATTGAGACGTATTTTGAGCGGTTGGACTTGTTCTTTGTGGTGCAGGAGACTCCGAATAACAAAAGAGTTGCGGTGCTGTTGAGCTCGGTTGGGGCGGAAGTGTATGGCATTTTGAAGGATTTGCTCAGCCCCGATGCCCCGAATGGGAAGACGTTACAGCAACTGAAGGAGGTATTGATTGGACACTATAAACCGCAGCCTCCAGTTATAGCGTCGAGGTTTACGTTTATGAGAGCATCTAAGCATGCTGATGAGTCGGTCAATGACTATTTGCTGCGTATACGTAAGTTGGCTGTACCGTGTTCGTTTGGGGCATTTCTGGATGACGCTCTGCTACTGGCTTTTGTAAGTGGGCTGCCTTTGAATGGTAATGTACAGAAGAGATTGTTGGGGGAGAAGGACCTGACATTGGAACAAGCAGTAAGCCTGACAAATGCAATGGAGATGGCGAGGCTTGAGGTAGCAGAACAAAGTACACCAAGTGTAGGGACTACAAGTGATACGGAGAACGTGAACCAAGTAGGTCGGAAGATGTTTAGACAAGGTGACAAAAATGTGAGATGTTATTGTTGCGGTAGGTTTGGGCATATTGTTTCCCGCTGCAGATACAAAGATCTTACATGTAACAAATGTGGAAAAAAGGGACATCTGATGAAAGTTTGCAACGGGCAAGGAGTAAAACACATAGAGGACGCTGGTGCAGTGGATGAAAGCAGTGAAAACCAGTATGTATACAAAGTGCATCAGAACAATCGCGGGGCATACGTGGTTTCAGTTAGCGTAAATGGGAAACCAGTTGTGATGGAGATAGACACTGGAGCCGCAGTCTCGTTAATGTGTCACAGTCAGTGGAAGGAACTATTCCCAGAAGGCAGTCTAAGGCAGTATAGAGGGGGAATGCTAAAATCCTATACAAAGGATGTGATTGCAGTAAGAGGTGAAGCCCTAGTAGATGTTGGTTACCAGGGTAAGTCACATAAGTTACCCTTGATTGTTGTGTCTGGAGAGCAGCGACCTCCACTCTTAGGTAGAGACTGGCTAGCACAGGTTAGACTAGACTGGTTGTCAGTTAGTCAAATACAGAAGCTAGAACCGGAGGATGTTGAGGATGGAGGCATTTTCCAAACCGGTATTGGGACAATAAGAGGATACAAAGCAGAAATTGAGGTAAAAGATGGCACAAAACCCATCTTCTGTAAGGCAAGACCGGTAGCTTACGCATTAAAGGACAAGGTGGGTCATGAATTAGATCGGCTAGTAGCTGAAGGGGTTTTGGAACCGGTTACTCATAGCGATTGGGCATCTCCAATAGTGGTGGTGCCTAAGCCTAATGGGGCTATTAGACTATGCGGGGATTTCAAGGTCTCCATTAATCAGAGTTTGAAGCAGCATAATCACCCAATTCCTTGTATAGAGGATATTTTAGCTGGTCTGGCCGGTAAACGAGTGTTTACCAAGTTGGACCTCAGTCAGGCCTATCAGCAGCTACAGTTAGATGAGGATAGTAAGGATTACCTGGTGATTAATACACATAAGGGACTCTATCGGCATACCAGATTGGCATATGGTATTTCAACAGCTCCTGCTATTTTTCAGTCGGTAATGGAGCGGATGCTAGCTGGACTGCCGGTTGCAATATATTTGGATGATGTACTTATTGGTTCTAAATCGGACGATGAACACGAGTCGATACTCAAGAGAGTGTTGGCACGACTAGATGAGCATGGAGTTCGCTTGCGCAAAGATAAATGTGAGTTTCGCAAGAGTGAACTAACTTACTTGGGACACACGATTAGTAAAGAGGGTATTAGTCCTACAGACGAGAAGGTAGAGGCTCTAAGGGGAGCAGCAACACCTACCAATGTCTCAGAGCTAAGGAGTTTTCTGGGAGCCGTGAACTTTTATGGGAGGTTTATCAAAAACCTATCTACACTATTGGCTCCACTCCACAGACTGCTCAATAAGGAGGCAGCATGGGATTGGAATGAGTCTTGTAGGCAGACATTTGCTAAATGTAAGGAGTTGTTGTCAGGAAGTTCTGTGTTGGTTCATTATGACCAGAAACTACCTATAAAGCTAAGTTGTGACGCCTCATCCTATGGGGTTGGAGCGGTGTTGAGCCATGTTGTGGAAGGAAATGAACGACCAGTGGCTTTTGGTTCTAGAACTCTAACAGACGCAGAGAAGAACTACAGCCAAATAGAAAAGGAGGCGTTGGCACTGAAATATGGGATCACTAAGTTCCACAAATACCTATACGGCAAAAAGTTTGTGTTAGTAACAGATCATAAGCCACTCCAAGCCTTGCTGGGGCCGAAAGTTGGAATACCCACTTTAGCAGCCGCTAGAATGCAGCGATGGGCCCTGATTCTGGCAGCGTATGAGTATGACATTGAGTACAGGCCGGGAAAGGAGCACGGTAATGCGGATATGCTGTCACGGTTTCCAGTTAACCAAATTGAGGTTGAAGTGGCAACGATAGAAGGAGTGAACTCGATGCTAGGTAGTTTACCAGTCAGTTCCGGTGAAATAGCCAGGCAGACTGCGAGTGACTCTAAATTGTCACGTGTAATGCTGTATGTTATGGAGGGCTGGCCCCGCAACATGGTCAACGAAGAATTGGAGGCATTTTGTAGGAACAGAGACTATTTATCAGTAGATCAAGGTTGTTTAGTCTATGGCTACCGAGTAGTAATTCCCCATTCTCTGCAAGAACGCATCTTAGCGGAGCTACACGAGACGCATGCGGGGATAGTAAAGATGAAGGCAGTGGCGCGCAGTTTTATTTGGTGGCCAAGCTTGGACAAAGGATGTGATGAGTGCTCAGCGTATCAGAGGAGCCCTGCGACAGCCCCTTTAAGACCATGGCCATGGGCAGAGAGGCCGATGCAAAGGATACACATTGACTATTGTGAGTTTCAGAGTACTCAGATTTTAGTGATAGTCGATGTTCACTCAAAATGGATAGAAGCGGTTCCAGTCAGCAGCACTACAGCGAGTGCAACATGTCAGGTGGTAAGGCGGTTTGTGGCAGCGTACGGCTGCCCGGAAGAACTGGTCTCTGATAATGGACCTCAGTTTGCTTCAGAAGAGTTTGCTTGGTTCTGCAGGATGAACGGTATTAAGCACATTCTGGTTCCGCCATATCATGCAGCCAGCAATGGGGCTGCTGAGAGGGCAGTGCAGGTCATCAAGTCAAGCATGTATAAGATGAAACATTTAAAACTTCATATAGCGTTAGCTAATGTGCTTATGAGGTATAGGATGACACCACACAGCACTACTGGACGGAGGCCAGATGAGTTGTTTTTAAAGCGGCAGATACGTAGCCGGCTGTCATTGGTGCGACCATCACTGACAACGTCTGTGGGAATCCAACAGGATAATCAAAAGAGATACCATGACAAGTCGGTTAGTTTGAGAGGGTTTGGAGCTGGTGAGAAAGTGTCTGTGAAGGAGGGAAGGCAAGGCGGTGCAGGCCCTAAGTGGCTAGAAGGTGAAATTGTGAAAGTTAAGGGCACGCATGGATACTTGGTGAGAGTAAATGGCCGAGTGAGGTATTGTCATATTGACCATCTAAAGAAAACATCACAGGAGTTCAGAAAGCCAAATACGGAAACAATACCAGGGCCAATTGTGACAAATAGACCTATCGTACCAATACTACCAACAACCACAACTCACAATGCGGTTCCCGATAGTAATGAGGAAGATAATAGCGAACCTGTACGTATAGAGCCAGAAACAACGACAGTTCGCCGTAGTCCTAGGGTATCGCAGCCACCAGTACGTTATAATGAGGAGTACCCTGGATATAAGTAATGGACACCGTACCATAACGTCTGTGGTTCAGACTAACAATAAATAGAGTGACTACTAGTTTTATTATAATAATGGTATGTATTTTTTTTAAAGCACTGACACTGTTCAAAACTAGCGTGGAGGAGTGTAATGTTTGGCTAACAGGGTAACACACTCTATCCAGTATTCATTATGGCTTAGTGGTCCTCACTATGATATAAATAGATTGCTTCCTGTTATACTTTACTTGTTTACAAGAATATGCATGAGTCATATCATTATACTTGTTACTTGCAGTCAGTTGAATACAAGTGATCAACCTGTAAACATGCTATGTCTATGTTGGTTAAGTTGTAACACAGTAAATTAAGTATATAACAGACGACTACCGACCCAGAATTGAAGTGCCTATGAGTGGTGCTAGGCCTTCTCATTACATGAAAGATCGAGCGGTCTCGGTAGTCCAATAACTACCAGAGACGACCCATCTGGTCCCAAGTCTGACCTTCAGACTATACCTTGAAAGAGAGTGATCCGACCTAGTAGGCGGTTCGCTAAGCGAATGACCTGACAAAAGGAAGTGAAAGTCCCTGTATCAAGTATAGATGTGTCTTTATTGAAAGCCAAGTGAAGACTGAGACAACAAACAATGAAACAATGCCCTTTATATAGTATAAGGACTTCCGCCTGACGTAGTGTTGGGAAAAGACGACATAAGGTCGTCCGGAAGTTGCGCAACAACATGGCCGCCGGAAGCCCGACGGCAGACCCAAAATAGGTCGGGTTATACAAAAGTTGCTTATAATCATCCAATTCATGTACAAAATGAATATCAAGTGATTCTGAGAGGTCGGGCCTCTTTACATGGGTATAAAACGCACTAAAAAACTTGGCAATTATCAGACAAGTATATACAATGACATAGTAGTTAAGCAATGTAGAAAGCAAGCAGGTATATAGATGTAGCACACATAATAATGAGTGTCAGGTGATAAGAGACGACTGTGCGTACCATTACAATATTTTGCAAATCTGCGAATTCGCCACTGGCCAAAATTCACTTTTCGCTAAAAATTGGCTGCAGTGTGGCCTACGCATTAGGGGTGCCAGGGTGGCACAGTTGGTGACAGACATGCACACAAATCGAGAGGTTGTGGGTTCAAATCCCTAGCTGTGTTATTTCTGACAAATGCCATATTTGTGTGACTAAAGATTTCACATCTGTAGTTCCTTACCAGATATAGGATACATACATGTATTACATAATTTAATAATTATTATAATCATGCGTAGCTGTTACGTTCTTTTTAATGCAAAATCTGTTTTTGGAGATATTTCCTGTAGAAATCGCCACCTCAGGTGCTCTATGGCACTCTATGAACATGAATTAATGAGTGAAATTGGTCAGAGCTGCTATACATGTATCTGCAAAAGGTCAATGATAAGGTACTTGAAAAGTTACAGAGTAAACTATTAAACTAGCTGCTTATGCATATTGTGTATTGAAAAATTTTGATCACATTTTCCAGTTTTAAACTTGAAGACCTACAGTCAGTTGTTATAGGCCATCAGAGTGTTCTGAGACTAAACGCTGAGGTGATTGTCATGAGCACTATTATATGAAATCAGCTCTCATACAGGCTTTCATTTCCTATGTCTTATATTGTGTAAAAAATATGTTTGAGAACTGATACCTACCTCTTCGATTCTCTTTAAAAAAGGCTTAATGATCAAAGTTCAACCTTTGACCATGGGCTACTGTATGTGACACTTGTACTAAAATTTAAAACAAGGAGAGACCCCTGGTAATGTTTTTAGTATAAATGGGAGCGTGCTTCAGCTTATAGAAGCTATCAGTAGCAGCTATCGGTAACAGCTATCGGTAACAGCAGCTTTCGGTAACAGCAGCTTTCGGTAACAGCTATCAGTAACAGCTATCAGTAACAGCTATCAGTAACAGCTATCAGTAACAGCTATCAGTAACAGCTAACAGTAACAGCTATCAGCAGAAGACTTCGAATCTAAATGTACTTGGATCACCTCTAACTGCAGTGGAAAAAGAGGCTTTGTAGCTATTATTTATACTATTTTTATCACCATAATGAACATGCTATGTTAATTTATCTGCACCATAATATTGCAGAACCAAATAAGCCACTAGAACATGTACATGCAAACAAATCCAAATAAGGTGTGCGGTGATGGTCAGCTTCACCCAACCCAGTCACCTTATATTTTAACCAATGAGAGTATGCGTAGATATGAATCAACCAGTAAGGGTGTGCATAGATATGAACCGATCAATAAAAGTATACATGGACATAAACCGACCAATAAGGTTATGCACAGATGTGAACCAACCAATAAGGGTATGCCTAGATATGAACCGACCAATAAGAGTGTGCATAGATATGAACCGACCAATTAAGGGTATGCATAGATATGAATCAACTGATCCAGTTATATTGTAGGAGTGTGCATAGATGCATAGATGTGAGTCGAACAATAGGAGTACCGTACATAAATATTTAACTGTTCTGCATGTAATAAAGCAATAATTATAGCAAGCTGTTATAATACAACAGCTTGAGCAAACAGTTTACATTTATTGGAGTACTAACTTGCAATATTGTAAGCTGGTTGTTTATTAATACATGTATAATAAATCTACTGGTTCTACTTCCCACTATTAATCCAAGATAAGAAAGCGATGATATCAAGACATCTGGTTGTCTATATCAGGGTGCAGATATTACAGTCATTACCAAAAGTTTAGGACCAAATTCGAAAAATGGCACAATCAGCAACCTTACAATACTTGACATTGTACGTTATTTCAACAATATTAACATTAAAGGGAAGAGCAACTTTCGAAATAGAATATTCTCATTTTCAAGAGCAATGTATGGTAAGTGAACAAATATCCCTGCACTTTTTTGTACTATTTAGCACTAGTTTACATGTTTAAGTATCGTATGAAACAAGAATTAGATAAAAAGTTTCAGTTGTAGCTGCTGTAAACAACCAACAAAGATGACCCCTTTTCTCATTTCAGGGCAATTTTCAAACTTATAAATGTGGAGTTGTCTCCTTTTATGACCGATAAAAAATTCTCAAAGGATTCGCGTCATTTTGGAGTTATCTACTCCATGACGCCATGGAAACCTCTACAAAAAGGTCACAGTCCCAAGGTCATCAACTGCAAGAACTGGTTTACCGATTTTTCGGTCACAGTGACAATAAATTACATTATTACAGCAAAAATTAGGCAAGTAGTAGCACTTAGATAAAACATTTAAAATTGTGGTTGAGATGTTTGTGTCTATTCCCAACTTTCTAAGCACAATTAGATGTTGTTATACCTACCATCACCATGCTTCTTACTCAGTTCCGACTAGTGGTTGCCACCACAATTTATTTGACTGGGTATACCCATTTAAATTTATATTTAATATTATAGCAAAACTTTATGTTATACAATATACATATATATTTAGCATCCATGTCACCAAAACGAGTGGAAACACCAACAGTAACAAATCAACAGCCTATCCAGGATAATACAGGCACAAGATATCAAAAAGACTGGTGAATTGACATGCAGCAGCAGTTATATATGTTCAAGGTGAGACCATCGTTTATCTTTAGAGCTCAAGTGGCAATGGAATATTATTTATCCATGACTTGCAACAACTGAAATTGTTTTGTTTATTTGGTCAGGTCACTACTCCATCCAAAGAGTGTACATGGAGACACAAATAAAGAGGCAGATCAGCCTCAACACCACCAGCTAGTGGCTCCTGCATTTCCGAAAGGAACAAGTCTGTGACATACCCAGAACAATTATGGGCCAGTGTGGTTTCAAGTTTTCTAGTAATATGGATTTATCTGCACACTTGATACAACTTTATAAATTAGCTAAAATTTTATAAATACATTAGCTAAGTTATCGTTTTGTGAATTACTTTTATATTATATTTGAAAAATTGATAGTCTCTATATTATAATTTCACTGTATATAGAAAAAATAAACATAGCTTAGAAGATAGGCTGCTCTGATGTCCTCCAAAGTTGGTTTCTTTGCTCTTCTTGTAACAGTAAGACGAAGTACTGTCAAAATATATCATATTAAAATATTATAACTGTGCATATCATACTGTTATAGCGGGATACATTTCAAATGGAAAGCAATCTCACAACACCAACACAGGTAGAAATATAATATTATATGGCCATCACTCGGCATATTTATGTGCAACACCATACCCACAACACATAACACAATTACACCTTTGAAATGTGCATCTTACAGGGGGGGGGGGGGGGGGGGGGTTGTTTACGTATGTACATGCATGTTATATCTTTTTGTGTTCTACACTCTCCAAGTATGCAGTTGAGGAGTCACACATTTGTAAAAATACCAGTAATTCATAAATATGTACACCAATTATTTACTAACCCTCTTAGTAGCTCTCTAGTGTGCTCTTTTATATCTGCTATAAACCGGTGCCAGAAATGGTAGGAATTGGTGACATACTGTTTTCTTAGCCTGTAGCTCGTGACAGTCTTGCTTTATACTAAAGTATAGTAATATCTATGGAAAACATTGTAGGCCTACAACGATTAGCCTAGTTCCCAAACAAGCAATACCACTTTGCACTGCACCACATAAGATGCATATAAACACAATTTTAGTGGCGGTTCATTGTGGTCCATTATCACTGGCAGGATCGAAATCTTGAAAGCATAACTCAAGATTAACCAGTGAACCAATATGGATTCCATAGGCAACTTGCTAACACTTGCTTACAAAGCTGGGACTACCCAAATATTAAATAAAGACTAAAATGAAAGATGAAACTGATACTTTAGCGATTGGGTTATTACAAAGAGAGGTAGTCAAGACATACTGTCTTGGCAAAGCACTCGACATAGCCAGGGTGCTTTAGTAAAATAGTTGTCTTCCTATTACAGTGTACATGTACATGGTGATGCCACCTTCGAAACCAAAACTATACACACATGGTACATAAAATTATGAAACATTCCACCTAGATGGAGGAGAATAGCTTACCAAATCCAAGAGTGTAAGTGCAGTAGCGATCACTATAGCCAGGACTGCCGTGCCCTCATATCTCTTTTCAAACGTACCTCATGTCCTGTTAGAATATCGGTAACATACTGAGTATTAGGGCAAACAAAATCTTATATAACCATATAAAGTATGCACCTGTTCTGCAAAGTAGTTGATACATGCTGCCTGGTAGTACAGCTTTGGCAATATGCATTTGACACCGAATTAAAATGTCTCCCTGCTATACTAGGTATGGTTGGAGACCTACCTTACTGAATAACAACCTCCCACGACTTTTCCAGAGTGTTAGCCATGATAACAGGAAGAACATTAGGCCTACTGTACCTATAGCCATAGAACTTTTGTGTCACTAATAAATGTCCCTATAAAACCAAAATGCAGATTTGGAGAAATATAATATACTCATCAAAAGCTGTTCTGAAATATGTGAGCAAAACCATAAACCTTATTTGACACCGACATGGATGCAACAATGGTGATGAAATAAAATGGATACAACGAGAATCAGCAAAAATCCTCTATAAACAGACATAATCCACATGCAATGCGGCAAAGACCAAGTTGGGTTTTAGGACTGCACAAAATCTAAAGCAACAGTTCCAACTGTGGCAAAACTGTTATCGCATTAGATACATCATTGGGGTGGGGTTTTCTAAAATGACAAGTCCAAATAAAGCCTTGATAAAAGACTAATTGATAGGTTGTCAAGCTGTAGATTACCAGATATTTATACACTCACGTGAGGAAAATGACAGCTGCCAATTCTGTATTTTCCTTGGCTTTACGATGGATAGAACTGTGCTAGTTCAGCATGTTATCCGGGTGTTGATGCTCTGAAAATTGGGGTGGTTGTCAAAATGGTAGTCTAAAAAGTAACCAATAAGAATGCTGAACCATCAAAATAATGAAAATTAATTAACAATTGTAGCCTATCTATTCAAACAGCAGAAAGGACAAAGCTCTCTATATAAATTAACTCAAAAGTTCAATAATCTACAAAATAGAAATATTTATATTAGCAGCACAAGCATACTAAGTAATTGTACAATTAATGTAGAGTGGCTTGAGATGTAAAGTCTTGTCATCAATTGTCTTTTGGTTTAAAAACCAAATGAAATAAAATCTGTTTTTTTACCCAAAAATATCCATACTTGCCTCCATTAGTTGAAGCATATTAGAGTCACCAACAATAAAGGACTCAGTAGCTACGGATGTAGATGCAGCAGCCTATGTTAATCTTGTAGCAGAGAGAGGAAGGGAGAGCTGAAACATGAGTCATCTTAATCTCTGGAACATGAAATGAAATATTCACATTTACATTCTAGATAATATATTAAAACAGCAACCAAATCAAGGAAATAATAGGCAACTATTGTCTAATTTACATGTAGTTCGTAACCACAGATCATCAGTTGAATTATTTAATTAATAAATACGGAGAGGTTTTTCGCAAACGAAATAATACTGTTATTCACACACATCCAACAAAAAGGACACTGAAATAAAAAAAAACAGTAAAGAACTGCTTCTGCAATTCAGTCAAACTGATTTGAACAATTTGATTTTCATCACAAAATCAAAAAAACGTTACAAAAATGTGATATTTCGATCTAAAAAGAAGCTATTCCACGCGAAATGTATGAATTAGTGTAATATGCAACAAGTGTAAGGTTTCTTCAGAGTTGATTCTCAAATTGAATTTTATTACACATGAATGTCATCCAAAACAATTTTGAAATTATTATTATTTATCCAACTACTATCAACTATTACTAATAAAACAAAATAACAACAGTATAATAATCTCATCATGCCCTATATAAATATTAATAAATTGCTGCAATTTAATAGGCCTAACTTATATAAATATGTAGATGATAAATATATTATGTTATGACAATAATAATTCTGAATTATATTTATTATTATATAAAATATATACATTTATATACAATACTTATATCTCTAACATAATAAAATACAAATATAATTAAATAATAATATAAAATAAATATAACATTACCTATTATTATATTATCAATGGTAACATTATTCAATCATTCATCATTCAATGCCACAATAACAATGACATTAAAATTAATATTATTGTAATTATGGCATTGAATAATAGGCAATGTTTATGTTACCTAATGATAATAATATAACAGTAATATTTAAATTTTTAATATGTTTATTACAATAATTACATAATTATTGATTAGCCTAGTCTATTAGTATTTGGAGGTGTACATGGGGAGCGAGCGGCGTTAAAAAGTAATCTTGCTTGTTTATGGTCTCCAAATCCTGGAGAAGTTGTTCGAGTGGTTCGACCTAAATCTCATCTGTTAACCTTAATCTAATAATAATGAGATAATTATTTGATCATTTCAATTTCAAGTACTGCAGTCGCTAACTATAAAATTCAATTATTTATTTTATATTAATAGAATTGAATAGAATCACTATCTTATAATAAATAATTATCCTCATAATCAACACCATAACCATAACATAATATGCTATGATGAAATCAGAAATTAGAAAAAGTTCTACTTCCTACTCTAACTCTACGACTAGCCTACTGCTCTCGCAGTTGAGTTGCTCTTACAGTGAGTTACTTACTTTAGATAGATAGATGGGGATTATTTCTATAAGCTGCAGCTTTCGATAGCTGTAAACTGTTACTGTAGCTTAGCTTTATTGTACAGATTAGTTATTGACATTCAATCACTGTGCTGGGTAATTAAAGGATAAAGCTGCACACTAAGAACTTTAAAAAATCACAGAGCGTAATTTAGTTTCCACTCTTTTCGAAAGCCAAAGTTGAGCCGTGCCAATATTAGCCTTAGTTTAAACAAAGTCACATTTCATCGCGATCAATTGGATACGCCTCGTTACAGCCTAATTACTCCTGTTAGTACCGAAACTGAAGTCTACACAGCCCCACAAGTCTGTGTGGCGCCTGCGTAATAATACTTCCGTTCACCAAAATCGGTGAACACATGTCATGGCGGCCTCCACGCTGTCACGTGACCCAATCTATTACGCAATTGTTTATTATGTAACACCGCGTAGAATTCACTGTGATATGCATCAATGGTGTCATGGGGGCATAACTGTTTATTTTAATTGAAATCAAAACTAAAGTTGCCTTTCACTTTAATGAACTTTTCTAATTGAGCAATATTAGAGGTCAATAAATCATATTGTTCTAATATTTTCTGTGTCCACTCTTATTTTTGATAACTGCTGCTAATCACGGCAAAATACTCTTCATCAATATTTTCCAATAATTTAGCTTTTCCCAGGCGCCCTTATCGCTTCAACCTGCTCAGTACACTCATTCAAACTGGAAATTTGCATTCAGCGAACCTGTTTCACAATAGTTTAGCTTATCCCAGTCGCCCATATCATTTCAACCTGCTCTGCACACTCATTCAAACTGGAAGATTGTATCCAGGCTAACCTGTTTCACAAAACTCGTCACATTTTCTCACTTGGGTTGAAATCTTGGCTACTACAAATCCATTATTGTAAAGCACTGATGGACAGTATACTGCCGCGATTGGCAGCAGTATTATCAAAAACAAGGGTGGACAGACAAAATATTAGTCAAATGGACATTAAGTAGCTTTTCTAATTGAACAATACTAAAGATAAATAAATCATAATATTCTCTATTTGTCTAATATTTTGTGTGTGTGTAATTCAAATAAAGCTCTTAATGAAGTAGATTTAAAATACTTGTTCAAATTTGAGAAAATAAAATATTAATTTGCTAATTTAATTTGACATGCAGCTATTTAAGAGAAGCTCTACAGTTTAAAGGTTTTATAGTACTGGTGGAATGATATTCCATTGCAATGTTACTAAATATTGAACATCCACTCATCCTAATGCTGCTAACTGGCTTAAAAACGATCAACTTTTCTATTTCTTATAGTCATTTTGTTTTTATGAATGAAGGTAGGCGGAGCTTCTGGAACATGTCAGTTGCTTAACAGCAAGGTTTTCCCTTAATTAAAAGGTGGGACAACTCCTAGTAAACTGCGCATATACAAGCCATTTAGACCACCACAGAGCTGCACACTGTACATGTAATTATTCAAATATGAGATCTAGGATCAAATCATTGTTTTTTTTACATATTTTTTGTGTGTTGGCTTTTAGACTGTCACTAGCTGCTGCTAAACAACCAAACAAACCTATCTAGTAGAATAACTACTCTTATTCTTTCTTAGAACAGTGGATATAGGTATTTTATAAGAACATGCACCACACATATGTTTTGCATAGGATATTACATATACAAAGACAGAAAAAACTTGTTAAAACATGCATTATATGTCAGCCATACACCATGTAGTACTATGTCAATGAGATTGATTATTCTTCTGCATCTGTAACCTTGTGTCATGCCTTCACGACAGAGTTCCCCGTCTAGCCATTTCATTCATAAATTTGGAGCTGTAGTAAATGGACCCCCAAATTACTATGGGCCATAACTTGAAAGGTATTTCCTAGACCTTCCCAACTTTTGCTTATGCCTTTCCAGGTAGTAATGCCTATATAGTGTGAAAAGGAATTTTATTTTTGAGAACCCCAGTTACATAACCTTAATAGGTCTACAATATGCAGAGTACCTGTCATTGTTGTCATCAGGATGAGTATGGATGTTGTTTAGATTCAAGTAGTTAGAGCCATATGGACTTCCAGAAACCGTCTTTGTTCGTAGATAAGCATCGAGACCCCTGCCATAGATATAGGAATTGGTGCTGCCACCTATAAATTAACAAAGCCAAGGAGTAATTTTATGCACAAATCTATTAATAGTAGTGTAAATCATTAAAATGTCTTTTGCTTTATTTGCAAACTTTCAGAAATACTGTACAAGCAAACTATCTAGTAAAAACTTTTATTATCAAACGATCACGATTCTATATCGCTTATAGTTCGGAATTATTTACCGTTGGCCATGGCCTGGCTGATACATAACATACCAGGCCATAACTAGCATACTGTTACTATTATAGTCATTACTAATAATTTCTAGAGAAGCTAAACTTACTTGTAGCAGTAGCGGAATCAGAAATGCTGTAAATGTATTTTCCTTGTTGTGGTACATCCATGGTGAACTTGCACCTGAAACCTTTTTTTGCAGCTGGAAGGTCAATCACTAGTCTACAATAGTTGTCCTACATGTAATACAAATTGAAATTTTACTGTCTTAACAATCATACATGTATATTAAACCAGCCATTGGCACAGTTCTGCATAATTCTAAGTAGCCTTTGGGTTGGGATTTGAAGGTACACCATTATCTAATATATTATGGTATCATAGAAAAAAAAAATTACATCAGAAGTTTTGTTGAAGGCCCATGGTTAGATCAAACTCTCTAAAGCAGCACATAGGTCTCTGAAATGTATGGTATTGTACAATAAAGCTTTGGAAACTTCATCCCAGGCCAACAGCCAGCTGCTTCACGCAGACTTAAGTACATTTCCCTTTAACTTAAAGTGTAACCAATAATTTATTCCTTGGTTAAAGGGGTTATGTCCTGAGCACTCGGTTATTTAATGGTACAAAATGTTGAGCGCCTAGATATTTACTATTCCAGTACTGTAGTTATCCTATGTTTTTGCCTCCAAGCTATATTTAGGACAACTATACCACAACACATGTACAGTCATAATGTGGAAGAAAACAATAATTAATTGCTGTCCTTTAATAGTCTGGCCAGATGAAAAACCAGACCTACAAAAAAGGCAGCTACTTACTGCCAGCAAAAAAAAAGCTCAGAAACAATTTAAAACTTGCACAAGTTACCATACAGCTACATGTAATATTAGCATAATTCTGTGAAATCACTTTTTGATCCTGTACTCTTTCTATGCAAACAACTTGAATTCAAGGAATTTCCTTGTAAGGCATAAAGCTAACAGTTGCATCTTGCTCGTTAACAAAGTTGTGCTCAATGCAGCATTGCACAGTGTTAGCTATTCAAGTGTGGACAAGATATCACAACTCTACTTATAGTAGTGTGAATGTAACAAACTCAAATAAGAGGCCCCTTTAGGCATAAAATTAAAATATGGCCATCAATTACTGAAAAGCCAAAATAATGAATTGGTCTACTTTTGTCTATTCTATTCTATTCAGCATGCATCATTTCCTATTTCACGTGATGTTTGTTATCAGATTTCGTACCTGTATGTCTTGGAGCACCTCGAGTTGGGAGTGTCGTGATTGCCATCAGAAATGAAGTGTAGTGGAAATCCACTAGTACATCCTGCGCCATTGTACAAGTTACAATGTCTTTGTTTGACCATTGGCTCCAGCTGATATTAGAACAGTAAAGTATAGTACAGTATTGCATCACAGGCAAGGATAATAGAGGTTTTCAGACATTTACACCCATAGGGTATACATGTACAAGTGTATTACTGCAGTTGCTTTTCCTTTCAAATAACATTTGGATCCACAATAGGAAGTGATCAGGAATGTGTATACATTAAGAAATTACCTTGCAACCAGATAAACACTACCTACCTAGCAGAGCCACTATACTGAGGATGGCTATCAGCACTCTCTCCATCTTGTCTTATACTTTTTCTACTGGTCTGGTCAATGAGCAGCACTGCGCTGTCCATCAGTTGAACTGTGACTTATATATTATTATCTAAGATGGGTAGAGTGGGCTTCTAAAAGTTAGCCTTAATTTTCTACAGTTTTGTCAAACAACACTCTAAGCTTGTTATGCCATGATAAAGATGGGTTTGTGCATTAGATTTCTGTTGCAACGTTGCGCAGTGCCAATAATTATCAAGTGGTGGTGCCATTGGAATTGTCCAATCAGCGCCGGGTATGTATATTCATTGTATCTGATTGGTGGGACATTGAAGTAAGTGTGTACAGGAGCAAAATCCTTCTTCATTTTGATGAGAAGTTCAAAAATGGCATCAAGAAATAGGTAACACAGCTTTTTGCAGTGCAAGCACGTTGTACTTGATCTGCGACGCAAGTCTCACCGTATTATTTGCTCGTTTTGCTAGTGTGTAACCATGATTCCATGAGAAATTTTATTTCCTTGCATTGGAGAGACAACTCCAATTCCATAATTCGAGTTACAACACCAATCTAGCCGACGAGTTGGGTACTCACCTACCCTGAATCTGGTTCATGTATATTGTATTAGCAAGGAGGCCTAGTGTCTAGAGAATCCTTCTGCTCGTGTCAAATAGGCCAGGAAAACATTAGTGGAACGAAAATTGAAGTGGGAACTAAAATATAATTGAGCTGCGGCAATCCTGTTGCCAACTCTAAACAAATTCTTATCAAAAAATTATATCAGTCAAAATTGGAATGTTAACCAAGAGTAGTGTCCAGTCTGTGTTTGACTTTTATAAAATGAACCTTCCTAACTTTCCCAATGCAGTTATATATACTACATGTAGAGCGAAATGTCATAATTTTTTATACATAATATTGGACAGCTGTGACTAATAACCAAAAGGAAGCCAAAGAGTGTATTGTTTGAGGACACTGCTTATAAATTCTATAAAACAAGAATTATCATTTCATAATAGATTTGGTGGAATCCCTTTATTATGTTACATGTACTTTGCAGACTAGACCAGTTGGGAAAACCTACTTTCAGATGTGACAGCTTGCTCTAAACAGACAAACAAAGGATTATATTACATGAAAACTTAGTGTGTACTGTTATGTTTCTACTAAAGATACACACAGGTGCCCATGGCACAACTGTGGGAAGCACTTAGGAGTGGTCGACTAAGCTGGGCTTCCAGCATCACATAACGAGTAAACAGTATGTACCTAGCTGCTGATGCACGTACAAATGCCATAGCCCGATGATAGTGCTCATGAAACAGTGTGTGAAAGACTATGTTCTGTCGAGCTCGAAGATGATTTCGGCCAAATGATCTAAAGGAACCAAGGCTATTTATTTGTATATCGTCTAGGCAAAGTTAGCTGATGCGGTGAGTGACTACAACTCTGCTGGTAGCAGCTTGCTGAAATGATTCCTACTCACACTTCATACAGACATAGGCCTACAGACACGTATTCAATTGTAATTGATTCTAACTAGAATGTAGAATGCTGACTTCCCAACCTGATGGCTATTCACTAGTTACAATGTTTACACCCATTATATATAAGTACGTATTTACACGTAGATCTGAATCATGAGTTTTGACAGAAGCAAGATCCAACAATCAAAAATTTGATATCTGCTCAGTATTGGATATTCCATGCCAATTGAACATATTACTGTACATAAATTTATTGTAACACTATCGTGGACAACACATGGGATATATAAACTTTTTAAATGCCGTAATAAAAATTTGATTTCACAGATCTAAAATGGAAATTCTACATAAGTACATTGTATAATATAATTGCAACAATGGCAAAAGTGCTCAATAAAGCACATTTAGAGCTAGAGCGTCAGAATAAAACCAAAGTGTTCAAAACCATTTCATAAGTTGGTTAATATAGTCCTTTCTTGATGGAATAGGTATATTCTTCATGGAACGGTTGAGCATAATTGGTTGAAGAGCCATTAAAAGCAATAGAGTGCTCTACTTAAGGAGCAAAGTATAATATGAAATAAAACTTGCTCCTTATAGTAGAGCATTCTACCACTTTCAATGGCTCTTTAAGCATTGTGTTCAACTGTTTCATGAAAAAAATACCTATTCCATCAAGAAAGGACTATATTAACCAACTCATAAAATACCCATACACTGTAGATAATTGTTTGATTGCTTTCATGAGTTAAATTTAAATCAAGTTCAATGAAGGGTCAAGCCATGACTAAAGACACAAGCAACACCACTTCCCTCTAACTTGTTTCTACCAGTATGATGTCAAAATAGATTGCCATTGAAAACAAATAGACATGCGGGAAGGGCAGCTGTCTGTCTGCATCGTAATTATGGTGGTCAATTGCAATATTGTTGTTGACAAACCCAACTACCTCCATCTGTCACATTGGGCCAGGAATAGGATTTTGCTGAAAGAGTAAATCCTATAAGCAGGATAACACTATCATGAACAGTAAATAAGTGATCATGGTGTAGCTAAGCCTTTTTGGATAAACATACATGTAGTTGATTAGATTGTCTGTGCAAGTGGTATGGATATGACAGCCAAGTGCCAAATACATCATAAATTAGTAGCAGGTCTGGTTGGCCAAAACATAAAAATTGTATTTAGATGAAATAGAAGATTCAAACAGTTTTGGTCTCAGATTTCAACAGTTTTCTGGGTAATCATGCATTCCCTGTCACCATTAATAATATAATTATTTCATGCTATGAATTCCTTTCACATCTTTGGCACTGCAACTCGATCAGCAGATTGCAAAATTTAATACTATATCTTCACTTAAAATGGTTATAAATTGATTTGCTAGCTCATTGACCAATAGAATATCTTCTATTCACAGCAACCAAACGGACACATAGTGCTAAATACTTATTTCTAAATGTGTCTATATAAAATGTCTGTCAGCAAAAAACTGAATGCAAGAGCAAATCAAAAGCACCCATCACTAAATTGAACACTAAGGAAACAATTATATTCTTCTTGCTCTTGATAAGGTGTTCAGAAATAGCCTGAGAGAAAGGTAATTTCTACTTATTGCAGATTTGTTACAGTAGTGATAGTAACATGGTTAGTCTGCCAGTGCAAAGCTGGAAGAATGGTAAAGAAATCAAATATTTGTTTCTAAAACTAAAGCTGATTATGTTAGCAAGTGCACCACAGGCTATGTCAACAAGTGCACCACAGGCTATGTGAACAAACGCACCGCAGGCTATGTTAGCAAGTGCACTACAAGCTATGTCAGCAAATGCACCACAGGCTATGTCAGCAAATGCACCACAGACTATATTAGCAAGTGCACCACAGGCTATATTAGCAAGTGCACCACAGGCTATATTAGCAAGTGCACCACAGGCTATGGATTGATAAGTATTTAGATATTGACATCTTCGTCGATGGTACCAGCATTGCCTATTATTGAGGCATGCCAAGGAACAACACAGTTGCTCTGCCGAAGCTGGCTGCCTCTCGTCAAGCGAGCCTATACTGACGCACTGTGATACTGGCATACTGTGATACTGGTGTCATCCACATATAATTGATGTTTGTTATTATTGTGCTATTTTTATTACCACAACAACAGCTTCAGATTACATGCAAGTCAATGCTGCTACAGTAGCTAAAACAGACAATATACATGTAGGTAGTCAAGTTGTCCAGGAAACGAAAATAACTCAATAGCACAACATAAAGTGTTAAGCAATTCAAGTTTCATCACGTATTACATAATCACATATCACCATGATAAATGTTCTATTGAAATTGTGAATAAATTTAGCTTCATTAGTTCTGTTCAGCTGTAAAAAAAATTAAACAAGATTACACTCTACTTTACAAATTCCACTTCCAAATCTTCTTGGCATCACATATCTTCTGTTAACTCCGATATAAGTTTTCCTATTAAGGGTTGGTTTAAACCAGTTGGGGTTGGCCAAAGACAAGTGCACACCAGAAGATGAAGAAATCTCTATCTTGTCATCAAATACTCCATACATCAAATAGCTACAATAATATGTTGACAAAAAATGGTTAAATATTGTACTTCTTTATATTTGTCTAAATTAAACTACCACCATTACTCTGCAGTATGTGCTTTACTGTTCTATGATTGAATAGATTATGATTATTCACAGCCTCAGCTTCATCATAGTGCAACAGCCTGCATCATACTGTGCCTGCCATTGACTTATGATGGATGCTTACATGTAGGTCTTGGAATTGTGTTCTTTTTCCATCTAAATGACCCAATATTTTCCAAAGAGAAGACAACTGCAAAAATATTGTATTATGTGTACTATGGGACACATTTATCAGTTGTTAATTTCAGGTTTAAAGTTGCGGGCATTGTCCATGAAAGCTCATAATTTGGTCTTTATTATGTCATCAAATTAGTATGGAAGAAACTTCTGTTCCCATATGATATTGTTTGCTCAAAGAGGTCTAAATTCACATTACAATAATGAGTCTTGTTCAGTATCATACCTGTTATGGTTGTCTCTAGAGGTCGTCTGAATCCAGTCAAATTTTAGAAAGTTTGATTTGTAGATACTTCCTTCGCCAGTTTGTGTTTTGGCAAAAGAGCCAAGGTTTTTACCTTCTATGTATGCATGGTGTGGCATGGCATCTAAAACGAGTATGACAGAAGGAATTGTGAAAAACGCGGCGTGTGACTTGTCCATATCCCAACTACTGTCTGCAGATGAAATGGTAAAATAACATTATATTAATACAAAGACAGTCATTAACAACCTTTAAACCTTCAAACTAGAATTTGTTTCAATGCTGTAGCCTATATTGTTCATGAATGACACTTACCAGTAGCATTAGGAGAATCAGAAATGCTATAGTGGTGCTGATAAGCCTCAGGGTTATCCATTGTAAACCCACATCTAAACCCCTTTTTACCAGTTGGCAGGTCAATTACCAACCTGGAACACAAATAAATGACACTAATACTGATACTACTTGGCTGGCAGACTAAGTTTAGAGTTATATGCAGACTGGTGATAGATGGATTTATACCTGTAATGAAAATGAATACAGTTAGAGAAAGAAATCTGTTACAATAATATTACTGTTCCTGTTACTTAAGTTTATAATAATGCATTGATTGAGGTTGACACCTACAGTTTTCCATACAGGAATGTAGTGAGACTGAATAATAATGTAAAATTTTGCCTTTGCAGAATTAACAGTGTAAGTTACTGTGTCCAAAAGTAGTATAAAAGCTGTAGACTACTTACTGGTATGTTTTCCTGCAAAGTGAGTTTGGTGTTCTAACAGCTCCAGTGTAAGTAAAACTAATGGGTCCATCACTAGTGCATCCTTCACCAGTGTAAGTGTTGCAGACTTTCTTCATACTGTCATCACACCTCCCTCCACCTACAGATTTGGAACAATGCAGAACACTCTATGTACAATGTACATGTATATGCTCTCTCCTACATGTAGGCTACATCAAACTATGCCTGTATTGTAGCAAACCACCAGTTATGCAGCCGTGTGTTGAACTACATGTAACAATCTGTTACTTCTGCAGCTGTAATGGAGTTGTCCTATCTTATCATATCTTACCATAATTATCTTATAATAATTCCATAGTTGGATAGCGCAGTTACAGCTTTTTCTGGGCTTCATTTTTACTCACAAAAACAGCCTGTATTAGTGTTGTTTCAACCATGATAGTCATCAATATATTTCTTAGCTGATAGTTTACACCAATCAATCTGTATCATCAACTGCGTAATGACTGCCAGCTCAAAGCAGCGGGTAGGAACCTGAGCTAGGGGTAGGAACCTGAGCTAGGGGTAGGAACCTGAGCTAGGGCTAGGAACCTGAGCTAGGGCTAGGAACCTGAGCTAGATAACGTAAAGTCATGCAGAGATGACTTTATGTCTTCTGGAATACTAGAGTGATAGTACACAGGAAATGGTGGCGGCTTTTACAATACAATATTACTCTATCTGCGCCATCTCAACTTTTTAGGTAAGAAAAGTATTTTAATTTCTAACTTTTGACAGCTACAAACCTTATGTGTGTGTCTAGTGCAAACAAGCATTAAGCTTCTACATGAATAAGTAAAGTACATACCTAGAAGAACAATTATTGTGAGAATAGAAATCAGAACTCTTGTCATCCTGTCTTCTTTTTGTTTGTTACACTTTGAGTACTGCCTAAAAATTAAGTCAAAACTGCAATAACAAGCACTTGCATCCTATGTTACCCACTGCCAAAAAACCTACTATGGGTTTTTCAATATTTTATTTTAATGCATCCTAGTTTACAAAATATGAAGCAGTACGGCTAAAATTAGATAAGTGTTATGGGTAAAACTAGAGAAGCATTATGCTCCGGAGACATTAAACATTACTCAATGGAAAATGATGTCAGTACACTGACCCATATCCTGGATACATATATAATATTAGTCATGAAGAAAATTGAATACTCAGCCAAACCTTGCTGTTGATAGTAGTACACACTCTAGTTGATGTATCCTGTCTCCTTTTCCTCAGCTTAGAATTATAAATTACTGTTCACACATGTACATGGAACTTGGCTGTTAGACTACTGACTGTAAACTGACTCTGCCTATCTAGGACGGGTAGTTTATACTCATCTACACACAAAGGAGATAAACTCCATTTAGTCTACAATGTAATGCAGTAAACATGTCTAATAATTACAATGTAGACTGGTTTAACAGAGTGGGAGTACTGAATATAGTAATTATATCCTGTATTGAACCCTATATTTATGATGGAACCCCACTGTTAGATGGAGGAGTAGAGTAACTACTATAATCATCAGCTTTTGGTTTTGATGTACAAGAGAACTCATGGATAGAGAAGAATTTATAAAGTAGCAACAGTGTTATTTGTCTACATTGCAGGGTGTTTGTATTTGTAATGTTAGCATACTGTTGCTTGTTACAAAAGGTAAGATCAGTACAACTAAGATGTAGATAATGACTATAATTATAGCATTGTATGTGCTTTTAGCTGGTGACATCCTCAAGACACATAATTATAAATCATACCAACCTGCTTACCTGCCTCAAAATGTTATAGTAATAGCTATGGGTTATTGCAATACTGATGGTAAATACTTTAGCACTGTATATACTGCATTGTATGAAATAGAGATTTGGGTCCATAAATAGACACACAGTCTTATCTTCGATAATAATTAAAATCTAGATTTTGAGTCTATGCATATCACAGGTGGACTACGACAGACTGCATTTATCAACCTGCTTACAGTTTACTGTTTCAGTGGCCACTGGAGTGTAGTTCTAAGATAAGCTTAACTCCACCATACTTGCCAAGCTACTGCTGCTTCAATAGGGAGAGTTTGAGCAGCAGAAGGGTCACCCATGTATATTTGATAGATTTATTGTTATAAATAGTTTAATGTTCTATAGAAGTGTAGTTTCACTTTTCACACAGGTTGTAAATATTTATAGCTATCCAGCAGGCAGCTGATCTAAGCAAATTGAACTTAAATGTTGAGGTGTGGTTGCTGAAATTAAGATCCTCGCAGTGTTCTGGATGGACTTAATAACTGGATTATGTTTGTTGGATTACTAAACTTTTAATCTAGAAGGCAGAAATCTAGTGGGATCAGAGTTTTAAAGTCTAGATTACCCAGAATGGGAGACTTAGCAGTACTAGCTGCACCCTGTAACATTTAAGGTGAAGTAAGGGAATATTGGAAAGTCAACCAAGTTAAGGAATCTAAATAATCATGGCATGTTTTCCCTCAGCATATCTCTGGGTTTGCCACTCTGAGGCTGTTGTGTTTTTTATGGAATAACATCTACCTACATGTACATGTAGTTGATCTGCAGACAATAGTCAAAGGAAGTGAAAGCTTAATAAAATGGCCACTCAGGTACAGCTCAATCTTGACATGTAGTACTAGCGCTACTACTAGTACTACCACTAGTCAGGGGCGGATCTGGCTCAGTTTAAAGGGTTTTGCCAACAGGCCGGGGGTTCAGGGGGCGCCTAGGCAGCGCCCCGGCCACCGAAGCTATATGCTGAATTTTTCGCTAAATGAAGCAAATTTATGCACACTTACACTTTGAATCAACATGTTCCTGTTACATCAATGTTTGCTGCCCTATGATGTAAACAAAATGTAAATAAAATATTTCATGTTAATATATTTTAAACTGTACTATCATTTTATGACTATGGATATGTCTGCCACGCTTAATCAGGGGCTCTTTTGTCAAACATGTAAGTAAATGTAAACAACTCTAAAATGCACATCCATATCATATGACTGTCAGTATACTGAGCAAAGTATCTATTGAATATCAGCATAGAGTCAGTGTGTGCAATAGAAGTATATGTATGGAGTGCAACTCACTCTCCTTCCTATACTAAAGCATAAACATGAACATCGGTTACATGACTTTATTTAGTATTGCACCAACAGAAACCTGCGGGCTTAGTTTATTTGCCTCTTGGCAGAGAATAGTTGTCTTTTCATAAGGCACTATATTGTCCTTGACACTTTCATTTTAGCCTGAATAGCTTCCTGTAGGAATCTTGTGTCTTACATGTATATTATCAGCTACGAATTCATGAATGTGGCTAATTTACTACTATAACTGTAGGGAATCAAGCTCACAGATTAGTAATAGCTTTTCTGTGTTGAAGACAAACTTTAGTAAGCTGTGAATAGTTTATTTCATGGTCAATTTGTAGCTAATTTTAGGAGAAACAATCAATTTAATTCTTTTATTTGAAATGAAGAGTCCAGCCATGGCAGGGAGGGCGGGACCCTGCTACTGCTACTAGTACTTCTGGGGTGAACTTACATTGCATTTATCTAGTAAAGTGAGTAAAAGCTCTGTGCACCTCTACGAGTGATTTACAGAGAGTGTACAACCATAATAAATATGTTGAATTTTACAAACTGTGGTTTATTCAAACCCTTACAGGTAAATAGCAGGTTACATAGTTATTTATATTCAGATATTCAGGTAAGGCTATCAATATTTTGTGAGTATAATGTTATTTTACATGAAAGTTAGGTGTATTGGGTTCTTTTACTTGTCAGACAAGCTACAAGTCACTTCACACACTCCACTCCCGGTTTCCGTTGAGTCTGCGTATTGCCTGTTGATTCCGATATACATCTTTTTCTCGGTTGGTTGAAACCAGTTTGGGTTGGCATCTTTTATTTGCATTGCATTTGACGAGTAGACATATATTTGATCATTTTTAATGACGTACCTAATGAAACTGCAATAAAATAAGCAAACAATGTTGTACTCAAAACATTTGACATAGTGCTGCTTACATTGCAGAGATCTCACATTCTCATTAGTGATTGACAAGTCCAAGCATGTGCTCTCCATGCACTTACTGCTTTAGACCTCAGAGCTCTTACAAAATGTACAATACAGTAATAAGCGTCGGAATTGACAGCATGCAGTATGGTATTCGGCACGGTACTCCTATCCACGGTATCAAAATAAATATGCTTGTTTGGATCTATATCCAACAACTACACTAGTACGTCGTGTAAGCCTACAACTATGAGCTACTATTACAATACTATCTACTGCTCAGCGAGCTAACAGTAGACTCCACTCCTTACCTGCTATGGGTCTCACTTTCATGTGCCCTAGCAAGCTCAAAGAATCTTGATTGGTAGACATTTGTCGAGCCTGATCGTGTTCGGCCATAACTCCCGATATAATGACCATAGATGTACGCACTCGACGAATCAGCAACTGTAAAATGTTAGTACAACTGTGTTATTTTATTGAATTACGCAGCCATATACTTGTAAATCTAGGTTTCAAACGAGCATAGGCGTGCAAGCATAATATGTGGAATAGGCCTACATTAGAAAATAGCAATAAAACCACCATAGTCCTTGATTTCTTTTACAACTCATCAATTAATTATAGTGAAAGCATCCTTGGATAATACGAGTCATGTGGATGTATATACATGTATATACTTACAGTCAATAGATGGAGAGTCAGAAATGCTGTATATGTACTTATCTATTTCTGGAACATCCATGCTAAACTTAAGTTTGATTACTTTTGCTTCAGGGGGTAAGTCAACTACTAATCTGAAATAAACATTTTTTGTGAAGATCGTTAAAAGAGCAGTTCGGGTGTGCAACAACTGTATTGTAGTAGATCAACAGATAGTGTAATTAGCCAACTAGTGAATTATTGTCAGCAAGTGATTTTAGTAATTCTTATACTAGCAGTTGTTTGATCATGAGATATTACGTCTTTTAAAATTTTAAAAGGTTAAAAAGCTCTCCGGTTTTCAAAAAATTTTTGCTTAGCTGATAAACTGTTGAGATCATTTAAAACATTTCTACACAGAGGAATGAGTAGGAAGTTTAAAAAACCCACTTTGTGTTCTGATAACATTTTAATTGCTCATAATGCTTGGAAAATCGAGGTTATCATTGATAGTATGCAAAATGTTCTTTCTATCTTGGTTAAGTACGTAAATAAAACTGTCTTACTTGTATGTTTTCCTACAAAGTGAGTTGGCTGTATTTCTCTCGCCAGTGTAGTGAAAGCTGATTGGTCCACCACTAGTGCATCCTTCCCCAGTGTAGGCATTGCAAGTTTTTTCAGCGATATTATTTCCACTGGCTCCACCTGCATAATCTACAAGGCATCCAATAGTTTTATATTAAATACTGGACATGTTAATAGGCCTACATTAAATAAGCTACAGTATAATTTACATATTGACTTCCTGACTGGTAGCCAGGGAACTTTACTTTCATGAATATGTACATCGCAGTACATTTGATATGTTCATTCCTGTTGTTGAATCTTCTCAGTGTGATCTCGCTCCATCTGTTACCAACTCATTTGAATATAGCATACCTACATGTACATGTGCTATCACTGCACTGATGCTACTAAAAATTACATACCTAACAGAAGCAGTATGCTGATAGCAGTACTCAAGATTCTCTTCATCTTGTCTATTGTGATAATGTTAACTGGAACGTTCTACAAGTAGAAAGTACATGTAGAAAGTACATGTGAATCGATATTTTACACATTACATAGTGCCATGTCTGTAGCTAAAGGTTTTTATAACACACGTTGACCATCTGCTCCACATGCATGCATCACATAATATTGTCATACTATATTTAGTGGTTGTGGTTACATAACTCGTCTATAACTTAGAGATTTACTGATATTGAAGCAAATATCAGCCCGAAAATAACTATATGATGTTGTAATCTTAGTTTGAGCAAGGAATTTTGAAGTCTTTCTATTGAGCAGCGGAGAACTGGATCTCAAATTCATGAAAAATACCAATCACTGATAGTAAATAGAACACAATGCCACCACAATATTGCTCAGCAACCTTGAAGCCGAAAGTTATGAGGATATTGTTTTTGAAACCCTTAACACTTACACCCTTTGTTTATATATGATTATAATCTACACGTATCTACACGTACATTGCCATATACATAGTTATGTTAGTTATGTAAAACAGTGTGTTTAACATGTATAAAATTTAATATATTACAATGTGTATTATATTATAATGCATATCCACCCACCTTAGTAGTGTCGAAAATGTCTTATAATAGATTCTACTGTTTGCTGTTCTCAACTTGACTGTTGGACTAATGGTAGTAAACTAATACAACTGAATTAGGAGACATAATTTATAGGTACCTGTAAACAATGGAGCCTGTACATTCAGTAATAAGTATAGGGACTACTTCAGCAAAAGGACAATGATTATACCTACTAAAGCATAATTGCTATAATTATTATATAATAACACGCTTGAATTACTATAATTATCTGCTACAAATACAAGAGGTATTGAATAAAGCTGTAGTGTCATAGCAAATAGATATACTAAGCTATTAACTGGCAGTATTGGTAGGCTTTCAGGATATAATGAGACTATTTGGTGGTAAAGTATCTGTAATTAGTACAAATGGTACTCCTATAAAGTGAAATAAGCTTTACTCAAAACTGACTGATGTCCATTGTATAATATAGAAGCTTCCAATATATCTGCATGTAGGCTTCTTGTTATAGTACTTGTCTATATCACAGCATTTCCTTTCTTAGAACAACAGCATGTCTCATCAATGTGTAAAACGCGTTTCAATATAAAATAGGTTAAAATTTCAAAGTAATAGAGGAATATATTTTTTGTAATATTGTAATGGTACAGGACATTTGTATACGACTCCAACTACCGGACGAAGCTCCACCGCACCCTAAGTGCCTAGTAGTTGTTACAGCGCTGCTCATCTGACACTCACACTCTCATAATTAGCTGTTCGTATACTTACCTTCAACTGCATTGCATGTTAAGCCATTTAATTACTGTCTATATACGTGTCTCCATGTGTTTATACTCATTACTTATTCATGTACTTTACTCCTATATTATTGTATATACCCTAAAAGCAGATACATTTTGCGAGTTTTAAGTTTTGCGAATTTCGCGAGTGACAAACTCGCAAATAATTTCCATCGCTATTAATATCTGCTTTCAAACTAATTTAAATATTTTCTGGTTTAAACAGACCATACATGCAGCTATATAGCTATATGATACATAGCTGAATAGTTTACAAAGCAGCAAGTATTTGCTATAACATAATTGGTAAGCAGCCTAGAGTAGGAGCTTAATCAGAGGACTTTTTAACAAGCTATAGTAATTACTTTACCTCACAGGTGGGCTTACTCCACTATATAGGAGTCAGCTGTAGTTTTGTACTGTATGTAAGTGGGGTTTAAATCTGAGTAAACATAGAGCTTAGCTAAGCTTGGTTTTAATGCTGAAATATGCTTAAACATCAATTTTGGGACTTAAACCAATTTCGCGATAGGCCAAACTCGCTAAATATTTCTATCACAAATTGCTCCAGGACTAGAAAACTCGCAAAACTTTCTTCCGCGAAATATTTCTGCTTTTAAGGTAGTTACATGATTATATCTAAGTCTTTTAATGCCTTTTATACCCATGTACAGAGGCCCGACCTCTCAGAATCCATTGATATTCATTTTGTACATGAATTGGACCATTATAAGCAACTTTTGTAGAACCCGACCTATTTTGGGTCGGCCGTCGGGTTTCCGGATGCCATCTTGTTGCGCAACTTCCGGACGACCACACGTCGTCTTTTCCCGACACCACGTCGGCCGGAAATCCTTATACTATATAAAGGGCATTGTTTTACTGTTCATTGTCTCAGTCTTCACTTGGCTTTCAATAAAGACACATCTATACTTGATACAAAGACTTTCACTTCCTTTTGTCAGGTCATTCGCTTAGCGAACCACCTACTAGGTCGGATCACTCTCTTTCATAGTATAGTCTGAAGGTCGGACTTGGGACCAGATGGGTCGTCTCTGGTAGTATTTGGGCTCCTAAGACCGCTCGATCTTTCATGTAATGCGAAGTCCTATTACCACTCATAGGCACTTCATTTCTGGGTCGATAGTCGTCCAAGGACGACCGCACCAAATCACAGAAACCATTACAATATAGCTCAGAGTTATGGACACACAGTGGCTGCACCTTCCATAACCACGTGCAAGCTAATAGATGGTTAAAAAACGATAAAAACAATGATCTCTCATCTTCAGTTAATGACTGTGCCAATGTAAAAATGTAATGTACACTAGTGCATGCTCAGTAATACATCAACAGTAGAGTGAAATGTATAGTATGCGTCCACAGAGCACAATTATATGTTGTGTAGTGGGCAATTCTGTACTCGTACAGTAAGTTGGTAAAACACTGTTAATGTGAGTCAAAAAAGTTACAATATTAGGATTACATACTTGCTATGCAATAACTACTCAAAATACAAATAGGGGAAGAGGAAATGGAGTCCAGGTGGGAGAGGTGAAAGTCTACCCCCCCCCCCCCCCCCCAACAATCAAAGTGTTTGATCAAATATGTAGGCCCTATGTGCAATTGATTGAGTAAGGTAAATAATTAAATATTTGTTTCAAATATTTGCTGTAGGCTACATTAATTGTTTTACATGTGCATAGTTCTAAAAGGTGAAAATATTTATATCTAACCAACACTAAAATATTCACTCTATCCAACAACACCCTGCTAAATTGTATGTATGAAACAAAATAATAACATTATCATTTTTAATAACATAATAATAACTTATAATAATATGTACTATTGCTTTGTAATTATTGTTTTGCCCATTATGGGTTAAATTGAGAGACTTGACAAGTATTAGTGATTTTGGGTAACATTGACTGCCAGTTTTGTATATAATCTGTAGGGTTGGCAGTCCCAAACAATGCTGCAAATACACGATGCAGGTAATAGTATTATAATTGGTAGGTTTAGTTCTGCAATAACCACAATACTTGCATACTTGAATACAGATGTGCCACATAATTGTAATAATTATCTCAATAGCCTGTTAGGACAGTTTAGAAAAGAGTTTATCCCTATGACTGCAGGACTGTTTCTACTTATTATTGTATACAGAACTATAGGAAACCTTATTGTGGTTAGCCTATACTATATACTAAACTGTGTGATCTACAGGTAACTATAAAACCACAGAATGTTATTAGGCCAAAACTACGTATTTGCATGCAAACCGTTTGGAGTTGTGTTTCCTTGCTCAATAAAATTTGAGAAGGCAAATCCAATTAAAGTGATTAATTTACATTCTCCTGTTTCTAAGCTGAGCAATATCTATAATACAAGAGTTATATCTATGTAAGCATGTATATTCTTATTAGCAGGATACAAATAACCAGAGAGAGTTTTAGTCTTTAAAATAAGATATTTGTGATAAATTAAATGGAGCAAGGTGCAACTATCTCCTAAACAACATCTGTAACAGAAATAGCCTGTGGACACAGTCTAACATTGGGTCTGAGGCTGTAGCAATACTAACTGGGTTAAAAGTAAACTTGTATTCGATATCAGTTTAGAGCTTGCCCAGCCATGTATCTTGAAATCAACACTGTCGTTAGAATAATGTGCACTCCACTTGACAAAGTCCACTCGTCTTACTCTCTGGATCAGCATAAGCTCTATTGATGCCGATATACATGTGGTAAAGGTAGGCAGGCTTAAACCAGTATGGGTTGGCATACGACAGGTTGATATCAGTCGATGATACCAGCTCCAGTTTCTCTTGATGCACTATGTACTGAACAAAGCTGCAATAGAAATCAGAGTTACATGTACATGGACGCAAACCCCATTTGAACTTTTTACATAAGATTGGTTATTCTTGGTAGAAATGGCCTATAATAGCTCTATTTTTAGATCTGTTCATATCTGCACAAAAATAGATTTAAAATGTTAATCAAGTTCAGTAGTATAGCATTGAATAACCTAAAGCAGGTTTTTAGTCATTGCACACACAATGTACAATGCACCTCTGTTTAAAATTTTTAAACTGGTGTGTGATGATTACATGAACATTATTATTTTGAGTTAGTTTTTCATATTGTCTCAAACAGAGACCAAATCTTTCTCTTGTCTCACAGCCTTAGTTTCATCTTGATGGGCAGACATTACACGACAAGCAGTAGGTGTCTTCGCGACCTCTTGGACGGACCCGGGTCGCAAATAAAAATCACAAAATGGCCGTCCGACCAAGGCCAGAAGGGCTATTGGCCTGGGATTTTGCTTGGCTGGACGAAACTATTCCTAGCTCATCGGCACACCTGATTTCTTCACGCGAAAATGAGGATTTTGCTTTTGGCTCAGGCCCGTGTGTTCGCGACCCTGTTACACATGTGTGCCGGAAAATATTTTCGTAAATCGGCCTGGGTCTGAAGCTTAGGTCGCAAAGACACCTAGTACTATCTCCTTCTCTGAAATATTACATATCATTGGCTGCGTAGAGTAGCCTCAGGGCAATAAACAGCCTTTAATGCTTCCTATGGTACCTAGCATGCTTAGAACTAAAGCTTGAAAAACTATAAACACCTACATAAATATAGACACAGTTCCTAGTATAACTACCTTCCTAGTATACAAAGCTTTCTAGTATTATAGCTACCACACATACTCAATCTCATACCTGGTATGTTTGCTTCTGTGACTTCTGTGTATGTAATTAAAGCTGATGTGGTTTGACTGGTAAGAGCTGTCGGTACCAGTTTTGGTTTTGAGATAAGCAGCTAAACCGTAACCGTATATGTATGCATTTGATTCGGTGGCATCTAAAAAATTTTTTGAAATAGCAGTGGTTCAATATGCATTCATAGAATATAAATTGTGATTGGTTCTAAATACATAACGGCTATTTGCAAGACATAAGAAGGTCTACCTGTAATATTAGGTGAATCAGAAATACTGTAAATTACTTCCTTTTCTTGTGGTTCACTCATCACAAATTTGCATGCAAATCCTTTCGTCCCAGTGGGAGGGTCAATCACCAATCTAAAATGAAATTAAAAAGTATTTCAGTTTGAAAAATAAACCAAGATGCTTGAAGATAATGCAATATCACCGCCCTGTAATTTAAATATGTAGTAAAAACTATTCAGTTTGTTTTTATATTATATCATCATTCAAAAAAACCTACTTTATATTGTATCGGAGAAATAATGTGAAAATTATAAATTGGTAATCTCGTGTGCTGTATGGAGTATGCTAATCAGCATGCATGGGTAAATCAAGCGTAGCACAACATGATATTAAGTATAATATTGATAGATTTCTACCCAAAACAAATATTTTCAAGAACCTAGATCATGCTTATCAACATTTGACTTCCAGTTATTTTTATTGTCATCAGGTTTTTGCAATTAAAATGGATGGATTTACTCTTTGTTTACCATCTCTTGATAATCACGAGTCACATGCTCGCATAGGCATATCGTATCGATATTAGTTACATATACATTTATAGGGTATGTAACTAGTAATATTACTTGTATGTCCTACTGCAGCGAGAGTAAGGTGTGTTAGTATCACCAGTGTAGGTAAAACTGATTGGTCCACCACTTGTACATCCTGATCCACGGTCCATCTAGGTGTGACAGGTTTTAGAGAACCTGCCATGAGTCCCTTCTAAAAATACACATTTATAAATAATTAAACACAATATCTCTAGCCTATACGATATATATGCCAAAAGAACAGCAATATAGAGAAAGATATAATACTGTTATATTTTAAACCAGGACGCCATTTTTACACTTTGAAACTGCTTACCTAGCAGAGCAAACATTAAGAGTATCGCAGTCAGAACTCTCTCCATCTTGTTCTCTTCAGGCTCAGCTTTCCTGTTTGATAGATGAAGCTGTAGTGACTGTTTACCTATTTAGCTCACTTTAGTGTAACATACTCTATAATATTATATAATACCTGTTGTAGCCCTGGATTCTGCTATAAGAAGCCTGTAACTACACAGAAATGTTGTTATAAGGGATTGTACTTTTACATGTATGTTATTATTGTTGCCATAGCAACCACTCATGATATCCACTCTGTATGGAGTAGTAATGCCTTTGGTATGGGGTAGACAACTGAAACTGTCCAGTGTTTACCTACATGTACATATATCGGGCGATGCAATACATTAGCAATTTCTCTAGGTTAATCCAATTTAAAGGTAAGACAACACCAAATTAGGTGACAATATCCTTTGAAAGGTTTTAGTTTATAGTTGAAATTTGGACAGGCTGTAAGCTTGCTAGTCAGTTGACTACATGCATATAATATTCTGCAACAGTACATCATTATTGTCAGCACACTATCAACATTATAAAATATGCAAGAGTAATCCCCAGGTATCGTAAGATCTTCTTAGCTTGAATGATCCACTGATTAATGAAAATTAAAAGTTTTTTCTTGAGCAAACTGAGAGTCAGCCTAATTTTTGTTACTGTTTAACTGAAAGTAAAACTCATCGTTACAATGTAGTTTATAATATGAACAGTATTTTACTATAATTCTATATTTACAGTGCATCTTCTGGAAGAAACAATCAAAAAACCCCTTTACCAACAGGACTCTGGTATGATAATACAGTAACGTGATCCCTGGATAGATGTATTGTGCTAGCTTACTAGCTTTTTGTTACAAAAAATTAAAGGCAGTTTTACCATAAATATATATACATGTAGCAATTAGAGAAACCTCCATCTAAAATATGTTCCCATATCATTAGTTGGTTTACTCTACAGTAGTATCATTCTCATTGTTGTAGGTAATTCTATAAGTGTTATTAGACATGCACATAGTACTCAGTGCTGTGAAGGAGTTAGAACAATTTTGCTACAATTTTCGTGTCCAGCAGCTAACCAAATAAAATTGCAAATAATATACTAGGTGTAGCAAGACAGTGAAACACAAACAATATAGGATTCGTCTACTCTGTTTGTTTAAGAGCTCTTACTAAGCTGCAGAGCATCAAACTAGTACATGTATATAATAAAATAGTATTGTTTCTTGGGATTTGCTACTGTTTAGAACACAGTAAACTAGCTTTATTGACAAAAACTAAAAGACAATATTTTGGTTGTTGCATAATTTTATTGTGAATCTGTTTGTTGTCAATGTATACAATCATATAGGTGAGGCTGGGTTATGGTATGTGAGGCCAGTTATTCAAGTTCCACTGCAACACATTATTATAACTAACAAATGCATTGCAATTGACATAATATTATTAAAGTTTTTCTAATTGCATGTAGGTGAGCCCATCTAAGTATAATATCAGTATGTAGTGTGATGAAGCTTTAGTATCTCCATCTTGCAAGCTACGATTTAATTTATAAGCAAATTATAGTATGCCTACATCAATTCTTTTACTGTTAAGCAAGAAGCATTACAAATTCAATTTACTTTAGTTGAAACAGATATAAACAGAATAAATAATAATGCAAGAACAACTTTAAAGAATTACTAGTAAGAGGCTATTTCTACAGAAATTCCGGCAAATTGATAAAACATATTCTTAATTAATTTGCCATTTATTTACATTCAGCAAACTAAAACGTAGCGCAGTCAACTTGGCACACTCCACTTGTTTTTCTATCTGGATCAGCATAAGGTCTGTTGATACCAATGTAAGTTCTCTGTAGATGAGATGGGTTAAACCAGAGTGAGTTAGCATGTGATACCTTGATGCCAGAGGATGAGACTATATCTATCTTGTGTTGGTAGATCGTGTACTGGACATAGCTGCAACAAAAAATTTTCTTACACTTGAAAGAAGAAAAATTGCTTCTTCAAAGGATTTTAATTGGAGTGAAAACGCTTAGCAAACGATTTTCGACAATCAGAAAATCTGGCCACATGTTTGCATCGATTTAATGGGAGTCCTAAAATGTCTAGAATCAGATTACTATATACAGCTACATGTATATCACAGCGTCTGCTGGAAACACTGCTGATGGTTTCCACATAGCCTTGTCTCAAACATATACTGACAGAAAAGTATAATAATCATACAGTTCCAGACTAAGTAAATTTGGTCTACTAAAGTCTCAGATCAACTAGAGGCTACTGATTCCATTATTCTCATCATTTTGTCAGATATTAACCTATGTTGGCCTTTACCCAGACAAACAAACAATGCTCTGATTGTCTTCAAAGTCTATACTGTAACTCTACATGATGTTAGTTAGCATAAGAGATGATGATGAAAATATTATAGTTATGCGTCTCTTCAAAGTAACATACCTGTCATGTTCATTAGGTGCAGCTTGGTGTATGTCGTGGAAGCGCATACTGTTATACCCAGAATGTGACACATCATCTAGTTCACTTGTCCTTGAGGACAGGTATGTACCAAGGCCATGGCCATAGATGTATGCATAGGAGTCCCCAGACCCTGACATAAAATATTTTATTATCAATACTATTGTTATTTTCAACATAACTTTGATTGTACATGAATCTTCCTAATAACTTGCAATATTCTGTGACCTCAAAGCATTGTCAGTTTACCACAATATTACTTTATCGAATACAAGTATGAAGCATATAAGAAAAATTAATTAACACTGCTATGAATAAAGAATGCCAACCACATTTAAAGCGTGACAAAGCATTTGAATGACACAGCATTTACATTACTTACTCTCTGCAGTTGCTGAGTCAGAGATGCTGTAAATAAATTGGCGCTCGTTTGGCATGGCTATGGTGAATTTACATCTGAATCCTCTCCCACCTGGTGGGAGATCTACCACCAATCTGGAATTAAATGACACACCGTCATAGCAACTAAAATATTATCTAGTCACAATTCATGTTAGAGAAAACACTTTAAAGCAAAACTTAAAACTGGGAAATTGTGATAAGACCATATAGGCGGTTGTGCAAACTACTTTGCCAACACTGTGATGTAAATGTATGTCAAAGTGAAGGATTTCTATTAGCTAAATAATACTCAATTAAATTTCACTGTATATGAGGAAGCAATAGCTCAGTATTAGAATACTTTTTTTCTATTCCTACTCAGCAAAACAGAGTCATGTGCTTGTAAATACTTCGACAAGCTGACTGTGTTATTCAAGCAGGATATGATGTGCATGTATGGAGATAACCATTTGCTTGTTGCGAAGAAAAATTTGCTCAGATAATGTGTTTTAATCTTATGAAGATTAGGAGTATTGTAGCAATGGTAGGGTATCTATATCTTTTCCATTCAAGTTTTAATCTTTGCAGGACATTTATCTTTATGCTAATCAAAGCTCAAATTGTAATCTACATATTGCTCCAGTGAGATATGGATGCCTTTCAAAGATGCAGAACAAAGTTCCTAGCTGCTCAGTTTCCTCCCTAAATGCCATATTGCTTTCATTAACATGAGTATTATCCCTTACTTGTAAGTCTTTCGGCAACGGGACCAAGGAGTATCAGTTTCTCCAGTGTAAGTAAAGTTTAGAGCTCCACCACCAGTACATCCTGCGCCAGAATAGGTGTCACATATTTTCATGTCACCGTCACCAGCGAATACTCCTACAAGTTGAAGTTACTAATATAACCTAAGTTATACATGTAGTGTAGTTCCTCATATACAACATAGACATATTTCTCCAAAGTCAATATGAATATAATATTATGTACAGTATATTGTAAGTTCTATTTAATTTTTGTTATGAACACACATTGAGTAGGTACTTACTCTAATCCTACTTACACTTATGTTAATAAATACGTGTACAAGACTTACCTACTCTAATCCTACCTACACTTATGTTAATATATAATTTAAGACTTACCTACAAGACTCAGCGCACTGAAGATAACGATCACAATTTTCTTCATTATGTCTTCTGCTCTCTTCTTAGGTTGTGGCTAACACTTTCGTCGATATCAGCACCTTATCTACGTGAGTATTGTAGTATTAATAGCTCAAGCTTCTGTTATTTACATGTAGTTCTCTGAGAGTGTTCTCACAATATTATTATAAAGTCTTAGTCATTACTTCAGCTGTAACAATAATATTGATGATAGTGCACAAAGTACTGTGTACACTCAAGCTCCCCTTTCTCATTCTCTCAGACTCTGGCCATATTACATCACATTATAGCCTTACTTCCATCAACATCATTCCAATACTCTCATTCTCAGTCACTTGATAAAGGTTCTGAAGTCCAATCTTGTAAAAATGGTCCAATCGCTATATCCGCTTACACTGATGTACAGAATATCATAATAGTATGCATCAAGTCACTACTGATGATGTGTATAATAGTCAGTGCGTAGTCAATGCATCTACCATGGAGCTAGTACAGGACGCTGTATCCATGAGCAGTGAAGTAAACCATGTGCCTATCTGCAAGTTAATATTGTGCATTTCAACACGCTGTTCTCTACCCAGTGTTTTGTTTTTTGCTTTTTGTTTGGGCAAGGCAAGAATATAGTTCTACTATTAGCTATTTTTCCTACTGCTAAAATATTCGAAAATTTTACGAAAACCTGTTGAGTTAATTTAACACTCCGCAATTAGCCAGAAAAATATTTTCAATGCAGTGATGCAATGTAACAAGCGCTCTTAACCACATCTGGTAACTACAGTAAACATGAATAGCAATTATCTAGTAGGCTACCCAAATTCAATACATTAGAGTGACTTCCCTTCTATTGTAGAGAACAAAATGTGCTTTGTATTTTCACATTCTTTCACTAGTTCCACACTGTGAGCTACTGCTTTGCTCTACTCACCAAGTTTTACTTTGCAAAAAACAGAATGAATCGCTATGGGATGTATCCACCATGGAAAAGCACTTTGACAAAAGTAATAAATTCAAGGCATTTCTAATGTTGGTGCTTAAAAACACAAAGATAGGCTGTACATGTTTGAGTTGAGTTATAATCATTTTATTTCAATTTTTATAAAATAACATGCCATAAGTTTATTCAATGTATCAGACATACACTGTATAAAACGATAGTAAAATTTCTTGTTTCTTGTTTCCTACTAGCTAAAAGACTAAACTACTGTGAAATCAGTCAATCCAGTCACACAATCTCAGTTGGAATCATTTATTGAACAAGTAAACAGTACATTTGACTTGACACACTCCACTGCCAACATCTGTTTTATCAGCATATCTTCTGTTAATTCCAATATATATTTTCTGGCTGAGATCAAACCAGTGCGGACTAGTAGTGGAAATACTTATCTCAGATGATGAAGACATCGTGACCCTATCTTTCTTAAATATGTAACGGACACTGCTGCAATAAAAAAGCATAGTTGCATTTTGCATTATGTGTCAACAACTTTCATAGATGCAAGTGTTTTGAGCAGTAAAGTTTTCAATTTTCTGCTGAAAGAAACACGAAAGACTTCCCTTACAGCTAAAATTAAGTTATACATCTGTAGAAGTTAAACGTGCTTATAAGGAAGTCAAGAAGCCTGTCAGATAGACTCTTTCAGGCCTGCTGAAAAACTTTTTATAGCTAAATCTAATTAGCCAATTTTGCTAATCAAACAACAATTTTTTGCGTGAAAGAATTATTTACAAATTACGGTATGGTAAATTTTACACGTAAGCAGGTACATGCACACACTCAGTATATACATACTTTCTATTTGTTGCCAACGACAATTTATGCAGCTCCTTAAATTGGAAATAGTTTGCTTCGTGGATACTTATTGGATGTGGACCAACTTTTGTAGTAAGATCACCACGAAGACCGAAGCCGTAGATGTATGGAGTTAAGGAATTTGGTACTGTAAACAAAACATGTAAATATGAATGTGAAACAAGTCATGGAAGTTAATATTTAATGAAACTATAAACCAAAAAGTCAATTAGCACTTGTTCAAAAGTTTTGGTGATGAGACTAGAATTAAAAACGATTAAACAACTTACAAGTAGCGTCAGGTGTGTTAGCAATGCTGTAGATGTATCCATCCTTCTGTGCCACATTGACTATGAACTCACATCTTACTTCTTTAGTATCAACGGGAGGGGTAATCACCAACCTAAATATATTATATAGAATATTGTAGAAACTAGCATAATAAGAGTCAGCAATATATAGCAATTATATTTGCATCTACATCAATTCTTTTTCAAAATATGCCAAGGTTATAGGGCATTAAATATAATTTTTGTAGTTATCTTTCTGACAGAATCATTTTTCTTGTCAAAAACATATGATTTGTAATGCTCAACGTATTGAGTAATGGTCTAATAATGGTCTATTGTAGCAACCATCAATTTCACCTAACATTTACAGCACAGCGCGTGACAGAATTGATTTAAAATATGGAAATAAGTTTCATACTGGTAGTTCTCATTGCAAAGTGAACTGGATGTGTTTCTAGTGCCAGTGTAGCTGAAACTGATTACATCACCGTAGCTACAACCTTGTTTGGTGTACACATTGCAGTTCCTTCTGTATACGTCTACACCTGCAAACAGTACAAGCAGATAGCAATAGAGCAAACATACCAAGTAACTAAGGCCGAGAGAGCAGAATGCAAGAATTCAATCAACCTGAAGAGTTGTTGATAGTTTTGACTAGGGCTACCCTCTAATCACTTCCATTTTTTCAACTTTTGTCACCACAAACTATGCCTAAAATCTAATAGGAAAAGCTAAACATAGTAAGTGGAAAACTACACTAAAAGTTCCTGACATCATTTGACTTCACTAGCAAATACTACATACCTTGTACTATGTGTAGTAAAGCCACTATGCTGAGGACTACAACCATAACTCTCGCCATCTTCTCCAGTTCTTTCTAGCTGTGGTCAACGCTGTTATTCTATACCTGATATTGAGACAACTGCACTTATGCACAGCTAAGTTTAATAATATTATAGAATAGTACTTGTTGCCCAGGTTCCCACAATAAGTAGCTTGCCTTCCTATGTTTCGTTAGAGCTAAATGGTGTTATCATAAAGGATAAAGATTTTGCACAAAAGTGGTGTTTATTAAGAAACATAATATTGCACATTCTGTCTGACTGCCTTGTTTGTTTAAACTAGTTCTACAAGACTGTCTGGTGATTATTTAGTGATTCCCTAGAGTTATAACAACAAATTACATTGTACATGCATTTTATTAGATTGGTTAATTTACCACTACATATACAGGATAGTACATACATGTATGTACATGTAGTTCTAAAAATGCTACAAAAAGCATCTCTGAGTTTTATTCCTTGGGTTTTTACACTAGTCATAGTATCGTTATCAGAGAAAATTAATATAATTTTCTTTGATAATGATACTAAGGATAGTATTAAAATAACAAGGAAACTCATAAATACAGTAATCTAGTACTACTTCATAGCCTAGGAGTGTTAACTCCATCAATGCTTTAAAGATTTACCTGCATTATCATCTGACACTGAAACTATTAGAGAAAACTCACTTTACTACAGTCATCAGTAGAGTGCAAACAATATGGTACGCTTATTCTATAATACTACTATAATATATTTACATGATTGTATATTACATGTAGGCCTACATGTATACATTAAGAAATGTACTCACAAGTCCCAAATATGGTGCAATGCAGACCCTTAGTGTACCTGTATATGATCAAGGGAAGTACATGAGAATAGACACACGCTACCCACCCATTGATCAAAATTTTCTGACTCCTGCATGTGGGCTGTATAATAAGCTACATGCAATATAATATTTATACTTGTGCTCCACATTATTGTTTATTATACACTAGCATGGTTCTCCTGGAGAATAAATGCACAATTGCAATGTAGTCAAACTATTTTTATTGCCAAAAATAGCAATTAGGGTGTAATGATAGGGTAATTATCTTGTTGATTGTTATTGTTGCATTAGAATAGGTGGTTGATATGCTACAGGTATGCAAGAATATATTTAAAAACTGTCATATAAATTAGTATTTATGACCAAAAAAAAGTTCAGATGATTCAGATAATAGATCTATGTTTGCGAATCCCTGTTCAAGTGCCAACTGCCTATTATTAACCCTATATATTACACAATCCTTGCACTACTTTACGAGTAGATGGAGCTATGAACTGTTTTATTGAGGCAATACGTATTAATATAAAAGTTAGTAGTGATGTATTCATCATCATTAGACTCTGACGTTTATGAGTGTAATTCAAAGATAGTGGGTCAGTGGCGAACTATGTCTAAATAAATTATCCCGGCAGAAAGTACAGTGTTACAATGGGAATAGGAAACAGTCAACTTGGCAGACACCACCTCCCAACCCTGTGGCGTCTGCGTATCTTCTGTTCACTCCAATATATATCTTCTGGTCTGAACCCAACTTAAACCAGTTTGGATTAGCAATCTTCATTTGCATACCCGTGGTTGAAAGTACTTCTATTTTGTCTTTGTGAACCTTGTAGATCACGTAGCTACAATATAAGACAGTGCTGTTATATTCCATCTCACAGTAAACTTTAAAGATGACCCACCTCCCTTTACTAAACAAAAGCTTTTGCAGCCATAAAGTACATTTTGGTGATCCTAAACTTTTTACGTTGCTGAACACATTTCCTCAAATACTTTTGCTGAAGTCTTAGTGCAACTCCAGCTTTACCAACAACTTTGCTCAACACTGATCAAAGATATCAACATCAATTGTTGTAGACTACTACTCGGCTAAACTAAGCACCATTGGGTATTGTGAAAATCTTGAATGCACAATGTAATAGGCTACTAATCTGTAGGAAGGGAGAATTGGAACAGACAGTCATTATTTTTCATTAGCCTACCTGTGATGGTCATTAAAGGTTTCATGTATGTCTTCCAGCTTGAAGTAATTATTTTCGAAGAGGTCGTTGCCAGTTCTGGTCATGACGTAGGCGCTATTGCCATAGCCTGAGATGTAGGCATTAGAGTCTGTTCCAACTGCAATATTTTTATATGTTATGAATCATTTCAATTTTAAGCAAGAAAGTGACATTTGTTAGTGATCAGTGATCTTAGCCTTATTCTATCTGACTTACAAGTAGCATTGGGAGAATCAGAAATGCTGTAGATATATTCATCATCTTGTGGCACATTCATTTTAAAGCCGCATCTAAATCCGACATCTGTGTCCAAATCAATCTCCAATCTGAAATTTATATAATGTAATGTATCTACAATGTACATTGGTAGGCAACGACTTAGTGAAATATTTGCCAAGCATTAAAATCTAATTGAGCAGAATGTGTTATCTTTTCACTCTTTAAAAAACTCTTCAGTCAAGTGTAGGCCAATTTTCCAATCAAACCAAACAAGATTATATTAATTTATCTTGAAATCTAACTGTGCTAACAAGCTACCAATCACCATATCCATACAATTAACAAAAAAATCTAAGAACCACGTTTACCATGCAATTTACAGAGGTTAGGTTGCATGAGTGTTGATAACTTCTACACGTATATAGAATAGATTAAAATTGTTGCATGTACAATATAATATGCCAGTCTTACTGGTAGGTCTTATTGCAAAGTGAGTCAGAAATACTGTTCTCCCCAGTATAACGGAAACTGATGGGTGGATCATTAGTACATCCTGCACCAGTGTGTGTGTTGCATGACTTGACTATACTAAGAGCTCCGCCTACAGGTATCCAGGAACTTCGGTCAAATGCAATATCTAGAGTTTTTTATTTTTATGCTGTACAAAACTTAAAGTAAGCTGCAACAAAAAGTTTATTCAACCTTCGATGTAGGCCCTACATGTACAAAGACTATTATTATAATGTATAGGCTATAGAAATATGATTTAGCAATTTCCTGCTACTGACTGACTGACATCATATGTAAATTTAAGAATATTGGTTTCACATGTATTTTAGAGAACACTATAGTGTTACTGATCGTAACTGTCTACCACACATATTTTAGTTAATATAATATTTATTTTTATTACCAAGGTGGCACAAAAATATAGAGCAGTTTGCATGATTTTATTAAATCACTATTTTTGACACTCTATTTCAAATACATCATTGCAGCGTACTTACCTAGCGGTACAATTGTGAAAAGAATAGTAACCAGAACTCTCTCCATCTTGTTTTCTTCTCTTCCCACCACTTTGTAGCATATAGCATGTCTTACATTCTACTATTATGGTTTAATTTTGACTTCTATAGCACCTCAGTTTACTGTTACAGCTGCACATGTAGCTCCATAACCCTACTATAACTGAGTCATGTTATCATTAAGGATTTGGAGACTACATACACAATGTACATTATCCAAACATGAGCCTTCTATTTCCAGCTATAGTAACCCTTGTTTAGTTTACTTAATATTATACCAAAGGTTCTCTGAAGCAAGCACTCTGCAACATTCTGAATCACATGAAAAGTTCATGCACATGTTGGCTGCTATTCTAGACTCTACCTATTCTAGTTTAAGTAAATAATATTACTAATAAAAGATGTGGTACAATAATGTTTTAGCTATAGCTAGCCTACACGTCTGATAACTAGAAAGTGAGAATTAATCTGTTTAACTAACAGAACATCTACTGAAGTATCACAGTGACTCTGTCTTGCTTTTCAAACACAGAATATCAGTACTGGAGTCGATTATCCCATTTTTAGATCTCCTGCTGGCTTATTAAAAATGTTACGTAAATAACACAACTAGTAACTTTTTAATATCATTTGATATAATTTTGCCTAAACTTTTTAAATTTATTTTTTGGGTTCACACATACTGTAACTAATCAATGTCATTCACATATTATGTAATAGAAACTACAATTTTTCTTAGAGAGTAAACAAACCTTTAGAATAATCATTTATGATTCATGTTTTGAAACATCAACCTTATGAAATAGGGAATAGCAACAAGTTAAGATATGCATCTTTATTTGAGATTAAAACTAACAACCTTCAAATCGTTCATTTGTGAACTACCTACACTGTATATGTGATAGTGCACATTTCTATATCAAATAGAGGCGATGAATCCAGCTAAGCCAAGTTACCTTTCACAGTGTTGTGCCAGCACCACATTGACATCTATGTTTCTATTGATTAATCAGATCATGTACCTGACTGAAGAGAGCAATGAGCCTTTATATTTGGTTTTAATAGGTTTGATAACAAGCTTAGCAGAGTTCAAGAACAACATGAACCTACAGCTAAATCGGAACATGAATTCATATTGAATGAATTATATTCTCTACTCCAAAATCAAAAGATCATCACATTGGAAAACACGATAAGTTTAATTTGAAAAATAATAAAATAGTAAGTTTATTTTTTACCAAACCTAATTGAGTTTAAAACAACCTGTTACAGTAAAACATTCAACATGTGAATGCATTATTATGTTATTGATCCTACAATTCTACAGCATCAGAATCTACTCTCTACCTTTCTCTATAAGGGGTGCTTGATTTCCCATTAGTACCTGATAATACATATACATGTGATTCTTTTGTAATTTAATAGCTACACAAATGTCATTAGTAGTAATTAAATATCATAGATTGCCTTAATCGATCTTACCTAATAACTAAATGACAGGCTAGTATGTATCTAAAAGATTCTACAAGTTTCTGGAATTATTCACAATGGTTATCAAAGTGCTAACAGCATTAAAATGATCTACATGTATAGCAATACATCAATGTTTATAACACAATTAAATTTAGAAATACACCATTAGTAGGCCTATGTGTATTTTATAAATTCTCTATGTATAAAAGAAAGTCAATAAAATTAAACCTTCAATGTACATGTACAACTGGATTGTGTAATTGAGACAAGATCAAGGGGTGTATGAGAAACATCTGACTTCACAGACACCAGATCCCATTCTTGTTGAATCTGCATATCTTCTGTTCACTCCAACATACATTTTCTGGTCAGAACTAGGCTTGAACCAGAAAGGATTGGCAACCACCATTTTTGTACCGGTTGTTGAAGTTATTTCTAGTTTGTCATGGTGTACTATATACTCCACATAGCTAAAATATAAAACATGATGATGATTGCAATCATTAAAACTTTAAGACTGACTGCATGCCTAAAAAATAAATGACCAGTCTTTGTTTTACATGTTTTGCACCAACATATAAAATTTGTTTTAAACTATCCCTGCCACGGATAAAGGTAAATACAATTTTTAAGGTAATTTGATATAAACCTTTCAAATTTGTCACTAAAAATAAAAAATACAACTTGCAAACACGTTTATGGAGCAGTTTTTTTTTGGAAAATATACACTGTGACATCACAGTGATATTCTGCAGTAGATGGCAATTAGAAACCTCCTTTCACATGTCTAATAACAACACTCGTAACCGAAGTAAAATTGTGCACAATGATTGGATAATATAACCTATTGTTTATCTTATCGTAAAACAGTAATTATTAATTTCCATATTCTACTTATTCACAGGTTTATACTAATAATTGGAAATGTGAAAGGAGATTTCTAATTGCCATCTTCTGCAGAATAATCCACTTCTGATTGGACAGTGGATGTCTTTAAAAACTGCTCTAAAAACGTGTTTGCATAATGTATTTTTTATTTTTAGTGACAAATTTGAAATGTTCATATAAAATTACCTTTTAAATTGTATTTACCTTTATCCGTGGCATGAATAGTTTAAGTTTCAAGTCCCCCTGAGATAGGGGCATGTCTACCTACTGGCACACACATGCCTTAGGATCCTGGATTTTGTCTCTCCACTAATTATGCCTAGAGACAAGTGGTATGTGTTGTAAATACATAAATCTAAAGCTACCCAATTGTTTTAACAAACTAGCAGTAGCACTGGCTTGGAGATCAAGGGTCATTTTTATCCAATACCTGTCATGGTGGTCAGACGGACTTTTATGTAAAGTTTCCAAACTGAAGTAGTTAGATTGGGAGGCATGAGTTGTCCCAACTTGAGTCGTGATGTAAGCACCAAAGCCATAGCCGGAAATGTATGCATTTGTTAAAGTTGCATCTGTAATAGTTTAGGTAAAGGGACATTTCGATAAAGACGGCAGGACGTTTCACAACTGGACAGTTTGAAACAGGACAATTCAAGACTGTGTAGATTACATTTAAAAGAACACAACTTGCAGATAATTAATTTTAATTAATTAATTTAATTAGGTAAATGAAAAAAATAGTATTAAAAATATAAATTAGTTGAAATCTGGTAGTTGGGGTTTGGGTTTAGGCTTTTCGAACTGTCCGGTGTTGAACTGTCCACTTTCAAAACATCCTGTCAAACTGTCTTTTCCGAACAGTCGCACATTCAATAGTTTCAAACTATTTTCAGCTTTAATATATTATTACAAATTGCATTTTCCTAAGAAGTTAATTCTTTCCAGCATATTTTATATTGAGTAAAACATTCCATCTAAAACTATTACATTGTAGAAAGAGTTATATTTCTCCTGTAACTAAGGCTAACTTACGAGTAACATTGGGTGAATCTGAAATACTGTATATATACTCATCTTCTAGTGGCAAATCCATTCTAAACTTGCAAGTAAACCTTTTTCTACCAGGAGGTAGGTCAATCACCAACCTGCAATAAATGTAAAAATGTACATGTAATAGAAAAAATACTGATCAAGTAAGTGAGGGAGCTGTAAGTTAAGCTGTAATTATAACCAAAAATACATAGACCCTTCTAATAGTTGATTGTACATTATATCCATGTAATGCTACACACAGTTGCTTATATAAGGAGTGATAAAGCCGAGACAATGGCATTATGCACAGCTACTTTTTTCTAAAATATTTACTATCATCTTGAAGCAACATAGAACTGCTATGTACATTGTAGGTGTTAATGAAGCAAAATATAAAATACATGTAATAAAATAAATAACTTACTGGTATGTATTACTGCAGAGTGAGTTAGCAGAAGTTTTGTCTCCTGTATATGTGAAACTAATTGGTCCACCACTAGTACATCCTTCTCCAGTGTAAGTATTACAGAACTTAACTATACAAACGGCTCCACCTAAATAAGTAATAACACACAATCTGTCTCTGATGAGGGTAGAATCTTCAGGTTCATGTTTGACTCCACTCCAGTAAGGAGGCATTTCTTTGCACAAACTGCACAGCAAAAGTCGTCATTAAACTCATTATGTTATAATGTAGCGAATCTTTACTACAAGGAAGTTGTATTCTCTTCATCTTGTACGTTGTGCGCTCTTATCCCCCCCCCCCCCCACCCCCACCCCAATCACCACATATAGACAGTCCTAGCACAGCTTTAGTAAACTCCAGCAGTAATACCCATTAGTAGCCTTAGACCAGCTATCATAATTAAAAAAAACTTATAAAGTTACAGGTTACAATCAGGTTAGTGATTGGCAAATAACAGTAAGATCTTCATGTAGTCAATACATGTAGAACTATAATTATGTAATAAAAGATATTTTGCATAGAAAGTAAACAAAGTTTAATTCTACTGTTATCTAATACTCTACTACATGTAAATACATTTAGACCTATATTAAATCTATGAAATACCTTGAAGAGCAAATATGGTCAGCATGTTGATCCAAACTCTCTCCATCTTTGAATCTCCAGCCTCGGCTTTCTTATTTGACAGACAACTCTCCAATGTTTAGCTGTAGTAGCTTACAACCTCCAGATACTTAGAGTACAGGTTTATTTGATGACCAGCTGTTTCCTGAATGGTGTTATTTCAGATTACTGCTACATGTATATCCATAGTATACACTGTATAAATATAGTGAAGTTTAGAATGTCAAATTTCAATAATAATTATGCTTATGTTACAGCCCATTTAAACAAACACATCCAGCTATTGTACCTACAATGTAATCTGCCATCCCTTAGACTTGGAATAAGTTTGTAAGTATAAACAGACTTGCCAGTACTCAGTGGCTCTATTAAAACTTCCTACATATTCATGTGCAGCATGTACTAGCCTAGATGTGGCCTAACTACGGTATCAAGGTCACATGCGACCCTTTTTTCCATTTTTGGTGGCCCTCCAGCTCTGTTAGAAAATCATATGCATCACAAACTGTATATTTTTCAATGGGTAAAAATGAAGCATACAATCATATAATGATGCAATGATCTGCAAGAGATAAGAGCAGCCAGCTTATTGTTGGTAGTCGGTGAACCTTTTTGCAAATATGACCTTTTAGGATGTTAGGGGTTTGGCCAATTTTTATATTTATGATGCTTTTATGCAAGGAATTTAAGAGTATATACATGTAGTGCTTTTTTTGTAAAAGTTTTACTGGGCTCCTTCCCCCCCCCCCCCCCCCAGAACTTTTTCAAAAGCATGTGATCTGTTGAGAAGTTCCCATGAAGTTCTCTCCATAAACAACCTTCCATAATTTTCAGTTTATCTTGTACACAAAAATACTATTGTACATTGAAATTAACAATATGACTACAAAGGCTATCATGTAGTGTGTTATATGCACCATTCTTTATATTCCCCAATTTCTCTTTACATGGAGCAGGTATTTATTTCAAATATAGCATTAGCTTACCAGTGTAGATGAGTTCCCATGAAAATTGTCCAATGCATCAACATCACTGAGTACAATGTTTAATGTTACATGTATGATGACAGCATAGGTTAAGTTTTTAGTAAGCATAGCTGTATTGGAATGTTACACAAATGCAGCCTTTGTTACATTATTTTATCTTAGGTGACATAATATTACATCTATGTACACCTATGTACATGTGTTGTACACTATTTACTTTGTGTTGTATATTATTTACTATTGTGTTGTTATTTCCCAAAGTTTCAAGTAAGCCAGACTATTGTGATAAAATAAATATTTATTTCTAATTTTACTGACAAATAATAAAAGACAATTATATACACACTGAAATCCTAAAAGTAGATAACAGTTTACATTAGTACTGTAAATACTGCATAGCACCACAATTTTATGTACATTGGAGTTGTCTGACCTCTAAGCACTGAGCAGAAATAAAGCCTGGACAATTTCAAATTGGTAACAGCTTTTATAGTGTATAATTTTCAGCTCATCTGTGGTTCTAATTATAACAAATATAGCTATTATGTTAATAACCAGTTATTCACAGTTGGAGTTACTTTCTCCTGTCTTATAGCAACATCCTTTATCCATATAATTAAGGATTGCGATTCAACTAATCCTCTTAGCTATTTGGTACTGATGTTTATGCCATCATCTATTAAGTCAACCACCTGTTTCTAGAACACTAAAATATTGATAGATAACAGGGGAAGACACTATGTTTTGTAGTGTTCTTGTTCAGGATGTCCTGCTCTCATCCTTGATGATGTCAAAGTACATGAAATACAATGTAATAACATCTCACAAAATTGTCATATTAATAATTTTCTCAATCTTTCTCAAAGTGCTCAAATTATAAATTCTTCGCTAAACCTTCCAAATTATTATGATCAATTTCATTGGAGTTCCCCCCCCCCCCCAGCTTCACTTTTGCACTATTTCAATTGGCTATCTGAAGCCATTCCTAAACCATTTATACTATATAAGTGTACATGCACCTGCTTACATCCTATAACATTCGTATTGAATTGTAATCATTATATTAATAGCATAATATTATACATCAAGTACAAGCACATGCCAATAATTCACACTGCATCAAGGAAGTTAATTTAAATAATATAAATTTTGTAAATGCTAGACTCTGCAATGTCATATATAGTATGTTTCATTTGTTATGCTCTATTGAATCACAGCTTGTCAAACTGTGTTACTGAGTTAGAGGATGCGGCTAGAGGTAATCAGCTTTTGCTCACGGTGGTTACACAGCAAGTCGTTTGCTCTAATTCATGACCTTTTTTAAAACTGTTGTTTTGAGAAGTGTAGAATAGGCCTACATCAAACTCACTTCACTCGTATACATTGACAGATTTGTCAGTGCTGTTTATTGAAAAATATTTCAGGTGTCAAGATGAATAGGCTGGCATGTAAATTTATTGTGCTGTAATTAGCATTATTATACATGTACAGGCATAAATTTTTTTGTTAGATTGTATTGATATAGTGAATGAGTAAACATATTAGTGAAAGACACTGTTGAGCATTGACTCAAACCTCTCTTACTCATAGATTTCACTCTCCCAGCTTATAAAGTAGCATTCTCACTATAAACAATGTGTTGACACAGCTCTGCTGTGTAAGCCCACTCTGTGCTTTCTCGTGAGCTCACGTCAACATTGGCACAACATCAGTAGTCACTTCACTGGAACAGTAAAAATTTCAAAACCAGAACTAATATTATGCTACAGTGGCAGTAAATGTTTTAGGAAGAAATCTGTACAACGCATGACAACAAAACGAAACACTGCATAAACTTTGTCACACAATACTACCTCTATTGCTTGTTGCATATTGTCCAAAGTTCAGTGACAAGACGTCACAAGACATTGTTACAGCAGTGATATAACACTAGTACAATGAGGTTACAAACACGCCACGACACAGACACCAATGTGACAAAGCCCTTTCCAGCTTAGGGCTAATAATCCTATGGTGTAACTGTAGCTAAAACAATTGTGACTAATTCCAATACACAGCTGTTAATTAAAGCATGACAGTATAAGGGTTCCTCATTAAACATTTGTACATTTAGGCAGTGAGTCAAAATTATACATTTTATGCGTGAAATGTACACAATTACTGCTTAATCATTATGTTGTAACTGCCAAACATGTATGCCTACAAGTATAAAAGGACACGTCTACATGTACTACAAACAGTAGCCCAGTTAGCAGCCAATTCCAATGCCTACCATTTACATTGTACAACCTCTTGTTACTCCATTGAAAAATTATTATATAAAAATTAATATAAAAACTTGGAGCTTAGTATATTGTATATACAAAACCATACAGCATGGCGTGTTGTAGAAATGAGAAGAAAGGTTACAAGTGGGTTGTGTTAGTAGCTGCTTGTTTTTCACAGATTTTACGAGCTGGATTCATATCTGGGACTCTCTCATTATTCTCTATTTATTATGTTGGGAGGTATAGTGATCGTACCTTATCTTCTAGTATAGGAGCAGTACAGATATCTATGGCTAATCTTTCGGGTAAGTTGAGCATTAATCCTAATCTTAATCCTTTTCTCACATTTCAGTAATCATCCTACATAGTATTTTTCTTATCTACAAATTTATATTTTTGTTCATAAATTGAAACATTAAAGCTTCATGCTAGAAATGTGCCAAAAGCATGTAAAAATTTGTATTTTAGAATACAACTACTGTAGTTGTATTTATTGTACTTGTTGTTTAGCCTTTCCAACTATAATGTTGAATAAGAGAATTGGGGAAAGATGGACTCAGATAATTGGAGGATTTCTCACTGCGGGTGGTATGGCAGGTACAGCCTTTACAACTGAAGCTTGGCAAGGAATTCTGGCTAACGGAGTCATTTCAGGTGGGCATAAGAGAGATCAGCAGTGTTCTACAATTGACAGAGATGTTTGTGCACATGAAACTTTGAATCCTTGTTTCGGCTGAGCTTGCAAAAATAGTTGTGATTGCTATTTTCGGCAATAAACATTTAAAACAATATTGTTTAAAAGACCCAATCACCATCATAGATAGTAGATATGCATGACCTTCACTGTATAACATGACTTGTGTAAGTTGCCTGCACTAAAATGTTTACCTTGAATACAGACCTCTACTTTAGCTGTATATGCAATAAAATGAATAATAACAAATACTATACACTTATACTTGCTGCACATACATAGGTCTTGGAGCAGCATTCCTTTCAGCAGGGACCTACTCCGTGCTGTCTAAGTACTTTCCAGGGTCTCAACTGGCTCCGTATGCTGCCATCACAGTGTGTCAGAACATAGGGGTTCTAGCTACACCCCAAGTTATAGGTACGGATTTAGTCATTAGTCTATGAATGAATATAACACGTCTCGTTTTGGGTGGTATTCAATTATAATATGAGGGGTTTGAAGTCGTATTTGATTGTTGAAATTAATAATTGAAACTAATTTTACACCATCAATAATGATAATATTTTAGAATTACAATGTATGCTGGCATGATGCTTCAATAACTTATTCATATTTTATCTCCCCAGGTATAGCTATAGCATCACTAGGTTTCTCAAAGACGTTTCTAATCTGCTCGGGTTCCATGCTTCTGAATGTTATTACTGGTTTACTCTTCTTACCTAACAAAGTAGAATGTGATGATGTGAAATCTAGTCCTAAGGCTAACAACATTAGCCTCAAGTTCACAGGTCAGTAGGTGTGCTAGATGGATTTACTCTACTTTAGTTCTAAGTGATCAATAAAGACATTGCATTAATAATTTATAACCTAATTATCGGTGACATCTTAGCTACGGTACAAGTTATAGTACAGTCAGCAACCTACAATTAGAATTGGTGCATTTATCACAGTTGATGTTTGATACTGCATTTGATGTTTTGATCACTATAATTCCATTCAACAGATAAAAAGCAAGGCATCTATGACATGCAGTCAGCATTTTTATCCGAAACTAGCGGCAGGTATAAAACCTTAGATGCTGGGAATATGAGGTTAGCAACAACACACAGTCACCCCAGTAACCATGGTAACAAGGAACCCTTGGAACTAGGGACAGTTCTATCTAAGAAGAAGGAGTTACTAAGAAGTATAAGCATAGCGAGTATGATGCAGGATTACTATGCTGAAGTATTAAATACAACATCGGACAGCGATGTCAAGGTAAAACATAGATTTAGATAAACAAAGATGCGGCATAAAACACTCATATTACTAGGGGGTTTAGCCATTTTTATATTAGATATTTTTTCAGCAAATAATTTATTTTAAAAGCATTCAGAGACTTGTTTCACAAGTCCCTGACTGGGGCTTGAACCGGGGCCTCTACTATGGCCACCTTACTATATAGCAAGGTGACAATAATACTAAGGGTGCCTTGTGTGCAGCTAGCTCAGAGCATGTCTACTGCGCACTGGTGTAATTTCCTCTTTCAAGGTTGCTGAGCTTGTGTAGTAGTAGGTAGCATGTTCTGTTCACTGTGATAGGCAATTAGGTGATGATTCAGTGACGTAGAGGCCCTGTGTGTATTTATTCTAGAATATAAAGCTATTACAATAATTATGTGTAACTTTTGCTATCAAGGATATATGACTGTAGTTTGCACTTGTCGTTAGATTGTGCTTTCAGGAAATGGCTGTGTGCAGATGTACCATTTAGGGTTGAGAGAATGGAACACATACCACTCATGTGTCGTGATGTCAACAGGAATTCGCTCCAAATAACAGCCTAATTTAAACTATTAGAATTAATGAGCAAACATGTTTAGTATAATTTCCAATGGTGATAGACGCTCTGTAAGGAACTTTGGACTCTGATCAGTTGCTTACATTGCATTGTCGGTCCTAGAAGCTTTAAAGGCTTTTCTCATTTCCCACAGGAGACCAAACAGCAAAATGAGTTTGGAGAAACTGAAAGTATTAGTACAATATCGTCTACCAATAGTACAACTGATGCATCGCCTGAAACTACCAGCCAGACATCCCTAGACAAATCTCCAAGTGTGTATGAGATAGTTAGAGACAGTAGGGGACACAGCATTGCCAACATGCTAGACAGTTCACATCAGGCGAAACAGTCTGTTAAACAAGTTTTCCGTACCAAAGCAGTAAGTCATGCTGATTCTGAAAAGAACAATTTATTTTATGTCAAATTCTTCACATTTGCATCGATTTTTTATAATTGAAGTTGTATAGGGATCAGCTGTAGAGTGGATAATCACCAAATAAGGTCCTTACACCAAGACTACAGCACGTACTCCATTATTGTTCTACAAGTAGAGAAATATTAGACAAAAGGTTTAAAATGGTTGATGCTAAAGTATTGATAATTTCATCCTAAATACACAGGTGATGTTCACTATAATTTATATAGCAGTCTAGCCTAGTGACTAAGGCTCTAGATTTTCATGCGGAAGATCCAAGATCCAGTAAGGGTCATCGGTGATGTTAAGAAGTGCATTCAGTCTAAAAATGCTCCTGCGCTATCTTGACCCTATTCTCTACTCCAAATTAGCAAAAATTCTGATCTCTTCAGCTTCCTTGCCTGAGATTAATTATGGGAAGTTAAACTGGTAAGTTTCAGTCGATAAGTTTTTATTTACATGTACTATTAATAACTCCTATAATATAAAAATATTAAACATTTAATTTCAGGCTCTGAACTTTCTACTTACATCATTCATCACAACCGGAGGTTACGTGGCGTTTAACAGCATCATAGGAGACTTTAGTAAGATGAGCCTACAGTTGACTGATGAACAGTATGTGCTAGGTGAGTAGTTATTTCCTCTATATTTAGTTACCTCTACACTTTGGAGTTATCTGCACTTTTAGAGTTGTGCTCCTTAACCATTTGTGTGAAGCATAATTTATTTAAAATTTTTCAATGGCAAATATTAGAATCAAGTATATTCAATGTAGAATGTTATCATACTTCCAACCTTTCATGTTCCTATTTAGGTTACTATCAATAGGCACCATGTAGATGTCCATATACAATATAGCCTAGTGACTGCTATGGAATGTTGCAGGTTTAACTATACTGGGTGTAGTACAGCTTGTTACTGGAATCTTCTATCTGCTGATTGCCAGGTTCTTCACATTCTGTGGTTCTTTCATGTATGTAGTCTCTATAATAGGGGCATCTTCTGTTACCTTCCTACTGCTGACTCAGCCTTCAATCAGTAAGTTCTATAGATATATTAATATTTACTTCCTATATATTCTCATCAACTTGTAGTCAATAATATACATGTATATTGAATGTGTTAGTTGTCTTATCTTTACTAAAACTGGCCTTTAGCATGCTTGAAGATGGCGTTAGAATAATTAAGAATGAGTTATTGTTTTACAGCCCAATTTCAAATTCTGATGGGTGTCTCCGGATTCTTTAAATCCCTTTACATTGCTTCAACATTTGCTGCTGGTATGGAAGTTACTTCCCCAGCACAAGCTGTGTACATGTTCATGATAGTCAGCTTTGTGGAAGGTGTTGGTGGAATTATCTTCCCTTACTTATCATGTAAGTTCAAGCATAATTATCATAATAATAATATGTCATGTTTTTCATGTCAAAAATTTGTTTATTAGCAGCTTGAAGTATCAGTGAAAATAACCCAAACCAGGCTGAGGTTTGAACCAAAGGCTATGCTGCGCTTAATCCCTACACTGTTAGCACAGTGAACAGGCACATTAATCACTACATGACACTAGCTTGACTTCCTTGAAAAATGAAGCTGCGCCAGTGAACAGTGCCTGTGTACTGAACCAACTGCACACATCTCTAGACACTCCTCTCTGGCCACTTTGCTATATAAGGGGTGTTAATATGATATATTGAAATTGGATTACTTACGCAGTAAAATATGCAGTAATAGTCCTGCTAAACTTGTACATGCATGTATGCTATTCGTACATGTGGTATCTAGCAGAGAGATCCATGTCTAATTTAGATACATAGATGTAATTCAAACTAATTTTTATTAAGTAAAATAGCAGCCTCAGGGCTTAAAGTCTAGATGCACCAAACATTAAAATTTCATTTCTGTAGCTCTTTAAGCAAACGTAGAGATTTTTCTATGAAGCTATTAAAATTCAAAGCATACTGAATACATGTAAGTCCAGTTAATGCATCATAAAGCGTAAATATTATCATAAAACAGTTAATAACATCAATTGATGTGTCAACAGCACATAATTACATGTATATTCGTTTTAATTGTTTTACAGCCTATTTACAAGTACAGGTTAACTTATCAGCTGGAATGTATTTGGCGGGAGGGGTGCAACTTTTGGGCGCTCTAACACTCGCCCCCTTAAGTATCAAGTTCCTAGTTAGACCCAGAGACTACACTAAGCATGCTGACTTTGTACAGCTTGTAGAACAAGTTGGTTATCAGCCAAACCGGCCTTTCTAGTTAGCTACAACCATGCATATTTATTCTATAAATTATTTGTCAAGACAATACTTTCCTTTATGTTTATTATATATTTTTTAAGAAACAATATTCATAATTGTAATATATTACAAGAAGATATTATACAAAACTGCATATTGTATTGCTTACACTGTAGGCCCTATGCATGTACATTGTTTCATATTATTACATAACCCATTTGAGCACTCTGTGATATTATGTGCAAACATGTATATTTTGGAAATGAAGCATATTGAAATCTATTTTACATACCATCAATTTCACTTAATGTACTCTTGTTTGACCTCATTAATTGTTATTGCTGCCGAAGGCACTCCTAGCAGTGAATGAAGCATTATTGCAAGACTTGACCAATAATGTAATATTACCATGTACAGTAAATTATCTTATTTATCAATTTTCTTGCAAACAATAAAAATAACAATTTGTAGCAGTACCAATAACTGTAAAACATTGAGCACACAACTCTAACATGAATAAAACACAAAGAGAGCACAACTTTACCTAAATTAAATAGATAGAGGACATAACTCTGACATAAGAACAATACATAGAGAATGCAACTCCAACATAAATAGCATATAAAATAGCAAATACCACTCTAACATAAATATAATACATAGATAACAGATACATGTAACCCTAAGATAAATAAAAAACATAGAGAGCACAACTCTACCATAAGTTGGAGAAGAATACAGCTGCAGCACAGAAGGAATGCAACTACATTAGAAAAAAAATCACTCCTTTATAACATTGGAAGATTGTTGTAAACACCTGCAGCATTATGCAAGCACCATAGACACTTCAAAGTTGTGGTTGCTTGACACCTGCATTGAGAATTCTAGCTCAACAGCTTAAAAGCAATTACAGTGTGATTTGACATTGGTAAGCAAGCTACCTCACTAGCTCCATGACCGATACAAATGTCATTAACAGTCCTACTGCTAGCTGTGTATAGCTATATTGAAAAAGCTTTGGATAACTCAAACATGTAGGTATCATGAGACAGTGAAGTGATGCCTTTATGAACATGTTCTGTTGAATATTCAAAAAACAGCTGTATTTAGGCATCCCACCCAGCTGACAGATTCATATACTGTAACTTATAGCAATTTAGGCAGAACTACATGTAAGTGCAAGCAAAGAACAAGTAGAGTACATGGTTATATAATTCACCAAGTAGTACGAGTAAAAGTAAAGCTCTGATTGCAGACCAAGACTACCGATGTTAGCAAGCATTTGAGTACTAGTATCAATAAAAGTATAGCTACAAAATAGAATATGTTTTGTATGGTACTGTAATGGCTGTAGCCATCTCATTACAGCACTCAGCTTCGCTGTCGGCTTGATTACAGCACTCAGCTTCGCTGTCGGCTTGATTACAGCATAGGCAAAAGGCAAGTATATCAGAAGTACTGTACTCTCCAAATGTGCATACATACATGTTGCATACATCAGCTCTTGAAAATTATGGTACAAAGCGTGGTAAATAGGAAAGAGATATTTTACTCAACAGCATGGTAAAGCTATATTCAAACACAGGTGCTGTAAACTATTGTGTGATACTCAACAAAAACATTCTAAGCAGAATAAGCATTAAGAAAACCTGCTGTCTTTTTCAAACTTTGTTCAGACCATGTTTTATGCAATTAGGAAAGCAAGAAGTAAATATCTGCTTGATGTAATTAGACAAATTGGATACTTATTTTTCTCTAAGATATAGATGAAATATTACATTACTAACTACAAGTCACTACACTCTGCATTTATATTGCTGTGTGTCCTACTACAACATTTACCTACACAGTGTACTTCAGTCTCCTAGTGTTTCTAAACCTGTACATGTTATTTCACGCATAAGACACTAAGCAATAGGATTGGAAAGTTGGCTTGCAATAATATTTATTAATTAGTAACAAAAATTACCATAACAACAACAAAATTAACTTCAATGTGTTTAGTCTTTTAGGGGTGAATTTCTAAGTCGATTTCCAGTTTTGTGTCATAAGTTCAGAGTCTCTTTCCAGCCTAAAAGATAAATAATACATTGGATTACGTAGCATAAGTTTCCAGTCAAGTCACATAATTTACGGCCATCTGTAAAAGTTAACATATACTGTATCTAGTTTAGTTGACCAAAAGCTACAAAAAGCAATACAAAAAGCTAAAATCTATTTCAAAAAAATTTTGTAATTTGAGAACTTCTTCTAACTGAACACTTGAATCATACTCACATTTTCTTATTAGTAGTAGCCATAGCTTTTCTTGTAGCCATAGCTGCGTCTGTGACCATAGCCATAGCTTTTACGGTTGTAGCCACCGTAGTACTTGCCAGTTCCATATCCTCTGTGCTTACCATAGCCATAGCCAGATGCTGACACCAGGGCAAGACAAATAGCAAGGAGCAGTACAAATACCTTCATCTTCGTAGTTAGTATCTGCAGATAGAGGTTTATATATCATGGAAACACATTGATATAGTATGTCTGCAGTGTATGACAATGTACATTTCACATTGTAGAAGCGCGTACAATGTAGGCCTACATGTATAATACACAGCACAGGACATGCATGTCACATTGTGCAACTTTATAATTTGCATGTAAATGTACAATATCCTCTGCTAGAGTGATAGCGGAGTTTATAGCGATGAATAGGATAAATTATCATTTTGTGTTTCAAATTATTAGAGCAATATTGAAACCAATGGAGCAATTGATAAATTTCAATGAAAATAATAAAAACTTAGGATAATTGAATCTTCAGCTTATCTCTTACTATTTTGAACAACCAAATTTCAACTAAGTTTAATAAATACTAAATTATACTTTCTTTTAGTGGATTAAACTTACCTTACACTCGACTCTGTAGAAATGATACTTCACAGTCGACTTGTAGTATGAAACTGATTTTAACTTGGATGTAGCATCTTATTTATACCTTTTAGTCAACACCATTGTCAGCCATATTTTTTATAAATCCGACATATGGTCATCTGAGAATATTAATCGGTTATGTGACTCACTTCCAAATATTTAATAATTCATCTAGTTATATAAATTATTCGTATCCCTAGATGCATATTCATTAGCTGCATTAATTCAGGCTGTCAGATAAAAAGTCTATAACTGCTGAGTATTGACCAATAGAGACAGTTTTCACTTTGAACTAAGCAAATGGGCTCATTAGTAGTAGCCATTCATAATGTATTTGGTTGAGTAAAATACATGTAGAACCACATTTGGTTTTAGACCCAAAGCATTGTAAACAAATCAAATGATTCTTTTTCTCAACAGAGTAGAATATCAGAAACATACTTGCCATATCTCCTCCCTCCCCCGCAGATTCCCATCTCCACCAGATTTTCCTTAATCTTAAGAAATTTGTGTTTGCTAAAAGTTGTTTTGTTTTAGTAAGGAGTTTGCTAAACAATCTCTTATTTCATTACATCTGGAAGTGAAAAGCAACTATTATTATTGTCTGAAGTTTATGAAAAAGTTCCAAGACAGTTTTATAATTAGCTCCTCATTGGCACCACTTCTATTAGGTGAGACAGGGCACCTGTTTAAAGTACAGGTGCTCTTTCAGAAACACAGCTTTTAAGCCATAATAACTTACTCCAGGTGGCTAAGCTTCCCCTCAGCTTAGTCATCCTTGTCATCCTATACAGGTGAAGCAGCGATTTTCAAAACATCAGTTACTAAAGTAGTTTATTCAGCACACTGCACTAAGGTGTAAGTGTGATTTTTCTGCGGCTTCATGGAGAGCAAATGGTGTTAGAACCACACAAATTTCAGTGGTTAAGTATAGGCCTATCTCATTAGTAAAAACAATCATCCAATCTGCAAAGATCAGTTGTTGTTGTTTACCTTTGCAGCTGCAGGGGATGACGGGTCAAAGGTAATTTTCAAATGTAAATGCAAGTCATGCAGTTGAAATTTAAAATAAATAAAATAGTGAGCATCTGATGAATAATTAATTATAAACGAATAATAATTACAAAATTGTAACAACAGTAATGTTAGTTAAATTCTGCTATGAAGACGTATCTATGTACAATGTACAGCCTAAGACTAAAAAATGGGTTGAAGGATGGTATCAGCCCTATTATTGGATAAATATGGATATTACTATTGTGCATGAAATCTAAAATAAATTCTATAAGTATTTTGCGCATTTAATGTTGAATATTGTCTATTTAAATATTATCTAAAAGATACAAATCTCTTAACAGCCGGTAAGTAGGTTCATACTGTTTATATCGTCTATTATTGTCTATATATTATATACATGTACCTTGGATATATAATTATAATAAAGCCAAAGTATGTAAAACCATTTTATTACTAGTAGTTTTGTATTCAGTTAAAACGCCCACCCAATAAAACGCAGCAGTTTTTGCCATCGATGCAATTTTATCTCGTATATATTATATACTCAATCTGCATACAGTGCACTGTTTAGGTGTTCGGCACCTCATCAGTTCAACTCAGAAATATACTTCAGCAATGTCATATATTTACAGCAAAGTATGTTTAACTAATGTGAAATAATACTGGATCATACGTAACCACACCACATGATTAACTGCAGCATGAATTGCTTTGTCAGATGATCAATTTTACTGCATGGCCATTCTTGTCACAGACTTGTCTCGTCTGACCAAATTCATCTCGTCACCTGCACCATGCTGTCACACGACTGATTTTACATACGACATGACCTGAATAAACAATCAAATCATACTATGCATGCGACCGACCGGATCAAATTTAGCTGACCTATCTCATGACAATTGGACAATAAAATAATTTTGAATGTTGCATTTGTAATATCAAACTAATGCTTTCTCCATACTAGCAAACTATCTATGTTTAGCTCTGAATTAATAATTCTAATATTTCTGCAAAATTATGGTAAACAAACTACATGGAAATTGCCTAAACATGATTGATTGCCATCAATATCCTCATGACTTATGTACATTTGTTGGCAGCGGATTCTGCTTATTCATGTACTCCTCCTGCTGTCATCATTTGATCTGGAAGAGACAAGTCTTGTAAGAGTATCACTTCCACAATTCAGGAAACGTCATCATAGAAATAGAATTACTTGATCACTTGAAACAAATGGCTTTTGCTGGACTAAAACAAGGTCAATAAATTTAAGTTACAAAGTTTACCAGTGTTCCTTGTTTAGAATATAACTATCTATGTTAGTTGACATGAAAGTTGGATAAGACGTATTGCAACTATTTTAATCTCTTTGCTGTACATCTCACACTAAATAAAGTTTTGCCTAGTATAATTGTTCAAACTTTGTTATAACCTGATTAAGATTAATTTTGAATTTAAACTGCCACTTTTTACATTTTCTCAGTGAATTATGTTATAAATAATTTAGAATTGGCAACGACAAGGTATTTGTCTCTATTTTTATGCATTCATACATAATTAATTTTAGTTTTGTTGCTAGAAAGTTGGTAAATATTTTGCTACATTTATGCAGATTTTCCTCATGAAGATGCACTTGGGTTACACCTGTATTAATTTATTCTCCGAATATAAAAATATCTCCGCAGATTTGTATTCAAGTGTCAGAAGTTTTACATGATGTGCTAGTACACCTTAATTTGGATTACTCGGAGCTAACTTTCTGTATTCCTTGTTACCAACTTTGAGTCCAAATATGTTTCTGAATCTTTTCTAAGCTATTAACCAGTGCTGTGGAAAAGGTTTATTATAATATGTAGCTGCCTGTCAATGAAACAAATAAATAATGCAGCCCCTACATTTCCAAAAAGAATAATAATCTACATTTACATGTACACTGTTTGTGATGTTAGTTTTTATGCAAAGACTTTTAAATTTGTCCTTTGAGCAGTCAGGGACTCAATTTTACGTCCATCAGAATACCCATTCCTAAATGTGGTTTGAATGCAAGGACTCTCTAAGTTACCTAATCGCCTAGCACAGCGGGTAGAACACATTACTACTACACCAGCTCAGCACGAAGCTTGACTGTTGAACATTATGGCCACCTTACTATATTTGGGGTGTTAGGGGATTTGGGGTTTGAATGCAATGCCTCTACTGCACCCGATCACCTAGCACAGTTGTAGGCAGAACATATTACTAATTCTACTAAATAATATTGTATGCAGATTTCATTCTGTTAACCTACCAACAGCATGCATGTACAACGTATACAGTACGAAAGTTCAAAATTTCATTGGTTAATACAAAACTGTAAATTAAAAAACACCATTGGCTGTTATACCCCACTAGTAAATACTATGTATAGCAAATTTAATCTAGCATTGTTGGCCTAGACCTACTTGTGCTTGTACTTGTATTCATACTTGTACCTGGACATGTGTTTCTGATTGTAGCTGTATTTGTACCTGTAATTTTACCTGTACTTGTACCTGTACTTGTACCTGTACTTGTACCTGTACTTGTACCTGTACTTGTACCTGTACTTGTACCTGTACTTGTACCTGTACTTGTACCTGTACTTTTACCTGTACTTGTACCTGTACTTGTACCTGTACTTGTACCTGTACTTGTACCTGTACTTGTACCTGTACTTGTACCTGTACTTGTACCTGTACTTGTACCTGTACTTGTACCTGTACTTGTACCTGTACTTGTACCTGTACTTGTACCTGTACTTGTACCTGTACCCGAACCCGTACTTACATTTATACTTGTACAAGCATTTGTCTTTGCATAAACTGCACACAGATTTTGAAATTATTTGCAAAATTAAGGTTATATCCAGAGGATTAAAAGACACTATAAAAATAAAATAGCTATCTAAATATTTTCATCTCCATTGGTAATATATCTGCTCAAGCTTTGAAGATATTTAACACGGCTCTTTTACAACAGCATAATATATTGATGTTTGTATAAATTCTAAAGTATTATAATAATATCATTGTTGTTCAAACACCTTAGCCTGCAAGAATAGGCATTTTTATATACATGTACATAATATTGTTGTATAAATCTGAATGCAGGTTAATGCTACGGTATAACACAGGCATAGGCTACGTGTCCTGTATTGAGGTTGGCAGTTAAGGAGATAGAAATACTTTCTTGCAGGTAGCAACACGTATTTGATAAACAACATTAAGTATTCCATTTAATAATAATTAGGTATTTTAAAACACGACTTAGCCAGCTGTCAACAAAAATAAAAACAGGAGAAGCCTTAGTTGATTCAGCGGTTTTAATTGATGAACTTTGATTTGCAAGACTTCAAATAGAGCCTCTATCTCTGTACCCACCATTGTTTTTGCTGACGAAGATGACAATAAATTTTAAAAGTTTTGGAAATTGACTATTCATTTCCGCTGTCTAATGCCAAGAACCCAAACTCTATAGGAGTTCAATTTGAAAGTGTGGGAGAACTTTGTATATAAAAGGTTTGTTGTATAGAGGAATAATCAGTTGTAACCTGTAGCTACATCATCACTTTTATTTTCCAAGAGAAAAAGGTAAGTACAGTTTTAAAATCTTATTCTCAGTGATAAAGTGCTTAATAGTAAGTTGAATTTTAATTTGTTTGTCAAACAATGTGCAGTTAATTAGCTACAATAATGCATTGTTTGACCATTCTAATTCTAAATTTAGCAGTGTATCATGTTGTCACTATTAAACCCTCATATTTATTCTTTCAATTTGTAGAACTCAGTCTATCTCCAACATGAAGGTCATTGCTGTCATCCTTGCTGTCTGCCTTGCTCTAGCTGCTGCCTCCAGCTATAAAAGCTACAGCAGCTATAGCCACAGTAGAAGTTATGGAGGCAGACCTAGCAGCTACCACGGCAGAAGCTATGGCAAGAGTAGCTACGGTGGATCCCACAGCTACAGTGGATATTCTGGATACAAGAGAAGCTCCAAACGATACTAAGTACTAAGTAAGTGTATCACAATTTTAACTTTAATTAGGCATTTCTAATTTCAAGTTTCTATATCACGCACTCAATTCTTCCTGCAAAACACGGGCACACAATTTTCTAAACTTCAATCAATAATAAAATAACTTGATTATGTGCCTACCTTTGTAAGCCTGTATACACATACAAGCATTACACAGCTAATTCATGTCTTATTTATATAAATATACCATTCCTAATAACTCAATGGAAAAGGGTGCCCAATGTCTGTATAGTGACTATAATAATCATACTCTGTTTCAGCTACCTGATACCTGTCAACTGACACCTGTCAACTGACACCTGTCAACTGACGCCAAGCCTGGAACACTTGGCCTTGTCTTTTCTTTTGCTTAAGTTATTAGCAATTAGTAAAACAGTGCCTCATGCCCATTTGCTATTTAATAGTTTAATATATTACATTTCTTGCTTAATTAGTTTTTTTACTTTTTTAGCTAAATAAAATCTTTCCCCGCAAAAACATATTAATGAGTTGTTATTAAGTAGATTTGCCAAGTGTGTTTGGTAATACTTATTGTCAAACGGTTGCATCAGTACAATTATTACACTTTCCATTCTGGCAGTGATACTAAAACTTTACTGAGAAAAGCTGATAGAAGTTACTTTAGCCAATAGCCTTAGTCCTTACACCATTATATAATTTTGACATCTAAAAGCACGTGCAGGTTCTATTCTGCAATAACATTCATATTTCTGTGGTACGACTCATTTCCATGGCTCCTGCAGCAAATAAGGTCACATGTTTGTATCATCATCTTTCTATCAATCAATAACCAAAACATTTTGACATGAATATTCGGTCAAAAAACTTTCTCAACCAGGTAAATGAGTATCAAGTACATGTAAATTGAACAGCAAAGATGCATAATCATTCCTTCTGAGGAAATGACTGACCATCGTCTTTCTATTTACTTGCAAATCTATGTGACAGGGTATTCAATTTATTATACTGTTACTATATTATATATATACATATACATAGACATGGTAACTGAGGTAGAATGATGTGGAACATTAAATGTGGATAATCTTGTAAGTTGTGTCAAATATTATTTTTATTAATGACAACACTTTCTGTCAATGATGTGACATTGATTATTATTATGATTAATGTTTAGTCTTTGAATGTGTTTGAATACTAAAGAGCAGTTTAGTTTTCCTGTTTATTGCAATGTTAGACATTTAGCCATCAAAATTGCACAGCAAAGAGATGTGGCTGAATTATTTCATATTTTAATAGCATTTATTAGTAAATATAACATATGGGCATATAAAACGTAATGGATAGACATGAATACTGCATTTGTTTGAGATTAATTATAAAAATAAATTGGATGTAAAAAGACATTCAGTTTAAGGTATAGATGTGTTACAGTGCAAAAATCGCAAATACTTAACTAGTGTAATAGATGAATCAATAGGCTTGCAGTGACTTGGTTGTTATGTATGTATAGTAACACGACTGCCTTTTGAGTCACCTTCACCACTCCTGTCATAAACAAAGTCATATATAATACTTTTCATTTTTCTATTAGTCAAAAATCAAAACATTCAGACTTAAATATTTAGGCAACAATTTTTCAACCATTAAATGCGAACCAATCACTTCACAGTGTGTTTGTGTTTGTTCAATACAGTATTATCCAATCACTACGTACCAATGTTAGTATGAGAAGCTATAAGAGCCTCTTCCTCTATTGAATGGTTTGAGAAAACCGAGTCCTGATGTTCTGCTACCAACAGCTCTCCCTCTTCCACTTTTGGGTCCCTTGCCAGTACGGTGAGAAGTCTTCTTACGACTACCAGACTTCCTGTTTCCTAGAGAGGTGGGGTTTGGGAATGGTAGAAATCCATCACTGAACCTAAACCTGTTTACCCCGTGTTGGCCAGTTTTACCAAACCCTTTGTGATCATCATAGGAGCCAAGGAAGCGACTTCCACATACCAGAGATATGCACAGAACCAATAAGACTACAGAGATCTTCATGTTCACTGCCTCTCGTCTGAAATTACGAAGGAGAATAATATTTTCTTGTCATTGAATGATTGCATAAGCAGTAAAATAATTCAAGTTTAAAATTATAAATTGCATGTAACCATTGAGAGGTGGAGAGAGGTGGGGCGCAATCAAGTTTTACAAAAACTTAGCTTGGTTGCAGATATGTGTACACTGTAGATCAAAATATGTATGTAACTGCTACTAGGTTTTTTCTTGTAACAACTGCTGAATTATCAAGCAATAAATAATAATCATTTAGTATATAGAGAGTAATGGCAAAGTAACCAAATGCCAAGAAACTAATTAACTCATTAATTAGGCAACTACAAGCTACTGAATGTCATCTAAAGTGTATAATTCACAATACAATAAAGCCAATTACTAACAGCTCAATCATGTATCAGATTTTAGTTATTTTTCAAATTGCTGGCACCAAATTTGTGTAGAGAGCAAAAATGACAAAATTCATATTTTTATAAATAAATATTACTCACTAAGATCTGCTCCAAGTTGAAATGTCGTCTGTTATAGCACTTTTAAACTGAAGAGAGTTGAAACATGGTTCCCTGTTTTATACTTTCTGTAAGACATCACTCTCTGGTATTGGGTGGTACATATCTACTAATCCATTACCATACAATGGATTAATAGATTACCAGTTAATTCTATAACTTAATCACTCTACCTGTCTGGAAGCCTATTGTACTGTGGTTAAAGGGCCTGTTGCAGTAACAATGGAGATTATGTTAATGACCATTGTCTCTTGTTGAGTGTGTCTCCTCTGCCCTTCCTTTCACTGTTGGTCAGTGCAAGCTTCTCCTTCAGTTCTTAACTTTTGAGACCTCACAATGCAAAAAATATTTACCAGAACCAAATACTTGAATTCAACACAAAAGCAATATTGTACTACTTTTATGAGGTAGTGGCAGATTATCAATTTTCTACTATTATCCAATATTTTTAATTCCCAACTTTAACAATGTGGTTTCCCTCCCGCACCAAGTGGCTTTTTGTTATGAACTCAGGCTAATTACCAGCTGCAGGTAATTGTTCTATTGTGTAGGAATATTAATAGTGTAGTTTTACCTCCTGAAATTATGCAGCTAAGTCTCCCAATTTCCAGCCTAGATTTGCATGATAAAAAATATCTTCTTTTCTGTGCAACTGACAGCTATTTGAATAATGCAAGGATACATCTCCATATAAAGCTGTTTATGTGTATAGCTTGACAGTAATAGCGGTTAATGTATACTCCTAGGCCAGCTACCAGCAGAGCCGAAACAGCTCTGGCTACCAGATATTCAGTTATCTAGCACATAGAAGCAGTTGAAGCCTATAACAGCCATGTACCTGCAATTAAGTGGAATGTATAGCTGGAATAGCTGTCTAGAACCAGTTTCAACAGGTTATTAGACAAAGAAAGAAGACCAGGCTGATGGGGTGCTGTTTAAAGATCAAGGAATAAGATGGCAGGTAATATCTACACTTTAGTCAGTTATGTTATTTCAGTCTAGAATTTTTCAGTGAAGTCATTTCCACTGAATCTGCCAATGCATTTCAACGAAATTATGTCAGTCAAGTCATGTCAAGTCAAGCAGCATTTGATATCTTGCTAACGTCGTATAAAAGCAAAGGTGGCCTTCAGTGCACATATTGTAGCCCTACATGTATATTAGTTACATGTATATTAATAGTGTATTGAGTATTGAATACATTTGCAATAGACTAGGCTCTTGGTACATAACCTGGGTTCCCTGCACTTCAACATACTAACCTCTGTTAGTATTTAATTACTATGTAGCCTGGGTTCCATGCCCTTCAACATACAAGCTGTTGTTAGTATTGAACTATTACATGTAGATAGCCTGGGTTCCATGCCCATCGATACAATAACAGCTGGGTCTGTCATTTGTCAACCACAGTATTTCAGCCTCAGATCTTGCACTCTATCACCCACGTGCCAACCATAGAATTATCTCATTTAAAATACTCACTTATCACTCGCTATTATATTGTCACATGACTGCTAGCTAGCATTCTAGGGGAGATAATTTTATTATGTCAACCTGCTTATTATTTGAGATTCTCCAAAGCTACATTACTGGATCTGTGAGTTCATATCATAAATACATGTATATTATATTAGAGGGTATGGCCATTTTTTTATATTATGATGTATTTCTTTGACATAAGGTGGTTCTGGAGGGTCCACTCAAAGATAAATTTTCTGCTAAAAATACACCATATTTGTATATTGCGCATTGTATAGGTAATTTCATGTAATTAATCCTAACTGTAACTAAAAAAATTGGTTACACATATGAGATGCCCTAATTAATTTGACTATTAGGCAGCAGTATGCTAAACATAAATTTATCGCAAAAAAAAACCTGTAGAAGTAGTAGGGACCAGCACTGGGTATCGGGTAGAAAATACTGTTGAGATGGCAAAAAAGGAACCAACGTAAAAGTAAGAGCAAGGAGACAGGGCGTGAGGCAAGACAGTAAAAGAGCAACAGCAAATAAGTTTTTTTTAAAACAGTTGCTAGGCCACTTTGTCTATAAACTACACAATATGCATTACGCTATAGTTAAGTAGTTGTCTTCTCCTTTGTCTTTCATAAATATCTATTGCGGAAGTGGAAGAAATGGACACAAGTTCAGAACAACACATTGAACGGAATGTGGCATCTGACTTTACATTGGCTTTGCTAAAGGGTAAAGGCATCTCAGTATTCAAAGACATACTGCAAGATCGCCCTATCTACCATGAAAATAAAATATAGAGTATTACAAAGCAACATATATCCGAGGTCATCGTCCACACAGTAATCGGTACTCTAAACTACATCATCAAATGGATGAAAAATGCCTACATACGCTTTAAGTGCCATGACCGCTTCTCAAAGAAAGTACTACATGACCTTTTGAAGGCCAAGGTTGAAGATACTGTTATTCCACTAGTTTCACAGCTGAGGCAAGAGGAGTACGCTGATTCTATATTTGACTTATTTACAATAGGCGCTAACATACATCTTATGTTGTTGCAAGAGTTGGCAGTGGTGGATTCAGATCATCATGATCCTTCAGAATCTCCTTATGTCAAAGAACTGCAGAAGGTGGCTCTGGAGTATGCAAACTATGGTCAGGCTCGTTGTGAAAAAATCATGAGAGCTCGTCTATCAATGATAGGTAAAGTGGAGTTTTCACACGAATTTCATAATCAGGGTGCTGAGAGCTACACCTACTACTCTACTCTTTGGGTAGACCATTTAACTGAGACCTATTATGATGACTTTGTGACTAGAAGTCATTCGTCATGGCACTTTGGAAATATTAAAGCTCTGCTGAAGAGAACACACAAGGAGAGGGATCACTATATAACGGAAGCCATCAATGTACTTACTATGGTGTTGAATGACCCTCTAGTTGTACTTTCAATGTGGAAAGTGAAACTACAGAAGCACCCCTTGCCTAAAACTTCTGAAGTGACTTTGAATTAAAGAACTCGGTCTATGAAGGAAAGATCTCCTTATAATTGGAATGTGGAATGTGGAAAGTGAAACTACAGAAGCACCCCTTGCCTAAAACTTCTGAAGTGACTTTGAATTAAAGAACTCGGTCTATGAAGGAAAGATCTCCTTATAATTGATAAGTGAATGGAATATTTAGTTTGCTTCCATCTTTCTAGTAACTATATGCTGCCATCAATATTATATAATTTATATATTCGGTACAATTTTCTGACAGTTGCTTCAAGTAAAATAAAGCTTTAGTAAGAAGAAAATAAGTCAAATCTTAAGTTTGCTCTATCTCTACCACATGTGACATGCAGACATAGTCAAACTTGAAACTATGAATGCAGATAAGCTCTCCCCCCCCCCCCCTCCCCCACCAGGGGGAAAAACATTCTACATGTGTATATACTACTGACTATTTGGGAGAGACCCTCCCTATTTTAAACTCCCACTCCCACCAGCTTCCTATGTCCCTATATCCTCCTTATTTCAGAGCATCAGATAGATATCGCACATCAGGCAGGTCTTGCACATTTCGCCTGTGGGCATGGAAGCTGGGACTTTCTATATTTTTTCACACCAGGTTGACAGGTATGACTATGTGGTATTAGGGGAAGTAGACTAATAATATCTAATGTGTATAATATTACATTCTTCTGTAATCGATGGTTTGTTTATATGGTTTAAGATGTCAAGCCTTGCTTACTACACACTTGTAGACTATATGTTAGTGTACACATCATTAGCAACTTTTAAGACATAATACTTGTATGTTTGTCAAGAAGTTATTTAGCTTGATTTCCTTCTTAAATAGCCATATTAGAAGATAAAAAGCGAGAATACCTGCTGGCTATCTGCATCAACCTATCTGGCTTTCTCATTCAGTGAGTTTACATATGAGGTAAATAGTTATACCAGTTCATTCTATGCAGATTAGGGAGGTGAACAAAATAGGTATATTACGTAGTACAGTAGTACAGTATAAATCTTTCTTACACAAATAAATTCTAAGAGAACCGATTTATTTATAAGTTATTATCGTCCATTTAGTGAAAATTCAACCCAAAAGTTTAAAAAATTTATGTTAGCTTTTATATCAAACATGTTTATGGTCACTCTTACATGAGATTACCACTGTTGTAAACCTTAAATATATTAGTAGAAATTCTATGTTCAGAAGCGTGCAATTGGGCTGCAGGGAAAGACAACTCTCACTTGTAATAGGCCTACCTAGTGTATTTTGAATCATCTTCATATTATATTTGTTATTATTCTACAAGTAACCCATCACTTAACTTTTCATTACAAATGCACATGTAACTACACACTTGTTACATTATTATTATTATAATATACACCTATTAGCCATAAAATTGTGGCATTATAATATTTGAAACAAAAAACAGCAAAAGTTCAGGGTATACAAGTAGGCTAGTTATAGAGTTGCCTCCTCCGTCACTTTAACAGAAAATTGAGCAATGGTCGTTAGAGGAACATTTGTGCATTACACTGGTATGTTTTCTAACGACTACCCTACCATTGTACAGTGCCAATGCCTGCTCTGGGCCAACCATAATGATGCTACTAAAGTTTCTTACACAAATATAACATGTTTTTGATTAAAGGTAAAATTCACAAATTGTGCCCTACTTTGAAGTTAGTTTTTGTACTGTTCTAAACAAGATATTCAAACAATTATTGTACAGTACACTAAATCAACATATGTTCTCTTATTAATAACCAAAGATTTGTATTTTATGACTCTCCTTATGCCTCAATTAGTGAAATTAAAACTCCTTCTAAATGATTGAAAAATTAGGAGTTATCTCCTTTTTTAGATTTCGGCATACTATTTTGTGAGACTACGGTTTCCGGCGATCGACCATTCCTGGGGAGATAACTTTATACTATTATCCGGATAATGCTATGCTAATTATACATGCATTTGTTTTCCTTACTTTCATTTCAATTTCTTGACTGCACTTATAAATTGAGTGGATTAATTGAGTTATCAGTGCAGTGCAATCACATAGACCTTAGCATCGTCTGCCAACAATGCAAATGCATTTATACATGTACATGTATCAGTAATATAATATACATTTTATCATTATAAAACTTATAATGTATGACAAATGAACGTGTATGTATGCTGAAGGTACCATATGGCATAACATACTGTATTCGTATAAACATTATATGTAATCACGAATTCTTTATTATATTAGACATATACATGCATGTATAAAAGGTTTACACAATATCATTGGAAATAATTTCTGACACTTTGCTACCCATGAAAAACATTGGTAATAGTATGATTAAAATTACACATTAAAATATTATACTGCAGTCTGCAGGTGGTTAGGCTACTGTGGATTCTATGATAGCTTTAACTGCTGAATCTATGGCAAAGCACTAATGGTTACCACCATGTAGCATGTAGCACTTATATGTGCTACTATGGTTTTATAACATAGCAAACAGATTGTACTAGAGAGTATTGAGCAGTCGGAGCAGAGGTGTACAATTGGAGGAAGCTCCAGCAGAGTGCAGAGTGGACTGTGTTATGATCAAACTTCAACTTCACTGCCTGGGTTTCAACAGTTGAACACTTGCATAGCTGGTGAGGTAGAGGTCACTGGCAAGCCCTACAGTTAAAGACTGACCTTGTTGACCATATGATGTTGACAGCTAACATAATGGCTGATAGTAAATGGTTGCAAGATTCAGGCTATTGAGGTCAATAATTGTTTAGATGCAAAAGTGGAGAAATTTGAGATAACCTCTGTTTTTCAGCAAAACTTAAACAGAAATCATTTTCTCTAGATTTATTCCCCTTCTCCAAAACTCCAACTAAGGAGTAAGGATGTCTATCTAGCTTTCACCACTACTGCACCTACATGCAAAAGCAATGGACAAATATTTAACCTCAAGGAGACTGCCGGCAAGGATACCAGAGCAACTGCAATGATGAATGAGGTTTCTTCCTAAAGTTGTTCCTGTTGAACTGAATGGTTTACCCTCCATCGGTGTCTCTTGCAATTTTCCAAGGCTATAACATTTTGTTTGGAACATCTTACCAGAATCTGCAACCACGAAATGACTGTCTCGTGTATTACTTTCATTTGCACATAGATCTGCCTACACACACAGTCTTCATGTGTAACAATGAATAATTCATGTAGGTGTAATTACTATAATAACCAAATTCAGAATTATTAGGGACTCTGATGGAGTATCAGATTCTAAATTTTCTTCGCCGATAAAGCATAAATGTTTAAGATACAGGATTCCGAGTAGTTATTCATACAACTACCTACCTGAAGAGCTATATGGATATGAAACTGCATTCTCTTGAAAGCATCGGCTAGTGCATGGTAAAACTCATTAGTGCTTCAGTACTACAAACTCATAGAATAAAGTAAGAGAGCATATCGGCATCTGGTGGCCCAACTGCAGCAGACACTGCAACATCCTACAACACAAGTCAACAAGCTGTATGTGTTAGTATCAGCTCAACATTGATAGTATGCCCACTATCTTTAGTATTAGTAGTCACAGCAGCAGTTTACTAGCAGAATAAAAGAACCATTTGTGGTGTTAGCTGTAGTTCGTATTAGCAGTAGGAGTAGTTACTTATAGTAGTAGTTAGCAGTAAGTTACAGTGATAGCAGTGTAGTAGCAGTATTACGGTGATTTCAGTAGTTAGTTATGGTTGTATTAGTAGTAATCATGCAAATAGTTAAAATCAGCAGTAGTAATAGTAGTAGTTGGTTACAATAATAGTTAGTCGTAGAAAAGTGGTAAGTTGTCGCAGTAGCACCAGGGGGTCCAGTAGTAGCAGTAGTAGCTACAGTATCAATAGAATCAACAGAAGTTGAATTATCAATAGTAGTAGTTAGATATAGTAGTCACCAAGTCACCACAGTGTAGGCCCAATATTCCTAGTCACATAGGCCTATGCCATTATAGACACAGCCCATCCCTGGCCAAAAACAACTACAGTACGCATTGCAAAAATATGTCAATACGCTATGTTGTCATTTCAGGGGGGTCCCCTGAAATGACAACTCGGTGCATTATTTTAAAAGAATTACCACTGTAGGCATTGGGTTAATAATCATTGAAGCATGATTCATCAATGATGAAGGCCACAATGTGTGACTTTTTCATTGGCTAATTGTGATGTTTTCCAAGAGTCAGCCTTTATTGCAGTGATTGTCTTCTCTTGATCATTTTAACAGTGCAATGGGAGTTGTCTTCTCTTGTGCCCAGCAAAGTGAAATTCGTAATGTTTCCATTGCATAGAAATTATTTTAGACTGATGTTTAGGATGCTTTGTGATAGCACCGTAGATATGTGAACAAAACTTGCATCAGCTACATAATGTTATGGATTGTACTGTTCATTCAACTGTCATTCCATAAACCTTCTCTGGGTTGTCTAGACACTTGCAGATCTAACTTTTACTTTATTAACACTTCAACTTCTCTTCCACTTTCTCTCTACTTACTCTACTCCTCCTCCCTACTGTATATAAAAATCCCTTATATATAAGTATCTAAAATAGCTACATGCAGCTAGAGCTACATGTAGCTAACTCCTATTATATAGGTAAAAAAGCAACAGCTTCCCTAGCCTTACAATTACAATACCAGCTTGCAAAAACACTTCTAGAATCTACCACATTCTCCCCTTCTAGATGAGGTGTGGGTATTACCTACACCTACATCTATAAACATAATGGATAACCTGATCATAAAAAGTAGAAGAAAGTTTTAGTATATGTCCATTAGTTTTAAAACTTAGTTTCTATACAATTGTCTTGTCTGGTCTTTAGCATCAGCGGTAGCAGATACAAAGATATTCCGTTGCCTCCTCAATATTATGGACATCACACTTGTGCTCACTCCGATGTTAGTAGTACACGTCCCACAAATAGAAGGTTAGAGGCTCCTATAGGTTGCATTATACCATTCTACAGTAGACACTGGATACACCATCTGAATATCACACCAGTGCTCTCTTCAATGCAAGCAGTATCAGTCCAACCAAGTAGAGGTTTAGAGGCTCCTATAGGTTGCATTAAACCATGTTAAGCTACAGTAGACCTTGGATATGCCAGCTGAACATCAATATATAGTAGGCAACAGACAAGTACTCCGTAGTTAGAAATCTCCGTTTTTATACCGTTGTCCTGTTTTATCTTTAGCACCATTAGTGGATACAAGTGATTCTCGTGTCTCCTCCATATGTTTGAACATCACACCTGTGATCACTTTGATGTTAGTAGTATACGTCCCACAAATAGAAGGTTAGAGGCTCCTATAGGTTGCATTACACCATTCTACAGTAGGCACTGGATACACCATCTGCACACCACACCTGTGCTCACTTCAATGTTAGTAGCATCGATTCCACAAATAGAAGGTTAGAGGCTCCTATAGGTTGCATTATACCATTCTACCGTAGATTCTGGATGCACCATCTGAACGACGAGATATAACAGGCACCAACAAACAGTACTCATGAAATTAAAATAATTACATAAACTAAAATAAATACATAACACAATAATTTCTATCCAATTGTCATTAGAGAGAAAGTATCCTCCAGCTTCCTGGTTCACTACTCCTAGGTGTAGATCCTGATGAGCTATACACAGCTTGATAGGCTATGGCATAAACACCACGCTCACGCTGGACTCTTACAAGATAGTCTACCCTATCCATCTAAGCATGACTGTCCAAGTCAGTCGGTGTAATACGAGTTGTAAGTGTTGAGCAGTTAGAGTGTTTAGACCGGAATCCCACTGCTGCCACCACTGTTATGGATTTTACTGTTCATTCAACTGTCATTCCATAAACCTTCTCTGGGTTGTCTAGACACTTGCAGATCTAACTTTTACTTTATTAACACTTCAACTTCTCTTCCACTTTCTCTCTACTTACTCTACTCCTCCTCCCTACTGTATATAAAAATCCCTTATATATAAGTATCTAAAATAGCTACATGCAGCTAGAGCTACATGTAGCTAACTCCTATTATATAGGTAAAAAAGCAACAGCTTCCCTAGCCTTACAATTACAATACCAGCTTGCAAAAACACTTCTAGAATCTACCACAATAATTTAGAGATTGATATTTTAGCTGGCAAGAAATCAAAGCTAGCGAGTATTGTTATTTGCAATGCAATAGCGTTCCTGTTGGTTAAAGTGAATCCAACATGCATCATTAGAAAATACTTCTCTACTCATGACCTACTCTCTAAAATGAAGGAAAAGCGTAGTACAATTTAATTAATTTTAATTTAGGATTTCGAAATCAAGCGATCAGAATATCAGGTAGAAATCAGTTGAATCACTAAAAGTAGGCCTAATAGGATAATATAAAATATGTAATATTTAATTAATATTAAATTATATTTATATGAAATGTAAATAATAATTATCATACTATGATATTTTAACCAGTGAAGTTGAAATTTAAATTAATAATATTTTTAAAATATTAATAATTATAATATAATATTATTATAATTATTAATATTTTAAAAATATTATTAATTTAAGTTTCAACTTCACTGGTTAAAATATCATAGTATGATAATTATTATTTACATTTCATTAGTATATCTATAGTAGTTATAGTACTTGAGGCCTAAATAGTCATAGTGTACATGTATGTATTGAACAAATATTTATTAAATTCAAAATTGGAAGTTTCGCCATCATCACATGTATTAAATTATTAATATTAATTATAATTATCATGCCTTTATGCTTTCTTCATGTTGTTATTGATTGGTATTAAATTTAGTGAACTTACTTATTAGCTATTGCTTCCAACTAATGCTTGCTGTAAATCCGATAACTAATGCTAATGATCAATGAATGATCAATCAGGTCACTGGAGAATACCCATTGCCATGTTTGGAACCATGGGAATTATTATTATACCTGCGCTGTTGCAGTCCTGCAGCCCTCATTCTTTTGCCAAGTGCCTGTTAATTCTGCCTATAAAGGTTTTTATGGTAGCAGAGCATTGATTAGTAGCTACTGAATCGGGAGCAAGTAGAAATCTGCTTCCATATCAACCAAAAAGAGCAAATATATATAGCCTATGCTACTACTTCATCAGTTTCTGACTGCAAACTATAGGCCTAGTTGGTGAAATGTACAACACAGTAATAAATCATGAACAGCAATTTACAGCAACAAGATTGTAGACCTGGTTGGCAATATGGAAACCATAGGCTTCATTACGGATTTTATTATAATTGCTGTGGAAGCTCTAGCTCAACTGAAATGAATACATCGAGGCCCTAGGGCTGTCACCGCACATTTCCATATCAATTGACTATGATCAACACATTTGAATACCACAGACCAAGACAGCGCAGCACTCTACTGTACTGTACTGAACATACTTGCCAAGTAACTTGGGTAAAAAATCTGGACACATGGGCGGACCAGAGGGAGGACGGGTGACATGGCCGCAGGCCATGCCAGCCCGCGTAGCGGGCTGCCAGAAAGGGTGCGGGAGGGGTAGAGGAGCACATCCCGCATTCAAAATATTTTTTGTGAGCCACTAAAATGACAGTAGTTAGTGCAACTTCACTTGTATTTGTATGCTGCTCTAGTGGTCAAAAATATGTTCATATTACATGCATATTGGAATGGTTTTAAAATGGTGAGAAGAATTAGAATAGGAATGAAATTGCAAAGAGTGCTTCAGGTTGGATTATCTAAAGAAGACCTATAAAACTTGCTACAACATAAAAATTTATTAGAAACCAAATTTTTGTTTCATTTTATTAAATTATAAACATATAAATAGCTTTATTTATGAAAACACTGAATTATAATAATAATATTAATAATTCAGTATTTTCATAAGTTAAGTTTATTATTATTATATTAAAAATTATAATCATAATGTAAGCCTGTCTTTTGAACTTCAGAATCATTGAGAATAAACAAATCTTCTAAGCTTTTAAGTGACGTGACAGCTTTTAGACAACAGCTTTGATATGCTTCCGGGTCAGCGTGTGCCTGGCTATGTCATTGGTACCACCATCAGTAATACTAGAAGGTGCAGAAGGCATAATTATAATATTGATATTAAAAACCTAATTTACATTTAGAAATAAAATAAATAAATTTGACCCATTGATTTTAATTTTGAAAGTTGCCGAGTCTTTTGCTTGTCTGTACTGTGAGAATTGTTTGGCTTAACAGCTAAATTAACATCCAATTAATAGACTAATAATGGAAACATTATTTGTACAAGCAAATAATTATAATATCAATGAGTGAATTTTCATTTGCGCGGTGGTTGTCATTGACATTAGAGCGTTTATATAAAATAGCTATCCACTGTTGGGGAGGCTTTAGTACACTGCCAATATAGCTCAGGAATTAGTCAGAGTTTGGGCTATCACTAGTGGCAATTGGCATAGACACGACAGTCAGTAGACATCGAACTACTAATTTAAAAATAAACGGTGTGTAGCATTGTATTTAGCAAAATTCCCCAGGATTTGCGACGCTCAACCTTTTTTCAGCCAATGCTTTGGAAAATCCAAAGAAAATAATAAATAAATTTTTTGGAGCAGCAATTTCCTAATTCCCGGGGTATAAATCAGGACATTGGGACAGTGTAGGGACAATTTTCAAATCCCGGGGGTGTCCCGAGAAACCCGGGACACTTGGCAAGTATGGTACTGAATACCCCCAAACAGATCTGGAGGTATCTTCAGATTGCAATAACAGACTTTATTAATGTGGTCATAAACCACAATAGAATCCTGCTGCTCTTGTGGAACTCAGCTGTTCTTCTCGAAACAAAGCAAGAGTGGGCTTTCAGGGCTCATCCTTTATAGATACACAACAGAGACCTCTAGAGTATTGTTGGTACCAGAAACAACTGTAGAGCTCATTGTGGTTGTAATAATATGTTAATTCTACTTCAACTCAATCTTGGCTGACTCAGTCATAGAGTTGTAAAAGTTTATGATCAAATGTTTGAAATGGGTAGCCTTCGTCAGACTGGACTTGCTCTGAGACCCTGTCGTTGGATACAGATCAGCTGCGATGGCTTGCAGGCACCAACATTACAACCTGTAGGCGGATGTCAGCCTGAAGCCAGTGCTGTACTCTGACTTCGTCCTTTTAAGTCTCATTAACATTTAGTGCACCTTGATCTTCTGCATCCTGATCAGTCATCCGGACCCTCACCATTGCTGAATGGAATTTAAAACTGAAGAGATGTACATATACCACTATTGTCTGGTTCTACCGATGATGTGGTATTCAATTTATTTTAATGTGACTCCCATTAGCACTAGTAGGAGTAGCAGGGGTAGTAGCAGTAGCGGCGGTAGCTTCAGGGTTATAGCATCAACAGTAGTAGTAGTAGTGGTAGCAGTGGCAGTAGTGGTAGCAGTGGCAGTAGTGGTAGCAGTTGTAGTAGCGGCACTGGTAGCTGCAGTGGTAGTAGTAGTAGAAGTAGTAGAAGCAGCAGCAGTGGCCATAGTAGGAGCAGTGACAGCAGCACTAGTAGGAAGAGCAATAGTAATAGTAGGAGGAACGGTAGAGGCAATAAAAGCAACAGTAGCTGTTGTAGTAGCTGTAGCAGTAGCTCTAGCAGTAGCCCTAGTAGCAGCTGTGGTAGTCGCTGTAGTAGCTTTAGTAGTGGTTATAGTAGTGGCTCTGGTAGTTATGGCTGTAGTAGTATGTGTAGCAGTGACAATTGTAGTAGCTCTAGGAACAGCTCTAGTAGTAGCTGTAGTAGTAGTAGTAGTAGTAGTAGCAGCAGCAGTAGTAGTAGTAGCAGCAATTATGGCAGTAGTAGTAGTAGTAGTAATAGTAGTAGCAGTAGTAGTAGCAGCAGCAGCAGCAGTAGTAGTATTAATAGCAGCAGCAGCAGTAGTTGCAGTAGTAGCAGCAGCAGTAGTAGCAGCAGCAGTAGCAGCTGCAATAGTGCCAGTAGTAGTAGCAGCAGTAGTAGTAGTAGCAGCAGTAGTAGTAGTAGTAGTATCAGCTGTAGTAGTAGTAGCAGCAGTAGCAGCAGCAGTAGTAGTAGTAGTAGTAGTAGTAGTAGTAGTAGTAGTAGTAGCAGCAGTAGCAGTAGCAGTAGCAGCAGCAGCAGCAGCAGCAGCAGCAGCAGTAGCAGTAGTAGTAGTAGCAGCAGCAGTAGTAGTAGTAGTAGCAACAGCAGCAATAGCAGTAGTAGCAGCAGTAGCAGTAGTAGTAGTAGTAGTAGTAGTAGTGGCAGCAGTAACTGCAGTAGTAGTTGTAGTAGTAGGCCCTACGTGTAGCAGTGGCAATTGTAGTAGCTCTAGGAACAGCTCTAGTAGTAGCTGTAGTAGTAGTAGTAGTAGCAGCAGCAGTAGTAGTAGTAGCAGCAATTATAGCAGTAGGACTGGTAGTAATAGTAGTAGCAGTAGTAGTAGTAGTAGTAATAGCAGTGGCAGTAGTTGTTGTAGTAGTAGTAGTACTAGTAGTAGTAGTTGTAGTAATAGTAGTAGCAGTAGTAATAGTAGCGGCAGTAGTAGTAGTAGTAACAGTAGCAGCAGTAGTAGTAACAGCAGCAGCAGCAGCAGTAGTAGTAGTAGTCGTAGTAGTAGTAGTAGTAGTAGTGCCAGCAGTAATTGCAGTAGTAGTTGTAGTAGTACTAGTAGTAGTAGTGGTAGTAGTAGCAGTAGTAGTAGTAGTGGTAGTGGTAGTAGTAGTAATGGTAGTGGTGGTGGTAGTATTAGTAGTAGCAGCAGCAGCAATAGTGGCAATAGTAGTTGTAGCAGTAGTACTGGTAGTGATAGTAGTCCTATGTAGTCGGAAGAGAGATGAGGCGGAATAATGGTAGTAGTCTTCATAGTAAGAAGTAGAAGTGAGGCAGAGCTGCAGCAGCAGCAGCAGCAGTTAGTGGTAGCACCTACAGTAGTATTCATCGCAGTATTAGTGCTAGTAGTTGTTGCAGGGGTGATAGCAATAAGTAACACAGCCACTGCTACCAGATTTCACTGAATCTTTAGCTCATTAGGCCTACTCTAGCATAGAGCCATCCCACTTACATCTACATGTACATTGTACTTCTTCCGCAGCTGAAACCACTGCTTCTGGTGTCATGCAATTTGTTTGCTGTTAGTCTTTTATGTTCTACCCTTGTCTGTTGTCAACCCTTTACATTACCGGTCCGAGATCTTCTAATCTTCTTCAGCTCTCTTTGCTTAACCTAGATTGCATGATCTGTAGACTGTTAGTTGTGCAAGTTACTGAGAATTTGCTTAGTCACTTCCTAGGTTTGCTTTTTTTGCTTCAATTCATCATGTGATAAAGCTCAGTCTGGTTAGTAGGGAAATTGATAGAAGCTTTAAATATTATGTAAGAACCTGCTTTTCTACTTGGTATTGGCCTATTCATGTAGGAAATATATTGGAGTTAATACAGGTCCATGGTTATCTTTCAAAACATTTCATTTTTTTGGTTGCTGCTGTAATATGGTAAATGTTTACACCACTTGACCATCAGTCTAAAGATTTAGTGCATAGGAAGAATTAATACACAATGTAATAATGATATTTTTCATGTTAACATAGGCATGGACATGGATATTCTGAATGATCTGGTTTGCTGAGGTGGGCCGTCCAAGTATGCCTAATATTGGTATGTATTAAACTAGTAAACATTTGTCACAGTTGGATTTGTCTCCAGTGGGGAATTTCCAACAGTATTGAAAAAGATATTGTCTTGAAGGATGGTAAACCGAGGCTCGTAAATGAGTTATGTATAACCTGAGTAAGAGTGTATCTTCCATGGAATAATATGTTTGAATTATGTAAACTTTTTTCAGTAAATGTTGCCCGTTAAAGCTACCCTTCCAGATATTCTCAGGCATTAGGTGTCAGGTGAATTTGCTATGTCTCAAGTTATTAAATGTACATATAACTTGCTGCTTTGTAGCAGCTGGAGAGAAGGTGTTGAAGAAACTTATATGAGGGCAATACCGCATCCAGGGATCTAAAATACATTGTGCAGTAAGAAATGTGTGTAGCTCTATCCTTAATAATATTAGACTATACAGTGGCTATAAGGTTCACTTTTTGTTAAGCTATTTAACGTCCTTTACGATTATATACATTTTAGGAGATATTAAAGCATAAAGTGTACCAATACCACTAATACAAGAGTAACTGCATCCATCTTGCCGTTTCGAATATTTGTTTCAATTTCTTCCAAGTAATGTGCTACCATTACAGGGCATAGGCCTACACACTTACATTGCTCTGCCTCCACCTACCAAAATTAAGAAAAATCATGATATTCAAGAATAATCTGTGGCACACAAATAATTTCTCTTGTTTAGTTATCTACATGTATGTCTGAATAATCTGTATTTTTGTAGGTCTTAGGCAACTTTAGTTGACTTAATCTCCATGTGTGTCAAGAAAGAATTGTAGCCAGCATCAGTGAGTATCATTGTAGTGTTTAAATTCAACTTTGTACTCTATCTCAGTACCCACTACCATTATGCGCCATGGTCTCCATTAATGGAGCAGTATGTTCTTATTATGTTCCAAAACTGAAACTTCTAATTTGGGTTGCGTTTGCTAGTCTGTTGTATAGTACAACCATATTATAATGTTTCTATCAGTATACATGTAAACGGTATTTGCAGGAAACTTACTCTCTGTAGACTTTCTATTGTAGAATGTTTTCTTAATGAAGGGCAGCTTCAATAATTGATGAGTAAGCGGACAGTGCAGGATCTAAGCAACTATTTGTCTATTACTGAAAATAGAAGTTTATTCAGGATAAGCCACATGCACTACATATACAGATACAAATGAGTTGAAAGGTTAGTTGGAGAAAGTACCTTGATACACTTAGAGACCAATCATATGATGCAAGCCAGCATTTAACAAGTACATTGTGTACATTATTCTGATGTGAAAATCAGCTAACTAATTAATTAATATTATAGTTTTCCACAGCAAGTACAACAGCGGTTGTACTACATTACGGGGCCGGGGTTTGCCGGGGTCCGGTGCCGGGGTAAATCAAATTTGATTAAATTTTAATAAAAATAATTTATTTAAATTAAAATGAGTCAATAGTAACTTATTTATTTAATTTTAACTCACCTAGTCACCAAAAGTGACTCACTGAACGAACGGCATTCCTGAAGACAAACCGGCCAAATAAAAATTGTTCGTAGACAACATAATCGAGTTAAGTAGACCTCAACAATCTCGCCAGCCGTTAGCCCGGCGTCTTTGTCCAAACTAACTTTAACGTTTCCGAATGCTTTTGTTGCCCATGACAACAGTCTCTACTTCCTGTCTCAACAAAGTTCTTGCTGAAATATTCTCATTCTACAAATCATATACTTTTTGAATATTTCTACTGTATTGATATTGTATCATATTCATTATGGACTGCAGCACTGGTTAGTGAAGTTTCCATCTATATATGAATAGAGAGTAAAGGTTTAGCATCTTTGTTAACAGAGCTGTTGCCTGCTGAATGATCTTGCCCAGTGACTGAGTGAGTAAATAACAAAACATAAAACATTTTCATTCATTGGGTTGTTATATTTAATATTAAAATATTATTTACATCATTAGAGATAATATTATTTGATTATTTTAAATAAGAATAAAAAAAAATAATATATAGTTATTGCAAGTGGCTTAATTATTTTTTAGAATTAAAATAAAAATGACAAAATCAAAATAAAATGATAATTAAAATCAAAGAAAAGCTCCAATGCATTCATCAGCTGAAATATGACTTATATACTTTAGTCATACTACCTGGTAAAGGGACATTTTGAAAAATACAGTTTGAAATAGGACATTTTTAAACCGGACGTTTGGTATACAACCAATTCGAAACTGTGTAGTTTATAGTTAGAAGAACATAACTCACAGAGAATTAATTATTTAGTGTTCTACAAGTTGCTAGTAGTAGAACAATAAAATCCTATTAAAAATAAGAATTAGTTGAAATCGGTAAAAGACATCTCGAAAAAGACAAATCGAAACAGGACGTTTCACAACCGGACAGTTCAAAACCGGACAGTTCTAAACTGTGTAGATTACATTTAGAAAAACACAACTCACAGATAAATTAATTTATTTAGTTGTTTAAATAAAAAAATGATATTAAAAATTGGTTGAAATCTGGGGTTAGGGGTTTCGAACTATCCAGTGTTGAACTGTTCGGTTTCGAACTGTCCCAAATTTATTGAAGTCTGAGAGTTGGGGATTGGGGTGTAAAGTTTCAAACTAGCAGTTTTTCAAAAATCCAGGTTCGAAACTTCCTGTTTCGAGCTGTCTTTTTCGAACATTCACAAATTCTACTTACCTATAATAGCATAATGAAATCCTGCCTTTTTACACATGCATGTAGGTCCAATGCGATCTGATGATATTAATGTTATTACAGTTATGGCCGAACTGGTACGACGACCCAGGAAATCAGCATCGAGAAGAAGATGCCCTATTACCACCAACCTCCAGCACTCTGGCAAGCATGTGAAGAGACTGCTACCATCACGGCCACCTCAGCAACATAAAAAATGCATGTATAGTGACAATCAGCCTACACACACTGCTGGACAGTTTCACCACGCTGTATGGGTTGATTTCCACTATACATGCGGTTGTTGAAGCTTAATTTTTGAGAGTTGCGATGTGGTCATGCTGTAGCAGCTTAACACTTTGCTCTTCTTTATATATAATATAATGCATGTATTATTACTTGTTGTTCATCTGAGATCTAGCTGTTCTGTTTTGCATATTATTTTATGTATATAAATACTGTTTTCCATGTGCAGTTCATTTGTATTATTGGTATACTGGATGTGCAAGTTTTAACTATTTGTAGCTTACGACTTCATTCATTGCACATCCTATGCATGTTGTTAGTGGAATTAAACATTTAACCAAGAACAGGAAATCAGTACAGACTTTATGTACATAACGGTTATATGGACTAATATTATTATATAATGTTTAAACATAAGAAATAATTCTAAATATTTGTTCACAGTTGAATTAATAATGTTTTTAGAATACTAATAAATCTGTTGTAGTGCATATAAAGTCTATCTGTATTATTTTGTGTTGTATTAGCCTAATAAATTTGATTATTAATGGATCATAATTGCCAACACAGGAAGTATGATAATGCAGGTATTGATACATGTGTCTGAATCCTGTTCTGACTAGGATGCTCCTGATGTGTTTATTTTCCCTCTAATCAATCCATAGTTCTAAGCATCGCCTCCCCCCCCCCCCCCCCCCCCAGCTATATACTGAATGAGTACGAAGTTAGTAATCACCTCTCAGTTGTACTGTATGATCTCATATTGATGTGCACAGGTCAACATTGGGTGTTTGGAAATCCATGTTATATAATTTTATACAATACAGCGCTAGATTACAGTAAGTGATGATACTATGAAGTTGTCTACACAATCTCAATGAAGAAACCAGTAGGGAAATTAACTGGTGGCCAGTACTTTGTAGGCCAAGATTCTTGCGGCCGGTATTTCTTTAATAACGATCAACAGCGGTCGACTAGTCCAATAATCCTACCAGTTTCGGTGAAGCAATCACTTTTGTCTGTTTGATGACTAGGTGAGTTTAAATATAATAAATACACTTCTATTTATTGAATTTAATTAAAATAAATTATTTTCATTAAATTTTTATCAAATTTGAGTCACCCCGGCACCGGACCCCGGCAAACCCCGGCCCCGTAATGTAGTACAACCGGTACAACAGCCCTTATTTGAGACTAAATGCGCTAATAGCATCACTTTTGGTTTGGCCAGAGTAACAAGAAATAATCTATGCCCTTCAATTTGCATTGCTTTGTAGCATATGCTTAGCATCTTGTCCTAATACTGCAATTTTACAGCAATCTAAATCTTGCACTATACAATAATTTTATACCGCTACTAACATTATACTGCTTGAAAACTGTAGGTTGTTACATGGATTTTTACCCCTTATTTACATGTACATGTGCATGTAGATTAGCATTCATGTTGAGATGGAACCCTTAGCGCTTTCTGTACTTTCACAGGTCTAATAAGTTGATACTAATTTGTAATGTACATGTATTACATAACAGATAGCTGAAGAGGTGAATGAACTGTAGGGGGAGCAGACAAATTCATAGGCCTAGACTTGGTTCAACTGCTATAGACATAGCAGCTGGGAGCACATTGTACAATGTAAGTTCAATCCCTTGCATAATTTTCAACAATCTCACAGTTTACCCAGCTATGGTAACTTTTTCACTCTTGACAGCATTTTATGAAGGTTTAAGGAGTGTCGCTAATCTCCCATAGAGATGCTATTTGGACAACTTTATGGAAAAATGTTGCTGCAGCAAAAGACAAGTGAAATGTTCTGTATTTTAGATATATGAAAAGGGAATTCGCTCTGCTCAAGAGAACCGCCACCAGTGATGAAAAAGATGCGGAGGCCATGGGTGAAAGAAATCCAAAACTATGTAATTGTACATTGACTTGGTTATCAAAGCTTTTAACTGGTATTACAAGACAGTGCCTTAAAACTGTTTTAATAAACTGTATAATGTGGTGACCGGCTGCCCTTGACACTGAGGCCGCCCTTGACACTGAGGCCGCCTTTGACACTAACGCCTTTGACACTAACGCTGCCCTTGACACTGACCGCAGTAGGACCTACCAGACAGCTCTATGTTAATCTGTGTCTGTGACAGGACACTAAGCAGGCCAGGCCAAGTGGTTAGATGGCTATCATCCATATTAATCTATTATGTAATTGTTATGCAATAATCACCCATTATCTTATCTGTGATATTTATATTATTATACTTACTTGTGTATTCTCGTCTCAGTACTACAGAGTATAGAAAAGGACAATTTCATTGTACAGAGGAATCATTGTTATACCTAGATAGTGTTTTTCACACAATACACTATTCTACTTAAACTACTAAATACCACTGAATAGTTGATCTGGGAGCACATAGGATAGCAGCAAACCCAGTACCTACTTAGGGTGGCTTGAACCAATAAGAAGTTATCATCTCTCTACTCTTACAAGTTAGCAGTGGCTGGCCTGTGGCGCACAGCCATTACAATAATGTTTTATTATTTCACTTTATGATAATTACATCACCCAATGATGCAATGTTTCCCAACTACAGGTTATAGGGTGCCCAACACTGCAACATTAACTAATGCAACAGCATCACTAAAATGCACAATAATTAACATTGCCAAACAGAGTGAATTTTGCTCTTGAACGTAGGCACAATCTCATTCGCTAGCTGTTCATTGTTAGTAGGAAATAGCAGTTCATGTAGTTAGACCTTGGTGTATTAGTAGTTGTCCTCTCTTCACACACTGACCATCAGCAGTACAGAAAACACCCAGCCTTGCATGTGCATTGTCTACTGGGCACTCATTAGCTATTTATTGTAATTATAAATTAGCCTTTCTCAGCCAGTTATGTTCAACTTCTACCAGCAAAACACAAATGGTGAGAGAGAGGACAACTTCTATTTACAACAATTTTCTGATGAATGAACAAAATCTAGGAGTATCAACTTGATATACATGTTGCAATTCTAACTAAATTTGCAATCTAAATAATAATTATTCTTCAGGAGCAAGGGCCTTCATTCAATAATGATCATAGAGAGAAGTTATCCTCTCACTTTCCATCTGTCTCCTACTGGTAGAAATGAAACAAAATAGATTGAGAGAGGACGACTTCCAACTGCAATCAATAGTTTTGTGCCTATGAATTGTATTTCTCCAAAATACATTCAATATTAATAAAGAATCTTCCTGAGAAAGGGTTAAGTTATGATTTCATATTTTTATGTGTAGCCTATTCACAATTCACTGTATTATAAATTATATTCTATAAGTCTGTGTGCATCTAGTATGTACATGTAGGATGAAGCTCCCTGTCTGTATTCTTCAACCAAAACAAGAGCAGCAACATCACAGCAAAACAGGTTAAAATGACAGCTCAAGAACTCTCTGTTTAGGTTTTGGGGCACCACTGTTCATGCTGGGTTTAATGGGCAGTGACTGAAGAGCAGTAGTGAAAATGTGGTGAAATCATACACCACCATGAATAGATGAGAAACAGCTATGCATGTGATACATGTACATTGTACATCTACCATGTACGTAAATGTACATGTACAATGTATATGAAATGACACAGACTTATTCTGTCCCATCCTTACATTGCACTTGCATGTATTGAGAATATTAGGATTATGTGATGTGCATGTAGACAGGTGTACAATTATACATGTCATATGGAAGTTAATAATATCAAATATTTTAGCTTCTCAAATTGAAGTGTATTGCAATACCTGCTTGAAAGGGCTGCAGTTGCAGTAACACATTTACCTACGTGGTACTATTAGTTAGAGTAGGCTAAGGCATGAAAGTACATGTCATTCCTTTCTCTTGCACTACCTGTTGCCTTGCTTGCAAATAATTGAGAACGAGGAAGTACTAACAGCAGTTGGTCTATCAATATTATTACATGTAGTTCAACAAAGGTGGCCAGGGCTGATCCCTGCTCCTCTTTGATATACAGTATATCTACAATTTATTAGCCACAGGGGCCCTTGTGACATGTGTTCTGCACTTTTTCTCTCTGCCTTAGAGATCTTTGTTGTTGTTGAGACAATGAGTTGAAGAATTACATACCTACATGTTGGATTATAACACTCTTATACATGTACATGTACATTGAATAACAACACCAGACCTCTCAAAATGTTTTACATAATATACGATGTATAACATGTACATGTACATCACATATTGTTCATAATAAGAGTCATGTACTAGCAGTGTACATGCATAATGTAAAACATACTGTGTACAATTATCTAACAATCTAACAGACTATCCAAACTTATGTTCCCTGCAGAACCGAAGCAATTAGGGTAGTTAGAATAGACAGACAGAGCCGAATCTATCACACAGATCATAACCATGTAAATGTGAGAGACATACGTACATTGTATATCGGACATAATAACTATTCTAGTGAGACCAGCAGCAGTAGGTCATACATAAACAAAAGATTGAAGGTTCTCTCAGTGTTTATTTTAGCATATTGTATAGCTTCAGGTTGTGTACTACCCATGAACGCAATTTTTAGTACATTCTTCCAGCAGACAACGACTAAAGTAAGCCTAATCTACCAAGAATACCTACATGTACATGTTGATCGATCCATTAAAACAACAGAAAAATAAAATTATAGATGTCACATACATGTAAAGAGAATACAACTTCAGTTCAGAATATACAAATGTACATGTGCATGTATCTTGCTAGCAGCTCTAAGAGGAACACCATGGATGCATGAACGCAATACCATACATGTACATGTATATTATGTAAGTTACAAAAATATGGTAGGAGATGCACTGTTTTTGTAGCAACTGTGTTTACTCAGCTGTGTAAAAGAGAGGGCAACCATTAGTGTAGATGGGACATACTGAAAACCAGCATCTAATATTATACTTGCTTTCTGTAGGAGGCTTTCAATTATTTCATGTATATATTTAGTAGTTGTCCTCCCTCCTCCACAGCTGAACAATTGCAGTATACATACACGTAGCTGCTGACACGTGCATTGTAAATGATATTCGTACTAATAGTAGTTGGAGCACTTTTGTACTTGGTCAAATATGCATGTTAAATCCACATAATTTAACACTTGGATGTTTTATTCCCTGCATAACATTTGAGAGAGAGGAGACAACCCAGAAACATTGTGAAAAATAGCACATGCATTAGCCCAGAAGCCTATAGCATTGACACTTGTATCATAGTATTGCTGTGTCATGATATTTAACAACATTATCAACTATGGCTTGGCTTCTGGAGTCTTGTTACGCTCCTACTGTAGAATGAACTTGGTAGAAATACTTTACTTACATGTACATTCAGAAAGACTGATTCTAGAAGCAATTCAAATTTAAATTGGTTATGAACTCATGATCATGACTTGTGAAGAAGTCACTAGTGGTTTGGGCTAGGATTGGCATTGTTTGTACACCATAGTAGCGTGAAAAAATAAACTCTGCTATCCTTAATGCTCTTTCACAGAAGGCAACTGTTTTGTACATATTTTCGACACCTGCCTAGTAGTTCCAGCTGTAGTATAAGTCTAACATACATGTACATGTAAATAGACAGATAAACATAATTTGTATTGAATACTTGTTTTATTACAACCTGTTTATTACAATAATTACATAGATATAATTGAATTATTATACTTCTTTCCTTTTCCCTTCCTCTGTAATCTCTTCTTATTCTGCAAATGAAAATCAGAATTTTATTACTGCAATTTGCAGAAGAAAATCACAACTTTGTAGAGGCTATGTTGATGAATGTTGGTGCAACATTGGCAGAATGACTACTGCTTACCAGCAGAACCCTTTTACTGACACTAAATAATACTAACTAATTACATGACTAATTCTACCAGCTTCTTATTGATTGCAATTACATGGGTTGAGGATCAAACAGGTGACTGGACCCCCAAGCTAGAGGCCAGGTACATAGCGGCCAGGTACATTGCCAGGTACTAGCGATATTACATGTATACATATAATATGGCTGTGTGTTCACATGCATTTCAGTTTGTAAAACTGCATGCAATGTGGTTGAATACGACATTAATGCAGCACAAATGCAGGCATCAGTTGCTGAAATTTTCAGATTGCTGGCCAAGACTATGAATAACAATAAAACACAATAAATGATTGCTAAGCCAGGGACTTGCACATGCATGTACCAAACATACATGTACATTTATTAAAATTTGAATTGAATACCTCTGATTTAGGACCTACATTGTACAAATATATCATTTATTTTAATTGTGACATACAGTACCTGTTAGTTGAATCCATTAGTAGGAAAGGGAGCATATGAGTGAAGTATCTTTCTTCTTCGTAAGCCCATCATTACTGAAACATAAAACAACAAAAGGTTGATCATCATTACTTATGCAGACAGTTCACCTGGCCACTAGGATTAAATGTAGAAACAGTAGAAATAAAATTATACAATAGGGCTAGTGCTACCCTCTATCATTACATTAATTAACCCATGCCAATATCTTATAATAAAACTAGGGGTTCTATCAAAATATCTATTTTTAAACTCTGCGGGATCATGGAGCATGGTATCTCATAATTTTGTAGAAAGATACAATATGAATGACTGAACTGACATAAATACTCGATCAGAAATATGTTACACGGGACTGCTTGATTGTTAGAGACTATTTGTACGTGTCAACAGAGATCTATATTATTGTGAATACATGAGAAAGGCAATCATCTAAGTATGTGTATAAGCTAAGTTGCAACTGTGAGAGGTTGTTGTGCAAACAAGGTGTAGTTGACCTGCAATCTAAACTAATTTTGTGCACCCATAACTATGACAAGAATGGTAAAACAACCGGCTACCATTTTTCTATTAAGTTCATTAGCCAAATTTTCACTTACTAACAAACAACCCTGCGAAGAGCATGATAGACATAGTTAGCTTTTCTCTAAAGTCATTAGAAGATCTCCCATGTATCTAAATAGAATCAGAGTAGTCTCTCCCCCACATGCTTGTGTTACCTAGAAATACATATTATACAAAGACATGTTTACTATGATAGCAGGTTTGACTATTTGATACAATGTACAGCGTGAAAAAGTTGAGAAAATCGGATACAATTTATGCGAATTGACATTATTAGTAAGGGTGGGTAACTCTCACTGCAAACATTATCATGGAAATTTTAACCATTTTTGACTACTTTTCGTGCAGTTTAGCATGAGATAGTTACTCCACTAACAGTTTAGATATGGTTATAAAGCTATGACAGCCATGGTGCTAAATAGTGGGTTTGCAAAGAAGGTCAACTTTAACAATCAACTTAATAATCTTAATTTAATTGAGACTGTACACCCCATGACATTGAAAAATCCACTGAAATCAATTAAAGTTAATTCGGAACTGGGAAAGAGGTCTATTTATTTTACTGCCGCTAATCTATTTGGTGAGCATGCGTGGGACCTACAAGGCCTCCGCGGTGGGGTCTATGCGGGACACCTGGCTGCTCATCTCTGGGAGCTTGATGCATAGTGGGTGGGCACAGCGTGTGTCCCTGGTTGCATGTGTCAGCCTTCTGTGGCTGGCGAACCTCTGGAATGGGGCTGTCACAACTCTAGTTTCGAACTATCTGATTAGCCCCATGTTCTATTACCTTATTTTAATATCACTACTATTTGAATAATGATGACATAAACTAATATAAATAAATGAAAAAAAACATGACTCTGTCAGAAATGCCATGATGTTCAATCACAACCCAAAGTAGTTTGACAGCATGCATGTTCTTTACAAATATATACTACTAGGTGTAAATTTATACACTTTGTAATACATGTTGGTTAGGGCATTGCATGGCTGAAATGCAGGTCAAGTAGGCCTATCCTGTCTGTTTACCTTAAACAATTTTAGTCATAGGTGACACATTTAGCCTACTAATATAGGTTTAATCTAGTTTTGACCAACCAGGCAGGCATCCTAAGTACAATAATACACTAGGAAATTTTTGCTTACAGCTCCATAGGATTTGCTCCCACTTAAGTCTGACTCTTCCTTTGATGTTGGAACCACACTTTCTGGTAGCTGCCAAGTGT